>JASSKH010000025.1:4978688-5578688 GCA_031763025.1 Macrocystis pyrifera
ATAAGGACCGGTTGGTATTCATATTAATCTTGAAAAGGTCCTTACATTTCCGCCCAGAGAGATGTTTGAAAAAAGAACTTGCGCTCGTCTGGCTTTTCTGGACTCGTTTGTGACCCCCTGCCACGGTATTGCCTACAGTAGGCAGGTGTACTGTAGTCACCTCACACATCTCCATCCTCCGCTATGTTTTTGGGCAGGTGGTCGGCTGGCCCGAGCGGCCCGTGCCCCGCGCGCACCACTCGGTGACCTACCTGCGAAGAATGGTTTTCGTGTTCGGTGGAGTTAACGCCGATGATACGATCTTAGGCGATCTTCATTTTTACGATACGGTGACGCGTCGGTGGTCCGGCGAGATTGCCCGGGAGTGGTGCTGCGACGAAAGGTGATATTTTGCTTTTACTGATGCCCCTCGCCTACGCCCTTGTGTGTTTCGCTCATGGGGGGGGTGGCAGTGACATCAATCAATCAGGGGGCGGGGGAGGGAGTGCGGTGATCGTGCTGGGCGGTGCGAGGATGCACTATAATAGATATAGTGTGTCTCTATGGCCGTGTCATGGCATCGTGGCACTGACATTGTCTTTTCATGGCACTGTCATGGCGTCACCCATGGCACTGCTATTGCCCCTTACCTGCGCCCTTGTGTGTTTCGCTTGGGGGATATACAAGAATACCGCTGGGCGGGGGTATACTCGATAGTAGATATGTACTCGATCTCATGCATGGCTGTAGTCGTATGACCCTAGACCCTCGCACCCCTACAATGCCGAGACGGAGCATGTCGGGTTTCACCGACCCGGCAGACATTGCTTGCATCAAGCGCGAAGCAAGCGCCATGCAGTGTCCGGCGAGTCGAATGAAGGGCGAGCCGCATCCTACCATTAATAAAAACCGCTTGTGTGAGGCGGGGGGTAGTCGTGCTGGCTGCAAGTATGCACAAAGAATGACGTCTCTCTATGATAGTGGTACGCCACAGTGACAATGTCGTGGCACCGCCGTTTACTTTCCGTGGCACGGTCATTGTATTAGCCATGACACTGCCGTGGGCTTCATGGCGTCAACCATGGCGCTACAGTCATGGCATCAATTCTACTTCTTATCAGGCTACACATTGTCGTCTATATTCCCGGTGTCTCAGGGGATTTCCCATGATCCCATGGGTTCCACCGCGTGGGATCTCGGGGGGGGCAATACAATTCCAATCATTGTTCATAATTCGTTCCGAAATATAGCAGGTAGTTCATAATTCGTTCCGAAATATAGCACACTCGAATCATGCTCCAATCACAAATACTGGAACTTACACTTTAAAACTTTCGGGGGGCGCCCACGCGAACGTCTGTGATCACCCCACATCTTCACCGGGCTCCCACGGGCGTCTATTAACGCACCACTCTTCGGCTTGGCGTTATCATTGAATCCCGCGCCCCATCGTGGGAGCCCGTGTGGGGGAGCCCGCGTGCGAGCTTTCATGGTGATTCGCCTGGGAGCCCGTGTGGGAGCCCGCGTGGGAGCCCGCGTGGGACACTGTGTGGTACACCGCGTGCGACATCACCCCGTGGGAGCCCGCATGGGAGCCAACGTGGCAACCCGTGTGGGACACCGAGTGGAAGCCCGTACGGGATACCGAGTGGGAGCCCGCTCGGGGCACAGCGTAGGAACCCGCATGGGAGCCCGTTCGAGAGCCTGTATAGGATCCCGTATATGGGAGTCTGTACGGGAGCCCGTATGAAATCCCGCATGGGAGCCCGCATGGGCGCCCGCATGGGAGCCCACGTGGGACAACGAGCAGGCCGCAGCGTGAGAGCCCGTATGGGACGCCGTATGGGACCCGGCATGGGACCCCGTATGGAACCCCGTATGGGAGCCCGTATGAGAGCCCACGCGGGCGACCACGTGGTAGCCCATATGGGAGCCCGCGGGGCAGCCCATGTGCGAGCCCGCATGGGAGCCTGTGTGGAAGCCTACGTGGGAACCCGCATGCGCTATCCACCGCACTAGAGCCGTGAGAAGTAGACTCAGCCATACCGGGTTGAATTTGATAGATACCGGGACCCCTACAGGGGTTCCCACGTGGGTTCCCATGGAGTTCCCATGGGCTCCCACGAGAGCCCCCATCGCGCCCCGTGACTGCCTGTAGGCCTCCTCACGGGACCCCACGGGCTCCCACATATATTGCCGTGGGAGCCCATGAGGTTGTTCGCCCCCATGGGATCCCACGGGACTTTTCGTGTACAACTACTCATTTAACGCAACAATGTCAGACACTGCATTAGTCTCATGGCACTGTCGTGAAATCCCCATGAACGTTCGTGAAAGCCTCATGGCGACCCTTGGTGAAGTGTCAGGAACTCGCATGCCGTAGCTTAACAGTGCCATGCAAGCGCGTGAACGCCCATGGCAGCGCTGCCGTGAAACGTTTTGGGGTTTCCACGATATGGTCAAATGATGCAATCCCCCCCGGGCTGCCTTTGTGGTGCCTACAGCGGAAGCGGAACATAACCGGGAAACCTCTATTCCCTGTGACGATGAAAGCACGGTTGGCCTTGCGTGATTTTTTTTGCCTTCACAGCACTCAATACCCGAATTCCATGCTTCGCTCAAAGCCTAGTTTAGAAAAGTACGTACCAGGTGCCTCGCTCAACCCCGGTGAAACATCACATGGCCTACTGTACTGTAGATTATGCATCGAATTATATTGCTAAGCGCCAATGGGACGCCAACGGTACCGGGCAGTACTCCCTAAGATAACCAGCCCTAATAGTCTCAGACTACTTCGGCCAAAACGTGCACGCGATGTACTGTAGGAGGGTATGACCTCACGAGTGAAAACCTATGGTAGGTCGTTGACTCGCTGCGAAACCGCGTGATCATTTTCTTCGTTTCTGCGTTTCTGCCCCCTGATAAAGGGGACACGTGGTACGTCGACGAAAACGATGCTCAACCTCGGTGAAACAACATACACTTGGTGTACTGTTTCGTACACGTCGACGTTAATTCCTAAACGCAAAAATGAGATGCCGACTTTACTTGGCGTTGTACTTCATTCTCTTAGTAGAATATTGTAGCCAGTAGAATACTTATTATCTCAGTAGGGCACTGTAGTCTGTCAGTAGAATACAGTAGTCTGCCAGTTGGATGCAGTAGCCTGTCAGTAACATACTGTAGTCTGTCAGTAGCATAGCCTCTCAACTCATAAACATCTCTGCCAAAAAGTGCTACCGCCATAGAACGCGTTGCAGTAAGGCAGTAGGGTGGGGCCTCGTGAAGGGATGTAGGCCGATGGCTCTTTACAAAGAGGCTTGATTGTCGTTCTCAATCCCCGCCTTTCTGTTCCTGACACAACACAGGGGACAGGTTGTAGACGTCGAGAGGGGATATCAACCACCGGCCACGCGGTGTTTCCATGCGGCGGTAGCGGACGAGCAAGCCGGCCGCCTGTACGTCCTGGGAGGGTACAACGGCGAGGTATGTTTACACTTCAGCAAGCGGTGTGTAGATGGTGAATGTTTAGGTCGAGAACCTGGTCCACCGACGGACATCGGGGGATAGTAATTGGAAAAACGAAACGAAACAAACACGAAAACGAACAAACACACAAAACAAACAAACAAACAAAGCGGTGAGACCGGCACATTCCCATGAACTCCTATTTGCAAGCTCCGTTGGTGTGATGATGGGATCTTCCGTATTCCGGCGAAAAAAAAAAAACTAGAAGGACATCTTAACCCGACGAACAAATCCTGCAGCCCACTAAATAGCAGGTGCACAACAAATGCGAAAGTAGTATAACACGACAAAATATACACATATCAACGATGTTCAGTAGCTCCTCGAGCCGAGGAGCCTCGCCTGTCAGAAAGTATTCACGCCCAAAATGTGCTACGGTATCATACCCCGATTATTCATAACACGCTGCTCTATACCTGCTATGTATGATATGATCATCGGGTCACGCATTGCTATACAATACCCCTAGCGTTCGTACGACGCCGCTCCATACCTGCCCCTGAGGGAATTGACAACGAAGCGCATGTTGTCTGTACGTCCGGTGTGAGGGGCATTTCTCCCTTTTATATCCGAGCGCCGAAAATGGTATGTGGGTGGTGCGGTCTGATCGATGATTTTGGACAGGCGGGAGAGCTGGAAGACGTCCAGTACTTCGACCCTGCGCAGATGCGATGGTCGGGGTCGCTGGACATATCGGGGCCTGCCCCCCTGGCGCGATCTGGACACGTAGTTTCTTGGGGCCTGGCGGAACAGGCGGAGCGAGCGGAGGTGGCGAAGGCGAAGCAGCGATGTGAGGGGGGGGGACAGTTCAAATGTATATATATATCGATGTCACCGTACATCTTGAACCTTTTTTCCCACTCCCAAAAAAGTATGCACACTAATTATAAGTTGTCTGTCGCCTGTATCGTGACTTTATCGTCGAAATAATTCCATGGTAAACATGTCTGGTGTACGATACTTCTTTCGTGATCAAGGATCTATGAAGGCCGGTTCTGCTGCAACAACGGTTGTCCTGAAGCTACAGCAGCACACAAGCTCAGTTGAAGTTGAATGGGAACGAAACATAGGAGTGATGTGAATGAAAGTATTTTCAATGTGAAATATTGTTGAATGTGGATGTTGAACATCAACCGCCATGTTGATTGTGAAATATGAATGGCTCAACCCCCCCCCCCCCCCCCCCCCCCCCCCCCCCCCCCCCTAACGTTTTTTTTAATTATTTTGGCCTTGATGCGGACGGGTAAACCGTGAAGATTCCCCCGGTTACAACAGAAGCACGCACTGAAACATGGTCTATGCGGTGTCACTGTTTCATATATAGGTGCCACAAAGCCTGCAGGAATCCCCCCGTATACTGTCACTGCATAGTTCTGCCTTCCCACAGTGTCCAGCTCAAACCTCGACCCGTTGCCCATATGTTAGCCAGTTGTGTGTGCCCACAAGTAGAGCCATGAGAAAGAAGAAAACCTAAAAGAAAATCAAACGAAAATACTTGATCTGTTTTTAAACGTTTTCTTTAGTCTCCTTATTCGTTATGGGTAAACCTCCTCACCCGTTCCCCCTACCCTCATCACACCTCATCGACGTTATCGTTCCGCCAGATACGTTTTCGGTGGATACAGCTCGACGGGGGGTCATCTCAATGACCTCCACAAGCTAAGCCTAACGGCGAACGATTTTCGCTGGTCCGAAGTGGCCATCGCAAGACAGACATTCGGGGGAGGGGCTGGGGGTCCCACCCGTTCCCCCCCGCCCCGCCCGTCCCCCCGCCGCCACGCGGCCGCGGCCGTTACTTGGCTACCAGGTTCCGTTTCAGTAGTAATAAGCGGCGGAATACGTGCTCCGACGGTTACACGTGGTAGCGGCCAGGGGGGTGCCAACGAGACGGCGGGAAGCGCGTTGGTGTTCGGGGACGTTTGGCAGCTCGAGTTTGTGGGGGCGAGGGCCGCTTGGCAGAAGCTTGATGTCTCGGGGGGGGACTCCGCTGGCGGGGGGCTGCCGAGGTATGCATGTTGGGTAGACGAGCGTCGAACACGTTTTTTTTTTTATGGCGACTTCTCCCGCGGCAGGGATATATAGCACCGAAAACTATTTTATCTACGCGTGTCTACGATAGGGGGAGAGCACATTTTGGCGAAAAACATATTCTGGCCGACTGGGGGGGGGGGGGGGGGTATTCTCGACGATGATCTAATCTACCAGGTACCTGATATTGTTTAGGTGGCTTTACCGTATTTTTTGTTCGTTGTACAGACATAGGTCATGCAATTATATTGCTTGGTTTGGTCAAACGTGTTTTTTTCCCCCATCAAAACCTTTTGATTGGGGGCGGGGGGGGGGGGGGGGGGTAAAAATCTGCTTTCCAAGTGAGGAAACCTCAGAAAAATGCACAGGTGCACCCGTATCATAGCACACGTCATCCCCCCCCCCCCGCCCCTCATGCTCAATGAGGAGCTCGGTGCCTCAGCCACTAACCAACGCGTGGTACGGCAGGTGTTGGGGTAGCTGCCTAACATTTCGTAGGGTCCTAACTAGAGGAACTCTATATCTCGCCCAAAAAAAAAACGATTTTGAGAAAGAAGCGGACGCTTAAGATTGCCCTGTCTTATTAGGCGTTGTTTTCGAAAAATATTGAAAGGAAAACTGAGCCTTACGATATTGGGTAGTTCCTTAGTGGCCTTAAGGAGCCTCGTTGGTCAGAAACCGAAATCGTCAGAGAAAGGTAAAGTACCTTTATCGTAGCACGCGTCCCCAACAAGTATCGCGAGGTACGGCAGGTATTGGGGTGGCTAATTTAAATTTTCTGAGAGGTTCATTCCTCGCTTGAAGAGCCTTATAGCTCCCTCGCCTGAGACTTGATCTAGAGAATAGCTAAAAGTGCAAAACCTGATGAGGTATCCCACAGTCTGTTTACTGTGCAGCAGTAGGTGTATCACGAATAATATAGCAAGACCCTATTTTTTTTTACATGTTCCAACGACAGCTATTAAGAGGGACCGTAGTAAATAGGACCAAATATTGTTGGTAAAAAAATAGGTAAATATAAAGGCTTTTGTGTGTACCGTAGGTCCTATTTACTATGGTCCTCCGAAATAGGTCAACCCTTTTAGGACTGCAGTCCTGTTTTGGGGACAAACTGCTTAGAGTTCGAGTGGTTTGTCCCCCAAAAGGGACTGCAGTCCTAAAGGGATTAAGGAGCCCGGTCAGTCCCAGTGACATAGTTGGACGAAAAAACTGCTGCTGCCCTGTATCGCAAGCACGTGGCAGCTGCGCCAGTTACAAACACAGGCACACGTGTCTACGGTAGCGAGCATTACCAATAAAAAGTATATGCATAGGGTCTGATGATAGCGGAGAGGTCTGTGTTTTTTGTCTTCTTTTTATCTGCCATCCCGCTCTTTATCTCCGCCTTCCATCTCCTTTTCCCTCTCCCTACTGTGGTCGTACGTACCTAAACGCCTAGGATAATAAGGCAGGCTCTCCTCCCCCCCTCCCCACTACTGTTGTAGCTCCACAATCTAGAAGCTCGGTCACAGTGAGAAAATGTCTGGGCTCACAGTTACAACTCCAATGCCTAGCGTAGCGCGGTTCTTCTGTGTCCATCGGGGAAGATGAAGGTAGGTGTCTCTGGGTTTACTTAACGTTATGGCGCTCTGGGTGGCTGGGGCGCCCGCGGTGACCCTACCTGTCGCGTCTAGGTGCCTCGAGTTGTGCAAACCAAGAATTATGCTACATGGTGCTCTCCTGACGGAACTGAAGTGGAAGACAGGGGGCTTGATTTGGGATATATATGCTTGATACCGGATAGTCACACCGCTTTTTCGCGCTCGTTCATGGATCAATCGGGGGGGGGGGGGGGTAGATGGCAGAGACTAAACACAGCACATGTCTGGTATGGCAGCGGGAGTCAGAGATCTGTTTTTTTTCCCGGTGGGTAGTAGGGTCGCGGTAATTTATGGTCGATGGCGGTATGGAAAGTATAAGGTGATGTGCCACTGAACTTTACAACCGTGAGGTTTGTTTTGAAGCTGTACAATCCTCCCAGCACCTCAATTTGGTGGCGATTTCCCCTGTCTCTCAGTTCCTCCCTCCCTCCGTCCCTCCCTCTCTCCCCTCCCCTCCATCTCTCCCCCCTTCCCCAACAACAATAAGATTTCACCACACATGCATCTCATCTCAAGACGGGACGCGTTTCGTTATCACCGGCGGACGCTACCCAAACCGGTGGTCCTCGCCCACGCTCTCTTCATCGACCTCCTCGACTTCCTCAAGCAGCAGCAGCAGCAGCAGCAACGACGACGAAACGCCAACGTCAAGAGCAGCAGCAGCAGCAGCAGCAGCAGAGACCACCGTGAAGAGAGCATCGAGGAGGGGATCCTGCCGCCGCTGGCCCACACGCTTAGCGTGATCCCCGGCGGTGGTGCGAGCGCTAGCTTAACGTGGACCCCGGGCACTCCGGGGTCTTCGTCCCCGCCGGACCCCTGCCGAGCCCCGTCGGGGTTTACGGAGGCCCCCTTGCTGCAGATTGCAGAGGTGCGTCCTGTGCTGTCGACGAAGGGAGGGGGTCTTGTTTTGGCTCGTCTTTTGTTTCGTTTAGATACGCTGCTGTGTGGTATCTACTCATGAAGTATAGTACGCCTACAGCAACACGCAACAGGAAAGCTGGTCCAGGCCGTTTTTTTTTGGTTGGGGAACGGGTGCACTAAGTACTTGAAGTTTTCGCCAGTATAATGACTCGAATCCCTGACGTTCCTGTAACTCTCAACCTGACTTCATCAGTGCTCGTTTTCTTAGTACACTGTAAATGTATTGTACTGTGTTTCAGTATGTCCGGAAATGTACGGAATGATTGATTGTCGGTATTGCATCAAAATGGCCCTTAACACTCGGGACGTAATTGTGCAGTTTTGCGCCTTAGTTATATCTCTCCCCAGGAGAAAGGGGTACAGCCCCGAGAGGAACGATGGGCTTGGCGATTAGCGCTTGGCAAGGGGTTTGCCCAGGAGATCGTTGACAGGGTATTGATTGTTTGGAGATTTGGGCGCCGAACTATACATGACGTGTCTCGTTCACTGCAGTAGACGGATCAATGCAGTGTCTCTCCAGCTTAGTGTTCATGTCAGAACGCCAACTGCTAGCACCAGTCTGCTGCTGTGTGTGTAGGCGTAGCCCAACATGTAGGTCGTTACGTCGGACAATGTGTAGACCAACATGTAGACCAAATATGTCGGACGGTGGGATGCTTCGCTCGAGCGCTCCACGGAGACCCGGAGCTCTAACCGACAACTACCTGGTAAAGAGCAAAATAAAAATAAACCGTGTACTGCTGCATCAGCTACTGATCCCCGCACTCCACCACCGTTCCCACCGCCCAACATTGCCGCCGTGCTGTGCGCGCGCTTCAGGACGACAGCAGCAGCGACGACACTGGTTTGTCGGTGGCAGTGGGGCGGTACGGCCACGCCGCGACCTTTAACGACGGTTACATGTACGAGTTCGGCGGTTTCGTAGAGACACAGGAGGGGGCTACAGGGGCGGGAGAAGGCGAGCGCGGGTTGATTGCAGGGGGGCTGAGAGTGTCCTATTTTGCCGAGGGGGGCGACGGGAGGCTATGCCCCGTCTGGGTCGAGTCTGTGTGAATAAGCACATGAGATTGATGCTAGCTGCGAGGTGTGCCTTGTCTTGCAGCGACGGGCGAGGGAGGCTCCGCCCCGTTTGGGTCGAGTCGGTGGGCTTCGGAATGTTTAGCCGGTTACCTCGTGAACGCGACGGTCGGTGATCTAGGCGCAGAAACCAGTTTAAAAAATGCACACTTGAAAGCATGGTTGAGTACCAGTATGTGCTCGCGGTGATAACATGCAATGGTTAAGGTTGAGAGTGATTGCAATACGCCTTCGTAGAATGAGCGCAAATATGTGTAAAGGCACAGGCTGAATCCACGACCAGCACAGCCGCGAGTGGGTACAGTAGGGGGCAAACACAGAATAACAATACTACAGTATTCTTTCACGCTGCCAACGATCATTCAAAGAAAGTATTGAATTGGATGAGGCCTCCTGCTCCGGAGCAGAAGGGCCTCGCCCGGGATAAACCCCGCGGTGAGTGCGCTCTCAGCGCGGCGCCCATCCCTGGGATTGAAATGATCATGTTGAAAAAAATACTACAGTATTCTTTCACGCTGCCAACGGTCATTCAAAGTAAGTATTGGATTGGATGAGGCCTCCTACCCCGGTCGGTGGTTCTACCCAAACTTTCTTCTGTTTCTTTGTTCGTGATTAGCCACCTACCGGGCGCTGTGTCGTCTCACCCAAACTTGCTTCGTACAGGGTAGTTTTTAGCCGTGCGTGGGCGTTCACGCAGAGAAAACTGGCTCAACAACTGGAGACAGTGGCAGCTCGCTCGTGATTGGGTATTGGTGGTCCCGTTTCCTCTTCGACGGTTGGACCTGGGTGCAAGTGGTCGATCCGATGTAGCAATTCGCTTCGTTGTCCGATTTACACCTCCCGATCTTCTTGATCACGTCAACGGTCGTACCCGCAAATGACTTGCTTTCCGAGACGTGGAAAGGGGCTCCGTGGTTGTCGGGCATCCCACCGCTCACCGATGCCCTCTCAACTCCGCCTTGTTGTCCCCATTGGTCAGTGCTTGCGCTCGCCGCAAGGCACCGGGATGTCGCGTATCGATGTACCGCAGATATAATGTGCAGTTGGTGTTTCTCTCCTTTCATCATGAGAAAAATCAAGCTTAGCACCCAAATGAGTATTGTACTAACGGCTCTTCGAGGGGTGTGAACGTGTGGTGGACCGGGTTGGTTCGTGCTAAAATAGAAGTTGGCCGAGCCCCGATCCCGAGTCGGCGAGAGGACGGCGCCGTGGTCGCAGGCGCCGCCAGGGCCAGCGCCAGGGCGCTGCTAAGTGATGGGCGAGGCCTGGCATAAATCATCTGTATCATTCATTTGCCTATCCTGTGCTCGCAGGGTAGGCTAGGCTTCGACAGACTGATCGCTTCGTGCGTTCTAACTCTGAGTAAATCCAACAAATCCTGGATTCATATCGTTGTACCAAAGATTGGTTCCTTGGATTGGGTCACGATTTTACTACAGAAATGGTGATGATGATGATGATGATGTCAAGTCGGAAGTACTGCATGTACAGAAAGGACTTACAGTAGAGGTACGGTACCTCGTGATTGGGTTTCCTTTTTTTATTGCCCGTAGTCTTCTTATTAGTAATGATAAGAATATTTTTTATTGATCAACGTTGGCGCTCATGCCACACACTGTCGAGGAGCAAATACGATCATATTTCCTATGAGTTTACGCTTCGGTTTCCCCCCTGGGGGTTCAACTTTTCGAAGCTGAAATCAAGCAGCCTACTTAATCAAATGTTTAGAACGACCCTTGCCTATATACCACTCCGACCCAAAATATAAGGGCCTTGTAGAATGAATAACTAAATGCTAAAGGTCCCTATATTTTGGGTCAGAGTGATATATATATATATCTTCGTGCACAGTCTGTAATGGCAATGATAGATAGGTTGGAGCTACGTACAGCAGCATATACATTTAGAGCTACTACTTGTCGTGTGGTCAAGGCGGTCGATCGTCGTATTGATATACGAGGTACCAGGTATATCAATACGGTTGCCTTGTTCTTTCCACGAAACGGTGTAAAGGAACCTGGAGCTGGGCGTGCTCCGACAGGGCACAAGGCTCCTACACGTAAAGCAGCCTGATTCACGCCCCTCCAACACAGCAACGCGAGCCACAACGTGTCGTTGTATTCAAGCAGGAGTTTCTTGCAGTACAGGGAAATGGCGCAAGAACGTACCAAATAGGGTGGCATGGATAAATCGCGTGGCGGCACCAGCCACCCGCCAGTCAGTCAGTCACTCAGTCAGTCAGTCACTCAGTCAAGTCAGTCACTCAGTCACTCAGTCAAGTCAGTCACTCAGTTACTCAGTCACTCAGCCACTCAGTCAAGTCAGTCACTCAGTCACTCAGTCACTCAGTCACTCAGTCACTCAGTCACTCAGTCACTCAGTCACTCAGTCACTCAGTCACTCAGTCACTCAGTCACTCAGTCACTCAGTCACTCAGTCACTCAGTCACTCAGTCACTCAGTCACTCAGTCACTCAGTCACTCAGTCACTCAGTCACTCAGTCACGCAGTCACTCAGTCAGACAGCAGATTTGTTGTTGAACGCGTTCCCCACTCCGTCCCCTGTATAAACGCCTGATATACCATAGACGCGACGCGCGCCACGATAGAGGTACGAGTACCACTTTTTGCACTCTGAGGCACCATTTCTGACCGACGGGGCTTCTCGACTGAAGAGCTACCTACCCAATGAGGCAAGCCAACCCTTCTATTACGGGGGTACACAGTTAATAGGACCTATGATACACATAAAAACCTATATATTTACCTATTTTTACTATCAAAATTTGGTCCCGTTAACCATGGACCCCCGTAATAGGGCAAACTGCAGTCCCGTTCAGTCAGATTCTTAAGCGTGTTTGTCCCCAAAACGGAACTGCAGTCAGTCCTGAACGGGTTTAAACAACAAGGGTTAGGGTTAGGGTTAGGGTCAGGGTCAGGGTCAGGGTCAGGGTTAGGAAATAATAGCATTCCCTGTGTATCTACGAGGCCATGGAGTCGTTGGTCAGGTCGCCCCTTCACGTTTTTTGCCAAGGTCAGTATTTAATAGTGGCGCATGCTACTACGGGGGTGTCCATAGTTAATAAGACCTGTGGTGTACGTAAAAACCTATATATTTACCTATTTTTACCAACAACATTTGGTCCTATTTACTACGGTCCCCCGTAATAAGGTGCGGCTTGTTCCTCGCTTGAAGAGCCCTATACCTCAACACCTGCAGTAGACCTGAAAAGCAGATTTTGACGAAAAGCTAAAACTGCACCCGTATGACTTTCGCCATAGCCCACTGGTAGCTATACATATATATATATATATATATATATATATATATATATCACGAAAACAATGGTAGATAGAACATTACACAGTAGTATTTGACGATAATGGGTTAAGAAAGCCCGGTCAGTCAGAAATGTTTTGGCCAAAAAAAGTGCTCTACCTACCTCTATCGTAGCACCCGTCGGGGCCTATAAATGAGATGTGTACCGTAGCTCCTTCAGTGAGGAACCAGAGAAAGGGTTAGGGTGATGCGAGTACACAGATAGAACTGCAGTAAGCTTTCGGACCAGGCGGTCGGGTACGACTGGAGACTAGTTTTTACGTAGACAGGCTTTTACGCACGGCTAGCTTTTAGGCGGCGAGACGAAACGACTAGCCCAAGACATGCAAAACGACCAGCCTCAAGCTGATAGCTGGTGACGTCGCAACGACGGCTAGCCCCAGCGGTACTCCTATATACATACCAGGTATACAGACAGTACACGTCACCTGTCAAGAATCACCTTTGTTGGCGAAGGTTCGCGGCTTATTGTGACGTCAACGTTGAGCGTAGGCTCTTCAAGGCTGTTGCAGAGGATTCAAAGTGGCGTCCTCGCTGAGCACAAATGCTTCGTACCTGTAAACTCTTGAATAAACAAGACGTTATGAAATTGTTAACTACAAAATTCTCAACACGTGTCGCGCGTACTGTCCTCATTGAAAGCAGCACCATAACATATACTGCCGTGGCATGCGCCGCTCTATGAGTTTCCGATGCAAACAAACCTTCGACTCGCTCAGGAACTATAGACGTTTGATGCTGCAGCAGCTATGGGTTTTACGGGGGACCATAGTAAACAGGACCAAATATTGTTAGTAAAAATAGGTAAATATATAGGTTTTATGTTTGCCGTAGGTCCTATTAACTATGTGCCCCCGTAATAGCAACTTAATTTTCTGAAGCATCCTTGCTTGAAGGGCTCCACACACCTCACCAAATCCCTTCCAAGGCTTGGTATTGTATCGAATTCATATTATTATAGTAAATTTTGATGCCGTCGCGAAGAAATGAGTCATCCACAGTACCCCACCCAAACCCCTGAACTTAGGAGGAGCCCGGGGGCAACATCGCTGCAACACCCGCGGCTTCCGGTGGGTGGATGGACCAAGTTTAATAACAAAGGAGGAAACCCAGAGCTGTACCACGTACGATGCAGTCGATTTTGCTCCCAAAATATCGACGTCGGTAACATGTTGCGGTTCGAGCAACAAGAACGTGCATGCTTACACATGCATGTTTACATGCCCACACCAGTACCAAACCCGTGGATTTGCCAGAGAACGGTCCCCAGACACCGCAAAGCTTTTTTTCCGACCAAGAACTACACCGGTATGAACTAAACAAACCTCCCCTCCTCGTTGTACATAACACTTTTGTGACGGTTTGACCCTTGTCCTCGACTTCCAACTCGTAAGATTTTCCTTTTGACGCTGACACGCTTGTTGCGAGTTAGGGGATCCCCCTAGATAGGGGACCCCCTCTTAGTTTAGGGGATCCCCCCTCCCCTTAGGAGATCCCCACTAACCTTAGGGGGTCCCCGCTCATCTTAGGGGATCCCTACTCACCTTAGGGGATCCCATCTCGCTTTAGGGGATCCCCAACAGCCTTAGGGGATCCCCGACAGGCGTAGGGGATCTCCACTATGTGTATATATTGTATGTGCACCCAACATGTACGAATCGTATGGGATATAGCGTCTCTAATCAGTTTCTCCTTTTTTCGAAATTATCGTGAGAATTGGGGGATCTCCTAAGACCGTTTATTTGGGCGATATTCCAATATCACAGATGATGTTGGAAAATCACCCAAAGGTGATATTGGAATATCACCCAAATGCAATATGGAAAAATCATGTTGTTAAACCTGGTTGTTAAAGTGTTTTAAACTCAAGACGAGAGGGGATACCCCCTCGCCCTGTTGGGGATCCCGCGAGCCAATCAATGGGACCCCCTCACTGTATTGAGGACTGGGACCCAATTTCACGAGGAATACCATGTAGTTATTGTGGGGGATCCCCCAAGGAAAATGAGGATCCCGTAAGACAAAACCCCCTCCCTATACTAAAGACTGAGGCGAAAGGGGTTCCCTAACTATAAATAGGGAGATCCCCTAACTCGCAACAGGGGGATCCCCTAAAGCCTGTTGGGGATCCCGCAAGGCAAATAGGATCTCCTCGTTAAAATATGGAGTGGGACCCTAATTCCACGCTGAATACCATGTTGATATTATGTAATGCACCTAGTCGCGAGTTGGGGATCCCGTAGGACAAAAGGGATCACCTCACTGTTGGGAGTTAGGGGATCCCCCTAGTTAGGAGATCCCTTTGGGCTTACGGGATCCCCACTTGCCTTAGGGCATCCCCTCTTACCTTAGGGGATTTTCACTTGCCTCAGGGGATCCCCCACAGGCTTTATGATCCCCTCTCGCCTTAGGGGATCCCCAACAAGCTTAGGGGACCCCCAACAGGCCTAGGGGATCCCCAGACGCTTTGCGGGATCCCCAGACGCCTTGCGGGATCCCCAGGCGCCTTGCAAGACCCCCACCATGTACGTATAGTATGTGCCCCCAACATGTTGCGAGTTAGGGGATCCCCTAAGCCTGTGGGGGATCCTCTAAGCCTGTGGAGGATCCCCTGAGGCAAGTGGGGATCTCCAAAGGTGAGAGTAAGAGGGGATCCCCTAAGGCAAGTGGGGATCCCTTAAGTCCAAGTCCAAGGGATTCCCTAACTAGGGGGATCTCCTAACTAACAACAGCTACCCCACACCTTAGGGATCCCATATGTGCTTTTCATAAGAGTGGTGTTCTGTTTGGTATTCCGTCTCGGGTAAGAAATACCGGGTAGTAACTTATAATTTTTAAAGCAAAATTCCAGTACGATTTTTTTCAGCAAAACTTAAGTGTATGTTATAAAGCACCTTTTTGAACTACCCTTCCAGCGGTCACTCCCACCGCGAACCCTCGCGAAGTCTTCTCTCGCTCTCTCACCACCACCGCGTCCGCACCCACTCACGCGCAACCATTGTACATACTCCACACGGACCAATCATTCGACGCTGCTATCCAACGCACGAAAGCCCGCTTCTCAAACGGTTCTCAGTAGGATGCAAATCGCCCTTCATGCGACTCACCCAACACCTCACGGCGCTTGCTTCGCGCTTGGTGCAAGCAATGTCTTCCTGGTCAGCGAAAACCCGACATGCTCCGTCCCGGCATTGTAGGGATACGAGAGTCTATGGACATACGACTACGGGCGTGCATCATACGGAGTACGAGCAAACACCCCCACACACACGATAGAATCGCATCGACTCTACTCTCACCTCCTGGCATGCGCTATTTGGCCTTCAAACCGAACATCACCTCCATGCCGTCTGTTTTTCCTGTTGTCGACGTCGGTCCCCGGAATGTACCCGTCATTTCAAAGCGTGTACTGCTGTAGGTATGAGTATAATATGCTACGCCGCATTTTGCGTTAGTGCGATACACGTCGTTTCGGTACGCTTCAGCGAGGACGAAGGCATACCCTTTGTATGTGTACTGTATACTATAATGAAGATAAAACGCCCCCTGGGACGAATTTCAGACCCGGTTTCCTCCAAAACATGCCTTAAGGAGGGGGGCACACACAACAAAAGTGGTGGCTTTGGAAATATTTCGTCGAGAAGGTTGCATAGACGCATCGATCGCTGGTCGTACTCAGTACGCCCTCCCCGTTGTAGAGAAACCCACCTTTCAGAATCGCGCGAGGGGTGTGTTATCTTGCGTGTTATCTTGCGTGTTACCAGGTATACGGTACTGATGTCGTGACGTTTTTCCTATATCTGACCACACAAAACCAATACCAGGTATCAGCTACCACCGCAGTATCGCAAACGACGTCGCCAGTAAACTACTGTAGGTCGACCTCGAAGAGGGTGGGGGGTGGCCGGAAACAAGGAGCCGTAAACATGCGTGCGGAGAGCCTTGCGGGGAGTGTTGTGCGTCAACCACGCAGGCAATATCCCGGAGTCGGCAGAGAGGTTTCAAATAATGAAGGATGGCAGTCACTGTGGCCGCCATCGAAGCAACAGTCCTCGCAGCAATATCCGAACAGACGACGCGGTGATACCCTCGAGCCTCGAGCCCCACCCGTGCGTAGGGATCTCGTGGGACAGGGGGGTCCTCCACAGCAGCGATTTATGGATGCCTCGGTGAGAACAGTCGAGGACTGTGGTGGTGTATGCGAAAGCTGCCTAGCGGGGGGAGGGAAAGAGTTTACAGAGTAGTGCTGCTAGTAATAGTATCGACAGTGATTCAAGAATTAGGAGCTTACTTGCCGTGCACTGCGTTTTTTTTTACAAACCACTGATCCCTTATCCGGTGTCCATGGACGAGTCGTTCTCTGCTCTTCTTCTTCACTCTTCGCTACTGTGTTTTTGTGCTCGACGACGGCAGACAGTAAGATGAGTGCTGCACTCTCAGCTACGACCGTAAGTGGACTCTCGGCCTACTATCATACCAAATGTTATCGTCTTCGACGAGAACAGCGGGACCTTGGTACACCCAATACGAATCGGAAACTTGACGACGGTTCAAGAATGAAGGACTTGTCGTTAACAACAACAGTTCCACACGTCCGAGACTTTACGATGTACAGCAGATCATGTAGATACTAGGCAGCCGTCATGATGTTATGCTTGTGCAGGATTTGTATATTGTAGTACAGATCCGGCCCAGAGAACAGGTCCTACCTCAGATAGTGCAGACTACGTATCTAAGGCTCGCACGCGGCAACATGATTTAGATCACAATGATCTGCAATATGTCGCAGATCCGTAGATCATGAAGTGGGAATGATCTGTAGATTATCTGGCCGACGTGTGAACAGTTCTATACGGTTCCTGTCTAACCCTTGCTCGCCTTCGCATACATATCCGGTATCCTTTGACGAGTCGAAAGCCGTCCTGCTGTGGCGCTCTTCCTTCTCCTCGTCTCACTCTCGACTATTGCTATTGTGTTTCGTGTCTAACGACGACAAGACAGCGAAGAGAATACTCACGCCTACGAACCGATCTTATCAACATGATATTGGTGTTTTCTTGTGTTGTTTTTATTCGTCCACTGTTACCTCGTCCTCGCTAGTTGCTTGTGGACCTCGCCGCTGGTTGGCTCCGATGCCGGTGCGAGCGTTTCGCAGCTACCTTGACAGGAGCATCGTGTATTCTCCATATCGCCACGAATTGGCTTGATCGAGCATCGGCACGAGCTTCGCCATACTCGTATCGACAAAACAATGCTCTTGGAACACAGTGCGCGGTCTCTATCGCCCGGCGCACAGTCTACACAGCGTTGTTCTAGGAAGTATAGGTATATCTACGGTAGCCCATGGGACTGGTTGTTCATCGGGTTTAGCACGAAAAATCTATCAAAATCAGTAAGAGGTGAGCTATGCAGCTCACCTCAAGTGCGGGGCCACAGAAAATTGGGTGCACCCGTACACAGTAGCATGATTCTCCTGATTTCACTCGTTCTCGGCTTACAATCCAGAGCTTTGCGTTGACGAAGGTTAATCCCGACCCCCCCACATCATTAAAAACAAACTTATCTCGGTCGAACGACCCGAAAAACGTTTGATGGCATGGCCCGTTTCGATGTGAGCAACCCTCACGGGGTGTGATATTGATGTACGATATCGGTGGAAAACCACCAAGTCACGTCGTCGTATATGTATGCTGGTCTCCACAGATTTACATTTATATACCGGACGAAACACGGGTGCGGGTTAGATAGGGTGACCTGAGAACTCCACCACGCCATGCCCGCACGAAAGCAGGCCGATTTGTTACGGTCCCCAGTTCTTCGAAGCTAAGAAAACAGAACGCACTCGTATAGGCACAGCATGGGTGGGATTCTGGCTGTTCTACTAGTACACGGTGTTGGGATGGAGGCATTGCTCGAGCCGAGATCATTGACTGTGTAATGCACTGATCTCCACCGAGGGAAGTGGCGCTCTAGTTTTGGACTCCACCGTCAACGTTGACACCAATCGCGCGTGTTGACCTGAACAGACGTCCTTGTCTTACACTCTAGTCCTACCGCCCTCTGTTCCACTTGGTCGATTGAAGTGGCGTTCTCAGCTTACGCCTGTGGCCTACCATCCTCTCCCACCCTCTCCTCCACCTTGTTAATCAAAACCAACGCTCTCAGCTTACGCTCTAGGACCATCATCCCCCCCCACTATCTTGTTGATGAAACTGACGCTCCAGCTTGCGTTCGAGACCTGCCATCCTTTCCTCCAACTCGTTAACCCTGCTTCGCAAGGCGGTGTTCTCCACCCACACCTGGACTAGATCGTACACTATCTCAGACTTCGGAGGCCCCGCCGTCTGCTGCGCGTGCCCCCCTCGCTCCGCCTCCCGTGTCTGCTCCCCTTTTGAGCCTACTTCCATCGTCATTCGCCGCTGCTCGAGTACATCACCAGCACCATCACGAACAACGGCACCAATACCATCACTGATACCAACACCATCACCTACACCACCACCACCACCACCACCACCCCCATCACCACCGCCTCCACTAACATCAGTACTACCACCAACACCCCCAACAATAACACCTACATCAACATCCCCAATACCAACGTCAAACCCAACACCACCACCGCCGCCGCCCATGTCAGGGGTAGTGGTGATGGCGGTAGCTTTAGCGGGGGCAGTTCCTCCTCCTGGCGCTGCTGCAGCCGCGGCGACTGCGGCAGCATTCTCTAGCTTGTCGAGACGAGCAAGCGCAGCAGACAGAGCGGAAGCGAGCAACGGGACAAGGCGAGAGTAGGCGACAACCTTGAACCCGCGCGCGTCCTCGGATACCACTTCCGGCGCGACCGCCTCTACCTCCTCCGCGATGAAACCGAGCTGGCGACGGTCGCTGATCGACTGCTGGGCCATCGGTCCTCCGACCACTGTCGGAAAGGCGTCGGGCTTCAGTGCGTAGGTTACGGCCCTGCCAACGTGAGCGATGAAGTTTAACACAAGGGAAGGACGTGGAATAGGGTAAGCGCGAAAGGGAGAAAGGAAAGAGGTGAAAAGCTATATTTATATTTTGCTTCGAGTACCTTAGGCACTGCTGCTGATCCGGCTTTCCGAACCGTCCACACGTCAAACAAATCATCGATTCCTACAGCATGATCTAGGTATTTCAGGGGAAGGTATATTCCCGATCTGTGCGATCTAGCTCGTGTTTCCGCGTGATGGTATAGCGGGCATGATCTACCACATGTACCCTTCATTGGATACGTACTACACAGGTCCTGCGCAGCATATCATAACGGTAGGTTAGGATTTGGATGATCTAGATGATCTGAAGATCATCTACCTATCCGACCTCTGGAGCCATCCCTTCGAGGGGTTTTCCTGTGACTGCGATGGGTGCTTGGCGCTGATGCCCGTAGCGGTTCGCAATCTGGACTGTACGGGGAGGGGGGGTGGTAATCCCTTTTGCAAAGCAGGGTTGTTGCTTATCCGAGCTTTCTCAAGGTTCCACACCTCGGATAGGTCATCCATTCCCGCTTCATGATCTAGATGACTCCTGATATGCATTGAACTAGTTCACGTCGCCGGGTGGGGGCGTTCAATCTGCACGATCCAGAGTATATTTCCTGGGTTGGATATGTACTACACAGATCCTGCACAGCACCTCACAACAGCCGATTAGGATCAAGATAATCTCTGTGTCGACATGTGGAAGGTTGTACCGGCCGAGGGGATAGAAGACGACTGGAGTTCGATAGGCATCTATAGGCATCTGCCGGCCGCAGAAGAAGGTGACAGAAGACGGTTGGAGTTCGATAGGCACTTGCCGGCCGCAGCGGAAAGTCGAGAATGAGGCTGTACGCGACTATGTAGAAAATACCTGGACAAAGGTGAAAATCAGTCGCCCGAGCGGTCACAACGACTGGTGATTGGAAACGCCAGACCTACCACAGGCCACCCTAAGCTCTAACGTGACAGGACAATCCTACCGGCCCTATACATATACCAGATCCAGCCCTGAAACGTGCCTCACAACCTGGAACGCAAGGAGCCCCGCCACCCTGTCTAGCGAGATATCTAGCACAACCTGCGCAACACCAACAGTCAACCCCCCCCTATCTCAACGCGCAAAAAGTGTCTGCCCAGTCCGTGATAACCCGACGTGCTCCATCCCGGTATGTTAGGGATTGGAGGGGACGACTACGGCGATGTATGACACGAATACACCCCCCCGCATTGTAGGGATTTGAAGGTGTATGGCCACATGACTACGGCCATGCATGACATGAGTACCTCCCCCACCCTCCCCCCTTTCCCCCGCACACCCTACTCGCCTCAGTCCCCGCACAGCCGACGACGCGTCCACGGAAGGGATGGTCCGCACGTTCTCCTTCATCCGACTGTCGGAGGTGTCCATGTACGGACCGCGACCCATCACCGCTCCGGCGACCGTTACTGATCCCTCTACGACCATATCCGACGCCGCGGTGATCACCCCGCTGACGTCTAACCCGGCAACCCCGACGGACAGAGAGGACAGGCCGTCCACCCCACCCCCCGCTGAGAAGTCGAGAGCCGGGGACAGCAGAGCTTGGCCCCCAAAATCGACGGTACCAGTTACCTGCAAGGCACGGAGGGGGGGGTAGATGAACGGGGATCGTGCGGAGGAGCAGGTGTTGTGGACCGCCAGCCGTGGAGGTATTTTGTCGGGTCATGTCTACTCTAAGCGTGTGCAAGACGCGTTCCGACGTTTCACAGGATCGACGTATCGGACGGTATCAAAAGTATCGAATGTATCACACTTTCAAAAGTTTCAAAGTGTCTAATTATCAAAAGTATCAGAATACGATCGATGTTCTGCTTACATCACGGCTATGACGGAACAAAGGGTCAAGAGCAAAAGCCCCGCCTCCACCTGCTGACGTGTAACTTGCGGCATTCACTCGATGGCATTGGAACGCCGCATCCGCTTCTATCAAGAGAACTCATTTTTGTTGGAGAAGATGGCATAGCTGTGTCGCTGGGAAACTTGCACAGACAGCGGGATGTCTGTAATTGTCGTCGACTGGCTTGCGTTGGATCCCGATCGGTCGGTCCGTCGGTCGGTCACTCCAGCCATTCCGTAAAGGGTCCCTATTTGTTGGCACCGTGTGAAACCCAGGAAACCGATCCTGTTCTTCTTCGAGACGTCATCAACGCCATTTTTCATTTTCCAGACAACAAAACGTTGTCCATAAAAAAAGTGGTCCACATCAAAAAGGCCCATAAAGATCACACTCTCACTTACCTCGTGCCCTGACACCTTCCCCGGCATGAACACGCCATTTTCGTCGTCGAAACTCAGCCCCGCGGCAACCTTCAGCTCACCGCTTTCCGCCGCCGCCACCACAACCATCCCTCCCCCCCCCCCCGCGTTCTTCAAAGCTCCGACCCTCACCCCTCCCGCCAGCTCCACGACGTCTCCACCGACAACGCCCTCAAACGTCACGTTCTCTAGTCGAGCGTTTTTAATGCGGTTGCCTTGAGCGTCTATCCCCCTGCTGAATTCGGCCACCCCAGCAATGGAAACCCCTCCTGCCACGGACAGCGTTCCTCCGATCTCGGCGCCTCCCCGGCAGCTTAGCTCACCGGACGAACTCGGACCGGCGATCAGCGCGGAGGCGGCGTGGAGGGAGAGGGTGGCAGGGTCGGCCGGACTCACGGATCCTTCCGCACCGATGGATAAGAGTGCCCCAGGAGAGGCGGCGTGTTCGTCCAGCCTTAAGGTCCTGCGGATGGTGAGCTCCTATATATCGGGGACAGGGGGTGGGGATGGGCGGAGGAGGGGCGAGGCCCGGGTGGGCCGAGGAAGGAGGGAAGGAGGAGGAGGGGGAGATGAAAAGGAAGAGGAGGAGGAGGATGAAAGGAAGAAGAAGAGGACAAAGAGGAAGAGTGCATGGGGAGAAGGGGGGGAGGAGGAGGGGAGTTAGAGGAGAAGGAAGAGGAAGAAGGGAGTGGGGGGGGGGGAGCAAGAGGAAAAGAAGGGGGAGGAGGAGGAAGAGGAGAAGGGGGGGGGGGGGAAGGGAGGGGGGGGGGAGGACGAGGAAGAGGACGAGGAGGACGAGGAGGACGAGGGTAAGAGGGGGGGTAAGGAGGACGAGGAGAAGAAGGAAGAGAAGGGGAGGGAAGAAAGGAGGCGCGGGGGGGGGGGGGGGGTACGTATGGATGACATGCCTATTTAGCAACATGAAATACGCATATAGCCAACACAGAAAAGGAGTGCGGGGGGGAGTCCGCTACATTTAGGTTCTTACAGTGCACACACACACACCTCCACGTTATCGAAATCCGGCGTCTCCACATCAAAGTTGAGCAGGCGGTGTCCGCGCAGGTCGATGTCCCCTTCGAATGTAGTCGTGCCTCCCAGTCTCACGTCCTGCAATGCGCCATCTCTCCAAGCGAGGCCGCCACCCCCCGCGGCGAGCCCCAATGGCTTGCCAGAGGCCTCGCCGGCACCCGATCCGCCTGCGATGTTTTCCGACTTTTGGTCGTCATGGGACGAAAAGACGGCGACGAAGCCGCGTGAAACCGACGGCTGAGCGGAGACCTTCAGCTCTCTCGCGTGTAAGCTCGGCACCGCACCCCTGCTCCGGCAACACGAAGTAGCAAGGGGGTCGGGAGTTGAACGACTCCAACCTAGGATAGGGGAAACGGGTTTGGGGGGCAAAACTATACTGACTGACCGCGCCTTAACTGAGGAAACTACACGACGCAAATATGTGAACCGTGGAAATCCTCACTTTGAGCTATGAGATCTACTGCATCAGTGTACACCACGGGGTTAACCTCTCTGAGCCGAAATATAAGAATCGCTCACACTTTGATATGAATACCAAGCCGTCCTTATATTTACGTCCAAAGCGGTACCCCTTATTGAGGAGAATCGGACAGCTGTAGAACTCGGGTTGTGTGTGTGTTTTTTTTTTCAGCACTGCTGTGCGCAACATACCTACAAAACCATGCAACTCTTTCTGGGAGTGCTCTTTCTAGTATGTATGACCTCGCACCAGATACGTACATAAAGCTGATTTGGCGCCGCTTCCTCTTGCTGCATATTACGTGCGAATTGGTACCAAACGTGGTACATGTTATAGCGCCGTTTTTCCACCTTTTTTTTAAATATAGGAATTCGTACAAAATATCGCACATTTTCGTAAACAACGAACTAGCTCCCCAAGTGAAGAAGCGTCTAAGTCAGGAACAGTCACTGGCTGACTCGAGTGAGGGGAGAGGGGAAGGGGAAGAAGAGGGGCGGGGGAGGGGAGGGGACTCGATATCATGCATGGTCATAGCCTTATGTTGCTCTCGTTGCCGCTTGAGTACGATACCTGCATGTATACACGAAGTATCATCGGGAGGAAAAATGTGACTACAGTAGTACGTACATACGCAGCAAACTCGAGAGAAACAGTGTGCACCTATATACTTCCTGATTGCTTTTCATTTGATTATAGTAATTTACTTCCGGGCTGGCTTATAATATACTCGAGAGTTATGTACTGAAAATCGATCTCAGATTATTCAACCGGAAACCGAGGCCCGGTTTTTCGGTAACCGAAACTGGACGTTTCAAATCCGGTTTTTTGGTTGTTGAAAAATAATTGAAACCGGTTAATCGGATCGACTATTTCCCGTTAGATATTGTGTCCCCTATCCCCTACCCTATACAACGCTTCTGGACATGTACGGGAACCAATATACAGTAATAATGCTAGGACACATGAAATGGTATAAAACCATATTACAATATATCAAAAGTATTAAATAAGAAAGTCAGGCCGATAGTTACCGTAGCATGAAGTCGTGAAAAAATAGAAATCCGGGTGCGGTTGATAAGGAATGCAGGCTGAGAATTGGGGGGAAACATTACATTGGGGCCGTTATGCTGAATTTAGTGGGGATGCACCCTTTCTGAAACAAGAAATCCGGCCTGGGCCTGAGAATTTTCGTTTCGTTTTTCGCATTTTTCTAAAAACCATACCTGGTAGACTGACCGAAACAACAACCAAAAACCGAAGATCTTCCTCGGTCAGTTATCAGGTAGACGACCCCACCGAACTTTGGCTTAAGGTGCCTAGCTCTGTCCACGAGGGTGCCAACGTGGCGTAAACCAGCCATGCAAGAGCCGACCGAACACAACGGCCGGAAAAGTCTCGTCGGTTGGGGTTTCGGGTATTGTTCCTCAAGAATAACCCAAAACCGAAAGAGAATCTCGGGTCGGTTAGCAAATTACCGACAGAACCCCCGAAGGAGATTCGGTGCCCCACCCGGCACATAGTACATTACCTCTCCCATTCGTTTTTCGCTCGACCCGTTTGCACCACCGTCCTTGGGGTCGAGTTGTGTCCGCTTCTACTCGCTTTCGCCCCAGCTGGGGCTTCTCCGGACATTTTCAATACCTCCTCCTCCTCCCCGACTGGCAGTCGTATTTCTAGGTCCGAAGGGTGTCGAGCTCGAGCGCGAGCTGCACCCAACGCGGGAGCAATTTAATGGCAACAAGCGGCGCTGCTGCAGGGTCGCGTTGTGCCGCGAGACCCCATCCACGGGCCGCGAGAAACAGAGAAGGCAGAAGAAAAACGGATGCCCACACCCGCACCGCGCACAGCAGCTCGATCCTAAAGCGCAGATGAGAGCTAGCTTCCCACCACTAAGACAAGTCGAAACTACGAGTTTTACAGACGTTGGTATATACCGGGTTTACGTATATGGATCATCGCTTTTACTTTTTTCCAGCTTCTGGACAAGCCGTGGTCACAGGTGCCGTCCCTTCTTCCCCCCGTTACGCGCTTTTAATTTTTATCGCGCATAGCTGGTAGGGTTCAGCATTCCACTGCTCGTCGATTTCCATCGAACATCCGCTGTCTCACGCTCTCGCGCTTTACGCTGATCAATTTTTATTCAAGAAAAGAATCCCTACGAGTGTGTGCGTATGTGTACTCGGTGAGAATTGAGCCCACGTAGTTGACTTTAGTTGGCACGTGAACCACCCACCAGGTCACCGGGGACGCCGAAGTATGCGAGGTGAAGCCGCTCAGACGTGAAAAAAGGAGAGTGAAATCTGTCCATCATATAAAACCCAGGCGAGAGCGGGCCATTGCTATACGCCACTATATAAGAACCGTATATACGTTAATAAGCGTACGAAAACGGTCCATGTATTTCCGTACATAGTGGTACACCCCAGGAAAACCCGCTCGGAAAGAAACAGAGAGTAGCAAAAATTGTCCAATACGGGCGCGCGGTTAATACGGCCTCCTCTCCCCGAACACCCTCCCCATTATTTCCAGGGCAACCGCCTGCTGCAATAACGCTTCTGCAGCCTTACCTTATGTCAGGGCTCTCCAGCAGCGCGTTCCGAATCCCGTTCCCCAGAAAGTCAACGTCCCCCACAACTTCGTGAGCGCCGATACGCGGGGCTTGGAGCGTTCCCGTTACGGGATCAATGGAAATCGACCCACCGCCCGACCTCAGCCTCCCTTGGCTGGTAACGATTGCCACGGATCCCCCCTCTCCCCGCCGCCGCCGCCGCCGCCGCCGCCTTGGCTCCTTCTCCGTCGGGCAGCGCTGACGGGGTGGAGTCCAGGGAGGACATGGAGAGGAAGAGCTCTCCGACTTCTAAGCGCTCGAGGCCGGTGATGCTGGAAACATGAGACAGTGAGATGTTTCGAGCGGTGTATCCCTGGTGGTGAGTGCGCGCGCGTGGGGCGATGGCGCGTGGGGCGATGGACGGCACGAACCGGCGGGTGGTGGGGATGGTTATAGTGGGTACTATAACGGGGGTCCATATTTAATAGGACCTAGGGCATATATATATTTACCTATTTTACCTAACAATATATGGTCCTATTTACTATGGGTCCTCGTGATAGAGCGAGTGGCAACACCCAGCATCCAGGGCGCTTGCCGCCTAGGATCACGGAGAGAGAGAGAGAGAGAGAGAGAGAGAGAGAGAGAGAGAGAGAGAGAGAGAGAGAGGAGAGGCCCCCGCGGCAACAGACACATTTGGCCGGCATACCATACGCGCGCAATCGGGGTTATCCGGGTCTGTGTTTGTTTTGCCACCGCCTTACTTACGCGGCCTCTGTTTGTCTTCACTGGAGGCTACATGTGCTGGTCAGGCGTGCGAAAACGCGGGACAGAGCTGCGCCCTTCGCACAAGACAGCCGACACCGTCCATTATATGCAGAGCGCAAGATTCGTCCAAGTTGTTCTGAACCTGGTTTCCTCTTTTCGGTGTTACGCTGACTGTACGGCTAGGCGGGCGGGTTGCCACCCGTGGTGCTTTCAAAGGCTAATGTGCTCTTGTCTTCGATCATCGTGCGACCGACAAAAGACAAACACTTTTGTTTGGCTCCTGAAAATGTGATTCTGTGTTTTTTTTTTATCGTCTCCGCAGTGCGCGTTGCCGGTCTGCCTTCCGCACGCGATCACCTTCATTTTTACCAGGCATGGTCACCGCGTTGGGCGCTCACTCCCTCAACCCAAGTGGTCTATGCCGGGCGAGCAGCACCGCCCCCTTGCTTCGGGGCAGGAGGCCTCATCCAACTGCATGCTTGTTTTCATGACATCATCGGCCGGCAGCGTAAAAGCATACGACGTACAAGAATATTCCGCACAGAAGAAATGTTCAACTTGTTTCCCGCACCGCCTGTCGCTTTCAGGCTGTTGTGGGCGAACCTCTCGTTGGCTCGTGAGCCACCACGGCAATAAAATGGTAGACGCGCCGCTACGGCAGTGCCCGGCGCGCCGTCTCCGCTCGTCAAGCACGAGTACGGTCTACTAAATAGTAAGCCACCCTCGGCTTCTGGGAGGATCACCGGGCGCACGCCTCGCGTTTCCGCGACAGACACTAAAGAAGGCCAACCAGCTCTCTACGAAAACACGACCCGAACGTAGCACGCTTTTCGGTCGAATCGCAGCATTACGCGCAGCTTACAAAAAATGTTAGCTTCAACGAAACAACAATCTTCGATCTCACCAGCTCAGATGTTAACTCTTTATTTTGTGTAGAAAGCACGCACGCACCAGCTTTTAGCTTGCAAAAAACAAAACGAGTTCCTCGATCTCACAGGGGAAATAGGATAGGTTCATTTATTATTTCGCAAAAGAAAAAAAAAAAACACACACACACACACACACGCAGCTTTCTGGCTGCGAAAACAAAGGAGTTTCCATGAAATCATCGACCTCATACTTGTACAGTGCTGAGGTACGTAGGTGTTTTTTTTTTCAGTTCGTGAAAACACACACACAATTTTGTTATGCTTGCAAAATATGAGTTTTGTCGACGAAAACAAATCCTCGTTCCTGATTCTTGTTGGAACATAGTATTCAGAACGAAATATGATGTGGGAATTAGAGAGGTACATGCTTTTGGGTCCATCGTGGGCTCCGAATATTATAACATTAGCCCCCCCTGTAATATTATGATTTTGTAAACAAACGACGGGACCGATAAAACCGAAACGGACCTGAAAGTCCACGTCCCCGATCTGCACGTGAGGACCAAGTCCCGCGACGTCTAGGATTCCCCCTGGCCGCGCTGCCACGCCCTCCGCCCGAACTAGTTCTCCCTTCCTGTCGAACGCCGCCAAGCCGACTCCGGAGTCGGGGCCCCTGAACATCGCCGCGAGCGCACTCTGCTGCATTCCGCCGCTGCTGCCGCTGGAATCCTGACCTCTGGAGATGGCTGCTGTCTCAAGCATGAGGCGCGTTGTCTGTTGGAGTGGTGGGGGTGGGGGTGGGTGGATGAGGCAAATGCAAATGTCGTTGTTTTGTTTTAACGAGCAACTTTTTTTTTTTCGAAAGACAAGGCACACAGGCGTAAAAAGGGGCGGGGGGAGGGGAGGGGGGGGGGGGGGGTCGGGCAACCAAAACTTGCTCGAACGCCAGAAGAGCAATTTCAATATAAAAAAGTACCGACAGGCAAGGCACCTACGCGCTGAGGGAGTCAGGTGCGATGGGTTTTGCTTCGGAAGCTGGAAAGCGGCGACAGGGTAAACGAACGGTTCGGCTCGGCATTCTGGAGGAGCGGGGGGGGGGGGGGCAACCAGTATGCGTAGCCATCAGAACCAAACACGGTGTGAACAAATCGGGGCGGTACATGGTCTCTGAGTCTACTGCCTTACCGGAAAAAAAAAAAAAAAGGGGCAGCGAAATATGCGTGGTTTGCGCGTCAACCCTCGAGTCATATTCCACTGTGCTATGCTCAACCGGCGGCGCCGTACGCATCCACACAGCACATAAGTCGCGCTGAGGACGCACTCGCAGGAGGGCCGGCGCCGTAAGAAAAATCTAAAATTGTATAGGAATTTCATACGTACCCGTGTGAAACTCTAATTCTACAATTGTCTCGAACCATTGTTCACCACATCGAGATCATCAAAACGTAAATTTTCGCGTTTGCGTATATGCGTAAAATGCTCATAAAATGTATAGGCTCTACGTATTACGGAGTTCGTTTCGCAGCCTTCGATCCGCACCCAAAGCAAGCCCTGCAAAATCATTTTTTGAAGAACCGAAAACCGCGCGCGAAAACACCTTGAGGAAAGGGATGCCGTCGATGGTAGCATTGACGAGGGCGACGTTGCGGGCCGGCTTGCCCTTGAAGTCCATGCCCTCGGCAACCTGTTTTACGTGCGTGTGATCATTTCCCGTCGAAAAGAAAAAGGAGAACGTTTGTGGTGGCTTTTTTTGTTCCAAGTCTTGAAGGGGGTTTGTTTTATCGTGCGCTCCTTGGTTTGTGCACAACGCAGGGCGCTGTTAACGCGTGTTTTGTTTTCGAAGAATCCCCCTTCCTGTCCATTGAATATATTATACTGTAGAAATACGGATGTGTCAGACTCCTGTAAAGATCGTATCGTGTCGAACGCGTTCTTGCCCGCCCCCGTTTGCACACATACATACTTTTTAACGCCAGCTGTGAGATCGAGAAATTCGGCGAAATTCATATTCGCAACCTGCGTATACATGATACTTTGACTTAAAAAATATGTATCAACCGAGGGTTGTCCTTCATTCCCCACGTAGCGTACTAATATATATATATATATATATATCTATGCGCTGACACTGAATGAAATTATTTGACGTGTCATATACGTCGAATATTCGAAAGCGTACCGAACAACTATTAATAGTTTATATAGCTCGGCCATTGACATCGTGTCGAATCCGATTCTTGTTGTCGGGGGATCGAACCGGCGACCTCAACCGTGCGCAGTCTCATTCATACCCTGTCGACGACGCCGTTTTTACGTAGGCAAAACCAAGACTCCAAGACTTATAAAAAATGCTGCGCGACGAACGCTGCGTATGTACGCTCGAAAAAATATCAACCGCCCCCGTGATGATCAATCGGCCGCTGCGAGTCTCTGCCGTATGTACGAGTGAAGTGCCCACTCGCCTCCGTCGCGTGGAGGCGCGGCACCGTGAGCGTCCCGCTCTGAGAGTCCCAGCGCAGCCCCGCATCGGAGGTCAGGAGTCCCCCGCCCCCGTACAGGGCCAGACCGCCGGCCTTATTGCCGCTCGACACCAAATGCCTAGCTCTTAGAATTGTGAGGAGGTAGTTTCAGAAGACCGAGAACGACAGCAATTACAACATGATGATCAGAATATCAGGTTTACCAGGTCGTTTCAGAACACCAAAGTTGACAAAAAAAGCAACAAAAACCACCGTGGTTTTGCTACACCGAGTGAGTGACAAAGAGCAAAAAACGAAAAATAAGTAAAAACAGTGATTACGTAGCTTTTGGGAGCAGTCACGATGGCGAGGCTAATGTTGGGGTGAGGCACCCAAGGGACTTCTAGCATGGCCCCGCCCCTGATTGTGAGATAGTTTCAGAACACCCCAAGTGACCCAAGGCAGTACGAGTAGCAAACAAAAACAGCGTTTATGCGGCTTTCCGGGTACGAATAGTCACGATGGCGTGGCTAAATGCGTGGGTTTAAGAAGCGTGAACATGGAGCGCAATAAAAATACGCTACTCTACTATTACAGCAGTTATACTATTGATACGGTTCACAATAGTAGAGAACATACTACAGGTAGTAATAATCAGACCCAAGTATAGTTCATACACATAGGGGAATATGTTGGGGGAGGGGTGCCATCGTGGGATCTAATTACCATAATATCCCACCCCTCGTAAATACTACAGGGTGATGCTCTCGTCTTGACGCAGGTTGAAGCTGATGGTGAGGTACGTCCAGATCACCACGCAAGAGGCAACAAACAGTAGCGATCAGATTATCAGAGTTTTCAGGGTATTAGGCAGAGCTGTCGGGCCCGGTATCGGCAAGGGAAAACCTAAAGGGAGTTCGTAGGAGGCGTGGGGAAGTACAGGGTCGTTATATACACCAGAGGAAGCACACAAGCGACAGGGCGGCGAGTCGCGGCGTGTCGCGGCGTGTCGCGGCGCGGCGCGACACGCCCCGGGCACGGTGAGGCCGGGCGCCGCAAATCTTACTTGAGCGCAAAGTCTCCGATGTCTAGATCGGCCGCCGCGGTGAGAGACGTCACTCCCGTAAGGTCCCTGACAGCGGCTTCAAGGGCACGAACGTCCCGCCAGGAAATGCCGTCGTGAATAAAAAACACGGTGAAGCTAGTCAGAACGATTAAAAGAAAACGGCGGCGGCGGCGGCGGCGGCGGCGGCGGTGACGGCGACGACGGACGAGAGAGTGATATGAAAACAGAAGGTCGAAGTTACGAACGAAGAACATGTTGAACGAAAGGCGAAATGAGCGGGAGGGAGCGACCCAAAAAGCGACCAGCGACGCACAAAGGGTGGAAACTCAAACACGGTGAAGCTATCAGAACGATTTTAAAATAAGACGGCAACGGGTGAGAGGAAACGCAAGCACGAGAGCGAAGCACATGCGAAGCAAATCTTCAACCCCAAGACGACTTGGAGGGATCAAGCAAAAAAAAAAAAAAAAAAACACCAGCAGTCTCTTCAAGGGTGCTACGCTAAAAAAACACTGCAGAAGAGGCGGCAACGGCTGCGGGGAAACACAAGCAAAAAGGTCGAAAATACGAACGTAGAAAATATCAAGGCAAAACCAGCGCAAGAGACCAAACTAAAAGCGACCAGCGGCCTCCTATAGGGTAGTACGCGGCTTGGTCGCTTTGATTTTGAAGCCCTGCTGTAAGGAAAAAAAAAAAAAAAAAAAAAAAAAAAAAAAAAAAAAAAAAAAAAAACAAAAAGTGCCTACGATCTGGTGAGAAATGCTGCCTGTGCTGTCCGTTGATTACCGATTGGACGGGGGGTTGAGGCAGGGGCGTCAGGGATGGCCGAAAACATGGATGTCTTGGAACTCGAGTTCAAAAACTACAACCTTACTTCGTGTATGCTCCTTTTTAGTAGGCGACTCGACACATGGCATTTTTTCCAACGTGTTGCCAGGCGCATGCTCACGCAGCATTCTTGGCACCAGGATACCTAGCGACCGTCGGACACTGTCTCCTTAAACAAACCAAGCATGCAAATATCGATTTCACCCGCCACTACCCTCTCACAGTTCATAATAAATCGCTCACGATTTCGTACAGAAATGGTGTGTGGCGTAAACCCTCGGTCAGACAACAGACGTCGGCACCGAAAGCAGCATCCACGCGTAGCGGCCGCGAGAGCCCCCGACTAACGCGAAATGCGGATGGGGGCACCGCAACGACAGAAGGGCGCGCTACGCGCCACCGGCACACGACACGGCGAAAGGTGAGAGTCGCGATGGTAGATAGTCTGCCCATCATCCCGACTTATTGTTCGAGCTGTGCGGTGTACTGCTGCTGTTCCACTGCCGGACGGACCGGATCCCTCAGCAAAAGCACTGCTAGAGCTATGGGCCGGCAGTGTTTTATGACTACCGAACGATTCGGTAGGTGCCGCTAAGCCGACGAGCCGAGTTTCAGACGGCAAGCCGGCTAGCGAAGCTACGCAGCTGATGGCCAGCCGACTTCACCGACTTTTAAGTCAAGCCGAAGGCGAAGCGAGCCAAAGTCGGCCCTCTCTCTGGCCGACGGGGGGGGGGGGGGGGGGGGCTTTCCCCATAGAAGGGAAAACGTATCCCACGTACAACAATCCCTTGCTACATGTATGGAAACCCAACAAAAAAGTTGGATAGTCGGCACCTCCGGGGAACAACTAACTATTTCATAATCGAACTAAAAATGACTTGCCGGAGACTTTGAGTCGTGCAGACTCATTGCTCAGTACAAACTATTGGAAGGGCCTCAGCGCGAGGACGATCGAGAGGAGCTCACGCAGCGCACAGAAAACACACACAGATGTATATTTTTGGTATTTCGTACAAATACGGAGGACCATAGTAAATAGGACCAAATATTGTCAGTCAAAACAGTTAAATATATAGGTTTTTATGTATACCAAAGGTCCTATTAACTACGGACCCCTGTAATAGATAATATACATCTGTGTGTTTTCCTGTGAGCTGCGTGAGCTCCTCTCGGTCGTCCTAGCCTGATACCTGTCCGAGCCTGAGGCCCTTCCAATACAAACTACCCCCAAAACCTTCGAAATTCGATGCGGCCTTTTACTGTACTATTCGAGAGTATATCTAAACCTATAGCAGTTCTGCAGTAGATAAAGGCGGATTGGGATTCGTATTCGCATCGATCGGGCTGAGCTCTGATCAACTTTTACTTTGAAACATCTGTTGTTGGGTGAGTGGGGTATAGAGCTCTCGAGCGATGATGATGAGGAGGGAGGAGGAGGAGGAGGAGGATGACGATGATGTTGATGAGGATAATGATGATGATGATGATGATGATGACGATGATGATGATGACGATGATGATGATGATGACTATGATGATGATGGTGATGATGATGATGATGATGATGTTCTCAGATGAGCTCACCTCTCGTAAATCCTGACTGTGGTCACAAAGTTCTCAAGCAAGTACGTACGGCAGCAAGGCATCGTTGTCGCTTACCCTGGAGGGATGACTGCGGCGCCCGAGGTTGGATCGGCGTCGCCGTTGCGGAGCACGAGCATCCGCCCGGGCGTCGCCCCACCCTGCCGCCGTCGAGAAACGCGCGTCATTTGTTTTAGTTTCAAAGGTGATATAAACATTCACAGGGGAACAAGCGTGGAGTGCTAAAACCAGAACCAAAATATGATGCGTGAAAAAAAAAAGCATAGGGGGGTACATGGTTTTTGACCCCCCCCCCCCCCCCGTAGTAGTGAACCACTCTGATCGAAAATATAAGCAACTTTTAGACATGAATACGAAATACCAATCGGCTCTTATATTTACGAGCGGCAGAATGTTCACAGTTGCTTCAAAAAAAAGTAATAGGAGATTTAAAAAACTTAAGCTGTGTGGGGTGAAATGCTTCGCACGAACAAAACTAATGATCGATTCCCACTTCATGGTAAACAAAACCGATCATCTAACAGATCATCTAACAGATCATCGAACAGATCATCTAACAGATCATCTAACAGACCATCCAACAGATCATCTAACAGACCATCGAACAGACCATCGAACAGATCATCGCACAGATCATCGAACAGCTCACCTAACAGATCATATAACAGATCATCTTACAGATCATCGATTCCCACTTCATGGTCTAGACATTTTCGAGGGCGGATGTTGTTCCTGCTCTGTATGAACTATTAATAACCCATGTTGCCGGATTCGGGGGCGAGTATGTCCTTGCATGGTCTATAGGAAACGTTTCCTGTGTTGGATCTGTATGATACTGCACAGATCCTGCACAAACATCATGGAAGGATTGGATAGTAACATAAACCTACGTAGAGTTCATAAGGGGCGACGAAAAGCATTATTCATTCCTTGAATATATTGTTTCGCTTCACGAGGATGACGACGTATTAAATTGCTTCGTCGGTCATCGAAAGGGATCAGCCAAGCGAAAAAAAAAAACGGGTGATGGGGCGCATCTAAGACCGTCACAAGCTCGACCGAAATAAATTTTGGAGAGAAAAATAGAGCGATCGAAGACAGGACGAAACTAGAAGGAAAACCTCTGCATGCCGATGCGATGGGTACTACCGTGGCTTACACGAGATGTGCCACCGCGCCACCAGCCGCTGAGAACCCGCGGCAACCCTTATCACTGCGAGCAAGCGGAGAAAAAAATAATGTTCCACGTTTCCTGGGGAATTCCTCCCCTCCAGAGTGATATTGAAGTCTGTCCTGTGACCTCGGACTAACGGCAACAGCAACAACACCATCAACAACAACAACAACAAATATCAACAAACAACGACAATAGCGACAACAAATCAGCGTCTCCTAGCACCGCGGCGAGCGCCCACACCCCCGTCCAAGGCGTAATTATCGACACTATTTCGGGAGGCCAAAATAAATAGGACCAAATATTGTTAGTAAAAATAGGTAAATGTATAGGTTTTTGTGTGTACCGTAGGTCCTACTTACTATGGTCCCCCGCAGTAATCGTACTTTTATGTAGCAACCGAAGCAACGCAACAAAAAGCACGCTCACCTTGATGCGCAAAACATTGGCAGACCCCTCGTGTCCGTCGTCAGGCACTTCGAAGAAGGTCCCCAGACTAGCATCCACTTCAACGCCCCCCCCTCCTCCTCCTCCTCCTCCTCCTGCTTCCCCTCCACGTCCATCGCCCACCATACCGTCTTCGACATCTCGAGTGGCACGTCGCTGCTCTAAACTTGTGGAACCCTTCGAAACGAGCCCACCTCCAGCGACGACGACGCCCTCGGCGCCGGTGTCCAACCCGCCGGCGGCGGAAACTCTGCCCGTTCCGTCTACCGTGAAAACGTCCCGCTGTTGCTGGGGCTGGTCGCTGCTGCTGCTGCTGCTGCTGCTGCTGCTGCTGCTGCTCTGGTCATCATGGAGTCCTTTTTCGCCGCTAGAAACGGTGCTATCACCGCCGCCAACCGTAGCCTGCGTGGGGTGCCAGGTGTTGCATGTACATCGAAGGTCAGCTTAGCTTAGCTCCACAAACACTTTCGTTACCGCACTCGCATCGGATCAATCAAGCATCTCGATGTCCTCCCTGTACAACCCCCAGTCGACTACCGACGAAAGCATGTGTTTATGTTGAGGTGGGTGGGTGGGTTGGTGGGGGGGTGGGTGGGTAGGTGCATCTGCAAAGGCCCACTGGGTCGACAAGAGAGTGCGTCACGCGCCGCGAGGAAAGCGCTATTACGGGGGACCATAATAAATAGGACCAAATATTGTTAGTAAAACTAGGTAAATGTATAGTTTTTTGTGTGTTCCATAGGTCCTGTTTACTATGGTCCCCCGTAATAGTAGATGACCAAAGTAAAAAATGTGGACGCCACGTCATTTTTTTTATGCAACCTTAAGGTACGCTTTCAAGGGCTTGAAACTTTATTTTCTTCGGGAGAGAGCACATCAAGCGGACTACGAAAAGCTGTGCGTAGCCGGTGCATCCAACCGGCAGCGGGAAGCTTCAGGATGTGCTCGCCCTTGCTCCAGTCGAAGCCGATGCGAAGCTCCCCTCGGCCGAGCACTCATCCGTTCCTTAGGGGTGGCCGATCTACGACTGCTCTGACAAAAAGGGGACAAGGAGTAGTAACTCATTGGCATGCAGTTGCAACAAGTGTCTACTATTACGTGGGGCCATAGTAAATGGGATCAAACATTGTTAGTGAAAATAGGGAAATACACAGGTTTTTGTGTGTACCGTAGGTGCTATTTCCTATGGTCCTCCGTAATAGTACTAAACCCCAGGTATCAACCACCCCCATACTGATATCCGATAAAACTCCGCGGTACGGGTGCACCGGGATTGTTCCGCAGCGGTTTCCTCGCATGAGGGGCTCGCTACTCCACCCGACCAAAAAATGACTCCGAGATAAAAAAAAAAAAAATGAAAAATAAAAGTTAATCAACCAGACGAGTCAATGTGGCCATACACAGGAAACATTACACACCTCGTGGCAGATCACGACCTAGATCATCTATGTACAGCAAGTAGTTCCTCACCTGCAGACCTAGATCAACTACTTACAGTAAGCAGTTCCTCACCTGCAGTTTTGAGAGTTTTGTGCAGGATCTGCCTTCTAGTGCAGATCCGTCCCGCAGAACACGCGCTACAGTAGGCCGTACGGATTTATGCGGGTTCAACCCGGCAACATGAGCCAGATCATAACAAGTTCAGGACTAGAATATCTATTTGCCCTGAATCATCTAGTTCTTGCAGCAGGAATCGATCATCGGTCCAAGGTGTAAAACATTACTGTTGAAAAACAAAAAAACCCGATGTTGGGTAGCTCTCCCCTCAGTGGAGGATCCTCGTTAGTTCAGAAAACAAATGGACCAAAAAGAAAACGCTACCCCTATCGCAGCAAGCACGCCTCATTCGAAATCCCTAACGTACGCCATACCTGCAGCAAACATCATGTCCTACACCCCCGTATTTCATATCTATATATATATCCCCCCTAAAAATGTGTTGGAACTCCCCCCAAAAAAGGAACATATGCGGTAAGCCCTCCCCTAGACCCCCCCGATTATTCCCGCCCCCCAAACTGGTGTTCGAACTCTCTCCCCCCCCCCCCCTCCTCCCACCGAAAAGCCGCCATACGTACCTGCAGCAAGAGAAAGGAGTCCGACGGGGAAGACGAAGGGGCGGAGACTGAGAGCACAGAGCCTCCGAAGCCCTGGGCGACAGCCGACGCCGCGAGGGCCGGTGTAGAGGGTTCGCTTGAGGTCGTGCGCATGCCACCGTGGGCAACCTATTGCATGCAACAAGTACACAGGAGGGGGAGTCAGGGGGGGGGGGGGGGAGCGGGGGCGTACTCATTTGTTGCGGGCCTTAATCTTGTGCACATTGACCACGCATCCCTCTCGAGACAGACCACCGTTCCTACTACTCCTAATAAAGACACCTCCAACAGTTGGGCGTTCAATACGCTGTTTCCATGTATTAGTTAGCAACGTTTTGCTACTGTTATCCCGGGGGCGGAAGGGCGTACTCACTCATTAAGTCGTTTCCATGTACTACATAGGAACGTTTTGCTAATGTTATCCCCGGGGGGATGGGCGTACTTATGTCGTGTATCGCCGTGGTCGTATGACCGCAGACCCTCGCACCCCTACAATGCCGGGGCGGAGGCACGCCCGGTTTGCACCGACCAGAAAGGCATTGCTTGCACCAAGCGCGAAGCGCCGTGACGTATTTGGGCGATTCGCCTGAAGGATGGGCTGGCACCCTACTATGAACCGCCTGTGAGGCGAACTTTTCTTGCGTATGGATGACGGCGTTGAATGGATTGATTTTGTTTTCCGGTGAGGCTAATTCCAGAAACAATGATTGTACTATCTAGCTGCCTCGTGGGCTCCTTTCAACAAACACTACGTCTAATACCATCATCCCCCTTCCAGCGGAGTTAAGGTTCTCCACCCCGCACGAATGATCTAAGTCGACCGCCGGTCGTGGTCACCGCAAAATAAAACAATATTGGGGGGGCTCGCGTCGCGTCTCGCGTCGCATGGTGGTCACACCGCCTGTATGTGTCGCGGAACAAGAGGTTGAGGGATAGCTAGAGGTTTCTGCAGAGAGATAGAGAGAGAGCAATACACCCTGTTCGTCGCGTCGAAATAAGGGAGAGCTCGTGATCGGCGTCGTCGCTTGGCGGTTAAGCCCGCCTCGGTGTCGCGAAACGAGCTCGAGAGTTGAGTAAATAGGTGTCTCTGCTCAGAGGTAGAGAGCACACAAACAAGCACGTGGGTTGGATAAGGCAGTCGAGTTCCACCACTGAGTCGAGACTTGATCTGATTGGCTAAGGGATAGGGTGAGGGTTAGTCTGATTGGCTTAGGCTTAGGCTCAGGGTTAGGAGTATAGGTAGGTTTCGTGTTCGTTTTGTGTAGCCGCAAAACATCTGTCGAATAAGGGGTAAACCGCCCTTAAATAGACACACGCGGGTTGCTGCTCAGACGTCAAGAGCTTCAAATATAAGCTCACGCGTTCGACGGTCAAAATATACAGGGATTGCCGCTCAGTGTTCGAGAGCTATAATCGCGTTCGATGGTTGAGAGGGGGAGTGCTGCTCAGGGATAGAGAGACCCATAAACGCGTTCGAGGGCTACATAGACAACAAAGGGTTGAGGAAGAAGCCGATATTTTGTTACCCACAAACACGTTCGAGGGCTAAGCAAAAAAAGGTTGCTGCCCAGCGGAAGAGAGCTATGTACGCGTTTTTGTCACCTCAAAACCGCCGCTCCTGCCGCCGCTGCCGCCGCCGCCGCCTCTGACACCGTCCCCACCGTCCCCAATGACGAGAGTACCGGAACGAAGGCGCAGGCCGCCGTCGACGGTAAGGCCGCCGGAGCTGACAATGGCACCGCCGCTTCCCACGCGCAGCCCGCCGGCCGAAACATCGAGCCCCCCCGCCTTGATAGACGTTTTCCCTGAGGCCTGGAGGAGGGGTTGATCGGGACAAACTGTCAATGTCAAGAGGGGTGGTTCGTCAAAACGACCTGGCAAAACAAGCTGGCGCCAGCCATTCTTTAGTTTCGTGTTGACGGTGTGGCGTGACGGTCCATACGCTACTAGATGTCGATGCGCAACCGCAACCGGAGTCATCGCAGCTGGGGTTTTTTTGCGGAGAATTACGGCGGAGCTTTTTTGCTGCAGCTCTCAATGGAGGGTGGTGAGCCCCCCCCTGCGGTAGAGAAGGAAGCACCCTACGCTGTTTCCTGCAGAATGCTGCCCTCGCACCCGCGGCACCCACCACTCGGGGCTCGTCTCTAGACTAGAGCTACGGTATGGGGAGGGGGGTGGGAGGGGGGGTACTCATTTGCTGCCTGCCTTAGCCATTTGACCATTTGACCGCACATACTTTTCGAGACGGAGTGGGGGGAGAGGGGGGGAGGCGTGCTCATTTGTTGCTTGCCTTATCCATCGGACCATAGACCACGCATCCCTTTCGAGACGGAGGCACCGTTCCTACTCCCAGAAGAGACATCTCGAAACACCCGCCGGTCGAGGGCTACGCTTTTTTGGGCGCCAAGAACAAAAAATCACCGGTGGGTGGGGGACTCCTCAGGTGATGTGATTTTTTTTTAACTTAATCAGAGCCCACGATGGAAACCGAAGAGCAAATACAGCCCCCCTTAGGCGCGTGTTACGGTAGCCGTACTGTAGCACTTGTTTTGTCACATATATATTTATATATATTTATATTTCTGACGTGACAGGGGTTCCGCAGCAGCTGAGAAACATCCCAAACGTGGTGAACTCCCGCGTTCCGCGGGAAACGATGCTTTACTTGCTGCGATGGTATTCCGATAACTCGGTACTGGAGAATACACGTACCCGTATAGGAATCTGAGCCTTCGTTGCGAGGTGTTGGGGTCGATTTTACACCTTTTTTTTGTTTCGTTTGTTTCGAGTAGCCGCACCTTCGATCCCCCTTGCTGATTTTTGGGATAATGTGATCATCGTGGACCTCGTTTTTTTATTCACAACAGCTGTAGAGCGACACCGACGATGGGCCGAGGTTGAGCACCCGTTTTTTTTTCTGAGAAACATGTTTCAAGAGAGAGACTACGGTTCCTCAGCTCGATGGCCTCAGAAACAGTAGGTACTGCCTCTGCTGCGGCACACGTCCATGTATGGTTCTGATTATTCTTATATATTCCGCCGTAATAGTATACGCTGGACACCGACGCCCAAGGGCTTATACAGCTACGAAATATTTCTCGCTGATAGCTCCTGAAGACACGAGCCTGAACAAACATAGGCGCAATAGCTGCCGCGAGCGTATTCACTGCTATTACGGAGGTCCACAGAAAATAGGACCTACGGTACACACAAAAACCTTTATATTTTTATGTTTTTACTAACAATATTTGGTCCTATTTACCATGGTCCCCCGTAATAGCTGCGGGGGATCGGCCCTCCTCGCAAGAAAACCGACGTTTTAAAGAAACGTGAGCCTATAAAAACAGAAAAAGGAGTTTGGAAGAAAACACGTGCAGCCTTGTACGAAGGCGCTCGCTGTCTGCAGGAAACTGTAAGGAACTCTCCCCCTTTTAGCTCCACCGGAATAAGGATAACAGCCTGTTCAACATCTCATTTCACGTGTTAGAAATGAGTATATATTGAGCACGATGCATACAGGGAACCATAATAATACGATATAGCAAGGATTTCTTTGATTGATAAACGTCTAGGATGCGGTGTGGAATAGCCCCCACATCGTGCGAGAGCGATGTCATCTCAATCCCCCTTTAGAACCGCGCTCTTTCGTTTGGGGAGACACACTACTTGGAAGAGTTCAGATTTATACTTCTGTGCAGCGCGGTACCAAAAAAGGGTTTTATAGCAACGACCGACGTGAGAACATCCCGCCGACAAGCCACTGCCTCCCTCCCTTGCCTTACCGCGACCTCGAACACGTCCTGTCCCGCAGAAGAGGCCCTGATCAGCACCGCTCCCGAGCTCGCCGCTCCCTCTCCGCTCGCGTCCACCCTCAGCACGTCCCCCGAAAACTTTGTGTGGCTTGCTGACAGCACTCCCACGGCAGCAGTAGACGACGAAGCACCGCGCTGTCTATCTTCCGAAATACCCGCACCTTGTTCGACCGATGGTTTCGGGGGGGGGGGGGGGGTGGCGTCCAAAGGAGAAAGGGAGGTAGGGAGGGAGGGAGGGAGGGGGCGACCGACCGACACACAACGGTGTTTGGGTCCATCGTTGGGTTCTGAGTACTATTACGGGGGTCCATAGTTAACGGGACCAAATTTTGTTAGTAAAAATAGGCAAATATATAGGTTTTTATGTACACCATAGGTCCTGTTAACTATGTACCCCCGTAATACTACGGTCCCCCATTCATAGTTTGTGTGTCAAATTCAATAAGACTATAAGTAGGAATATATATAGAAGAATATGTATATATATACCAGGTGTATATGAAGGTAACAGCTTGAGCCGATCGATCATAACGCCAAAGCAAAGAGTCGATTCCGTACTGAAACAAAGTAATCAATAAAACGTGCGGAACATAAAGCGATCTACAACGTCCCACCCTCGACCCCGTCGGAAAATGCACGGCCTCCTGGCTAGCCCTGCGGTACGAACGAGGGTCGATTTCCTCTGCGTGGCAGTGCTTCTCAAGGTGGAAAGCTCGATATCGTTCGGGGTAAGTAAGCATCGTGCGTGACTAAACGCTGTAGATCATCCTTTTTACCGCTGCGCTTTAGTTCGAGCTGGCATATAGCGCATCACTCACGCTCTTCCCAACACATGTATCGTATGCGCTACACTCTTCCCAAAGTCATGTCCGACACATTTCTCCCGCTTCCCTTCCATTGTGGTGCCTGGATTGCCCCACGAGTCCACGGTTAGTTGACTGTGCGCTGCCGGTTTGCATTCTTGTTGCTGCGTGTAAAGCAGTTTTTTTTTTGTGAGACATAGGTAGACAAAAACAGCAGTTTCTTGTATTTTCTTCTCGTCTAGTTGGCTTTTTCTTCTTTCTCTTCCTTCTGGGCCGTCTCTGCCGTATTCGCTTGTCGTTAATTTAGTTGTGCGCGTGGCCGTTTCGTGCAAGTCTTTGTTTTTGTTTTTTCTTCGTTTTTTCGGGGGTTTTCGGGGGGGGGTTTGGTTTTTTTTTTTTTTCCCGCGTTTTTCTGTCCTGATTTTCTGTTCGTGTTTTTGTGTTTCTCACCGGCTGCTGCTGCTGCTGCCCACGTTGTTTGGGAAGTTAGTCTAGCTTCGAAGCCGCCGTCGAGCACGCGGACCCCGCCGCCGTCCGCCACCGAAACGCCTCCGGGGCCCACAGCGAGGGCATCGCCCACAGACACAGTTCCCTACAGTAGTGGAAGAAAGAGACGGCACGCACAGAACTCGTGTTGTGGGAACGGTTCGTTTTGTAACGGTCCGTGTTGAAACGGCCCGTTTCGTATCGGCTTGTTTTGAAATATGTCGCTTCGAAACGGTCCGTTTCGTATCGGATCGCTTTTTTAACGGTCGTTTTGTGCCAGTTCTCTTTGTAACGGTTCGTTTTTTTCTTCGGCATTTATTTTGTAACGATTCGTCATTTTGAAGCGGCTCGTTTAGTAACGCTTCGTTTCCGTAACGGTTTGCATAGCCATTGCATCGTGTGCGGGTGGTGACGTGGTGACGCAGAGTAAACGAGGAGCATGGGGTACGTAAGAAAATGACACAATGCGCTTGGGGGGCGACGCGTTGTCATACCGTATGTTTGCGGTCCGATTGTTTGGGGAGCGGAGGGTTGAAATTGCGGAAAATGTAGTGAATCGGAGAGGCACGATTGGAAAAAAGTTGTCATCCCTTTTACACTTCAAGAGACTAGATGTAAATGTCTCAATTGCTCTTGTGGGTGGAGTGAATACATGGTACGTAGAGCAAAACCAGACAGACCAGCACGTTCTCTACAAAAAATTCTAGCAGCCGTGAATTGTAGTTTAGAAGAGCCGACATTTCACGTGCGGCAACCAAACCGCCGTCTGCTGCTCAAGTCCCAGACAGCTGCGGTGTCTACATCCGTCCCAGCAAACTAATTGCTGATAAATGCGGCAGGGTCAAAGAACTGGTTCCGCCACCGCAAGAAGTTCGCCGGAAAAAAAACAATGCTCGGCACGAATACCGAAGGTTCTTCGCCAAAGATTATTTCATGTACTAAGCAGATAGATGCTGAACTCAGATTGCAGCCAAAAATGAGGGAGGCCCGAACCGGGAGGAGATACACACGAACCGGGAGGAGGCCAGGGTGGGGGACGGGTCTACCTTGCATATCGTAGAATCGGGTCAAAATCCTGGCATTGAACTGACAAGAGATATCACTCTCGCGAAAACGGAAATGGGTGACGGAGGTTATCGTAGCTCCCCATCTACGTACTCTGGCTGTGCTGCAGTGCCGCTTTTTCTCCAGCCACCATCTCTGTTCGCAAAGTGCCCGCTAAACCCCTCTTGGGACTTCAAAGGGGACTAAATGGACCATGGAAGGTGACGATTTGCGGCGACGGCCACCACGCGAAATCGGCGGATGAGTGACACGGTCAGTCAGTGGTGTCCGAGCTACAATGGTTAAAAACAAGCAATAAGTCGTATGGACGGCACTGGCGCGAGCAACGCAGCCCCGCTCGTGTACAGGTAGACTGATGATAACACAACACCAAGAGTTTGCGGCAACGGCCACCACGCGATTTCCGGGGGTGACTGACAACAGTCAGTCAGTGAGTGGTGTCTGAGCTACAATGGTTGAATGCAAGCAATAAGTCGTATGGAGGGCACGGGCGCGAGCAACGCGACCCCGCTCGTGTACAGGTAGATGGTCGATAACACAACACCAAATTTTTCTCAGCCACTGTCTTTGGTAGCTATGTCGGGGTTAATGCCAAAGGGGCTCAAAAGCTCGTTCACAGCGTGTCTTAAACCGTTTTAGTGCTGCACCAGGATAGGAACCTAAATATTGGTGCAATTTTCCTCACGACGGGAACGCAGTCCTTAAGGGCCCAAACCGTTTAGAGAAAACTGCAGTCCCGTTCGGGGAGAAAGTAAAATTCTAAGTAGTTTGTCCCAAAGTCAGGACTACAGTCCTAAATGGATTGAGCCTTCCGATAGTATTTATACTAGAAGTGGCCATAGAGGAAACTAACTGGAGGTACCAGACGGCGATTAGAGTTAGTCGAGTCCTCGTTTCAAAATCTAAAAGCGACCAGGTGTGAACAGTAACCAGAAGATGGGAGATCCACCGCGGCATGTTTCGACTGTTATTCCATCACCTCGGGCAGATGGGTGATCTACAGATCATTCCCTGCTTCATGATCTAGATACTGCAGGGTAGGTTGTTCTTTCTGGTCTTTGTGGTCTAGCTCATGCTGCCGGGTGGGAGCCGGCGCTGTGCTATCTGCATGATCCAAGGCGCGTTCCCTGGCTTGGGTCTCTGCTCTCCACACATCCAGCACAACATCTACTAACGGCGGACAATGCATTTATTACGGGAGACCATAGTTAGTAGGACCAAATGTTGCTAGTAAAAATAGTTAAATATATAGGTTTTCATGTATACCATAGGTCCTATTAACTATGGACCCCCGTGATAGACGATCTGAAGGTTTTCCAGATCGTGACTTTTATGTCCGTAGTGAGCACTACCGTGAAATAATCCACACCCAACACACGAACTACTTGACATTCTCCATGCCTTCACCTGGAACTTCGCGTCGCCCTGAGACACAGTAAGGTCCCCCTCCTCCAGAACCACACCGCCTCCGCCCGCCATGGAAACCCGGCCATCCCCTCGCACAGAAAGTACGGGCAACGCCTCTCCGCCGCCGCTGCCGCCGACGCGCCCACCTCCACCACCCGCACCCGCCGCCCCCTCCACCGCCCCCGCCTCCCCACCGCCGCCGCCCCCGACAGACAACTCCAGGAGCCTGAACCGGTCAGGACTCCGACCGTCCCTAGACTCCCGCACGTTCACCGACAGCGCGACTCCGGAGTAAGAAAAAGCTTGCCTCGCTTTCCCCGGTGGTGCCAGTATTGGTAGCCGAGGATGGAAACAGAAACGCGGCGTCTTCTGCCGCTTGCCCCCCCGTTCCACCATCACCCTCGCTGCCGCCAACACTGCCGATGGTGGTGGCCACGGGCAAGCCCACTGAGATGGACAGAGCCGGGGCGTTCGTCCGCGTTGACGAAATTTCGGCGCCGCCCCCCGTGACTCCGAGGGAGCCACCGGAGACGCCCAAGGCTCTCGGAGGGGTTTGGTCGCGCCACAAGGCGGCGTGTGCACGTCGGGGAGACGTTGTGGACGGGGGGGAGGAGAAGGAGGAGGAGGAGGAGGAGGGACCGTGAGGGGGCGGCGGCTGTATGTGCAGCGCCCCCTCGTGGAGGATCAAATCCCCGGTTCCGGTGAGGGTCATGACCTGCGTGCGAAAGTGACGATAATATGATTTTTAGACGGCGTTGGGGTGTTGGATGTTCTATGCCAGGCATGTTTTAGAGTGCGAGTATCAAGTCACAGCGTGGGAGTTGGTGTTGTTGTGCGCTGGTGCTGCACCGGCAAATGTTGCTTTTAGTTTTTCGTTACTTTGCGCAAAATTTAGTATGTAGCATTATAGTCTTCTTTTGGATTCTGGGAGCAAAGTATTTAATTTCTCCCCGACGAGCCGCCCCCTCGAAGGTGGCACCAGGGTGGGTAGGAGGCGAGTTCCGTTGTTAAATACGCACGACATGCTATTGAATACATTGGAAACCTTCTCGTCAGCTGAGGAGACCCGCCTGTGATACTCGTAACTGCTCGAGCTCAATAACGCAACCACTACCATTTAATCGTATATAGCGCGTCTCGCTTTCTCACATCCTTGGGCCCCGCGATGGCCCGGATCAGGTCGAACTCGGGGCTCAGGCCGCGGTTGGCCCTGAGCTTGAGGGTGGACCCGGTGAAGAAGGGACCCTCCGCTAGGATTACCTGTAATGGGTTTACCGAAACAAGAAACAAGAACAAGAGCGCAAAACAAGAGTTTTTTCAGAGAAGTCCGAACAATGGTGTACCCGTCGGTGTGAAGAGACGGGGGGGGGGGGATCAGCCAGGACACCTGCCGTGAAGATAAAATTACGAGCTCAGGGAACGAGGTTCGAGATGTAAGTGCCGTGTACACCAGTGTATGTACGTACTTGGTACCCGGTGTATTTTTTACGTTGAAATCACTGTCGTTGCTTTTTTTTTTTGAGCGCCCCACCCTTAGGCGCTCTCAGTGTACGGACATGAAAACACTCCGTATGTAGCAGCAACTTCTCAACGGAGCGCAGTTTCCCAGTTTCTGCTACCCCTGCTGCTGCTGCTGCTGCTGCTTTGCTTGCCCCGCTCTACTGCTACGCACGTGTAGCAAGCAGCGCATCCCGCATCATCAAGAGCAAGCAACGCTTCGTCTGACACGTTTTCTCTCTAGAAATCCTGCGGTGCGGACGCGCGCTGCGGTAGAAGAGGTATTGCAGCAAAACAATATTTTTCTGGGAGGTTCCTCACTTTACTAGAGCTCTGCCATACGTGCACCCCCCACTAAACAAACCCACGATAGGTTATAAAAAAATGCGAGGCCAAGACGACCGACAGCCGACAGACCGACCGACCCGATAAAACGCTACTAGAGATGGGACTTTCGTGTCAGCACATTTCTGACTGACCGGGCTGCTCACCGGGCTGCTCCTTCACCAAATATCATCGGAACAATCATGTGTTTTTTACCTATGTACCGTCGTTTGTGTGGGAGTGTTCATCGGACTGCACCCTTTGTTTTTTTTTTTCTCAGAGGGTGTTCGTTACCCGTACCCACCCCAGCACGCCTCGCTCTTCCAGGAGGAACATACTCTAAGCAGCTTTCAGAGACAAACATGATGCGCGAACGTAGGAGGACACACTGGTTTTTTGTCTTTAGTCTTTGGTGGGTTCTTATTGCTGTGTATGCCCCCCCCCCCCCCCCCCCCCCCCCCCCCCCCCGTTCCGCCTCCAACCCCGACCCCAAATAGGTCTCTCGAACGAAAAGTTGAATCGTCGCACATCGGATCGGATCTAAACAAGGTAGGTAGCTCTCCTCCTTTAACCCTTTTAGTACCGCAGTCCCGTTTTGGGAACAAACTACTTGGAATTAGAGTGGTTTGTCCCCAAAACGGGACTGCAGTTCTAAAAGGGTTGAGGAGCCCCATCCTTGAGAAAAAAAATCCCGGATGGGACAGATAGAACCCGGCCGTTCCTCAACTAAGAATACTAATCCAATCAAGGGGCGCAGATGGATTCCTGGTCTGCATGGTCTACAGGCCGTGTTGCCCGGGCGGTGGAAAGCAGGATGTTCCGCACGATCTATCACTTATTACGGGGGACCATAGTAAATAGGACCAAATATTGTTAGTAAAAATAGGAAAACACATATTTTTTTGTGAGTTCCGTGGGTCCTGTTTACTATGGTCCCCCGCAATAGCACATGTTTCCCGGGTTGGGTTTTTGTAACTGCACAGGATCCTGCCCAGCCCAATCGTAACGGGTAGAGGTTGCTACGAGGATCCAGATGGTTGATACTGCAGCAGATCGTGATCCAACCGTCCGGCGGGTGAAAATACTCAGGGATTCGAAACGTGCAACCCATTTTTATATGTACAGCGTAAGCACGGCTCTCCAGCAACGGTGTCTCTACCTGGGCGTCGTCGGAGTCGGAAATGTCGTCGCAAGCTTCTCCGTCGAACCCGAAGATGCACTCGCAGCGACCCGTCTCCCTCAAACACGCCCCGTGCCGGGAGCATTCTGAGTACTCTGATGCGCGAAGTCCGGCATGGCGACACGACACGAGCAGAAGGCGTTGGGGGTACATCGTTATCCGTGCGGGCGCGAGGTACTTTGAGGAGGCGGCTGCTCTCGTTGTGTGGTGCCGTCGCAGGTGTAGAGACGGGGGGCCGAATCGCGTTGTTTAACCAAACATAGCGTCTCTTTCTTATCGGTGACGCTGCCGGTTTTGGTTGCTGGGGAGGGGAGGTGGGGGGGGTGGGGGGGTGGGCTGTGTTCCTTCGTATCCTCAAGCAATCTATCCCAACCCCACTGCTTCCCAAGTCGTCAAACCATTCCACCCCCCTCCCCCCGTCTCGAAAGGGACGCATGGTCAGTGGTCAAATGACTAAGGCAAGTAATAAATGAGCATGCCACCCTTCCCCCCCCCTCCACCCACGCCATCCTTTAGTTTTTCTTATTCTCATTTAGGGTTAGCCTTGCCCTTCTCCCTCCTATTTAGTCGAGACTTAGATCCGGGGTCACATGTCAGAACGGCTCTCCTCCCCCCTTCCCCACTACGGTTCTTGTTACCTTGGCAGGCATTTTTATCGCGAGCAAGACTTCCTCTCTTTCTTCACCTGGTCGATTCTCTCGCATCGAACTATCCCTACCCACGCCACGCTCTCTCAGCAGTTGAATATTTTTTTTCAATTTTTTTGAAAATAAATAATTTCTCGCCAATGGTTGGATTTCAACTCACGTATCACGGAGGCCTGCAGTAAGTACGCCCAAAATAAGCCTCAAAGCACCCGCTTTTGGTGCGTTCTATCTCAAGAACCACTGCGTGAGGTAAAAATGTTGTCTGTTGGTAAAAAATACGCGGTTGATGACAGCCTTTCCATCGATGGTACTTTTTTATTCTTCAGGAGCACATTGGGAAGCCTCCTTCCCCACGTTTTGGGTCCACGTATAAGGGACCACCGTGATCAACTAACCCACCGGAGCGAACGGCTGTCAAATGTACGCTGCCAATCCATTCCACTCCCCCACTGTATTTAATGATATTGAGACGTGCTGGGCCCCACCTTGCAGCCTGAGCCAACGGAGGCACGGCGGGAGGGGGGGGGGGGGGGGGTACTCTTCTCGGGCCATCCACCCTGCCCTTCCCTTCCCTTACGTCTTTGCACAGACCTTATATATGTCATACCACCATCGCTAGAATGCTGGCTGCCTGTCTCGCTTCCCTGCCTCCCTTTTTTAATTTCTACATCCCCCGCTTCCGCAAGCAGATTTCAACGTTCTACGTATGGGCGGCGCAAGGACCGGCGGTCTTTGTATATACCTGATATGAGGGGAAGCCACCGGCTGACGGATGCACACCCCTCTAAAACAAAACGCTCTCACAACAATTTTTTCACTTGCTTCCCCCGCTGTAGGCATGATAGCTACCATCCCCAACAAAATACGATGAAAAAATCACCTCAAGCTGCCCGTACGCAATCCCCCCCCCCCCCCCCCCCCCCCCCTCACGTTTTGCGGACGAAAAACACTTGGGATTAGTTTGCAGTTGATTTGCCCTCCACCCAAGTTTTCGGGATAAAACCTATTGGAATTAGTACGGATATATTTTCTACCCCCGCACCTTTGACGTTTTCCGTGACGACGTCGACGAGGTCGCACGACGGGGACACCGCGCTCCCATCCCCTCCATCGCCACCACCACCGCCGTTGGAAATATCGCACGAAAACGAGTCCAGAGAGGGGTTTCCATCGTGGCCGTAGTGGTTGTTCTCCCAGGGCACGGTAGGGAACCTGATTTGGCGGGTGTTGCGGGGGGTTCGGGCCGTGGCCTTGAGGGTGCAACGGGTCGCAACCTCTCTTGCACCGTCTCCAGAACAAGGTCAATAATTTGCGTCACCCCCACTACGTTGTTTCTTACCCTAATCCCAAACACAGCGCATACAACGAAGTATTTCACCCCCCCGTTAGTGTGTGCCTCTAACCCATAGTGTCGCCTCCCACCTGGTACCTACCAAAAATACCGGCTTGAGATATATCTACACAGTATGCTGTCGTCGCGCGCCTTCTTTCTCTCATTACGTGCTCCTAGCTTCTATTCTAAGTGTTAAGTCGCGTCTGAGCCCCATCCCTACGCCATCGGCGCGGGTCTGTCGTTCATGAAAAACAAGCATCTCATTAATAGTTCCAAACTTCGATAGCCCCCTAATCTACGCCGGTACCGCGCATGCATTCGACTGTCTATACACGTACTTCGCATATGCTTAATCAACCTACCACTTCCCCGAACGAAAATCACCACATTTTTCGCCCCCAAGGAAGCTCCTCGCTCTTGTGAACGAATTCGATCGAGCGTGCGACCGAAGGTCACTCGGTACGATGCCCCCCCTGTCGTTCTTCTCCTCCATAGATGACAGCTACGTATGGCGCAGTACGGACTCAACTGAGCACAACCCACATTAGACTCGCCGTTTTTTGTCGTGCGTATTCTTTCAACAAAAACCAACAACGAACACTTTGGCCGGGGGACTATTTGGTCTCGTTCTTGCGCGGTGCGAGAAAGGCGGGAAGCCTCCGACAAGCCGCGCACTGCGTACAGCTTTGTAACTCACGAAGTATACTCGCGTCTTTCTGTCGAACTCTGGGCAGGTGTGGTTCCGAGCCTGACAACGCTAGTCTATATGTACTCGTTCGGTAGACGTGCAGAACGCGAGAGACAGTTCACTCGTTTCTAAAAATCGACCCAGGATGTGCCCCGTTGACTCGCGGTGGGGCTAAGCTCGCGCCTGCCATGCCTCGAGAAAACCCTCCACCCCGATTCACTGTGTCGCCGTATACATGTTGCACCCTCTACGGAAAAAAAAACGAATCGAGACACCGTCGAATATGCTTCGCACAAAAAATCGGGATTCCCGATTCTATGGTGTAAAAGCATCAACTCGACGTGATATGAGCTAACTATACACCCTCTATTGCTTCAGTGGGCGAAAATGCGTTCAGAATTTGGGAGTTAAGAAATTCAGGCTGAGATTTGATGTTACGTAATTAAGAATTTACAGCGTCGTAAGCAATTGTGCTCAGCGACGGACGACGCTCTAAATCCTGCCTGTTTTGTACTAGCCTTTAAGAGCCTATGATCAACGTTGATATCATGATAAGCCGAGAGCCTCAGTCAAAGTAGGAGAGCTGTTATATAATAGCCTTTGAGAGCCTATGCCCAACGTTGACATCACGATAAGTCGAGAGCCTTAGCCGAAGTGGGATATTCTTGACTGCTGTGGCGTACTCTACTGCTGCTTTCCAGACTTGCACATGACCAGCATGGGTAGAGGATCTTGCTCGTCTGGTCGACGGCCTTCAAAGCGTTCCGTACCTCAAACAAGCCGGGGCCGAGAGGCAGGTTCAGCCTCGGCGTTTATTCAGCACGTACCCAGTTCCACGCGGAAAACAACAGCGGGCACACGAAACCACGGATGAGGTAGGGCGCATACAAACAAAGGCCACTGCAGTCAAGAATCGTTTCTTCGTGCTTTCACCGCGCGTGATGCTCACACTTCCCTCTGGAGCAGGTGTAAGCACCGGTAAGTTTCGCCGTCGATTCGCCCGGAAGGGAGTATTAGCGATAAAGCACCAGAGTGCCATTTCAGGTGTCTGTATAAATCGTGTGAAGTGAAAGTACGGCACGGAAGTAGTGCCATGTAGACGTAAATAAAAGACGAAAAACAAGCGATGGGTGCTTCAAATTTTACCCCGAGAAACGTGTCTGTGCTTTCTCACACGGCGCACTTTTGCCATGACCCCCCCCTCCGTCCAAGCACGATACAATCGGTCATCATTTTTGTTCAACAAAATACCCACGAAAAACGTTAAGATCTGATGGTCGACTCTCTGTCAAACTGGTCGATATTCAGCCAAAACTGGATACTCGATCGAACTGATCGATCTTCAGCTTTGCAAAGCGTAGCGCACTTCCTCTCTCCCGGTCCGTTTTGCCGTATGCTCACCCACGCCACTGGGGCGAAGGGGCCGGCCCCAAACTAAACCCTGGTCACACACGCGTCTGTGTACGTACCGCATCTGATAACTCTAGACATACACATCACTACGAATACGTATCTCACATTCTAACCGTAGCTCTTCAACACCCCTATAAAAAAGTATGCATCTATTAATACTATATCGCACCTGATTATCGAGATGAGGTAGTCCGCGCCGCCGAACTCGGAGACCGGCCCCCTCCGGCACGACACCTGTTCGATGTTGGGCAGAGCCTGGAGCGCAGACACGCACTCGCGGTCTCCCGTTCGGTGCGCGTTGGCGTCAAGCGTCGTCGTCTCTCCGTTGAACGTGAAGCTCAGCTCACCGCTCAGAAGGCCCCCCTCGGCGGTGGTGCGGAGCATAAAGGCGCGGTCGGCCTGGCCCGACGTGGTGAGCGGGTCGTCGCCCTTGGGGCAGAGTCCTGCTCATTTTTGTTTTTTGGGGGGGGAGGGGGTTCACGGTTTTGTTGGCTTTGTTAATTTGTTGGTTTCTTTGCTTTTTTATGTGTTCATGGTGTGTTGGTGTGCTACAGTATTACGGGGGGGGGTAAGTAAATAGGACCTATGGTACACACAAAAACCCAGGTGTTTCCCATGTTCTTGGTGGCAATACTTGGTCCTGTTTACTATGGTCCCCCGAAATAGTGAGTTAATCACTGATTGTTGGTTTTGGTATTTCGAGTCTGGGTTTGGCTTTGGCTTTTGCTTTCGGTATGAGTTGTCGCTACTACTGTATGTTATCGTAACTGTTTTCGTTTCCGTGTTCGTTTTGAATTTGGTTTTGATTTTGATTTTGATTTTGATTTTGATTTTGATTTTGATTTTGATTTCGACTTGAGTTTCGTTTTCTTTGCTGTTTTCGTTCTCGTTTTCGTCTTCGTTTTCGTCTTCGTTTTCGTTTCGTTCAGTGCAGCAAAGAGTAGAAACATGGAGGCTGTCGGGTCGGTTTGGAAGAGCGTTCAAGGTCGGCATGGCCAGTATTGGTAAAAGACGTGGCGCACCATGCAGTCGAGTGGTCGAGCCAGGTCTGCATGGCTTGGAGCGAGAAGTCGTGATGTACTACTATGCACATGGGTAAAGCTCGAAACGGAGGACAGAGGGGTGCGGGTTTGCGCTGTCGTACAAGCAAGTGCTGTTGACCTTGAACACTGCTGCAACAAAAAATACAAGATGAAGTCGAAATGTTTTGTTCCAGAAGAAGTTAAGACACCTCAACCCAATAATACATCCTCGCGATATATATGCCGCCAATACGAGTGTATTCGACAGGCACACGTAAGGAAAGTGCGCGATTCGGCGTGCGCAAATTAGTCTATGCTGGTAGTAGCTGCCCGGGGGGCTGTCAAAATCCTATGGACACCATGTTCGTACATCATGTCACTCCTGCAAATGCGGCAGTGTCTCGGGCTTGCTTTCTTTTTCGGAGTGATGTACATACCACTCGGTTTGCGATTGTAAAAAATCATTGGGCTAAAATTTATTTCACGCTACCAAACCGTTGTCACGTTCCCGGACACGGATATTGCGCACAGTGGATGAGCATAGTATGTGTTACTGCTGTGTTTTATGTGCTGTTTGCCAACAGGGACGGATGGAGTCTGCCATTAACGAAATAAGCATTCAGGCAACTGTGTCGTACTACAGACAGTTGTGGCCCCTATATAATGCCGGTCGAATAGCGCCGGTTGCCCGCTTTTACAGTGCCAGTGAATATCGCTTGGCCCATGTGGGATCAACCATTGTGGCAGTGTGCGGAGTAATTAGTGCCGGTTGCCGCTACGTATAGTGCCGGCATTGTTGGCTGGCGTACTACGGGGGACCGAAGTAAATAGGACCTACGGTACACACAAAAAAACTATATGTTTCCTTATTTTTACTAGCAATATCTGGTCCTATTTACTATGGTCCCCCGTAGTAGTGTATACCCGGCACCCATTTCATACAGCAGTAGTCCCTTGCACACAGAGTATTCGGACTGCCGGGGTCGAACCGGGAACCAGCGTTCGCCGCACGGCAAGAGGGAGAGCTATTTGGCTTGGGGTCAAGGTTAGGGTTGCTCTGATTGGCATAGGAAAAGGGTTAGGGATGAGGGCTATATTTCGGGGGACCATAGTTAACAAGACCTACGGTATACACAAAAACCTATATTTTACCTATTATTTTTATCAACAATATTTGGTCCTATTTAATTACTATGGTCCCCCGTAAGAGGGTTTGTTCTATTCGTCTCGTACGCAGTAGTAGCAGCTCGTGTCAAGCATTTTCTCGAATAACTGGTAAACTACCCTCATAAAGATGCCAGGTAACGTTCATGAGTGATCAACGCTGAAGCTCATCGCGGCGGTGCACAGCAGTGCCGGATTGCGAACGAACACAGTGATCAAATTATTATGTACGTATGTGCAAGTACAGTAAATAGATATTGGTACATGGTATTCAGCATCATACGCAAATTTACACACTGCGGGGGGTCTCCTATATAATAGAACTCCTGATATGGCATGGGAACAGTCCATTACGAGCGTCCAAGCTTGCAGAGCATCAGGCATGAGCAGCAGCGAGCAGCGAGTGGCCGAACGGCTGTCGTTTTGTTCTGTGTGATGGTAAATATGATGGCATCCGAAGTGTGGTACGAGATAAAACTGCGACGGTTGGCACAAAAAAAAAAAAACGAGGTGGTGGCACTGGGTGGCATTGAAGGATTCGCACTTGCGGGAGGGTAGACAGAAAGCAGCAGCGGCAGCAGCAACAGTGTCCACGGGCGTTCATTACAGCGGCACTTAGGATATGGGCTGCATAGACGGGTCGGGGGTACGGGTGGGCATGTCTTGCCCTCGTTCATAGCGTGGTTTGACCGGCCGGCTCGGACGGCGGTGTTCCTGAAAAAGTATGAAAATATCCCCAAAGATCTTTATTTTTACCGTACGGTGTGTCCAGCAGATCGCATCATCATTGCTGCGCCATAGCCATAGCTCTCGTACAGATATCTCGCGACTCACGTGTGGCGCAGTCGTCCCCTTGATACCCCATCTCGCAGATGCAGAAAGCATCGTCGCCAGGCCCTGTGCAGATGCCGCTCTGGCTGCACCAGTTCGGACACTTACCCAGGGCAGACGGGAGTAACAGCATGCCGCAGAAGGCCACCAGCGATGAGGCACGCAAGCTCATCCCTGCTGCTGCATGCAGCGCCATCGCTGTGACGGATCGCCGGCCCAGCCAACGAACAATCGCCAATACGTGCGGGTATCCTACACCCAACGTAGCTGATGCCTTGGCCACTTCTCGCGTGCAGCAGAGCTGCAGCTAAAATCCACGAATATCCTGCTGTGCGTCAAGGATCGATCAAACGTAGCGAAAAAGGGCTTTTATGGAGAGAATTTGGCATTTTGTTACAGGGATTAATATAAAGCATCTGAAAGTTAAAGGTGTGAAGGTCCCGCTTCCAGACAGGCCCCATCTCACCATATTCAGTCAGGTTCAGTTCACACGGCATACTGCCGCTTCTGCTGCAAGCTGGTCTACTATTGTAATGGGCAGGCAATCTCGCCTGCCAGGCGACGATGCCCGGGACGTGTTCAGAGCCGGGCTGGCTACTGCGGTCGTTCGAGTGGAAACGTCGCACAAGATCTTCCAAATTATGGTGTGTCAACAAACAGCCCGAGGCAGTACTTGTACTTGAGTATGATATTGTACGTACCGATAACAGGTCCATGAGCCACGTTAACCATGCCACCCCCCCCCTGGTTTGTCTTTCCAGTTCGCATGCCGGCGTGGCGATGCTGTGTTATACTGCAGGATACACCCAGTGAGTCCATGTCAGTAGTGCACACAGCAGTGAGTATAAACAGCAGTACGGCACGAGAAGGTGCGATCATACAAAACATCCACACAGGGCAGATCACGCGATCTTTTCACCCAGTCTGACCGGAATTTAAGGTAATTTTTAAGATTTTTTGTGTTTTGAACGCACCTTATATTCACGTTCAGAATGGTATCAGATCTGTACTTCGTAGTGCTGTAGATCTTGTGCTGTACAGCAGTAAAGCAGAACCTGTGCTTGCCGTTTTGATACAGACAGTCCCTGATAGTTATTTCACGCAGCGGGTGCGGTCGAGGCCCCCACTGGCGGGGTCGGGAGGTGCGAGCAAGGTGAGGCACGTCCAGCGAACAGCGCACCGAAAGGTGGGCATCACCTCAAGTTTGGTTGTTTTCGGCTGAAAACATGTCACAACATCGTCTTTCAAATTGCTGAGTGGGCGTGAACCTCCATGGGTCATCCTACACATATTTACTCGTACACCGTGCGTACTCGCAGATTGCAGATTGCACGGTGTACCGGAGTAGAATGCAGGGTCTTATACAGTAGCGACGATATATACGCTGAACTCGTATCTTGTATATGGACTCTACATGGACTATCTGTGTCCAGCGCGGAGTACGCCCAGCGCGGGCCTGCAGGAAACAGTTTGGGTAGTGACTCGGGGTATTGACTGCCGCAGTTTGTTTATATTTAATACCAGCGAATGTGAGTTTCTGATTTGCCCGGCGCCCTAAAATAGTAAAATAGGAACCCCCTTTCGAAAGGGCTGAAGCAACCGACCGACCGACCGACCGACCGACCGGGATATCAACGCACACAAGTTGGCCACAGCAATTACAGATATCTTGCCGCGCCGAGTTCCGCGCGATAGATATACACCTGGCACCATATTCACCTGGCACGGGTTGCTCTGAAGAAATCACATCGATCACGGGGATCCAAGATAAAGGGCCGACAGAAGGTGTTTTTTTTTAAGTTTTTGAACAAAGGTTACCGTCGTACAAGAAGTGAACGAGGGCTTTGGCTTGCACAGACTACGATCGCTCACCAGACGAATCTTGAGTTTCTGCGGGCGGAAAAAACGTATGCTCCCCACCTAAGCAGCCCTACAGCAACCAACGGCAGAATACATTAAGTGGTCTCGAAGTGAGCGCAGGAAAAATATGAAAATATACCAAATACAACAGAATACGTGCAAGAATGTTGTCCTGGACTACCCCATGATGTTTGCGTTTATTTTTGTTGCGCGCACGTATATTAGTACTGATGCAGTACCCACCCCCCCGGGGACCGCATAGCAAAAGGGTGTCTGTGCCTTTCAGCGGTGTGATATCGCATCCTGATCTCAGCCGTGCTCCAGATTCAGGACTAGGTGTGCCGAAATGGGTTGGTTCTTACATGCCAGGCAGCGGTTTTAGGGAAACACGCTCACCTCTCGACAGGATGCAGCAGCACATCACTGAAGCATGGTACAGGTAGATAGGAATGGTGTAGGTAAAAAAGAAAGGGTCACATGGAGCATGCACCCTGATTTAAAAGGCTGCTGAACCTAAACGCTGGTTTTCAGAAAGGCGTCCGTTGTCCTCACGAGTTGGCCCAGAATGCATGGGATGTGTGTTATCTGCATCTGAGTGATTCTCACGGTGGTGGCAATGGGGCCAAGCTCGAACAGATCTCCCCCCCCCCCCCCCCCCCCCGCGTGCGCGGGCCCAATCTTTCCCGGCAATAATGTTTCAATACTAGTATATTATAGGAAAAGTGTTGTAGTAGCATTTTTCTCTTCGTATTTCTCCCGCGAACTCGGCCGTCGCTGTTTGATGCTACTGTGGTAGTGTAGTCCTAACCGTCACGGGAGTAGTTTTTGCTTGTTTTTTTTACCATGATGAGATCAAACCTTCTTTGTAGCGCCTTGACTAAGGTTGTCAGCCCTTCTCCTCAAGTTGTCAGCCCTTCTCCTCGCGTGGCACCAACTTTGAAGGGCCTGCGCGGCTGTCGTTCTTCGCAGTAGGTCAATGATTAACTTACTGTTGCAGTACTGCGGTAGTGTGAGCACCCTGCACGCCTACCTACGGCATGATCCATCCATGCCCCCTAATTCGCACCATTGGCAGAGGCGCGTCGTCCAACACATGGTAAAATGATTGGCCTATCAATAGCATACCATACAACATGAATACCATGCGTGCCTACGTACCTACAGCATGTCAATCCACACCCCAAAATATTGTTCATTCTCAGGGACGCACGCCGCCTAACACCTCGGTGCGTCCTACAGTACAGTAACTTCATTATAATCACTCCCCATTTATCATATTTCCTGAATATGTCAGTCTTCCTTTCTTATCACTATTCATACCGCCAGCATTCTTATCAGGTGTCCTGTACCGCATGTAGATTTTCTAGTCTGAAACGTTGTCGTTGCTCCCCGCGCACAGGCTCGAACTGGAGGAAGCGAGGGCGGCTTTGGAGACGGACCCTGACCCTCTCGGCGCAGACATCATCGCCTCGGCAACCCTCCCCACCCCGGCGACCCCTTCCCCGAAGAAGACGGGCGTCTTTGACCACCCATCGCCCCGACCTTCGACAAGAAGCAAGACAACGGCAACAAGCTCCGTCGTCGTAACTGCTGCCCCTCAACAAGGTTACCTGGGTGTCAGTGGCAGCAACAGCAGCCGCCGCCGCGTCGGCTCGGCACCCATCTTGACTGGAAACAGCGCATTGCGCTTTCCGAGGAGAGAACCGGAAACCACCTATTTTCAAGCGAACGATCACTGGATATCAGATTCTCCACAAGATGGTCTCCGCCAAACAACAGCTTCCGATGCTTTGCGCCCGGAGCAAGGGTTCGCCCTCCGCCGCCGCCGCAGCAGCAGTAGCGAGGTTTCACCACGACGACCACCTCAAGGCGAAATCGGAGAGTCCGGTCCATCTCTTGACGGAGACGCCTGTGCTGACCGTAGCGAGGTGCGTAGAGGCAACGAACGCGTGGGCGACGACGACGACGACGACGACGACGACGACATGGACGCTGGGACAATCGAGCTTGACGTTGACATTGGCGTCGACGAGGACGACGAGGACGACACTACTTCTCTTCTTCTCGAGCGGGAGCTTGTCCGGCGGAAGCGGCGACGGCGCGCGGTGAACGACATCACCGCTACGGCGTTTTTTTTCTCGTCGGCATCGTGCTCGGTGGACCACACCACCGCGCTCCAACCATTGATACGGTAGGAAGTGCACCGAAACATATTTTAAGAGGCTCCTCCTCTAAATAGTGGAGGAGCTCTCTTATCTTCACCCCCAAAAAGCTGACAAGACTTGAAGATGAGAATGAGCAATGCCATGGCCTACGTAGATATCTACAACTGAAAAAATATTGTAAAAACGTGAGTGGCCCTTTTTTTGTATCGCGGTCCCATTTTGGAGACAAACTGCTTGTAATTTGAGTGGTTTGTCCACGAAAACGGGACTGCAGTCCTGAAAAGGCTAAGCACGAAAAGACATTCCAACGATGCTGGGTACCTCCCTTTAGAACCGCAGTCCCGCTTTAGGATACAAACTACCTGGGAGTTGAGTGGTTTAACCCCGAAACGGGACTTCAGTCCTCAAAGAACTAACCGAGGAGCTACCCGTATTCGTTGGGACATGAGACTGCAGTCCCGGTTTTGGGGACGAGTACTTAGAATTTGAGTGATTTGTCCCCCAATACGGGACTGCACTCTTGAAAGGGTCAAGAGGGGAACTACGATAGTGGGTGTAGTTCATCGGTTCAGGAGTGCCTTAAGGGTCAGAATTGTTTCGGCCTGAACGTGCTAACAATCGGATTGAGAATATAAGGTACATTTAGATGGCCACAATGTGTACAAAAGCGCCTTACATTTTCGACCCGGCCGATATATACCTCTATCAGAGCACGGGCCCCCGCCTTTGTTGCTGCTACCACAATGCGGGCAGCGCACAAGGCGCGTGGTATGTGCGTGGCGTTGTTGTCTATAGGATAGAGCTGAGGTGATATATACATACCGGTATATATACTCCTTTGTGTGGCGCACGGCGTGGATGTAAGACAAGATGTGGATACAAGTACCAGATGTAGGGAGCTGCTTTGATCTCGGGGGAAAATTCGGTCGCCGCGATCTGTCTATCTCTCTCATTAAGGAGGTTTTTTTATAAAAAAGAAATGAAAAACCACGCGTGGTTTTCGTGAACGAAGGTGATCGAGGCTAGACGATGGTTTAGCTATTTTATTGTGCACAATTAAGAGGGTTTCGCCTTTTGGGATATTCGATCAGCTGTGCGTTCTCTGCGGGCGTTGCATTCCGCAAATGAAATCATGTTGTTTCGTGAGTAGAAAATAAGCTCATTTAGTGCAGCTGTAACCCCTTTTTTATGAGAAAACTACTTGAAAATGAAGTAGGGCTGTTTTTAGCAGCAGCACATAAAAGGGGTCAAGTCGGTGCGAATCATGGCGCTGTCATCTACTCCCGTACGTACACACATGGCGAATTTGTATCTGGGAGTCGGTCGTCACGAACAACGCATTTAAGGGGCGAGGCTGCCGCCGTTTGCTGGCCGTACCCGTCTACAGTGCAGGACGTCTAACAAGAAATAGGAAAGCTAGGCCACGCTGAGTTTCATAGTTGAGAATGGGTACGTTCTACACTACCTTCATGACAACGACTCCTATTTTTCTTTTTCTTCCTGTTAATCTCAGCCTGCCTTTCTGTTCGCTCGTTTTCTCTGTGGGTGTCGTGTACTGCACCACACGATGAGGTGGTTAAATGTATTCCCTGCTACGACAGCAGTAGCCTTCGTGGATGTTGCCGCTGTTGCAGTTGAGATGTTGTTGCCTATCGCGTACGTACGTGGTCACTCGAAGATATAACATCCACGCAAAAGTAGGGGTGTGTAGTGTTTCCCGTTGCAGTACACCCCCCCCGGATGCTGTGCTCCCATCCGAAAGTATGCCAGAACAACCGGAGCCCCTTTGGAAGCATACTATCGAAGGATACGGGTAGCACCTGCAATATTATGAGGGTCCTCGCTTTTGAGGAGCCCCATACTATTGGCAAGTCGTAGGTGATTTCTCAAGAAAATAGGTAGGCTTATTCCGATGAGCACCGCCCCATGGCCTATTATACCAGAAATTAAATCAATTAATTGATGCTGTCATCCATAAGCAAGAAAATCCGCCTCTAAAGCATTTCTTAGTAGGATGCAGCTCACCCTTCACGCGACTCGCCCAACGCCTCACGGCGCTTCGCGCTTGGTGCAAGCAATATCTGCCTGGTCGGTGAAAACTCGACGTGCTCCGTCCCGGCATTGTAGGGATGCGAGGGTCTATGGTCATACGACTACGGCCATGCATGATAATGAGTACACCCCCCCACACACATGGCCTAATATAGGTTGCCAACGAAAACTATTGTGTCACCGGCACAAATGGGATAAGGCATGCATGCCTTAGAGGCTAATTCCTCAGTGCTCTTGAGGAGCTCCGTCAGTCAGATATATTGCCATACCGCTACGGTTCCCCTATCCTCGCCCGTGCTTTAAGGGGATGCTATGGAATAATGCTCATGAATATGCTCCGCGCGCCCTCTTCCATGGTATATACTAATTAACACCAAATCATAGCCTTACGATTTACCCTCCCCCACCCCGCACCCTCAACACTTTGTCTACAGCCATGCTTCGTTGGAGAACCCGAGCGACTGGGCGGGTCGGCCGGAGCCCACAGATTCTCGGGAGCCAGCACCGGTTAACACTTGCAACTCTGCGCCCGCTCTGGAGGAAGATGCACCTAGCGAGGAGGACGCCGCTGCATTGGTTGCGCGACTGCACCAGACGTACGGCAACGGTCTCTCCGGGGTGGACAGCATCTTTGCAGTCCACGAACAGACGCCGCAACTCAGTGAGATTCCGCACTGGGTAGACGATCGAGCGACTGCCCAGGCCAACCTTAGCGACTACCGGTATGACAACAAAGCCGACACCGCGGGGGATAGTCGAACAAGAGGCTGCCTGGGCGTGGGGCCTGGTGCAGGCTGTGGGTACAAGGCTGCGCGGCACTGTGTTGGTGGCACCACAACTTGTGGTGGTACTGATGGCACACCCTGTGACAGAGGGAGCCACCTCGGGACGGGGCATTTTGGTGGGAAACAAACGGACGGAACAGCAGTCGCTACTGGGGCTACCAGCGCGGGGGGGTGTTGGAATTATCATCGCCCCACGGGTACGAAGTGGGTCAAACGCGGTAGTGGTTCCTTTAGTGTAGCACATGTGTACGGTGACCAAACTCCTTCTCCTTTGCCGTCGCCTCCAGCTCCGCAAATGTCTACCAAACGGCGGGGCACGCCAAGGCAATGGCAGCCGCCGCTTGAAGCCGACCACCACGCCGCGACCAACCCGTTTCTTCCGCAAGAGCACCACCATCACGCCGATGACCTACCTCCTCAGTGCCAGTCACGCCCAAACTGGAAGCAGCAAAATGGGGACGATGCGAAATGTGTGTTGCCAGACCGCGGCGCCGACGCGGTATTTATTTCCTCAGCTGTATGCCTCGACGGGATGGAGCCAGTGAAACATAAAGTTGAAGAAGTTGCGCAACCAATGCCGGAAATGACGGTGGGCCGTCAACCATTGCATCAGGGAAGCATCCCGCCCTCGCTGGAAGACGACGTATCGCCCGAGAAACAATGTGAAGGACCCGTCGAGACGATGCCACGGCGGCGCCTCCAAGACGAGGATGGCACGGGCCAGGTTCTGCAATCACCGACGAACTGCTCGCGGCAGCATAACAGCCGACAACGTCAAACAAATCTGCTATCTGCAAACGCCTGTGCCAGGGCGGACGCTGGCGCTCTTTCTCCGGTTCCAATGGAGCATACGGGTACGAGCAGTACCGAGCAGGATGATGAGGAGAAACAGGCGGAAAACCCCCGCCGCAGAGCTCAAGCGTGCGTTGGAGAGTCCGGTAGCGTACATCAGCAGGGCAGAAATGCTGCAACTTTGCCGCGGGTAGTGCAGGAGTGGGCATGGCTAGGCTCGATCGTCGGGTCAGAGCCGGGGGAGCCGACGGACTCTGGGTCGAAGATTTCCTTCCGGCTTACCACCGATGAAGGATTGCTCCTCCTCGAGGAGGAGGCGGCTACAACCGATGTCGACGAAGACAGGAAACCAGCTGGGGCAGCTCCAGCTGTATCCGTAGCACTGGCGCCACACGAGTGCTGCAAATCTGTGCAAAACGGACGACACGCACCGACCGAGCGCACAGAAGAAGAATGCGAAGTTGGTGCCCGTTTTCGCTGTGCTGGTGCTACCGCCGGCGGCTTGACTGTAAAAAATATTCCCACCCAGCAAGCGAAAGGAAATGGTGATTCCGGGCTCATCATGCAGATACCAACGAGAGTCTCGGGTGCACCAGACGAAATTCAACAAGTCTTGCAGCTGGGAGAGATGGTGTCGTGTGACCGTGCTCAGTACCGGCAGTGTCAGGCTGCCGACACCGAAGGGGAAGCCCCGGACATTGAAGTGCAGGATCTTGCGGCTGGAACGTCACCTAGGAGGATCGTACCTGCAGTTGTTGCCACCGCGCTGTGGAGCGGTCCAACAGATGCTGCCGCTGTAGGGGGGGCGTGCGTGACAAGGTCAGGGACAGTAGAAGGCGGAGGAGGAGAGGAAAAAGGGGGTGAAGCAGGTATTGGTATCGCTGGGGGCTGCCATAAAATGACTTCCCAGCATCAACAACGACGGGAACATGATGTGGAGGAGGTCGTCTTTCTGATGCGTCAGACGAACGAGGGCGGAGATTGCACCGAAGGAGATGACAGCGAATCGCAACGACAACAACAACAGGATTCTGCCAAGACATGGGCGATAGATGTGATTCGACGATGGTTGTTGAGATCAGTTCGACGCCGCCAAGGTAGAACAGGGTGCGTCATGAGAGCGAGGCTGACGAGCGACGACGTTGCAACACCTGCGAATGGGGAGTTCGATGCTGCTCGAGACGGTGTTTCCAGCGCAGTAGTAGCTCTGCCCAGCATGCACCGCCAAAGCACCGCCCCCCCTGCTCGGGCTACTGGTGAGCTGGAACGCAATAAGTATACGCTTTTTACTGGTGTACCGCGGTCAGCTGTCTCTTATCAAGCGAATTGTGGCGCGAACAGGGCTTCGCCAGCGCCTGGAGCGGAGCAACCATCGAAGGGGGCTGCTCCCGCCTGCCGTGGTAGTACCTCTAGTGGACACCCTGAAGCCACATCCGTGGCTACTACAAGTAGCGCGAGCAGGAGCGGTCGTGCTCGCTTTGGCCGCTGGCCGCCACAAGAAGGCCCGCCCGCATCAAGAGGAAGAGTTTGCCCGTACGACCAAGAGGTTGATGACCAGGCACAACGGGTTTCCTGTCACCCCGTGCCCACTAGTCCGAAGGTAGAGCGAGCGCAGAGTAGTGGTAGTCCTCTGGAGGGGGGTGCTGATGGCGGGCGTGACGGCCATGCTTGGCCCCGCGAGGCTTCCACCGCTACGCAAAGCGGCACGCTCTTGACGCGTGCAGCAGGGTCACTTTCCGTCGCGCCCCCGTTTCGAGCTGCGCCGACGCCACCGGGACACGCGGCGTCTCTTCCCCCAGAGGGCGACGAAGCGGGCGGGGAAGTGCAAGAAGAGAAGGGTGGTAGAAATCGCGGACTAGACCAGGGCGGCAATGTTTGGGTTGGTACCTCGGGGATTCGGATGGATGGATTTACCGAGAGGGGCGTGTCATTTAGTGATGGAGGACCTAAACATCCCGCTGAGGTACAAATACAACGAAGAACTGCACCACCCTCATCGTGCCCCTCGACACATCATTGCCACCCTCTTCATCGGCGCTCCGGGCAGCCTCCCGATTGGTCCTCCTTCCGCAACAACAGCATGGAGTCGGCGACTTCTTCTGTGGGCCTAGTAAGCTTCCGTGACAATGAACGGGGTCGTCGAGGCCGTGTGCGGCAAGCTGGCTGTCGTAGCAGGAGAAGAATAGGCGGTGTTTGGGGGGGAACAGGTTTCGACACAGGCACAACCCCGAAACCAGAATGGCAAGGTGTCTATCCTAACGGCAGAAGAAGTGAGGGTGTTTGTCGAAGGCGGGGTATCGACGCAACAGGCAGGGCCTCGAGGCCAGAAGGGGTCTGTCCGTCTCAAATCCGCGATGTTGGTGCGACGCCGTTGGGGCCGCCGGTGTTGCCACCTCAGCATCAATCGAAGGCCGCCGTCTCGCTCTTCTTAGCCGGGGGCGCTATTGGAAGGAGGCGTGATATTGCTGTTAGAACCTTTCGCAATCCGTTGCTGGAGACGCTAGATGTGAGCAATCCTCTCCTCGGAACTGCAGCGACTGTTGATGGTAGAGGGCTAGACGACTGGGGCTACGGTACACCTACTGCGAGTAGAATTCGATGAAGTGAGGGGCGATCGACCGCGCGTGGTGCTATAATTTTACTTATCTTGAGTGAGGCGGCTGCATGCAACCGTCCCCGACATGCAAGGCAGTCATTGCCCGGTGAGTTGCATGTTATATAGGGATCTGGTGGTGTTTAGTTTTTTTGCGGGTGATTGGCTGAATGAAAACTCTTGAAATGCTATGATTCGCTGTTCGTCGACGGCGGCGGCTGGTGTGACGTCATTTTTTCATAAACATCAATTATGAATGAATACCGTAACCATTGGCCACACATGTCGGAAGGTTTCCTACAGTAGGACTACTCGTAACTCCAAGGACCTCCCCCGCTACCCCCGAACACGCACACAGGCCACTATCCCCCCCGGAATGTGTGTGTGCTTGCCGCCCCTGATCGCTGAATCTGGCGCGTTGATGGTATATAGGTACAGCTGAAACAAACGACGAGCAGTCTGTGGGATTTAATACTCGCCACTATTGCGGGGGACCATAGTAAACAGGACCAAATATTGTTAGTAAAAATAGGTAAATACACAGGTTTTTATGTATACCATAGGTCCTATTAACCATGGACCCCCGTAATACCTACCGCTGCTGTTGTAGTGCCAGCCAGGCACCATTCAGTGCTCGGTCTCAGACATTGGGTGGTGATATTGCATTGGTCAGGCGTCGCATATTAGCTACCTGGTTTATTGGGACATATCTTCGAGCACATTGTTGGTGGCATTCATTTCTGTTTCGTACCGCCTCCGCACCTGGCAGTGGTGAAAAATTGTGGGATGGGACCTCGTGGATAATTATTTCGATTGTCGTCAGCCTTGCAGGGCGGCTTCGTCGGTCGGGCCGTCGACACGTATTTCCTATCACTGCTGTAGGCGGAAATATAAGAAGCGTTTAAACATCAATTTGAAGACCAAGCGATCAGCATATTTCCGTACAGAATGATGTGTGGGAACCTTCGTTTCCAATCTGCCGGAGGATGAACAAAACAAAAGCAAAGTGCCGTCGGTCGGTCGGTTGGTCTCTCGCGTGGAATCCAAAATCAAGACAAGAATGAGTATGGGAGTAGAGGCCCCCTTCAGGGTTTCGCTCGTACAACTGCCACAATATTTGTGAGTCATCTGTACGACTGCGGTAATAGTGTGGGTCATCTCACCTCACAAAACAAGTGCCAGAACACGGGGGGGGGGGGTCTACGACAGGTAGCAAACAACTGCTGTGGCTTCATCTTGGGGGAAGTGTCAGCGTGCAAGCTTCAATAGGGGGCTCGGGCCGTTGTAGGAACATCGCGCCACCCGGCCAACAAAAAACTTGTCCAAGCGAAAAGTGCTCAGCGAATGGGTCTTGGGGAACGATCAAGTTGACGCCAGAATAGTTATCAAGCCGTTCACATTTCTACATTTCTTTGGCTTTGTGCATACGCCGCCCAGGGTAAAAGGTGATGGTTAAAAAAAAAAAAGCAATACCAGGTAGCTTCCAATGCAATACTAACTCGTATTGTGGCTGGGTCCCCTGCATGCTGCTTGCACCCGTGCGCGATGATACGCCGACGGAGGGATTGGATCCTTGTGGTAAACAGAAAACACTGCAAACAATACAATTCAACAGTAGGACCGCACAATCAGGCCGAACTTATTCGGAAAACGTTTAATTTTACACCGCAACCTGTTCGCCATATCTCTATGCTACTCGTAATTACACCGCGACGTCTCGACAGGCGCCATATACACGTATACGCAATTGTAAACGTCCAGCTTCGTCACAAGCGCAACCAACCGTTGACCACAATCGCCAATCCATCAACAATACTGATAGTCGCAACGACATCACTTGCCGTTACTTTGCACCCTTCTCGGCCTACATGTTTTTTTCAGGACTTGCTCACGTGGTCGGGTCAAATCTCGCGGGTCAGGTCGGGTCGGGTCGGGTATATAGGGGAGACCCGACCCGTGAGAGCGTAAACACTTCCTAACCCCACCCGCGAGTCGGATCGTGACCCGAGTGAAAGAGCCCATGTATGTTTTCTCCTCGTGTGCACCCACCCAGCAGCCGCGGCCGCCACCGCCGCCCCTACCAAAAGCGCCAAAGAAAAGGTCAACTACAAAAAACACCAGAAAAAAGACAACAGTAATAACGACGACAACTACAGCAGTATATACAGATAATTAATAACAAAATGCACCATTTGCTATTCTCCCGCCTGGTGTAACATACCACGTACGTACGTACGTAGTTCAGCACGGCAGCCCCAACGGCGTCGTATCACATCCGCCTATGAACACAAGAGACACCGATGCAAACACAAAACGAAACGCACTGCGAACAAATTCACAGAGGGAGGTGAGACGGTACAACTACTAAAAAGAAGCTACAACGCAACGCAACCAAGGTCTAACGGTAACGGGGGAGGGAACGCAAGGCCGAGCCATATTCTACTTCGGCCGCATTGGTATGCTCCGTCGCCGCCGCGGCCACCGCCCCCCAACGGCGAATGAGAAAAGAAGTCGACATCGCCCATACATTACGGCACTTGGTCAGGAGCATGAACATTAGAACGTAAACGGGGGGATTTGCAGACCCACTGGTCACACGAAGGGTTTCATCTACCACATTTACATGAGCATAACAGCAACGGTGAGTTGCTTGCGGCCCACCATGAACACCATGGGATCGGCGGCGCTCCATTACCGTTACGCAAACCCCGCGGTGGTGTGCCTTCCCGCGATCCTACTGCACGCTAGCGTGCCTCGCTTGGGGTCGTGGCGACCGCAGCCTACTCTTGTCCTCTCTGGCGGTCTCCCGCTGAGCGCGCCTCCGCGGCTGTTTCTGCTGCTGCTGTTGTTGCTGGTGGTGGTGGTGCCGCTGCATTCGCCGTTGCAGGCATCACGGGGGGAGACCGCGGCGGCGACATTGCGGACTGTTCCATGGACTGTCCCACTGAATGGTCCGCGGGCTGGCCAATGGTTTGGTCCACAGGACGGTTCACGCACCGGCTCACGGACAGGTCTTCGGACTGGTCCACGGCCTGGTCCGCGGACCGATTCAGCTCTCGACCTGCAGCACTTGAGGTGATCGAGTGCCGCGTCCGCTTGGCCGGCAACTGGTCAACGGGCTGGTCCACGGGCTGGTCTACGGACTGGCCAGTGGGCCGATCCAGCTCACTGCCTGCAGCACTCGCGACGACGGAAAATTGCCGCCGCTTGGCCGGCCCACTGCCACTACTACTGTCCCCCTCCTGCCTCGCCTGATCGCCAACCTCACAAGCGACGGCGGCGCTGGTGGCGGCGGCCGCGTGCTCCCTCTTCACGTGCTTGGCGAGGGTGTGGCGGTGCGCGAAGGCCATCGTGCAGTCGCCGATCTCGCACCGGAACCTCTTGCGCCCTCCCTGCAAGACAAAATGGGTCGCACAGAATCCAAAGAATGAATGGACGCGGTGGAACGATAACGCACGCCAGGTGTACGCGAGCACCGATTGGTACGGTGTGACCCACAAGCAAAGCCCGTTAAGGCCGTGTGACTCACAAGCAAAACCCGCTGTGGCGACTGACCTAAGCCACTGCTTTTGGAGGGTTAAAAACAAAAGAAAAAACAAAGTAACGAACAACAAGGCCGGTATATATAGGGGCTTGATCGTTCTCATATAATCACCCTTTTCGAAATAAGAAAGCGGTAGAAACTTCAACACGTGTGGGGGGGGGGGGGGGGGGGGGGTGTACTCATTGTCATGCATGGCCGTAGTCGTATGACCATAGACCCTCGCATCCCTACAATGCCGGGACGGAGCACGTCAGGTTTTCACCGACCAGGCAGACATTGCTTGCACCAAGCGCGAAGCGTCGTGAGGTGTCGGGCGAGTCGCATGAAGGGTGAGCATCCTACTAAGAACTGCTTTAGAGGCGGATTTTCTTGCATATGGATGACAGCATCAATGAATTGATTTTAATTTCTGGTGTGGCCACTTCCAGAGACGGGGGGGGGATACATCACACGGCCGCGGGCGAACAAAAAAAAAAAAAACAAGAGAGCCGAAGCTAAATTTAATATGTTGCGCACATCGAACAGATCATCTAGACCATCTAGATCATCTACCGATCCTGTATGTGCCCTTAGGAAACGCCGTGCAGGATCTGCATCGTACAGATCCCACCCACGAAGCCTGTGCTCGTAGACCACAAATACAAGAAAAAAAAATATGGCTGCCACGTGGCAAGTATTATCCATAGTAGGTCACTGAAAATTGTATAAGAAGATGAGGGAGCTAGTTATTCGCTGGATGATCTGGAACTTGAAATTGGGATCAGATCAGATGCCGTCCAACGTGTGGAATGCTGGCTTCCTGGTGGATAAATACACCAGGTATCTACCAGGTATATACCTGTTACCTTTTGCCGGTCCCTATTACGGGGGACCACAGTAAATAGGACCAAATATTGTTAGAAAACATAAGGAAATATATAGTTTTTTGTGTGTGTACCGTAGGTCCTATTTACTATGGTCCCCCGTAATAGTTGTTGCCTTTCGTTGTTGGGACTGGATAGACTTCAAAATACTAACGGCTCTCGGGGTCTTTCAGTTATTTGTTCAGCTGAACTAAACGACATCGGATCTTGGCTTGCGTCGTCTCCACCCCACGACTGAACGCCTCCGAGGGGGAGTCTTGTACAAAACTACCGACCTTGGGGACCGTAAGGAGCGTTGAGATAGCACCGGGGTGCGATCATTTGCCAGCGCTCGATATTTCCAGAACGGGATGGAAGGTTGCCAAAAATACCGAACCAAAAGGTGCTTTCGGAAAGATCTGGTCGATTTTTCCAGAACGGGAAGGAAGGCTGCCAAAAACAAACGAACAAGGTGCCGTCTGAAGGATCTGCTCGATTTTTCCAGAACGGGATAGAAGGTTGACAAAAATACCGAACCAAGGTGCTTTCGGAAATACATCTGGCCGATTTTCTAAGAACGGGAAGGAAGGTTGCCAAAAATACCGAACCAAGGTGTTTTCGGACAGATCTGCTCGTTTTCTCCAGAACGGGAAAGAAGGCTGCCAAAGACAAACGAACAAGGTGCTTTCTGAAAGATCTGCTCGATTTTTCCGGAACGGGACGAAAGGTTTTGCCAAAAATACCGAACCGAGGTGTTTTCGGAAAGATCCGGTCGGGAGAGAGCCTTCCGGAGAGACGATGGTTCGACTACAGCAGCACCCTTGCCGCTATCGAGAGAAGACGAGCGCTGAGAAAGGATAACACCCCTCTCCCTACGTGAACTCACGCTTTTGACGTACGCAAAATGTGCAGCACACGGCGACACGACTACCGCGCTATCTTGTGTAGCAGGGGCACATGTTTGTAGATTTTTTACGTGTTGTTTGTCCGCGGCACGGGCACGGTTAACGCCAGCACATACAGTACCGCAAAAAGCAAAAAGCAGGTCCCCGCTCCCCGTACGCATACAGGTGTAAGCACGCTTGACACCTGTAACAATATTTTTGAAACGTTTCCTACCCTTCCCCCCACGTGCGCTCGGGCTGTGCTGCGCCTACAGAAGAAAATAAACAGTGACGTAAAAAAACGCAACAAAAGAGCGCACGAAACGATAATCTCGTCTTCGCTGGCTGTCACCCCTAGCACCAATTGCTACCAGGTATGAATAGATAGTCGATAACTACATAGCATCGACTGCTGGTTGGAAGCATTTTTTGCGTGGTCGTTGCGAAGCTGTGGGCTGGAAACGATGACACCAAAACGCGTCCAATACGTACGTACGAACACCGGTGGTTTCTCACGAACACACGCACTACTCTTGTCTCAATATAGAAGGACCGTTTTTTACGTCGACATTGAACACAAAACACTCCTTATAAATCGGTACAGAGCGGTAAGGTATGCACCAGGAAAATACGCGTCTGGTTTTGTCACCTCCGTGTGGATAGTCCTCCGGTGAGCGTTCAGATTCCTCTTCTCGGTGAACGCCTTCCCGCAGCCCTGCACGTTGCAGGAGAAAGGCCGGATCAGGTCTCCGTTGCCGCCCCGAACGTGCGTCGCCTGGTGCATCTGCATCTTGTCCTCCCTGTCGAAAACCATGTCGCACACTCCGCACCTTTCGGGCGCGCACACGCGGGGTGTATGTATGCCCACCAAGAAAAAAGAGGGGCAAGAACAAACAAGGAGGATGGAGGACAAAAAATAAGATAACAACAACAAGAACAAGAACATGAACCCAGAACCAGACCGAGAACAACAATACACGAAGAACAAGGACAACAAGAAGAAGAACAACACTATGTCAAGAAGAAGAACTCGAAAGGTCAAACAAACAAAAAAAAAACTGCCGACTTCGTGCTAGGAGTTCTACTTGGGTGTATTTTCGCGGTGCTGCAGCAGGGTTACGGAAACCCCCTTCACAAGCGCACCACCCGCATTAGGGTGACAAACTGCTCGGAATTAATGTTGGACCATGGTTGCACAGATATCCTTAACCCCCCCCCCTCCCCTCACCCCCCCCTTCCGCCCCCCGACCACCCCCCATCCCCCTCCCGTCCCCTGCACAACTCCACGGCAGCCCTCCACCCCCCCCCCCCACGGTTCATCACATCACATCACAGAACCGAACCGATACCCTCTCCCCCCCTTTCCCCCCCCCCCCACTATCTCCTCCCCCCCCTCGCCCCCCCCCCCTGACCTCCAACCCCCCCCTACCTCTCCCACTCCCCCCCTCCACCGCCTTCCACAGTGCATCAAAATTACAGGCGCACTTTAATCCGCCAAATAGTAGTATCACACCTACCGGAAAGGGTGTTCCTCCCTCAAGTGAAGGTTGAGCCCGGAGGCTAACACGAAGGCCTTGCCGCAGCCGTCGAACTGGCAGACGAACCGCGCCGCGTGTGTCTTCGCGTGCGTCGCCAGCTTGCTCGGCCGGTCGAACAGCCGCCCGCAGCCCGGGTGGGTGCATCGGTGCTGCCTGCTGTTGTGCCTGTTTCGTTTTATTTTTTCGGTTGAGTTTTTAATTTTTTGTTGTTTGTTTTTTTTTTTTCGTTAAAAAAAACAAAAGAAACGGTAAGGGCGAGCGAGCGAGCGAAAACACATGGAGTGCCCGATTAATCGTACGTTGTTTGCTGCCGCGCGTGCAGACAGTCCGACTGGGTGGGAAGGCATCACTAACGGTGCCTGCTGTTTAGCCTTCGTGTTTTGTTTTTTTTTTCATCGAAAAATAATTTTAAAAAACAGTTTTTTTCGTCGTGAAGACAGAAACGAACACGGGAGGAGCGAAAAAATGCAGTTGGCCGCTTAGTCCCGGTGGAGGCATCGGTGTTGCCTGCTGTTGTGCCTTTTTTTTCTTTTTTAACGTTACGAACAAACAAAAAAAACGTTAAGGGAGTGCGATCGACCGATTACAGATGCAGTGCCCGGTTATCGACATCTGTTGCAGCCGGTGCAGACAGTTCGGGCGGGGGTCATCAACAATGGTGCCTCTGCTGTTGTGCCTGGAAAAATGTTTTTGTTCGCTTAAACAGGAGAGAAAAAAAAAAAAAGTCAAGACAGAAACAACAAAAAGAGACGAGCGAAAAAACGCACTTTGCCGGGTCGTTGTTGCCGCGTATGAAGCACTACAGTACGGGGGAGGGCATCGGACAGTATGGGGGAGGGCATCGGTGTTGCCTGCTGTTGTCCCTTTACAGCAAAAAAAAAAAAAAAGGTTCGACGCAATTTTTCGAGAGGTTTTTTTTTCGAAACTTGGGCGCGCGGTCCTGAAGACGGTAAGCACTGGAGGTGCCATCTCTTGGTGTCTACTTCTGCCCTCGATTCCGAATGGCGTTTCATGGCTCGGAAACAAGTTCGGCGGGCGTGTTTCTTAGGTTAGGAATGTCCACATAGAGATCCTGCACCGGATGTCCTATCGCCAGGGTAGGATAGTAGCTGAACTCCAGTGAACGTAGATCATGATCTATCCAATACGTGCACGATTCCACGCCCCCCCCCCCCCGCAAGACAAAAAACTCACTTAGTCTGGCCGTGCGCGGAGAGAAAATGCTCCCGAAGCTGCCACTTCTTAGCGAAGGCCGCTCCACAAACCCCGCCCACCCCTACCCCTGCCCCGCCTGGGGCTACTTCCTCTCCGCCGACACCGCCGCTGCCGCCACGATCCTTCCCCTTCTCGCCAAGCCCGGTCCTCTCCGTGTCTCCTTCATCAGGCGCATGCCTCCGGTCCGTCTCAGCGGCTGCTGTCGCTCCCTTCCACCCCTTCCTCCCGGAAGCGTTATCAATCGGGGCGGGGGGGGACGCGGGAGCGAGCGGGGGTGGAGGCAACGGCAGCGGCAGCGGCAGCAACAGCAGTAGCGCCGGTAGCAGTAGCAGCAGCAGCAGCAGCAGCAGCAGCGGGAGACGAAGAGGAAGAGGAGGCTGGCAGTGGCATAGGGTGGTCGCACCTGTACGGTCGCGGCCCCTCGTGGATGGCTTTGATGTGACGCTTGAGGTGGTAGTTGTCAAGGAAGTTCCTTCCGCAGTTGGGGCAGGTGTGCTTCCAACCACCCGCGTAGACGCGGCCGCTACTACCACTGCTGCTGCCGCCGCCGCCGCTTTTACCATCGCCAACTCTTCCGTTCACGCTTCCATCAAGGTTTCCGCCTGCTTTTCCATCTAGTGTTCCGTCGGCTTTTCCACCTGACCTTCCGCGCCCACCACCACCACGATTTTTTTTCGTCTCCGCCAGCTCCCTCTCCATCTGCGACGTCGCCAAGAGCGGCGAAACCAGGGGTTGGCCTGAAGTCATCCCCTCCCCGGAAAAAGAAACGCCTGCGGCGGGTGAGGACAGCGCCGCGGACAGAGCCGCCCGTTGCCGAAGCTCCGCCTCACGCCGAGCCACGTTCCCCACCGACACCGACACTCCCATCTTTCTTCGCGCATGAGAAAGGGAGTGTCGCCTGAGTTTGTCCTTGGTCGCGAACGCCTTCGAGCACCTGAAACCTCGTTCAAGAGCGACACAAGAGGCGGCGAGGGTACGAGGGGGAGAGGGTCGGGATGGACGGGGGGGGCGGACACGACGTGACACCCGGGCGTTTAACGTGAGTTACTGCGAACACTACATGACTCGAGAAGAGACACGACACACAAAATCATCAGCAAAATCAATACTGCTGTCACCATACGACCATCAATATCAAAATCCTTGCGGAGAGCTGTCTCATCATGAAACGCCTCTTCCATCCCATCAACCATCTCACCCGTCCTCTTTGCAGGCGAACGGCTTCTCCCCCGTGTGAGTGGTGGCGTGGCGCACCAGCTTGCACGCCTTCGAGAACCTCTTCCCGCAGACGAAGCACTCGTGATCACGGTCCCCGTCCCCTCCCCACCCCCCCCCCCCCCGCCGCCGCCGCCCCAACCCCTACCCCAACCCCCGCCTCGGTGTCCGCCACTGCTAGTGGTACTGCTGGCAGCACCCCCCACGGACGGAGCATCAGTCCGTGGCTGCTGGGGCAACAAGGCACGCGGCCGTTGCAAACCACCGTCCTCCTCAATAGTCTCTCTACTTCGCTGCTGCTGCTGCTGCTGTTGCTGCTGCTGCTGTGCTGTTGCCTCTCGCGATCGCTTTCGGCTTGCTTGCTTGGCATTGGTTGGAGTTGCTAGTCTGTTTACTGGCCCTGGTCGCAAGGGGGTGCCCGTTGCCGCGTCCGCCGCGGCTATTGGCGACGAAAAGGAGGGTTTGCGTAAGTTGCGTCTCGCGTTGTGGGTTCCCTCTGTGTCCTCTGCTGCTGCTGCTGCTGTGGGCGCGCGAGACTTGACCGTGTGTTTTGTTGTTGTTGTTGTTGTTGTTGCTGCCCGCTTCTCCTCGTTATCCTCCTCTTCCTCCTCATCTTGGTCGTCTTCTTCGTAGTCGCTGTCGTCGTCACAGTCGCCCTCTCCTCCCTCTTCCTTTTCCTCCTCCTCCCACTCATCATCCAGCCTGTCCACCACCTCCACCCCTTCTTCCTCCTCCTCGTTCTCCATCTCTTCCTCTCCCGCTTCCATCTCCCCCCCCACCTCCTCTTCTCCCCCCTCTACTCCCGCCACTTCCTCGCCCTCTCCCATATCCACCCCCTCCTCCCCTTCCTCCAACGCCCGTTCCACGTCCTCTCCTTCATCTTCCATCTCCCCCCCCACCTCCTCCCTCCCGTCCACCTCCTCTTCCTCCTGCTCCATCTCCTCCTCCCCCTCATCCTGTCCCCCCTCTTCCTCCATATCCGCTTGCTCCGGCGCCTTTTCTTCCTCCACCAACCCCTCCCCATCTTTCTCACCAGCCCCGATCTCCTCCCTATCCTCCACCGCCACTGCAATCTCCATGCAATCCTCTGCAGCCCCCTGCAACCCAAAAGGAGAAGGAATGCGGGAAGGTTCGCAGCGTCGAAATGGAGACGTAGACGTGCATCCGGCTCTGTTCCGCAGCAGACGCTTAGAAGCCGGCCGCTGCGCGGCAGCCCCCATGGAGGGGGGCTGGCCGAGGCGTCTGGCAACCCCAAGCGACCCCATGCTTGTAGTTCTGTGCTTGTTTGCGCGTGTGAGGTGTCTGTGGCCGCGCGTGGTGCAAGGTGGCGGGGGTGTCCCAAACATGCCATCCCTGATCAAAAACGCCTTCGAAAACACGGAACACCTTCATGATTGTTGTGTACCTGGATGCACCTGTGCGCTGGAAAACAGGCTGCGCTTTAGGGAAGCAGACGAGCCATAAGCTCGGCTGAGACTGCAGCATTCACTAGGCAAGCACTACAGCTGGGTTTCCACGTGCGAGCGAAGCTCTTACCCGCCATGTCTGGGATGCAGGTGTCGACGTTCCACGGCGTGAAGATCTACAACCTTTCCTCAGGTGAGATGGCTCTCTCTCTCCTGCTTGGCTCTCTCCTTGCCATGTGCTATTTACAGCCGCCTGTATATGCCATCCACGCACCACGCATCGGCTCGCCCTCGCAGATGCCGACGTTTCCCGTGTCGTCCTATATCTCTGTCTCTCGCGCTCTCTGCTTCTCTCTGTCCCCACCCCTCTCTCTCCCTCTATCGCTGGCGCAGCAGTGCCAGAAAAGTCGACCTCAAATAAGGTATCCGAAAATGTAAGAACTTTTTTTATACCTAATACATATGTAATACGTGCTTACATTTCCGGACATATTCGTATCGCAGTTTCCGGCTCGCACCGCGGGACTGTCAGTTTCGATGGCCTCTGACCGTCGGGACGGTCACAGTCAAGTAAACCTCTGCCCACGAGGTACAATGATACCGACTCCCCCCCTCTCAAACAGGCCCTACGTGGCTTCCAGGAGAGGCGCCGAAGGCGTGGTTGAGTCCGAGGCGCGGTTTTGTCTCGGCGCTGCTGTCCGCACTTGGCTAATAATAGTTACGCTTTCTTGGTTGCGGTTCTTGGTTGCAGTGGGCGCTACTTTACACCTGGTACTCGTACCTGGTTGATGCTTCTGCTGCTAACAGCTAGCTTCACCTCTGGTAGTGTTACCAAAGTACGTTACCAAAGTACACGAGAACAGATAAGCGTCGTGGGCGCAAGTAACGTTCAAAGGCGAACAGCTACTGCTACTCATTACTGTTGTCTACAGTCTGTACGAGTAGTTCGACTTCATTTCATAACGAGTATCCTATTGAAGTGTTGTCGCGTTGCTGCTGCTGCCGTTGCTGCTGCTGCTGCTGCTGCTGCTGGGCCCTGCTTCTGTTGTCGCAACGTGTGATATGAATGTACAGCCGTATGTATTTTATAAATTTTGAAATACGTCAGCTGTGAGTTCGACTGATACTCAACTTTGCAAGCTGCGTAATACGTCTCGTCTATATTCCATTTTTACCGAATTGTATTTGTGGTCCCTCTCACGCCCAAGGTCGACACTGCCGCCGCCGCTACAGCTGCTGCTGTACATTTAGACGAGCCCGTAGCTGTTTTAAGCGACAATCACTTGATTTCGTTTGTTCCTTGTCGCGTGGTGTCGCGATTGTTCCCAACCCTGAGTTCAAGTATACATGTACGCGCACTAAAAGACGGTACAGGTATTGCTGTCGCTATTAATAGGAGCTCTCCCGCTCAAAAGGGTACCTGTAACTGTCATGTGCGCGTTGGTGGGAATGGTGGGCAGAAGTGCAAGCCAGGCCCCAATAAACGCTCTCATACATGGGTACTGGTATTTGTATACATGTGCGTGTCTTTCGCATGGAAACCATTCTTTACACCCGTCGACGTCCAGCATACCCGGTGTTCGTGCCAATGCTTCACCCTAGAGAGATACAAGCTCTCTGTCGTCATAAAGCCACGACACAGCAGAGACACTTACTGTACACTGCAACGCAGTAAGGAGGGTAGGCACTGTGACCGTACTGTATACGACGGGCACGACATACACACTCCAGCAACCCAGGTATGATGTATATATCGTACGTGTATCAGCCCGGAAGTTTTTTTTTTTTTGTGAAACTTGAAATCGCCGTCGGACCGACGGAAACCTACTGTTGAGTACGAATGCATTGTCACATAGCGCTTTCGGGAGAGCACCCTGTTTTCGTTTAGGTTTCCGGGTGAAAAGGCAACTCGCGCTTGCCCGTATCGGAAGGTATGCCGGTAGTTACCAACACCAGTGTCAACACGCACTTGGTAGTAAATATCGTTTGTAACAATGCGTTCTTGCCGGCTTTCTCGTCGCTCGCTGCGCCTCTATGCAGTGCAGCAAGCCGAACCGACGCCATTGGCCAACCAAGGGGCCAGTACCGCCTTCTGTGCTCCATGTCGGCATATGAAAAACCGTTTTCATACCCTACGCTATCGATAGAGTGCTATTACGGGGGGGCATAGTAAATAGGACCATATATTGTAGGTAAAAATAGCGAAATATTTAGGTTTTTGTGTGTACCGTAGGTCCTATTTACTATTGTCCCCCGTAATAACATGTTATTACAGTGCACGGTGTCATGGCGCCTGTACATGTTACCACGAGCAATCCAGCCACCTGTAGACTGCCTTAGGAGAAACCATCCGTCCCACCCACTCCATCCACCCCCCCCATCCCCTAATTCCCCACCGCCTCCTTCCTTTTGACCGCCGCCGCCGCCGCCGAAAGGTAAAACTCTGCCGCAATGGCTCTCCGAGAAGAAGCGGCGGTCCCTGTCGAAGGACGTCGACTACCGCAAGAGAATAGAGCTGCTCCAAGACTTTGACTTCCCCACGGCCTCGCAGAAGGCTTGCGTGTCTCCAGACGGGCAGTACGTCATCGTCGCCGGAACCTACCCCCTCAGATCAAGGGTGAGTCTTTTTTGGCGGGGCCAAAAGCCAAAAAAAGGTATACCTATATACAAAGTACCAGGCATGCCTTTTGAGCCATGTATAGGCACACTGAATATGGCACTCGGGGAAAAAAAGCGTCCTGGCCCCTCGCTCTGGTTGGCCAGCACCCGATCGCCCCCATGGCTGGCGGAAAAGTCCCAGGTACACCTCTCTGTGGCTACGTACGTTCTCAAGGTGGGGTTCACCTATTTTTGGCTTCAATTGTATATATACTTGGCTCAACTGAACCCCATACGGCCGGCCACAGAACCGTTGGGACAAGGTGGCCCGAGCTTTCAACGAAGAAAAAATACGGACCCAGAGTAAGCAGTACGTATATGCACAGGGCCTCTTTCGTTCCCCACGGAATAAATCTTCTCCCGACCAACAGCCCAGCTTCTTTTCGACGAGTGTGCTGTGGTACTACTCCGTAACGGTTCGCATGCCGCCGCCCCCCACGAAAGGATACATGGCGCAATAAGGGTCTCGTGTCCATATCCCACGACTGCGGCCACATCCCCGGGGAGGGGATAAATTTCCGGCAAAACGTTTCTGTATGCGATATGTGGAAACAAGGTATTGAGCACCCCAGCTGTTGGAGGTGTCTCTGTTAGGCGTAGGAACGGTGCTGGGAACGGTGCTCCGTCTCGACAGGGGTGCGTGGTCAAGTGGTCAATGGTCGAATTGCTGAGGCAAGTAACAAACGAGTACCCCCCCCACACACACTACCCCCATTGTTGCCTCTCTGAAAGTGGTCACACCGAAAAATATATTATATCATTGAAACTATCATCCTTATGCAAGTCCGCCTCGTGAGCGGTTCTGCGTAGAGGCTGCAGCGCACACCCTTCACGCGATTCTCCGAAGACCTTACGGCGCTTCCTCGCGCTTGGTGCAACCCAATGTCTGTCTGATCGGTGAAAACCCTACGTGCCCCGTCCCGGCGTTGTAGAGATGCGAGGGTCTAGGGTCATACGACTACAGCCATGCATTACATCGAGTACACCCCCCCCCCCCCCCCCCCCCCCCCCCCCCCCCCCAAACCCCTACGTCCCACCCCTGCCCTCCACCCCCGCAGTGTTTGATGTAAACGATCTGTCGATGAAGTTCGAGAGGCACCTGGACTGCGAAACGATCGATTTCATGCCGCTCGCTGACGGTTACGAAAAGCTCGCGTTCCTATTGGCCGACCGAACTCTGGCGTTTCACGCCGGCTACGGGAGGCACCACTCCGTCAGAATACCACGCTTCGGGAGGTCCCTGGCGTACCAAAGGGAAACCTGTGAGTTTGTACCTGTTATATATATATATATATATATATATATATTTTTGTTTTCGAGCTGGAAGTTGCCAAGAGGTTGCCGTGGGTTACATCTTTTCTTTTAAGACATGCTTTTTGGGCTGCAGCGCTCTGCACCTATATTTGAAAGCGGTCTGGCTGACCGGTCTGCCTGGCCGACTCTCTCTCTCTCTCGCTCTCTATCGCGCTCTCTCTCTGTCTTTCTGCCTCTCTCTCAATCTCTCACTCTCCCTCGCTCCAGCTCTCTCGCTCTCTATGTATATGTTTGCGTATCTCCCTGCGTACGGTGAAGAGCTTCGGCGGGATCTGCCACCGCTCGTCACTCCGAAACTCGAGCTCAAAATCAAACCGAGTTCGATACCGAAACCAAAACCGAAACGGTAACGGAACTCGTATCCTAAATCGTGTCCGAACCATTTCCGTATCAGTATCCGCGACCGTATCCGTATCCATAAACGTATCTGAAACCGTTTCTGAAACCGCACCCGTAACCGCAGCCGAAACCCGTTCCCGAAACCAAACGTGAAACTGAAACCCAAACTGAAACCCGAACCCAAACCCAAACCCAAACTGAAAGCGAAAACGAAAACCCAACCGGAACCGATCGTTGTTTGTTTTTTTGCAGGCGGTATGCTGTGGGGTGCGGGGACAGAGATCTGGAACCGTAACCGCAGCCCAAACCCGTACCCAAAACAGAAACAGTGTCAGAAAAATCGATTCAGAAGCCGAGTTGAGCAGCAAACCTGTAACCGAATCCGAAACCAAATTCGAAAATGAAACCGAACCGTAACCGAAACCGAAGCCGAAACTTGAACCAAACCGTAAGCCGTCACCAAACCGAATCCAGAACCGAAGCCGAAACCAAGTCTGGAACCGAAGCCGAAGCCGAAACTTAAACCGAAAGCACAATCAGTAACCGAAACCATTATCAAGCCGAAACCGAATCCGAAGCTGAAACTGAAACTGAAATCGAAGCCGAAACCGGAACCGAAACTGACCTTGAGCCTGGTCCTGTTGTCTCCATTGTTCATCCTTGGCAGGCGACATGCTTGTGGGGGATGCGGGGATGGAGAAATCCAGCGGTTTAATCTAGACCAAGGGCGGTTTCGCACGCCCATCCTGCTGCCTTCGAGCGCATCAAGTCTTGGGTGAGAGAGACCGACAATGAGCGGGAGGGAGGGGAGGGGGAAGAATGGTAAGGAGGGCAAAGTGGGGGGAGAAGGAAAAGAAGGAGGGGGGACGGGGGGGGGGGCGTGAGGGGAGAGGAAGACACAAGGTACAGAGAACGAGGGGGGGGGGGGGGGGGGGGGGGGGGGGGGGGGGGGGGGGGGAAGGGGGGGGGGAAGGAAAAGACCGGAGGGGGAAGGAGCGAGCAAAACAGAGGGTGAAGAAGGAGGAGGGAGAGAGCGGGGAGGGAGACGGGGGGTGCTTGGTTGTTTGCTTGCTTGCACATCCCCCCCCCCCCCCCCCATTAGATATCACCTAGCGCTCTCCCCTCCTCGCAACTAACAGCTCTTTCCGGTACACCCTCCCCCCCCCCCCCCCCCCCCCCCCCCCCCGACCCCTCCTCCTCTCTGGAGACAGCTATAGGAGCGAAGGCTTTGACGCCTCAATACACAGTAAGAACCCCCCCCCCTCCCTGCGAGGTAACAAATAAACGAGCGAACGAACGAAGCTGTAACGCCTCAATATACAGTGTAAGAACCCCCCCAACCCCCCCCCTATTTGCAAGCTAACCCAATAAAAGCACCAACACATTGTTACGCCTCGTTTAAACGGAAACCCCGCGGCGGGCATCAGCAAGACACAGCTCTGCGTCGCGCACCAGCCGGTGGCCTCCCCCGCCCTCCCTTTGGCAAGCCAACCAAAAACTAACGGGCCGACGTTTTACAAGCCGACTCTTTAACGCCTCCGTATGTACAACACAACACAAACGTTTTCACCCTCCTGTGCGACAGAAACCCCACACGGAGGGTATGAACGCGATAGCTCTCCTGCGTCGTGCACACCAGCTGCTGGCCTCCCTCATCTCCCTTCCCCCCCCTTGGCAAGCAAAGCAAATGGGCAAGTGCGGAAACTGCGGTAGCGTTGTGAACCCCTTAAGTATCCCCTTGAGGACTCACTGCAGTCCCGTGATGGGGATGAAGCACTTGGGAGTGGAGTCACGGCCAGGTTTCTGTACAGTGCAGTAGTATTCATAATTAATAGAAGGCTTTAACGCCTCGATACAGTAGAAACCCCGCGGCGTGCATCACGACGCCCACCCCCCCCCCCCCCCCCCCCCCCCCCCCCCCTCCCTTGCAATCTATAGACCAAATCGACGAGCCGATATTTGACCGCTTCGATGCAACATTTTCCAGCGTGTACATCTGCCCTTTGTTATCACTGCAAGCATTGTGCCACACCACCTGTGGTTCCAAATAGATTCACGCCACCGTCTGAGCACAACCAGCTCTGAAGGTATCAGCGTCTCGATGCAAGCAAATAATCGACGTTTTTTTCGTGCTTACGCTTTTTCACGCCTCCATATAAACAGAAACCCCACGGCGGGTATCAATAAGATAGAGCTCTGCGTCGCGCACCAGCTGCTGGCGGCGGGAACGGACGACGGCTTCGTCCACCTGTGGGACTCGAGGCAGGGGCAGTCGGGCGGCGGGAGGGGCGTGGCCAGCCTTGACCTGCGGGAGGCGGTGGGGGGCGGCGGCGGCGAACGCAGCGGAGCAAACACTTGGGGGTTTCCAGGTTGGTTGGCGACGGGGAGGGGGTGGGTAGCTTGACCTCCGGGAGGCGGTGGGAATAGGGGTTGGCGGCGGGGGGGATAGTGGTACGTAGGGGGTAAGGGTTGGGGGGCTTGACCTCCGCGAGGCGATAATGGCAGTGGCGGCGAACTCAGCGGAGCATTCACTGGAGGGTGGGTTTCCAGGTTGTTGAGGGCGGGGAGAGGGGGGGGGGGGGGGAAGCAGGAGTACAGAGGGGAAACGAGTTGGGGGTGAGGAGGGGGATAAGGGTTGGCGGACGAAGGGGCGTCGCTAGCCTTGACTCCCAGGAGGCGGTGCGGGCGGTGGCGGCGAGTGCTAGGAAAAAAACGGTGGCAATCGTTGCGGAGCAAACACTCGAGGTTTCCAAGTTGTTTGGGAACGGCGCGCGCGGGGGGGGGGGGGGGGGGGGGGGGGGGGGGGGGGGGTAGTAACATCATGCATGGCCGTAGTCAACACACGCTTAGTTAGGGGTTTCCAGGTCGGTGAGGGGATGGGGTGTAGGGAGGGCTTGACCTTCGGGGGGCGGTGGGGATGGCAACGGCGAACGCCACCTAGCAAAACGCACGAGGTTTTACAGGTTGGTAGGGGGCGGGGGTGGGGTTGGGGGATATATAGGGGTCGGGGTGAGGGCTGACCTCCAGGAGGCCGTGAGATCATGAGGGCGGCGACAGCGAATGCTGCGGAGAGCAAACGCTTGGGGGGTTCCACGTCGGTTGAGGTTGGAGGTAGGTGATAAGGGGTAGGGGGGTGGGGGGGGGCTTGACCTTCGGGAGGTGGTGGGGGCGACGGCAATGACCGCCGCCGAGCAACCAACTAGGGGTTTCCAGGTTTGTTGGGGGTGGGGAGAAGGGACCGCCGCCGCCGCCGCTAGAATTTCCGCGGGAGGGTGGCGATGAAAATGAAATACTACTGTTTGTAGGCACCGGTATGAAAATATTGTTTTTGTGCCTTGTCGTACCTGGTATTTGTTCGCCGTGTTGTATACAAGGTGCATTACCAGGTGTAAAACAACTGATGTCAAAATAACTGGTGCCTGGTATGGTTGGCCTTGGTTTTGTCCATTTGCTTTCGTTCATCAGTTGAGGCTCTTTGATTATCTTGGGGGGGGGGGGGGGGGGGGGGGGGGGGGGGGGTGTATTTTGTCACTCTCTTGTGTTAACTTTCTCCCGGGCTTTTCCTTTTTTGCGGTACGACTCGTAGTTTTTTTTTTATGTATATATTTTTGGTGCAAATACCAATTCTGCACCGAAACATGAGGACCGTTTAAAATACTCGTATACTTATTTACAGTAGTACAACCGGTTCTTATGTTCCACGGCAAGAGGTGATGTTCACATGCCACTCTGACCCGAAATATAGGGTCCGTTAGCATATAATTATGCAATCCAAACGGTCCTTATATTTTGGGTCAAAGTGGTATACTTTTTTTTATCCAAGCACTTTTTGTATTTTGGGTCGGAGTGGTAAGAACCCATCTTAACAGGGAACACTAAATTTCGTTCAATCAGATGTAAACTAAATTAGAAAAAAAAAAGTCAGTTCAAATTGAAAGAGCCGAAAGTCCCCGCTAAGATGGGCCCTAGCTGGTACGAGTACAACTTTTGTTGTTGTTGTTGTTGTTGTTGTTGTTGTTGCTGTTGCTGTTGCTGTTGTTGCTGTTGCTGTTTCTTTTATTGGTCTTTTCTTCAAACGTGTCCGAAAACCGTCGCCTACCTCCGCCCTCCGCCGCCCACCGTTGCTGCCGCCGGCACCACTACCACCGCGCTATAAACGCGTTGCATGCTGAAGGTCTCCGCGGTGGCGTTCGACGCCGACGGCCTCACGCTCGGCGTAGGCACCAGCTCCGCCCACTGCCTCACCTTTGACCTACGCTCGGCGAGACCGACGTTCGTGAAGGAGCACCAGTATGGCCTACCCGTCACCGGCATCAAGTTCCACCAGGTGACCTGGGAGGCCGGTGGGAAGAGGGGGGAGAGCGAGCGGAGGGGAGGCGGGATATTCCTATTGATAACTGTTGCGCCTGATATGGTGATCAACCTACTGCCGCTGTGCGGTGGAGACCTGCTCCTGCGCGGCACGTAGAAACCTTACGGCTGTACGGTATCTTGACTGTAAGAGATATTTTTTTTTGTTAGGGGAGTATCAGCACGTTGAGCGTAGAGATGAATCTTCTGTTTAGGGAAATACCTACTGGATGGGGGAGACCCTACTGTACGCTACAGTACATACCTACTGATGCTTTGTAGAAACCTACTTATGTGCGGTAGAGGCCTACTGACGTGCGGTAGGCACCAATTGCGGTACGGTAGAGAGCTACTGTAGAGATAAATACTGCGTTTGGTAGACCCTACCGCTGTACGGCAGAGACCTAGTACTGTTCTGCGGTATGTAGACGCTTAATACTGACGCAGCAGGTATGAATGTCATACTTGTTCGCTCATAAATGTGTGTAACAACACTGCTACTACTTTTACGAGGGTCCGTACTGCCACCGATCAAAACCCGCCATGCAAGCCCAAAAACCCATACCATACATCCCTCCGTTTTTGGCACACCGTGTCTGGCTCTCAAATATTGATACGTGGGACCATAGTAAACATGACCAAATTTTGTTAGTAAAAAGAGGCAAATATATAGGTTTTTGTGTGTACCGTAGGTCGTATTAACTATGGTCCCCCGTAGTAAGCCCCCCCCCCCCCGGTTTTTTTTTTTTCGTTATTTTTTTTACTCTCTTTTTTTTTTTTTTTCTTGTCCACCCGTAACGCTGATCATGAAGGGAGCTGAGAAGCGCGTGCTGAGCTCGGACTTGAAGACGGTCAAGATCTGGAACCGGGACGACGGCGCCGTGGTGACCAATGTGGAGACTCCGGCGGACATAAACGACGTCTGCGTGGCTCATGACGCCAGGTACTTCCATGTTTTGTTTTTTTTTTCTTCTTCTTCTTCTTCTTCTTCTTCTTGTTTTGTTGTGTTTTGTTTTGATTTGTTTTGTTCCCCCCCCCCCCCCCCCCCCCCCCCCCCCCCCCCCCCCCCCCGCCCGCGCCTTTTTTTTCAACAAAAATACTCATCACTGTTGCTTTTTCAGCCCTCTCAGCAAGCCGTGCTTAGCGTAAGGGGGGTGACCTCAACGCGGGTCGGCTTGGGCCACCAAGCGTGGGGAAGGCAGCCAGAAGGAGAAACTAAAAATTGTACTACTGTAGTGATTGAAAAAAAGGAGGAAGAAAAGAAGGGCTCGCTCCTCCAATAGTTTCCCCCCCGAGATCCCAGACGTCCAATAAATACGTATCAAAATTATGTCGTAATGGAACTCCTCGATTATCCGCATTGTTTGCTCTGTGTCTTCCCTTCTGCCTCCCCCCCCCCCCCCCCGGTTCGTTTTCTTCGCTTTTTTTTAATCGCGCAGGGGTTCAGTCATAATTTTCCCACTGCTCGTCGATTTTTATCTTCTTGTTGTCAACTCACGCTCTCAAGCTTTCCGCGACGAGAAAAAGTCACATAAAATGTTTTTCCTCTCATCTCCATCTGTCACCTTCGCCCATCCTTTTGCTCCTACTCCCTCCCTACGAGTATTTACGGGGGACCATATAGTAAATAGGACCTACGGTGCACACAATCACCTATATATTACGCTATTTTTACTAACCAAACTTAGTCGTATTTACTATGGCCCCTCATAACAATAGTCGTATCTCAGATCCGGGGTCACATATAAGGAGGCCTCCCCCCCCCCCCCCCCCCCCCCCCCCCCCCCCTCTTCCAGCACCCCCCTCCCTACAACAGCAGAGTGCGCTTTGCATTCTTATCGCGACAAGCGATAAGGGTTCAGCCCTTTCGTCCGTCACAGACCCGAGGGTCCGAATTGTGCTCTCTTAAGATGGGTATGATGTAAGAGTAGCCGTCGCTTCGATAGGACCTCGCGCAGCAGGAGGGGGTTTTTTTTTTGCTGTTGCCTGTCGCCAACTTGTGCACGCTTCGGTCTCAGAGATCACGATCTATCTGTAGATGACCTAGCTCCTAGCCTGTCTTTTATGGCACGCTACTTATGCAGGATCTGTGTTATTATTTCGGGGGATCATAGTTAATGGGACCAAGTCTTGCTAGCAAAAATAGGAAAATATATAGGGTTTTCGGGTCTACCGCAGGTCCTATTTACTATGGTCCCCCGTAAAAGTAGATCGTGCAGATTTTTTTTGTTTGTTTTGTATATACGACTCCCCGCCCGGCGACAAATGAGCTGTAAAATACGCTAGAATTCGTATGAGCAGAGCGGGAGTTCTATCCGCCCTGGAAGGTCTACGGTGGATCGTCCAGCGGGAAGTCGATGGTCTGTCGTGTCCGAGGTGTGGACTCGTGCGTGCGTCCGTGGGACGGCGTGCGTCGGACGGTTCAGGCAGAGCTCGCAAGAGTTTTCCTATGGGGTGTACCGCTGTTCCGGCGCCCTTCAACAATCGAATCTCCGTCGCATTCGCTTTAGGACGGACGACACACACACGTGACCTCGACCTCTTGCGATACCTATTGCACTAGGCTTGGACACTGGGACAAGTATGTACTTACTGGCAGTAGCAGCCTGCTGATTGGCCTGGCCGGTATATTCGCCGGTGGTTTTAGTTCAATTGCGCCCCAGAAACACGCCATACTGTGGTACGGAAACCCACTATTATGGGGGACCATAGTGAATAGGACCAAAGATTGTTGGTTAAAAATAGGGAAATGTGTAGTTGTTTGTGTGTACCGTAGGTCCTATTTACTATGGTCCCCCGCAATAAGTGCCTTTTCGGGAGGAGAGAGAGGAGAGACAGTGTACTGCTGCAATCCAGTATACTTGATTGATTTTGACGCCAGCATCATCGCTGCCGACCGAAGTCTACTAACTGTGTCAGCCAGTGCCCCGCCCTGCAGTATACCCATATCGGAGGGATCACGATCTACGGATGAATACTGATCCTTACCTGCCCTTGACTAGAGTATGTACGACATGTTGTGCATGGCCTGTTCAAACAGTACTAGTCCAACACTCATGAAAGGTGTGCTAGCTACAGCAGATAATATTGCAGAATTATGATTTGCTTCTCCCCCGCAAGATGGGCCGGATCATGTACCGGTACGGGTCCTGTAGGTATGGATCCCCAGCTTGCCGTTACGTGATGTTTGTGCGGGTACCTGCTCGAATATTTTATGGCACATATCCAAACGCCATGAAACATGCCTGATGTGCTACTGCACGTACTATTACGGGGGGTCCATAGTTAATAGGACCTACGGTACGCACAAAAACCTATATATTTCGCTATTTTTACTGACAAATATTCGGTCCTGTTTACTACGGTCCCCCGTAATACTTCGTATATTTCTACGGTAGATCGTGCAGATTGTACTGCTCCCAACCCGCAACATGAGCTGTACATAACAGATCATACGCACGGATCTAGATCCTGGGGTGGGGATCCGATCTGACAGCCCGCAGCATGAGGTATGTAGGTCGGAGCTATGCCTGCTCCGAAAGGTGAAAGGCGGATGAGTCATCCAGCGAAGTGTGGTGTGACAACCTTGCGACGCGACGTTATATAGCCGCCAGCGCCACCGTATCCATCGAAAAAAAGTGGACCTTAACTTGCGCCGCTTGTTCGACGAGACCCTTTTAGGACTGCGGTCCCGTCCGGGGGACAAACCGCTCTAGTCCTAAGTAGTTTGTCCCCAAAGCTCGGGACTGCACTTCTGAAAGGGTTGACGGACACGCGCCGTAAAATTAGGCGCGGCATCGCTACGGAAGCGGGGCCGCAGCGGCCGCAGGTGTAGATCTATGATCTAATCTGATCTGAACTGAACTGAACTGTCCCATGCGTGTTGATTGCTCGCAACAACAGGGGCGACTCGGGTCTGCTGCTAATGGCGACGGAGCAGTCGAGGGTGCTGTCCTACTACGTCCCGACCCTCGGCCCGGCCCCGCGGTGGTGCTCGTTCCTGGACGTGTTGACGGAGGAGTTGGAGGAAGAGGGGGAGGCGTCGGTCTACGAGGACTACAAGTTCGTAACCGCCGCCGAGGTATGTGTGTTTTTTTGGGGGTTCTGCTTTTTGGCGGTGTGTGATTCTTGTTTTGTGTTTTGTGTCTTTTTGTCTTTTTTGGTACCTGATGTATGATTCTGTCTGTATTTTTGTTTTTTTGTTGTCTGTGTGTTCATGTACGGTTTTCTTGGCATTGGTTGTGTTTTGTGTGTGCCTGGTATGCTTGTTGTGTTTTTCGGCGAGTCCCGGAGGGGATGAAGGGCGGGTAAGGGGAGGGGCCACTACCACTGCTTTCTTGTTTTTTTTTTTCGTATTTTACTGTTCTCGGCCGTTTTTTGTTCTTGTTTTCGCCTCGCCTCGCAGGCTGCATGCATGCAGCTTACTGAGACGGGTACATATCTACGTACAGTCGTAGGCTTGAATCAGTTTTTTTTTTTCTTTTTTTTTTCACACCCGTCTTCCCGTTCTTTCTATGATCTTATTTTTTTTTACGTTCACGTTCTTCCCAATGCTACCCCCCATTGCCCCCCCCCCTACCCCGCTGCTGTCGTTTTTTTGCTCACTTGTCCGCGTTCCACGTCACGTCGCGTCAACAACAACGACCAACGACAACAACTACAACCACCACTACCATCACAACGACCACCACAACAACAAATGACCACCAACAACAACGACCAATGACAACAACGACCACCACCACAACAACGACCAATGACAACAACGACCGCCACCACAACAACAACGACAACAACGACCACCACAACAACGACGACGACGACGTTAAGGTGGAGGAGCTCGGCGTGTCGAACCTGGTCGGTACCCCCCTCCTGAGGGGCTACATGCACGGGTACTTCATGGACATGAAGCTTTATACCAGGTGCGCTATGGGGGGAAAAGGATGGGGGTGTACTCAAAATGTCGTATGACCGTAGACCGTCGCATCCCTACAAATGCCCGAGGGCGGAGCCGGTCGGGTTTCCACGGACCAAGGGGGGCGTAAATTTGGTTTCTTACTTATATAACATGGCGTTTGTTTTGCTTCCTACAGCGTTGTTTTTTGGAGGGATACCTCAGCCTTGGGATCGAGAAAAACATATTCAACCTTCTGTTCCTGCCTGCCTGCCTGCCTGCCTGCCTGCCTGCCTGCCTGCCTGCTTGCCCGTTGCTGCTGTTGTTGCTGCCGCTGTTGTTCCCGTTCGTTCTTTGCTTTCGTTTCTGTTGGGGGAAAAAAAATGAAAATGAAACAATGTTAATATTTTGAAATAACCATTTTTGAAAAAAAAAAACGTTGAAAAAAAACGTTGAAAAAAAAAAAAAGGCTGAAGGCGGTCTCGGAGCCGTTCGCGTACGAGGAGTACCGGAAGAAGAAGGTGAAGGACAAGATGGACGAGAAGAGGAAGAGCCGAATTTCCATCCGCACAAACCTGCCCAAGGTATGAGGAACTATACTTGCAGTAGTAAATCTACTGACTGACGTGGCCAGTGTATTCGCATGTAGTTTTTATACGACGTGCGCCCCAAAAAACACGCGATATTATAGTACGGAAACCCACTGAATACGTTTCGGGAGGAGAGAGGAGAGACAGTATACGGCTGCAATCCAGTATACTGATTTGGTTTTGACGGCAGTATATTCGCTACTGACTGAGTCAGCACTGGAAATACGTAGTATGTCAGTCTGTCCGCGAAGGTAAGGAGCATTTTGAATATAGCCGGCAACGTCTACCTGGTGCCTGGTATGTAGTAGGCACCTCAGTCCTAGGGCTAACAGTAGACCATGCAGATCAGGGGTGTATCTGCCTTGAAAGATCTAGATCATCAAGTAGGAAATATCTGTAGATGACATGTAGATGATATGTATTAATAGATGATCTGCATATGGTCTGTAGATGTGCAATGGTTGAATGGCCGGTGGATGGTTGCATTCATGAACGAATGGTTGCGCCGATGGTTTGGAAGATAGACGTGTGCTTATGGAGAAACACGGGTGTGTGTGTTGAAAGCAGATGTGTTTGTTGAAAGCACGTGTGTTTTTGTTGGAAAAAACACGTGCGTGTATTGAAAACTCGTGTGCTTATTGAAAAATACTTGTGTTTATTGAAAAACACGTGTGCTTATTGAAAAACGCGTGTTTTTTTAAAAAACACCACGTACAATAACCACGACACGCTGTTTTGGCTCTTGCTGCGGCCTTTCAGGTCAATCGAGCGATGGCGGAACGCCTGCTGGAGAAGGCGGGGACGGGAGACAAGAAGAAGAAGAAGGGCAAGGGCAAGAAGGCGGAGGGGGAGGGGGAGAACGCGGGGGGAAGAGGGAGACGAAGACGGAGGTAAGTTTCACCGAACCCACCGCTCTTGGTTCTGTGATACATCACGAGACAGACCATGCATCACTGGTGGCCGCTGACAGGCACCACAGAACAGCACTCTATTAACTATAACCAGAAATCTGTGATGCAACCTTCGCTGATTGTCTCCAATCCTTGGGACTTATGCCGCCTTCTAAGTGCCGGGAGATTAGTCGTGCACCGTCTCTTTGTTCTCGTATATATATTCATACATCCACGCACTGAGAAAAGCGGGCGCTATGAAAGAAAGCTACGCTCATTCGTGTTCACGGAAAACTCATAATTTTTGGGATGCGTCACGTGCTCTGTTTTTTGTTTTGATAGAAAACGGCCATTCTCGAATACGAAAACCAGCTTGGACCCGCTTCTTGTTTCTTTTACCTCTGCTGTGGCCGGTATTGTAGTCCACGCTTGCTGTATATACCAGACCATAAATGGGGGGCTTATATTTTCGGCCAGACGCAGGTGTTTTGTCCCTATAGCGGGAGAGGAATCCTTCAGGGCTCCAGAGTACTGTCGCTTAGTATGTGGGGCGCGTGAGTGAGTGGTACGTGGTGACGCGCTGACTGCGAGGCTCGCGTGCGAACTGCTGTGACGGCAGCAACACAACGACAGCAGTAGCAGCAGCAGCAGCAGCAGCAGCAGCAGCAGCATCGACAACATTCGACAATAATGGCACCAAGACGTGAAGACCTGCGTATCTTATGCGGTCGAATCGATGGTCTTTTGGTGCGGTCAAAACGTAGTAGCGCACTTCGAGCAGACCACGAGCAGTACGTAGTAGCGCACTTCGGGCTGACCAAGATCCCTTCTAAATAAAAAAAAAGCATGTCGTTCGTTTTTAGTAAAATGTTAGTACAGGCAGTGTATACGAACCTTCCTTATGGTCGGGATATGGCGACCGTTTTCGTGAAATGTTGCGGTGTAGTAAGACATAGGTGCTTGCAGTTAGCTTCAGAGCGGTATTGTGTGTATATCCTGTAGATTCCACCCGCCGGGGAACATGCTGTGAAATATCTTCGGTAGACTGTACAGATCCCCCCCCTACGGCCATGCATGATACTGAGTACACACACCCCCTATATTATATACCTGGTATATATAGATATAGGTGGAGTTGTCGGTTGGGGCGAATACGCTGTAAAACACGCCTCTCACTGCTTGAGCTAGACACACCTGGGTACCGTTTGTTTCTTTTTTCTTTTTTGCGGTCACCGCGGCTGGCGGTCGAGTTAGATCATTTTTGTGCGGAGGGAACCTTAGCTCCGCACGAGGGGGATGATCGTATCACGTAGTTGTGTATATGGTAAGGCGTAGACGAGGCAGTTACATAGCGAACCCATTGCTGTCTCTGGAAGTGGCCACACCAGAAAAAGAAAAAACGATTCATTGACGCTGTCACCCATGTGTAAGAAAATCCGCCTCAAAAGCGGTGCTTAAAAGGATGCAGCTCACCGTCCGTGCGACTCGCCAAACACCTCACGTTCCGCTTCGCGCTTGGTGCAAACAACGTCTGCCTGGTCGGTGAAAACCCGACGTACTCCACCCCGACATTGTAGAGATGCGAGGGTCTATGGTCATACAACTACGGCCCATGCATGACATCGAGTACCCCCCCCCCCCCCCCCCCCCCCCCGCCCGCCCGAGAAAGGAGCATGCAGTTCCCATACGAAGATAATCGGTATATATATTTATATTCGTCCGAAATTATCTAGATGGAAAAAAAACAGGATCTGAACTGTTCGACGTGTGAAACGTACCAATCTGTCCCTTTTTATAAGCACCGATCACTCTCAGTAGTAATATTAAAAATATCTTTATATCGAGGGACAGAGTGGTACTGTAGTACACACTACTCTTGGCGGAAATATAAGGGATGATTGGTACTAACATCAGTGTCTGAACGATCGTTATATTTTCGTCCAGGGTGTGTACTTGTATGAAAAAAAAATGAAGGTGTGAGAGATCGAGAATTTCTTCTCACCTCGTCTTTTGATGTTATGATACGGCCTTGAATGAGGTTGAAAGCCCGGTAATTACCTGGGCTCAGGCACTGGGATCGTATTTATAGTACTTGGAAGGCGTATCTTGGGTGGAAAACCAGGGGGGTTTTCCAGAGGGGCACGAGCTTGGTCTCCGTCTCCGCGTGCACGAAAGGAACAAAAACTGCTCTTCTTCTATCTCTAAGCAAGCGTCACACGTGAGTACCAACGAGTACCGACTTAATAGGCAAAAACCTGTCCAGGGATACGAAGTGTCCCGCCTGCGTGATCTTAACAAGTGGCGTCGTCGGCAGGAGTCCTGCTGATTGATCTTCAACAGTGATGATTCGATCGCGCGTTCTACCCAGTGGTCTGCAAAATTATTGCAGCTTTTTGTGAGCAACGAACTCGCTACCCGCCAAGGATGTCATGAAAAGGCGACGGCTCAGCTGTAGTCACGGTATACTCCCACACGTCGTATATACAGGTATTTACTGTAATAAAGTATGCCATACAAGGCGACTACTGTAGTCACTGTATACTCCTATATATATACAAGTACTCTTGGTATTTGATAGAGTAGTTTGTCGCTCCATTATTTATCACGCATGTTTTTTTGCATTTTCTGCCGAAAAAAAAATAGTTTTATTTTTATGTGCATTTTTCTCGTCGCGGTGAGCTTGAGAGCGTAAGTTGGAAAAAAATCGATGAAAATAGATAATGATCGCCTGGTGTTTTTGTAATTCCCGCCAAAAGCTTACTTTAGGTGTCTTCTTTCTCGTCGCGGAAATCTTGAGAGCTTGAGTTACGTAGCTAAATTCGATGAAAAACACGGACGAGCAGAAAAGGGAACGCTGAGCCCTCTGCGCGATGAGCATGTAGGAGAAAGAAGGGGAGACACCTACTTATCTACCTGCCTACCTGCCTACCTGCCTACCCGCCTACCTACCTACCTACCGGTGACTACGGCCTTTTGTCCAGAGGGCTTAGAAAGGAAACGTGAGGGCTTAAAAACAACAACAACAACAACAACAACAACAACAACAACAACTGCACGTACATAAACATTCGAAGTGTTGCTTTTTTTTTGTTTTAGACCTTTTTTGGGTCGGTGTCGGCAGAATTTCACGACTAAAAGCAGTAACAAGTACCGCTGTGGGCGGAAATAGAAGGACCGTTGTATATCCATGTTTATGTTATAAACGATTCTTATATTATCGGCCAGAGCGGAAGTCGGAAGATGCCGTTAGCCGTCTATAAATATATATATATCACTGAAATTTTGTCGGCTGGCGAGAGCGGCCAGCTGATGACCAGTCGATGAAAATGGCTAATCGTGCCGGTGGCTGGTGACTTCATTCACCCTTATATAGTCCCGTTTGGGGGGACGACCTACTCAAGAATTATAAGCAGTGTGTCGCCAAAACGGACGTGACCGACTAGAACCGCACTCCCGTTTTGTCCCCACGTATTGCGCGGATCAAAACACTTAGGATTACAGTAGTATCAAATTTATAGTCATGTGCAGCAGTACAGTGCTGTCAAAGGCTCACAGCTCTCTACCGTTCTCGAGAATACAGAGCTGAACCAAAAAAAAAAAAAAAAAAAACTCGCTCTGTTTTTTTTTCGGTTTCGGTTTTCGGTTTCTGGTTTGGTTTGGTTCGGTTCGGTTCGGTTCGGTTCGGACTGTGCAGATGCAGCAGCAGGAGGAGGAGGAGGAGGAGGAGAGGTCTCGAGCAGAAACCCTCTGGGAGACGACCGATTCGGCGCCATGTTCGAGTCGGCCGCGTTCGAGGTGGACAAGGAGAGCGAGGAGTACGCCAGGGCGCACCCCACGTCCCTCATCGCGAACAAGATGGTATGTATGCATGTTCATTGCACATCGCCGCGGCTGTTGTTGCCGTCCGTGGGGGCTGGGGGCGGGGACGGTGGTGGTATGTAGGGCAGAAGGAGAAACGATGGTGGGGTGGTGGGGGGTGGTGGTGGTGAGAGTGGTGAGTTTGGATGTGTTGTGCCGTGTTGAGGGGGCGACGGTGGTAGCATTTTGCGGTTGTGCTGTGTTGGTGGTGGTTGTGTTGTCGTGGTGATGTTGTCGTTAGTGTTGGTGTTCGATGGGGGGAGGGGGCGGCGGGGTTCGTAGCTGCTGTCACTTGCGCTGTTCTCCGACTGTTTTTACGGGTTTCGCGCTCCCTTCCCTATTCTTTCTCCTGCGTATGCTAGCTTCGGTACTATCACATTCATCAGGATGCATTTCTTAATCCTACTGCTTGTAGTGTCAAGGTGCGAGTCTGTTAGGATCGCATCCATCTTGCCTACGTGTGCTTTACCCTTTCCTACCACTTTTGCTATACCCTATGTGTATCCCAAGAGCGACGGGTACGAAAACGTGGGTTCGGCAAACCGAAACAATGCCCCCACCTCGGCGGGAATGGCGCGGGGTCGGGGGGGGGGGGGGGTTGCGGTGGGGGTGGGAATGGAGGCCTATTTGAGGGTGCGGGTAGTGTCTGCGTGTTAAGAAAGGGCGTTGCAATGGTGAATTGAGGGGGGGGGGGGGGGGGGGGGGGGGGGGGGGGGGCGTACTCAAGTCTTGCTTGCCTCAGTCCTTTGACCATTGACCACGCATCCCTTTCGAGACTGGAGGCGGGGGGCGGGGGCGGGGGGGGGCGTACTCATTTGTTGCTTGCCCTTTGTCTTTTGGTCCTTGACCACGCATCCCTTTTGAGACGGGGCATGAGGGAGGTACTCAATTGTTGGTTGCCTTGGTCATTTGACCATTGACCACGCGCCCCTTTCGAGACGGAGCGATAATAGTGGAGGGGGGAAGGGGGGGGGGGGCAGGAGTGAACCCACGGTTGTTACACTGCGCTGCGTTGATTGTCTTTGCTTTCGTAGAGCGTGGGTTGTGCGACCGTTTTTTTTTTTCTTCTTTTTTGTACGACCTACTTTCTGGTGTCAGCTCGACCAAGCTGCGTTTGGTGGATAGATAGATACTGCTGTACTGTTTTTTTTTTTTTTTCAAATCCGAATAACCGCTCCGTTATTTTTCCGATGCGAGCCCCCCCCCCCTCCAAAAAAAAACAAAAAACGGCAAGGTATCACCCGCTACATTTTTCAGTTAAGAGCGTTCACGCGTCGGACAATCGAGACCCCCATCTCATTGTCTACTTACTGTACAGTACCTACTTCGGGTCAGATGTATTATTGCTGTAGATCTATTCTTACGTATCTTCAGGGCAGCTGTATTCGTCATGTATCCTTTTTGTGATGTAAATGTATTATAGATGTATTAGGGCCCATCTTAACGGGGACTTTCGGCCCTTTTTAATTTGCCTTGATTTTTTTTTTTTCTAATTTAATTTAAGGGCCCATCTTATCGACGACTTTCGGTTCTTTCAATTTGACTTGGTTTTTTTTTTTTTTTCTAATTTAATTTGCATCTGATTCAAACGAAATTTAGTGTTCCCCGTTAAGATGCGCCCTTGTTGTTCGTTTTTATCCCCCGTCATAATTTTCTCTGATCTTTCCGCGTTCTTATATGATCGTTTTTTTTTGCTATTTTTTATTTATTCACATTTTATTCTTTTTGCTCGGGCGATACAGCGACAGAAAACGGAGGACGAGGCAGAGTCCGAGGACGACGCCATCGAAGACCGATTCACCAGAGTTACCGGCCGCTCCCGCCGGGGGAGGGGGGGGGGCGCGTTCCGACTCGGAGGAGGGTTCTTCGTCGTCGTCGGATGACGGTTTCAGCGGGGGCGAAGGCGAAGGGGAGCATGATTCAGGGGTCGACGAGCCGGTGAGATTATTTTTTTTTTTTCTTGGTTGGTTGGTTGGTTGGTTGGCTATTGCGGGGGACCATAGTAAATAGGACCTACGGTACACACAAAAACCTATATATTACCCTATTTTTACCAACAATATTTGGTCCTATTTACTATGGCCCCCCGTACTAGTTGGTTAGTTGGTTCGGCTCGTCGGTTGGTTTATTGGTTGCTCAGTCGGTTTGTTGATTGGTTCGTTGGTTAGTTGGTTTAGTCGGTTGGTCAGTTGATTCATTGGTTGTTGGTTTGTTGGTTGCTCAGTCGGTTGGTTAGTTGGTTAGTTCGTTGTTTAGTTAGTTGGTTAGTCGGTTGGTCAGTTGGTTCATTGGTTGTTAGCTTGTTGGTTGCTCAGCCGGTTTGTTGGTTAGTTCGGTGGTTAGTTGGTTAGTCGGTTGCTCAGTTGATCCGTTGGTTGTTAGTTTGTGTGGTTGATCGTTTTTATGTGTTCGTAGTTATTTTCTTGTCTGTCTCGTGTGTTCCGTCTGTTTTTTGTTAGTTTCGTTTAGTTTTGTTTCGTTTTGTTTCGTTTTGTTTGTTTGTACTCTTATATTGGTAAAACCCCCTGCTATTATTTCGGGAAAACCCCATTTCTAGCGGAGAGGGCGTTGAGGCACGGTACTACGCAGACCGAAAAAATGGCGGGAGGCTGCTCGCGTGTGCTTCGTGTCGCAGAATCAGCCACTATGATGCCACCCGATTAACGCGATGGAATTACACTTGAAATGGAATGGAAAATATGGAGGGCATGTGTGGGGACGGCGCATCAGATGGGTTTTGAGTGGAATATGGAACACGGAATGGAATTTGGAAAAGGAAATCAATCTGGAAGGGATTTTGGAATGGAAAGGAAAATCGTCATGGGATTGAATTAAAATGTGGAACATGCGTGCCAACGGCGCCAATGTGGGACGGAGCCCCTGGCGGATTCTCTCTTGTGTGCGTTTTGTGTGGAGGACACACGGTGCCTCGGCTGCCTCGGCTTAGTATTGCCGGAACGGAGCGAGGGGCCTCTGGTGACCTTGAACTTGTGAGGGGCGACTCGGTACTATCTATAGGGGGAGGGGACCTGGTATCCGAATATGGCATGGAGTCCGGGATGAACAGAAGTACGCAATGGATAGGGATTGTGGGATGGAATGCCTAGCAGCTGTGTATTAAGCTGTGAACGAAATCCCCCCCATCACCCCCCCCCCCCCCCCCTCCCCCTCCCCTTGGTCAGTGAAAACCCGACATGCTCCGTCCCGGCATTGTAGAGATGCGAGGGTATGTGGTCATACGACTACGGCCATGCATGAGATCGAGTACATCTCTCCTATCGAGTACACCCCCCCCCCCCCCCCCTTAATGTCTGCCTGGTCGGTGAAAACCCAACGTGCTTCACCCCGGGCATCATTGTAGGGGTGCAAGGGTCTATGGTCATACGACTACGGCCATGGATGACAATGAGTACGCCCCCCCCCTCCCTGCCCCCTCTTCCTTGCACCAGGCCGCGGCGAGGCGCGGAAGCAAGACGGGTACGAAAAAGGATATGAGTAAGAGCAAACGGAGTCGTCCGTCGACTCGCACCCCCGGGTTCTACGAGCTCAACGAGGAGGAGGACGCCGCCACCGCCGCGGTAGGCCTGGGAGGAGCACGGGACAAGGAGACGCAGGCCAAGAAACGGAGGTACGAGTTGGGTGGTGTGGTGGTGTGTGGAGGGTGGTACGGGTATAGAGTATAGAGGGTCAGGTAAGGGCATGGGTAGGATATGTGTAGGGTATGTGTAAGGGTATGGGTACGGGTATAGGCAAGGGGGAGTGTACGGGTATGGGTAAGGGTAAGAGTAAGGGTATGGGCAAGGGTAAGGGTAAGCGTAAGGGTAAGGGTATGGCTAGGGTAACGTTAGGAGTGGGTGGGAGTAGGGATACTGTAGGCGTATGTCTGGGGGCACGGTTGGGACGGGATGAAGGGTAAGGACACAAGTAGGGGTGGGGGGGGGGGGGCGGGGAGGGGGGGGAGTAAGGTAGAGTCATTTGGTAGGGGTAAGGATCGCGATAAGGTATGGTGGGTGGGGTGGGGTGGGGGGGTGGGGGTAAGGGTAGGAGTGGAAGGGGGTAAGCGGAGGTGGAGTGCGCCGGGAGGAGAACGGGATGACGAGCCCCAGGCTCACGAACGGCGGTATTAGCTGGACCGAGCGGAACGGAGTGGAGTGGTGTGGTTCGGGGTCGGGTGGTAGTCAAGGTAAGAGTAGGGATTAGAGCGGCGGTATGCGTAGGTTTAGGGATTGGGTGGCGTGTGGGATGGAGTGGGGTTCGTGTATTGACGTTACCGTGTGGATTTCCATCCGGCAGTGGCAGTCTATTGTCCTCAGAAGTGGGGGTGGGGGGGATGGGGGGGGGGGGGCTTGGGTAGTGGCGCGGGGAGATGGGGCGCGTGATGATGCTCGTCTCCGACCTCACTCATGTTTTGGGCGATCCGAGGAGGAGTGGAGTGTTGGTTCGGGATCTGGCATGGAGCAGGGCTGCGCTGTCTACCAAGCTCCATCACATCATCAACCTCCCTCCCTGGGTGTCCCTTCTCTAAAGGGATGCGTGGTCATTGGTCAAAATACTAAAGCGATCAACAAATGAGTAGGCTCCCTCCGGCCTCCCCCGCCCCCCCCCCCTCCCCCACTCCTAAGCTAAACTAACTTCCCCTTTCTCCCTCGCGAACCTACCCTTCCAGGATGCGAGCAACGCCGCTAGCGGATCGCATAAGCGAGGCGGAGCGGAGCGAGGGCGCTATCGTTGATGATCGCGTTATACGCACCAGCGCCGGGGTAGTGCGAGAGTTTTCCTACGCCCCTGCGGCGGCATCAGGGGGTAGGGGACGGGGCCAGGGAAGGGGGCGGGGACGAGGCAGTTCCGGTGGTGAAGAAGACGGAGGGAGCGGGAGGGAGGAAGGGGAATGGGGGAGGGGGAGGGGGAGAGGGAGGGAGGGTGGGCGAGGAGGCGGGGGGGGGGGGGGCGCGGTGGGGGTAGGGGGCGCGGTGGTGGGAGGGGGGGGGGTGGTGGCGGGGGGCGCAGAGGAGGGGGGAGAGGAAGAGGAAGAGGGTAACTGACTGCTGCGGCGGCGTGTAATGCTTTCGTTGGCGGTTGATCGGCGGCTGGGGCGGGGGGGGGGGGGGGGGGGTTGGGATTGAATGTGGCAGATAGGTGCGTTCTTGCGCCGCCGCGGTGGCCGCGGTATTTCAGGTAAAAATATTGTTTCGGATGGTGGGGATGGGGGTTACATCGGGTGGGGGAGGGGGGGGGGGGGGGTGTGCTCATTATCATGCATGGCCGTGGTCGTATGACCATAGACTCTCGCATCCCTACAATGCCGGGACGGAGCACGTCGGGTTTTCACCGACCTGGCAGATATTGCTTGCACCAAGCGCGAAGCGCCGTGATGTGTTGGGCGAGTCGCATGAAGGGTGAGCTGCATCCTACTAAGAACCGCTTTAAAGGCGGATTTTCTTGCATATGGATGAAGGCATCAATGAATTGATTTAATGTCTGTTGTGGCCACTTCCAGAGACAGCAATGGGTTTACTATGTAACTGCCTCGTGGGTGCCTCACCATATACACACTGCTTGATACGATCGTCCCCCTTGTGCGGAATACAAGTTCTCCCCGCACAAAAATGATCTAATTCGACCACCAGCCGTGGTAAGCGCCAAAAAACAAACAAAAAAAAAAAAACGGTACCCTGGGTGTCTAGCTCACGCAGTGAGAGGCGTGTTTTACACCGTCGTCGCCAACCGACGCCAACCCAACCTATATATATATACCAGGTATTTAATATAGAAAGGGGGGGGGGGGTACTTATTTGTTGCTTGCCTCAGTCATTTCATTTGACCACTGACCACGCATTCCATTCGAGCCGAAGCACCGTTCCTACGCCTAACAGAGATACCTCCAACAACAGTTATGAATAGAAGCGCATTAAGTTGTTTCCATATATGTAACATATTACGGAGGACCATAGTAAATAGGACCTACGGTCTACACGAAAACCTATACATTTCCCTATTTTTACTAACAATATTTGGTCCCATTTACTATGGTCCCCCGTAATAGTTTTTTTTTGCTAGTCTTATCCCCTTCCTTGGCCGGGGGGGGCGGGTTACGTGCGCAAGGCTTTTACCCCGGGCCGGGTAGTAATTGATTGATATTTCATCCTGGGTGGCTCAGTAGGTAACACCTTGGCATAGACAGGCCGGTAACCTCCTTGCATCTTACCAGGGGGGCAGTTTGGACTACATCACACTAGTAGTAGTGGTCCCTCTATAGTGCCCGTTTATATGCGCCAGCCAACAACACCGGCACTGTCATAGCGGCAACCGGCACCACTTCGCATACCGTACTATGTACCATGCTCAGGTGGATCCCACTTGTGCCAAGCGATTCCATCAATAGATATGCACTACGCTCGTATAGCGGGCAACCGGCACTATGGAGGCACCACCGCTGCTGCTGCTGCGTGGAAAATGAACCGGTTACGTGCTGCAAAGTTGTTACCCACTGAACTATCCCGGGTGAAATATCGATCAATTACCCGGCCCAGGGTATTCTTTGTGTCACTCTCCCCCCCCTCTCTGAACGGCGGGATCTTTTCGGACGTCGGTATCGTGTACGGCCACACGTTGACCTACCGGCTTCGTTTTTCAATACCTGGGGTACCTGGGAGATACGTTTGAGGAACGTACGCGCGCCAGCGTTTCTATGAAAGAAGCGTTCGAAGTGAGATTCGAACCCGTGACCTGCTGATGTGGCACCAAACGTGAAGGTGTTACGTACCTACTGAGCTATAGGGGTAAAAAATCGATAAATTACCCAACCCAGGGTAATCCTTGTACCAGGTAACAATTACCCCCTACCCTACGTGTCGCAGCAGCCCGAGGTGGTTCGTGTGCAGGCTCTGTATTGCGGGGGACCATAGTAAATAGGACCTATGGTATGCACAAAAACCTATATATTTCCCTATATATACTTGGAATAATTGGTCCTATTTACTATGGTCCCCCGCAATAGCAGTAGTCGTCATTCTCTTTCGACGACTTCCCCCCTCTCAATTAGCAATAAGTGCCATTGAACAACAAGTAGCTTGAAGGAGGGCCGCGATGAAGAAGCTATCCACCAGCCAACGAGTAATCAACGCATGATTAAACTCCAGTCCAGCGAGCCGTTCACGCAGGGGCGACACGCGGGTGGGTGTCGATGTGGGCGGGCGCATGAACCAGAAAGCTCCACATCTTACATACACTACGAAGAGCAACGAACCGGGAGGGAGAGTTGGGACGATACCTACTGGTGCCGTTTTGTACTATAATATCTGCTGGGACGACACGGCTTTTGTCCAGCTGAACGCCACTGAGGGCCAAAATGTCGGGAGGCGTATGTCTGTCTAGGGCAAAACGCTTACTGCTGTCAAGGGTGTAGGGCCGGGTGATCAACATCTACTCCTCCTCGTATCTGTTGGCGTTCGTCAAGGCAAATTAAGGGGGATTATCTGTATGTCAGGGGGTGAGAGTGCTGTCTCCTGACATTTTCCAAAGAAGGCTGAGGGTAAAACCCCTCTTCTGTACGAGTTGAGCCTTGGTTGAGCCGGGAAGCGAACAACAAACCACAAAGCATCATGTCAACCTGAGGAGTGTATCAGGTATATAACAACAGCTAGCTGCTGCTGCATGCAGCGCCGTACAACATCATAGCACCTAACGCACCTACCAGGTACATGACAGAAACAAATCAATAACAGCCTGTTTTTTTTTTTTTTTTTTTTTTTTTTTTTTCATCATCACTTTTACTTTCCAGCCCACTCGTAGGAGGTTTTACCCTCGACGATCTTCTGGACAAGCCGTGGTCACAAGTGTCGTCCCTTCTCCCCCCCGGTACGTGCCGTTATTTTTTATCGCGCATAGGGTTCAGCATTCCCACTGCTCGTCGATTTTCATCGAATGTACAGCTAACTCACGCTCTCGCGCTTTCCGCTAATCAATTTTATGCAAGAAAAAGTCCCTATGAGCATGCACTCGGTGAGACTCGAACTCACGAAATTGATCTTGACAGGCTCGCGGACCACCTACCAAGCCACCGGGGACGCCGGCTAGTACATGCGTACGGTCACACATCGCCACACTAGATATTGGCGAGGAAATACCCGTCCGGCAACGACACAAAGAGTTTTTACCGAAAACCCAACTGCCCAAAACAACAACTGGCACAAAAAACGGAATGAAACGCTAAAACGATCAGTGCGATCGGACCTCCGATCGGATGGTAAAACGGTCGCAGGATCCCCGAACCACACCGCCTTCACGTAGGCCATAAAAACTTTCCAGGACCTTTCCCTTTGGGCCTTTCCCATTCACCGGACAACAAACGCAAAACGAAAATACCTGCCAACCCGTCGTGTACTTTCCCATCCTTCTTGTGAGGCGCCTACCTGTCAAAGTTTCTCGGCGACCTGTTGGCGCGTCCGAATCTCCCTGTCTTCCCGCCCTGTGCGAGACAGCCTGCCAGGCAAGCTTGCAAGTCAGCCTGCGAGCGAACCAGCGAGACGGCCAGCGAAACCCGTCCTTTTTTCCTCCCTCGTCCTCCTGGTTGCCAAACGAGAACAAGGAAAAACAAAACACTTCATCTTGAATTAGTGTGCCCAACGGCAACAGCACCACCAAAGTCCCACAGGTGGGAGCAAGCCCCTTCCCTGCTGCTACTGCTGCAGCGGCGGCGGCGGCGGCGGCGGCGGCGGCGGCGGCGGCTGCCGTCAAGAGCACAGCAACGCACCAACAACCGCAAGCAGAACAGCAGCAATGCGTCGCGGACCATCCAGGATCGTCCCCACCGGGACCTCGAGACAGAGGGAACATCGGGCCCCAGCCGGCAGCAATCTCGCGGATCGCTTGCGTTCGGCCCGTCCTCTGGCGAAGCTAGGTGCGGTGTCCGTCCTGGGGCTCTGCCTGTACGTAGTGCTTTCGGAAGGGATCAGAGCAACCGGCAGAAGCGGCGCAATAGATGGCAGGGTCGATTTGGGGGTTGGCAAGGAGCCGGGAGGAGGGGGAGCTTTGACGGGTGGAGGGGGCGGGGCGGGCAAGAAGGAGTGGGGGTTGAGGCGGACGCTGAGGCAGCTGAACATGATAGGATTCGAGAGCGAGGGAGGGGAGGGAGGGGAGTGGAAGACTTGCAGGGCTTACGAGGAGACTGCCCTTGGGCCCCACAAGAAGGTGAGTGGAATCGAACGAGAGAGGCAGGAGGGGTGGCCTTCGGGTAAAGGATTCATCCGCGTGAATACATCAGTAGACTCGTACTGTGTAGAGGGAGTGTATGGTGTTTGTACCACCTGGTACCTGGTAGGTGGGGTGGGTTATCCCTAAATCCCAACAGGCGTCATATAGCTCTGGTTGAGAGTTGTTGCTGTTGCTGTTGCTGCTGCTGCTGCTGTTGTTCTTATTGCAACGCTTGCAATAGGAAATGAATGCAAGGGGGATGCCACGTACCAGGCATGGGATGCCATGGGATGCAACGGAAAAAACAATGGGATGCATTGGAATACAGCAGTAGGAATGCGATAGGTACCAGGTATGCAATTGGGATGCAATTGGGATGGAATGAGATACAATGGGATGCAATGGAATTTAATGCGGTGGGATGCAACGAGATGCAATGGGGTGCGCGATGGCATGCAATGGGACACAATCGATGCAATCGAATGCAACAATGATGAAGGCAGGCGCGATGGAGTGAGTGCAATGGGATGCAATGGGATGCAATGGAGAAATGAATGCAATCCCATGCAATCAATCAATCCCTTGCAATCCCGCCCAATCCCATGCAACCCCATGCATTCCGGTGTAACCCCTTCAATCCCACGCGATACAATCAATGCCGATACATACACTCCATTGCAATGATCCAATGCAGATCAATGCAACCCAAAGCACAACCCAAGGCAAAGCAAGTCGAGGTTGTACGTCTATTATTGCGGGGGTCCATTGTTAATAGGACCTATGGTATACATAAAAACCTTTATATTTACCTAGTTTTCCTGAACATATTTGGTCCTATTTACTATGGACCCCCGTAATAATAGTCCGCAGTGTACAGCAGTACCATTATGTCCGAAAATTTAAGAAACGTTGGGTTATTGACATTAATTTCCAAACGCTCCTTAAATTTCCGGACGGAGTGGTAACTTGTATGTACGTGCCGTATGTAGTTGCTCGCACACCAATACCACCACACTGTCCGAAAATGTAAGCATCGTTTTTTTTCATATATGAGCATGTATAACCAATTTGTCCTTCTGTTTACGGACAGAACGCTGCGATGGTCGTTTGGACTTCGATGTGAGGGTTAACAACGGGTATTTTTTTCCCGGCCAGAAGTGTCACCAGTTACTATTACGGGAGTCCATAGTAAATAGGACCAAATACTGCTAGTAAAAGTAGGTAAAACATATAGGATTTTGTGTGGACGGTAGGTCCTATTTACTACGGTCGTAATAGTGATACGTAGGTGCTGGTATTGATAGCACGGTAGTTGATACCAGCGTGTTCACAGGTCGGATCAAACGTCACCGGTCAGATCCGGTTGGGTCGGGTCAGCTGCCACTGGAAAAGTTGAGATGTGTTGACCCGACCCGACCCGACCCGACCGGTAAATTTTGAAAGCCTCGTGACCTGACCCGACCCGTGAGATTTGAAAACTTTCTGATCCGACCCGACCTGACGCGCGAGATTTGAAAGCCTGCTGATTAAACTCGACCTGACCCGACCCGCAAGATTTGAAAACATGCCGACCCGACGAGACCCGACCCGACCCGACCCGACCCCGTGATATTTTCAACACCTCGTGACCCGACCCGGCACGACCCGCCGGAATCCGATTGATCTGTGAGATACGGGTCATGTAACGGGTTGGGTCACCTCCACCCGCGAGACCAATTTTCTCGACCTGCAACTGGGACCTGCGGGCCCGGCCCGTGGATTGATTGACACCTCAAAAACAGTTCAATATTAATTTTTGTACCCCGCAGTGATTGGCCTGGCTGTATTACGGGGGGGGGGGGCATAGTAAATAGGACCAAATATTGTTAGTAAAAATAGCGAAATATATAGGTTCTTGTGTATGCCGTAGGTCCTATTTACTATGGTCCCTTGTAATAGTAGTTATGGATGGATGCAGACATGCTTGGGAGTATTTTGTGTTTTTTTTCATGAATATGATACCTAAGGAGTGTTGTTGATTACTGGTGCAAGACTGGTGTGAGAAAAGCCTTCGGGCGGAAAACAGGACAGTTTTCAGGTGTCGGATCCGCGGGCCGGATCCGACGATCTGCCCCGCGGGTCAGCAGGAAAACTACTCGTGGGTCATGCTGGCCGGACCCGCGAGTTTCCCGTTTCCCGCTGGTCGTGACCCAACCCAACCAGGGAGCTTTTGAATACCTCCTGACCCAGCCCGACCTGACCCCACCCGTTAGACTTGAAAACCTCTTGACCCTGACCCGACCCAACTCGCCCTTGAGATATTGAACACCTCCTGACCCGACCTGACCCGACCCGTGAAACTGCCACCACTTGACCCGATCCGCGTGTCGGGTCATCACCCGTGAATAACCCTGGTTATCACCAGGTAACACTATATGCCACGTACATTCTACACAATTATGGACGTACATGTAAGCACCGTTTGGGTATTCATATGGATCAAAACGGCCCTTTGTATATGCGGTCATAGTGGGTCGTTGCCCGCAATGGTTATATTTTGTAAATACACTCGTCGTCCTTCTCAGACCTACCAACATCTTGCTACTCCCCTAGTACTCGACGCCCGAGGGATAGACCGCACTCCGTCAGCCTGACGCGCGCGATTTCCCTAGTCCTTCATAAAAAAAAAACGGTAAGACCCTTGAGGAGGTTTTCGTCCGCCCGTGCGTGTGCCGCGGGACCTATCGTCTCCGCCTCGAACTTGCTGTGTCGCTGGTGACTCGTTGCTCGTTGCTACTGCGGTTGCTGTTGCTGTTGTTGCTGTGACAACAGTTCGCCGTTATGACACTGGACGGAAAATTAAGGACGGTTCGGTATTTATACTTGTAAACAAAGGGTCCTTACATTTCCGCCTAGAGTGGTATATATCAGCACCATCACTGCTCTGTTTTTGTGTACCAGGGGTTTACCAGACGTACCAGATGATCAATCAAACCGATCAATCAAATCAGATCAACCGATGGATCGATCGATCGATCGATCAATCAACTTTCGGCCTTATGAAGGTGCCCTTTGTTCTAGGTTGTTTTCCCCCCCTGGCAACACACGAGATAACCTCTCTGGCCGCCAATAAAAGTCTCCGTTTGGACTATGACGTGAACGTGATAACAGGCTCCCGCTTGGACTCTGATGTGAACATGATATGGTTTATGTAATCCGCCTTGTGACTCACTGATGTGTGAAGATGATATGATACAATCCCTGTTTCGACCCTGGTGTGCGCATGATGATGTGATATTTTCCTCGTTTGGACTCTGGTGTGAATACCAAACAGTGGGTTTGCCGTAAAGAGCGTTCGAGTTCGCACAGCAGCGGTGCGATCGTTTTTAGTTTTTTGCGCGCTCCATTTTTTTCCAAACGGGGTTAAGGTCAACCTCTTCAGTACTGCAGTCCCGTTTTGGGGGACGAAATGCCTATAATTTGACTGGTTTGTCCCGGAAACGGAACCACAGTACGAACTTACAAGGGATTGGGGTTGCCAGCCGGTACCGAACAAGGTATTTTCGGAAAATGTCCGGTCTAGAGAGAGAGAGAGAGAGAGCTTTTTCCGAAAAATGGAATGTTGGACTTCAAGAGCAGCCTTGTGGAGAAAACGAGCGCTGAAGAGCGATCGCGCCTCGGTGCGAATTCAACGCTCTTTTTGTCGTATTTTTATCCGGGGGGGAGTGGTATGCAGGAGTGCCATGCGCACGCACGTCTATTACGGCCGTCGATAGTTAATAGGACCTATGGTACACATAAAAACCTATATATTTACCTATTTTTGCTTACAATATTTGATCCTATTAACTATGGTCCCCCGTAATAGGACAACCCGACCCTATTTATACCACCACTACAGTAGTAGGTGTACTCGTACTGGTGCTGTACGAAGATGGAGGAGAGAGATTTATTTCCCAACACTACAACACCAACCGCCCCGACTGCGGCGTAACAGCGCAAGTATTACGGGCGTCCATAGTAAATAGGACCAAATATTGTCAGTAAAAATAGGTAAATATAAAGGTTTTTATGTATACCATAGGTCCTATTAACTATGGACCCCCGTAATAGTATTCAGCTGAACGCAATCATTTGCAGGGAGGCGTTTTGCCTTTGTGATCGGTCACGGCTCACGAGCTCCTCGCATCGATTGGTGCTACGGGGGGCCGGAGTAAATAGGACCTACGGTACGTACAAAAAAATATATATTTCCCTATTTGTACTAACAATATTTGGTCCTATTTACCATGGTCCCCCGTAATAGTACTTCTTCCGTAAATGTGTTGGAAAGCTCCCGTTTTGCGTATTGTCACCCGAGGGATGATGGCGGCCCATCCCCTATCGCTTTTTTTTTTTTTTTTTTTTTTCGCGGTACATATTGTACCTGGTGTCCGTTTTTGAGTTTGGTTCTCGCATTTGCTCATTTTGAGTTTTTTTTTTCCCCCGGTATACCTGCTACCGCTCTGACCGAAAAATGTATATCGTTCGAGCGGTGTTTCAGAAAAAGGCGTAGCATTCCACCTTCGGGCAAATAGGTCAACGAAACGCGTCGACAAGGGGAACGCCTCGACGAGAAGATGGTTTTGGCGTGCGAGCTGCAGTTCGTGAGATATGGGAATGGTTCGTTTTACTTGCGGAGGCGTTTTTGCACAGGGATTTAAGTGGTCAATACTCAAACCGGTATTTTTGTTCTTTAGGATATAAAGCGGCCAATAAGTCGAATATTTCGACGCTAGACCTGATGACATGATGGTATCAACAAGGGGAAGACGTCCGTGACACCTGTTTTGTTCCGCGAGCCGTGTTAGGCTGCTATAAAAAACGCCTGTCAGAGTACCGTATACCCGAGGGAAACTATGTACGTTAACAGAAACCACTTTTTTGCGCCCTGATTGGAGAATAGTTGGAAATCGAGCTCTTGCAGGGGTGTCTCTTCATGACCACACGGAAAAATTGACCGACGAACGTTTGTCGGGTTTTTTTTTTCGTCCGTAATTTTATTTCAAAACCTCCAGAAAAAATCCAAAAAACATTAAATAGAACCTCCTTTGAGAAAAAAAGAACATTTCTTTCAGAAAAGGCCAACAATACATTTTTTTCGTATATATGGTCATGAAGAACAATCCCGCCTAATTTCGTTTTCCGATTCTTACTCGATCTAGGCGCAAACGTTTGAAGCCGAAATGTTCCGACTACTGCTGTTGCTGGAACCAGCTCGTGGACGTTTTTTGTGATGATTTTCTTCGGTTCGGGTGTATCTGGTACGAATTATGGATATGTTCCCGGTATTATTTGGCCGCAAGTGATACGGGATGGGATGGTATGTGTGTACCACAGCTCGCTCGTACCGTTCTCTAGCATACCACGAGTACAGCAGTACGCTGTGGTTCACGTTTTGCGTTGTTCTGTGCTTGTTCGGTTTTCTTCCATCTAGACGCTTTTTCGATGTTCTAGTACGGGGGACCATACGGTAGTAAATAGGACCAAATATTGTTAGTAAAAATTGGGAATATATATACAGGTTTTTTGTGTTCACCGTGGGTCCTATTTACTATGGTCCCCCGTAAAGAGCCTCCTTTGTCGCCAGGGGCTACGTAGATTTCACGAAAATGAGCTATGAATAACGTAAGAACAGGACCATCATCATCATGATCATCACCTCTGGTCGCCTGTTGGTTGGAGGCAGGCGGGGCAGGCGGGACACGACCCTTTTCTCGGACAGGTTAAGCCGACGGCGGGGGCAAAGTGGGAGCTGGCCATGAGCGAGGACCAGGACGCGGAGTGGTTGGGGCTTCACCAGTGGGATGACAGGTCAGGGCTACGGGGTTCGGGGTGGGGCGGGGCGGGGGGGGGCGGGGCGGAGCTTCTTTTTTTTTCGTCAGGGTTTTTGTTTTCGTGAGAAGGCTGAGGTGGTGGTGGTGGTGATTGTGGTGGTGGTTGTCATGACGATTGTGGTGGTGGTCGTGGTTGCGGGTGTGGTAGGGGCGGGGAACATGATGCTTTTGGTGTGTGGCGAGGGTAGTGATCATAATCCTTGTGATCGACCATGAGCGATGGTGGTGCTCACGATGGGATGGTTGTGATAATGACGGTGGCGGTGATAGTGGTGGGTAAGCGTGACGATTTTGGTGGTGGCGATGAACGATTCTGATGATGAGCGTTTTTTGCCATGAGCGTGGTGATCATGATTGCGATGATCCATCAGTGATGGCAATGATCCGTCGGTGATGACAATGGTGATTGTCATGATGAAACATGATAAGCTTGGCGGTGATATGGAGATGATCATGATGGCAGTGATGATGATGGATGGTGGCGGTGGTGGTGGTGGCGTTGATGATGTGTCCTGATATCGATGAGAGACGAGGATGATCACCACTTTGCGTATAGCGAACGAACATCAGGGTCATGATCGTCTTGGTCATGGGCGCGATTGTGGAAACAAGGCTACAAGAGTCCATCCGACTGCAGCAGTAGACTCTCACCAATCACACGTTCGCGCCGAAGCCATGCCACGCCATGCGCGCTGCATTCGGTGACACTCGCGGCCAATGTGCACGCCACTCAACCCACGGCTACATTTCGCTCGAAAACTGTCACTGTGCTGATACTCGGCGAAATTTTGCGATGTGTGCGGGATCGTGGAGGCGGCGTACGTATACAAGTCGTATCGACTTGAGTTTCCGTTGAACGGTGTGCCATCGATGTCGAACTCGATTCCCTCGACTTAGATACCAAGTATGTCCGTAGCTACTATTTTTTCGGTCCATCGGTACCCTGACACATGCTAGGGTGGAAAAGGTACACCTATTACTTTCTGAGGTGATATACACCTCAATACCTGCAGCAACCCCGCGCACCGAGCTTGAAAAAATTGAAGGAAAAATGCAATCCCGATAAAAAATCCAATGTCCTACTTGCTGTACAGTATAGCAGTGTGTAAAAACGATCATGATCGCAGAAAGAAAGAAAACAAAAAAAATGATGATGTTCCGACGTTTGTTGGGGTTATAAAAAAAAAAGTTTTTTAGAACTGCGGTTCCGTTTTGGCGGACAAACCGCTCAATTTTTCGGAATTTCTGTACCCAAAGCGGGTAAATGCAGTCCTGAAAGGGTCGCGAGGGGTCTGTCTCGTCACTCAGATTTTTTTTTCGATATTTTTTTTCACCCTTGTGGTGGCACGGGTCTCGTAGCGAGCTCGATCCTCGTCCGATATCCGATATCCGATATTCAATATATATATATCAATATCGTTATCACAGGTACACGTACGGATCGAAGGAGGCTGATCGAAGAGTGAAGGAGCTGGGGTACTGCCGGGTGCACATGCCCTCGGTGCCGAGAACGGGAAGCACGTGGTTCCGTGCGATGTTCGAGGCTGCCACGGGTCAGCCATCCTTTTCCATGTGGCAAGGTGTGCACCTGTTGGTGGTGGTGGTCGAATGGTGTGGTCGTGGTTGTGTGCCTCTTGCATTCAATTAGCGATTATGTGTTGTGTTTTTTTGTATCTATGCGTACAGTAGGACGGGTTTGCTCTGCTGTTTGCCGGGAGATTGTGGTTGATGGCTTTGTGGGGTTAGGCTCTGCCAAGTGATACCGGCAATTTGCTCGACATGTGCCTATGTGAGTCTCTGTTTTCTGTTGCGTGCTTTGCTACCTTGAGTTATCGTCATGCATCCCTTATACTATTGATAAGTGTTAATGACCAGTACCGACCTTGGGTGGGCTGGATTTTTTTTTTTCTGACGAAAAAAGTAAGAAACGACTGCGACAGCATCTACGTTTGGAAACAATTTTCTTCTCCCCTTCCTTCCTTCCTTCCTCCTTCCTTCCTTCCTCCCTTCCGTCCCTCCCTCCCTCCCTCCCCTTACTTACCATACAATATCTCGGGCTTGCGAAGAGGGTGGCACCTTCAAGGAAAAGTACAAGGCGTTTTCGTCGGACGACCCTTGCGGGTCTAGCCTGGACCACATGGAGGGGCGCTTGAATTCGAAGAAGGTCTTCCCTTGCAGAGACATGAAGTGAGAAAAAAAAATGTGTACAGGGAGAGGGAGAGAGAGAGAGAGGTAGAGAGAGCGGAAACACCGGACTCAGTGGACAATCGACAAAAAGTTGCGCACATCCGACAGATGACGGGTTCCCACTTCATGCGCTAGCTCGTTCAGGGCCGATAGATTCCTGATCTGTATGATCTGTATGATCTGTGTGATAGCTCATGTTGCCGAGTGGGGGCCGTACAATCTGGATGATCTACTGTCGCACATGTTTTCTGGGTTGGATCTGCCCTATAAGGCAGATCCTTCACAACATATCATAACGGCAGGTTAGGATCTAGATGATCTACGGTATACTGATACATCGTGATCTGTGGGACGCGTGGAGTGTTTCGAAATAACGGAATAAACCCTGCTCGTAATGCCGCAACCACGCGGTGGTCATTCCCCGAACACCGGTACCCGTTTGGTGCACCAACGTTTTCCGCGAATAAACCTCTTTAAATCCGTGTTGAATGTTTCTTGCTGTGGTCACAGTAAAGGGGGTATGATGGAGGAGCCTCGCAAGACCTATTGCACTATTTTGTGCTGTTGGTGTTGGTGCTGCTGGGTGTCGGTGTTGGCTGGATTGGCGATGCTGTCGGGGGAATTGTCGGTGGTGGTTTTAATAGTGGTGTACTTGTTGGTGCTGGTTGGCGTTTGCGGTGGTGTCGCTGCTGCTTTCGCTGCTGTTGGTGGTGGTCTTGGTAGTGCCGTCGTAGGCGGTGCGGTGGTTGTTGTCTCTGAATAGTTTGAAATGTTGTTGTTGATGCTGTGGTCGTCTTTGTTGTCGTTGTTCGTTGTTCGTTGGTTGGTGTTGTTGTCGTCAATATTACGGGGGGCCATACAGCAGTAAATAGGACCTACGGTACACGCAAGAACCTACATATTTCTATTTTTTTACTGACAAAAAATTGGTCCTATTTGCTATGGTCCCCCGTAATAGTTGTTGTCATGTTGCCGCCGTGGCTGTCTTGCTGTTTCATGGGGTGTGGTGGCTGTTGCTGCCGTCGCTGCTGCTGCTGCTGCTGCTGCTGCTGCTGCCCGTTGTTTTTGTTGCTGTCCGTCGTCGTTGTTTCTGTTGTTGCTGTCGTTGTTATTAATTGTTGGCGTTCACGCGTTTACTGTTGCCGTTGATGCTGCTGATGCTGATGCTGCCGATGCTGATGCTGTTGCTGCCGTTGTTCCCGTGTTCACCGTTGTCGATGCTAGCGCTCATCTCCCTGCCTCCCCACCCTCCCAACTGCATACGCGACATCTTTGCATGCTTTTTTTTACCAGGCCGCCTAACGCAACATCCCCAATCCTGTACAAGAGCCACACCCCCTTCTTCCCCTCCTACAACAAGCCCAGCCTCATGCCCTCCGAGACGTGCATGCTTCTTCTGCTCGTGCGAAATCCTATCGACAACCAGGATGCCTGGACAAGGTGACGAAACCCGTACAGTACAAGTTACAGCGAAAAGGGCGTGAGGGAGGGGGGATGCACTCAGTCATCATCATGCGTAACCGTAGCCGTATGGCCTTAGACCCCGGGGGGGGGTAGGTCCTTGATATTTCGTTGGGCAGGGAAGGGGCGGGTGGGGGGTTGGTGGAAGCATGGCGAGCCTTGCCTCTACAGTGCGGTAAATATCTACAATGCGGTAGACGTTTACAGTGCGGTATGCCTAGAGGGGTTACCTTCGGGCCCCCAAACATTCTGACTGACGCGACTCCTCAATCAACCGAGGAACTTGTCAATACATTTTTCAAGTTTCATGTGTGTTTTGCAAGTGTGTTCGGCGTGTGCCTACGTAGCTTATATTGACAATGTTCGTGGATTTCACAAAGGCGTTTTTTTCAAGGGTTGGGTACTGGGCCAGCATCTACCGGTAGTGCTAAGCCGGCACCTCTTTCCTGGCAGTACATCTCTGGTGGATGAGGGAGCTGCCAAGATTCCAATACGTTGGTGACTTACGTACGTTCTACGTGAAAGACTCGAAACTCAGCGGAAATCCGTCAAACATTAGCCCTGCGCGCCTATAGAGAGAACGCACAAACAAAAAAAAGAAAGATAACAGAGCGAGAGGAAGAGGAAGGGAGTCGGTAATCACGATTGGAGGAAGACTCCTGAAGTACTGGTAGCATGTGCGCTGCGCACCCTGGCGGCATCGCTACTTGATCCGAGCCACGGAGTCGATCCAAGTCCTTGGCGAACCCGGGTCTCTCGAGAATGAGCCGGCAGAAGACTCACCCCCGAGGAGAGTATACACACAGCAACCGGGCCAATGGCCCGCCTACGCCGACTTAATGGGGCCTATAACGCCAGCAGCAAGGCATGACTGGCTACAAACGCGTCGTACAATTCACCGACAGCTCAATACTACTCCCGGTTGAAGTCCCCCCCTCCACCCCCCCTCGTGAGGTCTAAGCAGGAAGCCGCGGAGTCGATCCGTCTGTAAAAACAATGTGACAAGGGCCGTTCCCCTTGGTCTTCGTATGCAACGCGAACGACCGCGGTCGGACGAGGGAGGCGAGCGCTTATCAAAAGATTGTTAAAAAACAGCGTTGCGTTAACTCCGGAATGGCCATAGACTCGTACACAGCGACAGTAACGCCTCTGCACACGCGAGTGTCGGGAGCGGACTGGACGGACTCTGTCAGCCATGGTCCGGCGCATGCTTTTTGGACGGCAAATTTGCCAGTCAACGTGTGGGAAGAGCTTATTACGGGGGACCAAAGTAAATAGGAGCAAATAGTGTTGGTAAAAATAGGTAAATGTATAGTTTTTTTGTGTGTACCGTAGGCCCTACTTACTATGGTCCCCCCCCTTCAGAGCGACCTGCATGTTCCATGACGTCATAAACGCTCATCGCACGAGCGATCGAAGTGCCCACACCTCGGGCATCATCAATTCCCAGATCATGATCTAGATCGTTCAAGGCAGATATGGCCCACGTCTCGTATGACCTACCCCACGTTGCCGGGTGGGACCAGGACAATCTGCATGGTCGAGCACAAAATTGCACGGGTTGGATGATCTGTACTATGCAGATCCTTCGCAGCTTCTCACAACGGCAGGTAAGGAACTAGATGATCTACAGATAGATCATGAGCTGTCGGAGATGTAAAAGTGTCACACGCAGCTTGCCAAGAGATGAGGTTCGTCGAAAATCTCGATCTCGCAGCTGAGATGCGATTAGGGGACGCTGACCGTCAACCAGAAGGACTACGCCCCCTCGATACCTTGGAGAGGTTCGGCTATGCCGGACCCCAACCCTGTGCACACGCCGGGCGTCTACGGACCGGAAATTTGTCGATCGAACAACCGCAGGAGAAGCTGTTCGGCGCGACGGGTATTGAGATTTGATCAGGCCATCGTGAGCAGGTCGCTCTGCTTGACACGGTCAGCCGTAACCGTTACAACGTTTGCTACGCAGTCAGTAAGGTTACGACGGGATGCAGCAAGCCCACGAAGATGCATACGAGGGCAACCACAAGCACGCGCTCCGGTACCTGAAAGAAAAGGGTGATCAGCCCATTTGTGTGCCAGAAGGGACGCTTCCGGATGCACTCCTACACGCACGTGTCGTTCGCGGCGAGCCCGGACAACCGCAGGCCTACCTCAAGCTTCCTGTTTTTGCTGGGGGGAGAACTGAATAAGATTCGGAGCTCAATAAAACGCAGACAACTGAATGCGCAATCGACAGTGGAGCCGGTAAATAGTGGCAGTCAGCTACGGAATAAAGGAGGCGGTCTACCTACAGTATGCAACTTCTTGGGAGAGCTGGAGTTTCATGTCCTTTGACGCGGTATGTGCCCGTGAGCTGAGCTGCGGTAGAACGGGCGCGGGGTCAATCATCACCAATCGACCGAAAAGCCCGCGAACTAAGCGCGTTGCTTTGCGGTTCTTCTTCTTCAGCGAGCTCGTCAAGAGCAGCATCGCCACGTGCCGCCATGCTCGGCGACGGCACCAAGCACCTGTCCAACCGCGCGTTACGCTCGATCATGCAAAATAGATGAAGGGCTTCTCCCTCTTTCTGCACGACGGCTTCATCTTTTCTGGTCTCCCATATGTTCAGGTTGGCTTATTCCCTCAGAGTGGGTGGCACATGAGCGGCGCATGAAACACAAAACATCGGGAATCGTCCTGCGGTAAAGAGTTGCAATTTTTAAGCCCAACCATTTACCACCACTAGCGGAAGAGCTGTGTAGACCATAATTTTTGTTCCGGATGTGTCCAGTCCATCTGCGTTTGTGATTCGTTAAGAGCCGGTCCTACCGAGGACCAAAATAAAAAGCGAAATTAACGAGCAGCATATAGTATACCCACCAAACAAACAGTACCATCATACCATACCAACATACGATATCACATACCGTTCCATACCACGCACCGTACCGTACCACGTACCATACCGTACCCATACTCACCGGAGGGGCTCAACCATACGAGGACCGCGCAGAGAGCACTCGAACACGAACGAGTATAGATACCATACTGCTGTACCAACACGACAAGTGTGCACGTAAGAAGCAGGATGCGTGGAAATGAGCATTACGAACAAGGGACATGCTGTTGAAATTGAATACCACCGCTGTGTGTTTAGTTCTTGTCTGTAGACACCCACCCAAACAAGGGTAGTGTCGTTAAACCGAGGGGCTCGATGGACCCTACGAAGACACGAGAAGAGCATGCCCAATATCCTTGTAGATGATACGGAGCATGCACGTAAGGAGCAGGAAGCGTTGAGAAGAGCATGCCTCGCGCCGAGAGCACTCGAGCATGCGTATAGCACGTATCTTTGCTAGTGCGTGCCTCGCAGGAGTCGTCGCAAGCCGGTACCCTGGTCTCCCGTCGTCAAGCCAGCTCCTGGCGTGGCGTGTGACCATCCTTTGGGCGTGGTTGACGGGAGTACTTTCTCTGTGACGGCAGGAGGCTTACCACCACCCCGTCCGAGTGCTTCAACGCGTGCGTTTACCGCCTTCGAGTTGCCTTAGCCTGGCAGTCAGAACAGTAGCACAGCAGGACTGGCCCTCGACCCAGTTCAATTTCCAACCCTCGCAATGCAGGCATTCGAGCGAGATGCATGGGGTGGTGTGCAGCAGCTCGGCATGAGCTACGCTGGGGAAGCAAATCGAAAACAAATATCGAACAGTGAGAACCTTCAGGGCGACAGAGCAAGAGCGAGCGCGCGACGAGCGATGGCAGAGCCTCAGCTCTCTGACCGCAGAGTGCGCCGGAGTAGGAGCCATCTCGTGAGCCCTCTCCATCCGCTATTTGGGCTGTAGTTTGGTTGGCCGTTGGGATGCCGCTGGTCTGTGTACTGTGCTGTGTGATATTTGTTTTGCTGTGTTGTGTGTGTGCGCTTGCTCGTTGCAGGTTTGCTGTGTACTCGACCTTCGGAATCAATTGAGGAGGCGAGTACTTTTCTACTTCGTGGAGGCACGCCGCTCCGCCACGCTAGCGGGATGCCTCTCACCGCCGCCGACGTCGGTCGTGTTGTTGTACACGTAGTGGGTTAATTGCATTGGGTTTGTGCTACACCAAGCGGCTAGCTGTAGCTGGGCTGGGCGCTGAAATGATGGCGTGCTGTGTGCTGTGTCCTGTGTGCTGTGCGCTGTGTGCTGCTGCTGTAATTGTCTTGTGTTCGCGTGTCCTCGTTTCCTCGCGATCTCAATCCCTGTCTGTTTGCTGGAAATTACTCGGAAACTTGCTTCAATATGCATTATTAACCCTTTAAACCGCAGTCCCGTATTGGAGACGAAGCACTTGGGATTTGGGCGGTTTGTCCACAGTACGGGACTGCAGCTCTATTAGGGTTCAGAGGTAAAAAAGGTGCCCTTGGGTGCATAGTTTTGGGAAAACCCGCTTTTCGCGGTGGTCTGCCGTGGTCGGAAATATAGGCCTAATTTTTCACGTTCAGTAGGCTGTGCAAAAGTCTGATGGATGGCAATTCCAACAACACGAAGCGGAAATGTATGTAGGATGTTGAGTGCCCTCTTCCGAGCCACGAGGAATGTCCCATGTCCCCGCCCAGTACGACCACGAGTAGTACCGGTAGCCAGCACGCAGACGCTCAGTATGAGCCAAACCCCGCCTGCTGGGGTGCCGTCTGCGCCGGTGTCGACTGGTCTCTCTCGTCACTCTCACCAACTCCAACTGCGACTTCACAAAAAAACACAAAAATAATCTGAGAACAGCAATCGAATGCGTTTCATCGAGGGCAGCAACAATTGAAAACTACACCAGGTATTACAGAAAGCAGACAAGACTCACACAGCTGACATTTTTTTTTTTGCTATAAACAATACACACAAACGAAACAGATACATGGCGGGAAAGAGCGAGTCTTTGAGAGAATACCTTCCTGTTTGGCAAGGCCATGTTTCTCACTGGATTGCTGCGGCGGGAGACATCCCCATCTACGTCTTCCGCTACGAAGACATGCTTTATAGGGCGGAGGATGTCCTCAGGTGAGGGAGAGGGACTACTGTCGCCTTTCACCACCGACCCACTCACCCACCTACCCACGCCTACTCACCCAACTACCACCCACCCCACCCGCAACTCACCTACCCATTCATTGCTGTTTTGGGGATGGTTAACCTTCCGTGGTGGTTTTGTCGGGGGGGGGGGGTTGATCAGGTGCGAAACCAAAAACCGCGGTTTGTTTCTGTTGGTACCCTGCGTGACATTTGTTTTTATGTTCTGCTGTGTATCCGAAATAGAAGCTAGCGCTCCCCCCATTGTGTGTCTCGCCGTGCGTTCCTGTTGAAGCCCTCCGTGACGTTCCGCCTTTTAGTTCTTCTTCTGTGCAAATCCGAAATAAGAAGCTAGCGCTCCCCCCAATTTGTGTCTCGCCGCGTGTTCCTGTTGGGCTCTCCGTGACGTTTTTTTCTTCAAAATTGCTCACAGCTGGCGTATTTTTTTTTGTCTGTTTTTTATATGCTCCAGCTGTGAGTTTGTTTAGCCATGGTTGCTTGCACTGATTTCATCTGAAAAATGGTCAGCTGTGATATCGAAGTTCGGGCCAAAACAAAGGTTTTATAATCAGGCTTTGATCAGCTTTGCTCAGCTTTGGCAAAAGTACCGAGTACTGTATCATCTTGGTCGGCTTTACAAAACACCGCATTTCTTCCTTTGATGGTCTCTGAACTTGCCAAGTTGGGTATTAGGACCACCCTCAACCAGTCGAATTCACAGCTGACATACTTTGTAGGGAAACATGCTGCGTGACATGATTCGTCGGTCGCCCGGCGATGGTTTGTCTCCTTTCGCGATATGCTTTCGTTTATTTAATTTTCGCTTTTCCGTCTTCTGTTGATCGTTTTGGGGTGACCAGGAGAATACTGCAGACTCTACCTGGGGGCTGGGTGTGGTCGGAGGAGTCGATCGCTAAGGCTATGAGGTAAAATAAGTAAACCCTGAGGTTCGGAGGCAATCGATCGATTAATGCAATCGAGTAGGCTTGTGTTCGCTGCTATATGCCGTTCTTTGTTTTCTGTGCTGTTGTGATGTGGACTGGGTGGGGCCGGTTTGCATGCGGTTTGGTTCGGTTCGGTTTGGTTCAGCTCGATTCGGTTCGGTTCGGTTCGGTTCGGTTCGGTTCGGTTCGGTTCGGTTCGGTTCGATTCAGTTTCGCTCCGAGTCGGATGGGTTCAATTCGTTGGGTTGGATTGGTTAGGGTTGAATCGGGTTGGATTGTGATGGATCAAGTTGTATAGCGTTGAGGTGCTGGGTTGGGTTGTGGTTTGCTGAGTTATGTCCCTGCTGCTGGTACTGCTGTGGCCGCTGCTTTTCTTTTTGTGCCCTGCACGAAATTCTTGGATCCCCGTTCTGTGTGTGTGTTTTTTTCCCGTCGTTACGTGTTTTATGTGTAAATATTCATGTAAATATGTGCATGTCTTTTGTCCCTCACGTTTTTTTTTAATCGATCAGGATGTACGGACCACAGAAACCGTTCGAGAGCAAGTGCGGCTCCGGCTTGAAAAAATGCAGCGTTGCCGAGGTGAGATTATTGGATGTTCGTAACTACCGCTCTGATTGCTCCTCCCCGATTTCTGAAAACAGTAAAACACCCCCCCCAGTAGTAACCAACGCCCCCCTCCTCCACACAAGAATGCACCAGTATATGTATTTCCAAGTATTTCCCCTATTCGGATGTTTAGACTTGCGTTTTTTTTTTTGCAGTTTTTTTGCAAAAGATAAAAACTGTACGCAGTGCGAGTATTAACAGGAAATTCTGGTGCTCGTTGTTTTTTATTGCAGGTGAACATGGTTCGCGAGCACTACGGGAGTTATATGAGGCACCTCGGCTATCGGTTCATCAAGAAGTGACTCGAAACCTCAAAAGCGTTTCCTATAGTTACGCCACGCAACTATTCTGTAGAGTAATATAGAATGAGGGGGCTGCTGTGCGGTACTCCTCGTACCATGCACAGCAATACCATACCTCTTGGGCACCGCATGGTTTTATATTTCAAAACACGTCAGCTGTGAGCTCTCCCGAATAGGCCGATGCTCAACCTTGCAAGCTGCGTGATGTACCGTTTTTTGTGTTTGTGCGTGTCTGTGTTTTGTTTTTTGGCGAAGCTGGACACTCGAAAAAGCCCGCACCAACAATTTTTAGAGGCTGCGGGCGATAGTTCGACACGCCCCCCCCCCCCCCCCCCACTGTATGTGGGAGTTCAGCCTTTTTCAGGCGGTGGTGGCGCGGTGAATTCTTCGTCCCCCCCCCCCGTCAAGGAGGAACAGCAGATGAACATGAGAGCTGGGATACTGTTCATATTTATATAATGCCGGTGTGCTTGTTTCTTTTTCCTCTCTGCTCTGCTCTTCTTTTTGTTGTTGCTTTTTTTTCAAGTAGTTTGCTGTTTTGGGGTACATACGTCAACTCGTTTTTGTCTATTCCAGCTTGAAAATCGACGAGACGGCCGCGGGACAGGCAGCGCTGATCAGCTAGCTTTCTTCCTCGAGGGGCAAGGTGACCGGATGGCTGGTAACCCGGGAGGCCACCGGCGTCCTAAGATACGCCAAAGGAACACATCCACCCCCTGCCCGCCCCCTCCCGTCGCCATGACGCTTACGGTACGCTGTGATGTGGCACAGCATGGTGTTTTGTGGTATTGTACGACGTGGTACGGTGCGGTATAGGCACGGCACAGTACGATACAGTATTGTATGGTGGCGCACATTGCAACGCAGGGTTGCGTGGTATGGCATGGTACAGCAGTGCGGTAGCGGATGGTGCAGTACAGTGTGGTATTGTGAGGTACATTATGGTGTGGTTCGTCATGGTACAGTGTGGTATCGGATGGTGCGGTGCGCTAAAGTATAGCATGGTATGGTGTATGACGATACCATAATATGCGGTACTTGTGCGATACCGCACATTTTGCTATACCATATTTGTTGGAATGACATGTTCCAGTGCGGTATCGAATGATGTGGTACGACGGTGCAATACGATATCGCCGCATTTTGTGCTACGGTACGATGTGTTGCGGCTGCCGTATTGTATTTGATGGTACAGAATTGTACGGTTGGTAGTAGTACATTATAGTGCTTGTTTTTGTAGTTTATGGTACGGTCCGTGTTGTATGCTGTACGTGGTGGTATGGTATGGTACGATATGACACAGAACGGTACCTTAGTGAATGGCACGGATCGTTTCAGTGCCATGATACCGTTTTATATGGTGCGGTTCGGTATAGCGCGGCGGTACGGTATGGTATGGTTCAGTACAGCCCATGGTATGATTCGCTACAGTTTCGGTGCGGTATGGCGTGGTACGGTATGGTAAGGCGCGGTGGTACGGTACGGTACGGTACGGTGCAGTACGATACGGTATGGCATGTTGCAGTACGGTGCAGAATGAGGCGCGGTGAATCCGAACGGTGGTCGGAGTAGCGAGTGATGGGGGCTATCTGGGACATATCGTCAGTTGTTGGATGTCTGCTGTACTGTTGTCTAACCGTTTCATTTGTTGTGTTTTTGTGACAGCATGGTATCATACGAGTAAAAAATTGAAAAAGAAAACAAAAATTAACACGTGCACAAATACGTCAAGTCGTACGGACCGTGTGTAATTTGTTTTGTTGTTTTTGCTGCCACCAGAGAGCATGGGGCCCGCTTCTAGTGGGTATCGGCACTAGAAGGGCAAGGGGTTTCCTAGATTATGTGCCATAGGGCGTTATTGCAGGCAGGGGATCAGGTGGGGGGGGGGGGAAAGGGAGTTGGTCGTATCAAGCGCACATAGCTGTAACAGTGCTTGCCTTTCAATATAATAGAACCTGTTTGAGAGCGATTGCGACTTGCCTCCGCTGCTGCTGGGGATGCAGCTATTGGTGTTGGTGCTGCTATTGTTGGCCTTGTTGCTGTTGCTGATGTTGCGTCAATTATGGAATATGTTGCTGCTACTCTTTACTACTGCGGTAGCTAGTGGCTGCTTTGTTCTTGCTGTAGCTCCTGTGATTGCTGCTGCTAGCTGCTGCTGCTGCTGCTGCTGCTGCACTTGCTGCTCCCACTCCTGCAATTGCTACTGCTGCTCCTGCTCCAGTCCTTACGCCCACCGCCGCTGTGCTGCGTTTAGCTTTTGAAGGGACCGGTCACCCCGTCTATGTGATGGCTCGTGCCCAACGCCTGAAACCCCGATACGACTGGCCCTGCGCCCACGAGACAGCTGTGAGTTACGCTCCTCACAACTGGTGGAGTGGCGTCCAATAATGTCGGGAGGGGGGTGTGCCGGGGGTTGTCGGGGTTGACGAGATGGGGTAATGGAGGGGTTTGGGGGGGGGGGGGGGGGTCGACTACAGTAGGTGGGGTAGTGGAGTCGGGTGTACTCCTGACATGCATGGGGGGCTCGATTGGTAGTAATGCGGTGGTGTGAGGGAGTTGTGTAGCCCCTGTTGGTGAGGAAAGGGCGTCGTAATGTATGTGCCGCTCGAGGGGGCTTCTTTCAAAGCCGCGGTGTTGTCTGTTGTGGCCGCGTGCTGTGTCCGACGTAGTTTCTCTTGCAATATGCAACGACAGCAGTGAAAACGCTGCTTTGAAAAAACAAAATTGAACCTTTTTGTTTTATTTTTGTGGTTAACTTGATACCCCAGGCACGTCCCGCGGTTGTTAGTCTCCTTTGGGCACGTGCCGCTGGTCGTGGTTACCGTTGGTGGTGGCTACCGTTGGTGGTGAGTGCCGTTGGTACGGTGGGCGCCGTTGGTGCCAGTACCGTTGGGATATTTGGTAGCTGCAGTCGGTGTCTATTGTTGACGAGTCCGTTTGATGGTTGCCGTTGGTGAGCACCTTTGGTGAGTGCGTTCGGTGAGCGCCTTTGGTTCCGTTGGTGAGTACCTTTTGTGAGTACCTTTGGTGGCTGCCGTTGGTGGTAAATACCGTTCTTGCCTACCGTTCGTGGTGAGTACCGTTGGTCCCTTCCCGTCGGGGGCTACCGTTGGTGACTACCGTTGGTGCGTGCCGTTGTTGGATACCAACGGTGGTATCTACCGTTGTGCTTCCGTTGATGAGTCCCGTTGGTCAATACCGCCGGGGATGGCAACCATTGGTAAGTGCCGTTGATGTTGAGTACCGTCGACGCATACCAAATGATGGTGGCGGCCGTTGTGCCTGCCGTCGGTGAAAGCCGCTGGTGGATACCATTGGTAGTGGTGACTGTTGTTGATTGCAGCCGTTGTTGAGCACCAAGTGTGTTGGTGATGAGAACCGTCGGTAGTGAGTACCGAACCGTCGGTAGTTCGAGTACCGTTGATGAGTATCGTCGATGAATACCGTTGGTGGCGCCGCTTGGCGGATACCGCCGGGCTACCGTTGGTGGGTACCGTTAGTGGTGGCTACCACTGGTAGTAGTGAGTACCGTTGGTGGGCTACTGCTGTTGTTGGTACAGTCACAGTACCTGCCGTTGGAATACGAGTTTCGCATGATTTTTCTATTTACTGCCTGTTCTGCGGGAGGCAGGAATTGGTCAACAAGGGGGCTCTGCCAATAGGAAGCACTATACGTACTTGGTTCTGTTTGTTTTAGGAGGCGATGTTGCGACCCCATTGTTTTTTTTTACCGCTGGTTTTGTTGGTGAGGTCGGGCAGGGGGTGGGGGGTGGGGGGTGGTTGAAGGGGCGCTGGTTTGGGGCGCGGGGGGGGGGGGGCTGACGACAGACGAAGTTCAATTTTATACCAGGAATAGACTTGACTACATTAACCTCAATAAGTAACCTGACCACACTTGATTGAAAGGGCTTGCTGCGCTGTCAGAGCTTCCACCCGGAACAAGCCTGCCTGACTCCACCTGTCGGACAACCTTGCGGGCGTTGGGCTTTGATTACTTGCGGGACATGCCTGCCTTTCTTGCTTTTTTCCTCTTTTTTTTTTTTTTTTTTTTTTTTTTTCCGTTTTTTTTCGAAAATCACACCCAGCTCAGCTCAGTTTAGCTGACACTACATGAAAGACAAAACAATCCCACACTAACATCAAGTCATTTTTTGTTCTGATTGTCGAAAAAACATCAAGGTATGGATCTTCAGAACTCGACTCAGAATCGACAGTCAAAACTGGGCGAGACAGCCCCTCCCACGCTGAATTCAAGGTGAAAACGAGTGGAGCACGGCATGCTTCGTCCTGCGCCAGCTAGCTCTCGGGTTGCAAGCCGCCCATTTAACCGCGTCAGTTTTTCCTGCGCAACTAAAACGTTTGTCATTTGCAAGTGTCCCATTGCGCCACGTCATGAGCATTCTGTCTGCTTCACACTTTTGCTCTATGCTGCTTCCTTGAGCGAGCGTAGCGGGCGGCGAATAGCCGCCCGCGAAGCGGAGCACCTTGTACATACTACACCTATCTGTGAGTCTCTCGTTTTGTGCCGTTGAGTTGCGCAAGGCAGAACCACATCGTATGTATGTGTAGATCCCTCCCGGAAAATATGTGCCCAGGAGCCGTGGCGTCACACAGAGTTCGTTCGGCAAACCTGACTTATAGATGTTGCAGATAGATTAAGCTGAGACACGTGCTTTGATAGGAGTGGGTAGCACCTGCCTTTTTTGCCTTCTGGGGCTAGTAATCACTAGAGGAGGAGCTCTAAACCATCAGTAAGTCATTCCTAAGCCACCCAGAAACTGACTTCATGAGAGAGAAAACATGTGAAGAAAGCGCAAAACCCGAGGGCCTCTTAAATGTAGAGTGGATAACATATACCTGGTACCAGAGATGGACCACAAAATAAATGGTGTTACGACGATGAAAGGCGTGCCTTGCTGGGCAATTCCTCGGTTTATAACCCTTTTGGAACCGCAGTCCCGTTTTGGGGACAAAGCAGTCAAATTTCAAGTAGTTTGTCCCCAAAACGGGACTACTGCGGCACTAAAAGGGTTAAGAGCCCCGGCAGTCAGAAATACTGCCTCGTAAGGCAAAAAGTGCCATTATATTACGGGGGGGCATAGTAAATAGGACCAAATATTGTTGGAAAAAATAGGTAAATATACAGGCTTTTGTGTGTACAGTAGGTCCTATTTACTATGGTCCCCCGTAATAGCACTGTAGTACAACTCATCTGTCGCACGAGATAGCACGCGCCCAAAATCAGGAATCATCTGTCCGCCGCGCTGACAGATCTTCCGATCATGGAGCAAATGGAGATGATTTGATGTGTTGCGTGATGTGTTTTTTGCTAGGGGCCGTATCAACGGGGAACGCTAAATTTCGTTATTTGGAAATAAAATTTCAATTTCAGTGAATTTTTTATTTGATTTCGAAAAAAAAAACGTGTATGTATCCTGTCGGGAAATGGCGCATTCATTGTCGAACGCAAAGGAATTCGAAACAACCTGGAACAACGCACCGCGTCACACAACGCCCAGCCGACGAACAGCGACGAGTGTAGACGAGAGCGAAGGTTTACGTTGTCGCGTGCGCGCCGCCGCCAGCATTTTTTTCTTTTTGGTGGCGCAGGATAGGAAGCTATCACTCTCAGGGTGTCTTGGGTGGGCGGAGGGAACCCTCAAGCGCCACGTGCGGAACATCAATGGTGATGCAGCTATCGAGGTCTCGAGCGTATCCTCTGTTTTTTGCTCGTTTGCTCGGTTTTCGTGATGGTTGGCCGATCGAGCAGGCCGAAAAATTGGGCTTGCGGTCGCCATGATTTTTTTTGAGGCGCCACCGTCTGGGTACGATGTGCTATGGTCTGTAGCCGTGGGCGCGGCTATTGCTCCGGTCGCCTGTCGTTGAGATTCGCGTTTGATCGCCTCAACGGTGATCACCGAAGCGGCCAAGAATCACCCCAGACTCCACCGGGGGTGTTGACCCACCATTAACATGCTACATAAAGGCTGATCAACTCCCAAATTCGAAATTGAAATGAAAAAAAAATCACACGACGAAGTCCCGAAAGACTCTTCACTCAAATTGATTTTTTCTAATTTGCCCCTTCGAATCCTGCCTGGTGATTCACTCTTCGGCCAATCAGATGCAAATTAAAACTAGAAAAAAAATCAAATCAACTTGAAAGGACCAAAAATCCTCGATAAGACGGGCCCTTACTCTGTTGTTATCGTTACATTCGTTATCGGAGGGGAGGGTGGTGTTCTTTAGGGATGCTCGACACCACCATCCAACCAACAAATCAATCAGCATGCAAGAGGGGGGGTGGTGGAGGGGGGGTCAGGGGTGTTCGGAGCACCCACTTTCCCGCCAGCCGATCAGTCCACCAATCAATCAATAAAATCAAGCAAATCGATATTGATGCCACCCGCACTACCATGACATACGATAGACACATATATCGTCAAACAATCAAATTTCGAAGTTTCTGAAGAATGAAGCAAAAAAAAAGAAGACGGGTGGAACAGCAGACAGACACTACAGCAGTTACAAGCTGCCACTCGTGGTAAGCGCCAACGAAACGTCAACGGGGCACCATCGACCAACCAGCTGAAAAATCGATTCATTCATCGTCGATCGACCAACTAATCAGTTACTTACATCGATCAACGAACCCATCATCAGCTAACCAGGGGATTGTCCGACCAGCCCCTCGAGCCAATCAATCAAGCAACAGGTCAATCAAACAACCCATCAGCCAACCGATCGGTCAACCAATCAATCAATCAATCAATCAGTCGATTAGTCAAGCAACGAGACACCCGATCAGTCAGCCAAACAGTCAACCAACCAACCGATCAGTAGTCGATCGACCAGCCCTCGACCATTCAGAAAAATCAACCGATAAACCAAAAGGTCAAACCAACCAGTCGATTACGTCAAATCAACAAGTCAACTAACTACTAATAATCAACCAGTCAGCTTGTCAAAATCATCTATTCAGCACGCCGACTACGACCACCACCCAGCCTATTAGCCTATTTAATGCAGCAGCTATTGTGAGGTAAGTCTACACTTGATTTAAAAACCCGCGTGCCAGCCATCCATCTATGTACACAAAAAATACGCGCGACACAGCTGGCGACCGTCGTTGCTGCCTCCTGCTACTCGCCACGATGAAAGTCGCCTATCACGCGCGATGGAGTTCCAGGTCGGCGGGAAGGGGGGGGGTGTACTCATTATCATGCATGGCCGTAGTCGTATGACCATAGACCCTCGCATCCCTACAATGCCAGGACGGAGCACGTCGGGTTTTCACCGACGAGGCAGACACTGCTTGCACTAAGCGCGATGCGCCGTGAGGTGTTCGACGAGGGAGGGAAGCATATATTGGAGAATAAAAAAAAACAACGATCGGTCCATCAACCAGAAACGCCATCGGTGGAGCGACCAAAAACACACAAAATATCCATACTAACAAAAAGAGACGCAAACGCCCAACGCCTGCCCTAGAGGGAAAAAAATCCAAGGCAAAAAAAAAAGAGTGAAACCAAATCAAACTATAATCAACCCCCTCCCCCCCCCCCCCAAAAAAACAAACAAAAATGGCCCTCCTCCCCCCATGAAAAAAAAAAATGACGCCTTCCTCTGCCCTCTCTCGCCTCTTCCCTCCCCCAAATCTTTCTACCCTCAAAGCGCAAAGGAAAAGTTCGGCAACGCATGAGGAACAATTTCCACCCGTCAAGCCAAATCGAATCGAACTAAACCAACCCTCCTCTATTCATAGATTTAATATAACGCCCCCTCTCCCCCACCCCCCCCCCCCCCCCCCCCCCCCCCCCCCCCCCCCCCCCCCCCGCCAACCAAAAAAAACTTGGGGAAACCCGTGGTGGTTCTATATTTTGCGTTCACCGCTGTTCCCAAAAGAAGCAGCAGCAGCATAATCAAAAGCAGCAACAAACAACAGCCACAGCAGCAGCAGCAGCAGCAGCAGCAGCAGCAGCAGCAGTAGCAGAAGCAACAACAGCAGCAATAGCAGCAGATGGCTCTCCTCGCGCTTAAGAAGCAGGAGCGGATTGGCGAACGACATAAAAATACGTTCAGCAGCAGCAGCAGATGGGTCTCTCTGACCACTCCCAGGAGTAGATTGACGAGAGTAAATACCAATTTCACCGTACATGTAAGGAGAATCCGAGGTATCATATCAAGACCCAAACAGTCCTTACACGCCGAACGGGGTGATACATAGTACCTGCACACGCATACACGACCTGCAGGGCAAATACCTGGTGCATTCTATGTTTTGATATGTCTACTACAACAATAAAAAAATATAAATCATGTGACTACTCCGCCCTTTCGCAACCCCCCCCCCCTCCCATCCTGCCTGTTCTCGGAGGAAAACCCGACGCGCTAAGTCCCGGCACTGCAGGGATGGCAGAGCCTATGGTCACACGACTATGGCCATGCATTACATGAGTACCCCCCCCATATATGCCCCCCCCCGCCAGAATTAACCGTTCGCTCAACGGGCCGAAAAAAAAAGCAACGCGGAAAAAAAGACAAAAAGTAGACCGCCTCTGCCTCGTCGGAAGAGCACACCGCACTGCGAGCGAACGATCCGAACCCATTCCAGATTGCTCGCCCCACTGCATCCGCCAGGGGACGGCCGTTGGAGACCGTTGAATACCACCAGATTCCGTTGGGTTCGCTTGAATACCGTGGGATCCCGTTGGATCCCGCTGGATCCCATTGGGTTATCATTTGGTTCTATCGGATATCATTGCACACCATCGGATACTACCATTGGATACCCGAATTAATCGCGGTGGATATCGTGGGGTCTCATCTGCGCGCGTTCCCTTCGGCGCGCCGTGCCATATTAATAGACACATGCGCGTGACAGGGGGGAGCGAAGAAGATGACACAACAAAAAAAGCCGATCATGTATTCTATGCTATCGATAACTCTCCCTGCTCTTTCTATGTCAAGCGCCGAGCAGTGCACGGCTACCGCTGCTTTGTCAACTACCAATTCCAGGCTGTACGTGCCGTTCAAACGAATTCTTGCCCTCCTCCCTCTGTCTCTCCCAACCATCGCGACCAAGCGGCCGCACCGACCAACCTTCAAAATCAGCCGAACTAAATGTTCTATCCAACCAATTCTAGTAGCCCTCAACCAGACAATTAATCAATCAATCAATCGACCAATCAAAAGTCAATCAACCAATCAAGCGACCGATCGAACATCCCATCACTCAACCGATCAAGGCAACGATCAAACAATCAGACAAGCAATCAATCCATCGATTAATCAGCCAATCAACCAGCCAATCAAGTAACCGATCAAGCAATCGATCAACCAATCAATCAATCAATCGACCGATCAATCTAACAATCAATCAATCGATCAAGCCACCGACTTATCAATCACTCCATGAACCAACCAACCAACATATCGAATCAATCGACCAATCGACCAACGAGCCAATCAGTGACCTTGGCAACGAACACCAATCCACGCGCAGGCCACGTCATAACAACAAAAACGTAAAATAAACACAAGTGAAAAAAATGGGGGGGAAAAAAAACGGAGAAAAATGAAAAAAAAAAAATCGGAGAGAACTAAAGGACGAGAAAAAATTGCCCGGCAACATGAAAAAACAAAAAGAACTCATGAATCTCTTGGGATTTCGCGCAGTGTCGCTTACCGTGTACCGTACCGTGCTGTGTCATACCGTACCATACTGAGCAGTATGGAACCGCACCGTGTACCATACCGTACGATACAGCATCATACCGTACTGTACCCATGTACCATAACATACGGTGTACTATACGGTACCATACCGTACTGTACGGTACTGTACCGACCTACACTGTGTCGACTCGTACCGTGCCAAACGGTAAACGGTTTCATGACGTACTCTACCGTACCGTACCATATCATACCGTATCGTGTACTTTACAATACCGAGCGCACAAGAAGGCCAGAACATCGACTGGGAGCGAGCAAGCGGCAGAGGGGGGATGAAACCATCAATAACTTCTTCCCAGTACACCGAGACAAGATCGAGGACCGAATACAAAAAGAAAGAAAAAAAAAAAAACAAAGGAGAAAAAACGACTAAAAAAAAACGAAACCGAAAAAAAAAAAAAAAAAGGAAAAAAGGAAAAATAAAACGAAGCAAAAATTAGCCGAAACAAAAAAAAAACGAAGAAGAAAAGGAACGAACAAAACAAAACAAAACAAAAACCAAAACCAAAAATCAACCTATGATGTCGTCCTCTCTCCCGCCTCGCCAAGGGTTGTCCACAACATTCCTTTCTACTTCCACCTCGAGCGTATCCCCCGCCGGCGCTCCCCCCGTCCTGTCGCGACCACCGCGGCCACCGCCACCACCACTACCACCAACACCATTAACCGCACGCCCCCACCCTTCTTGGTGCCTGCCGTTGTTGTTTTTGTTGCTGCTGCTGTTGGAGTGTTCGAGGGAAGAAAGGAACAACTCCCCTGCGCCCCCCAGCGCGGCGGCGGAGGGTGCTGGAAGCGAAGGCGAGGAGGACCCGAGGCGACCAAGGCTAGACTTGGCGGTCAAGCGCTCGACATCTCCCGCTATCTTCGTCGCGTAGGCCTTGAGGTCCAGCTGCCGGTATTCCTGGTGGAGGAAAAGGGGGGAAGGGCGGGGGTCGGCGGCGACGGCGACGGCAGCGGGGGCGGGGGGTGGTGGGATAGATAACATTATAGCGATTCAGGGAGGCGTGTATTAACGGAGTGACTGGGGGGGGAGGGGTTAACGGCGCACGACAGAAGCGCGAGCCGTTCCCGACCGATGTCTTCCAAGTCAAACAAGCCAGCGGTGCGGCGGTGGGGCGGCGGCGGCGGGAGCCGCGTTTGATAGCGAACGCGCTTTCAACAGGGCGCACGAAACCAGCCTTCTTTGTGGTCCGTTACTTTTTCTGCCCCCCCACGCCCCCTTCTTCGCGCTTGGTGCAAGCAATGTCTGCCTGGTCGGTGAAAACCCGACGTGCTTCATCCCGGCATTGTGGGGATGCGAGGGTCTATGGTCATAGGACTACGGTCATGCATGATATTGAGTACCCCCCCTCCCCGCTTCTCTTCTCCCTTCTCCCTCTTCATCCTTCTCCTTTTATTCTTCCTCTTATTCGCCGTCCTCCTCCTCTTCTTTCCTCTCTTTCTCTTCCATTCCCCATCATTTTCTTCCCCCTCTCCGAATCCACCTTCTCTTCCTCATCCTGCCCCACCCCCCCCACCCCTCGCCCCCCCCACCCCCACCCTGAATCTCCCTTCTCCCTGTGGACAGAGACGACTCCTTCTCGTCCCCCCGAGGGGAGGAAGAGACAGAGAAGGACAGACCGACAGACAGACGACACAGACGACACAGACAGACAGACACACAGATGCAATGACAGGTCCCACAGACAAAGCCAGAGAGGAAACAAACGGCAACAAAAAACGACAACAGCAACAAACGAAAAACAAGACCGGAACCAAAACCAAAGGACAAAACAAACAAAACAAAAAACCAGACACAAGAAAAATAAACACAAAGGCACCACACAAAAGCCAGAGAAGCAGAGAGAGAGACAAGAGGCACAGAGAAAAAAAACTGCGAATAATCGAGCGAGCCGAAGGGCTGCTCGACAGATACGCTATCCCCCGCAACGGAAAAAAAAAAAAAACCTCCAGCACACAACAAAAGCCCGAAAAAGGCACACAAGAATACACACGCACAAAAGAACTAAACTCAGCAAAAAAAAACGAAAATCGAGAAGAAACAAAACATGAACAAACAAGACTTAAAAAAGACAGAAGAAACAACCAACAAGAGCCACAGAAACAAGAAAAAACAAAAAACAAAAAAGAAGGGAGGAATGGAGTGAGCCCCCAACAACTCACCGGGTCAAAGGGCTGCTCGATGAAATACGCGATCTCCTCGATGGAAAACAGCCCCCAGCACACGGCAGCCACCACGGGTGCCGTGAAGAGTTCCGTGTGCGGCACCAGCACAATGGGAAGGGTCACGCCGTAGACCGTAAGGAACCGGGACGTGTGTCGGCTGTAGCCCCCCCAACCGAAAAACAGTCGGGGCAAACAGAGGGAGAGAGAGAGAGAGAAAAGTGTGAGAGAGAGAGAGAGAGAGAGAGAGAGAGAGAGAGAGAGAGCAGAGAAAACGGTGTATGCGGAGGGGAGAAGCGGAAGAGCGGTCAGGCCGTCGTCAAGCTCGCCGAGGGGCGAAACAAAAGCGCCTTAACGAACCACTAACAGTAGCAGCAAGCAGCATTAGCAGCGACACCAACAGCATCGGCAGCACCAGCGGAAGGAACAGCGACGAGCAACAGCTCGAGCACCAACACAACAACCGCAACAACCAAAAAGCAAGAACAACGATCACAAAAACATCAACAACCGCAGCACAACAATGACAACAACAAGAACCATGACATCATCGACCGCAGCATAGCAAACAGCTCCCTCCCCCCCTGCCCCCCCCCTTCCCCTCCCCTCCCCTCTCCTCCTCTACCCCCCCCCCCCCCCCCCCCCCCCCCCCCCCCCTTCTATCTCACCTATAACCCCTCGGCACAGGGGTAGTCAGAATGCGCTCGCACATTCCGAGGGAGTCTATGAGCGAGGTAAGGCAGTGCTCGATCTCCATTCTATACGTCACCGAGGTGAAATCAGGCACGCGCCCCCCCGCGCTCTGTCCCGTTCCCCCCTCGGAGTACCCCTTAGCGAGAACCTCCGACATCAACTAGAACAAGTGAATGCAGTGCATCATACAGTGCGGTGGCGTGGTATAGTACGGTGCAGTGTACAGCAGCACGGTACGGTACAGTAGGGTAATGTACAGGGCAGGACACGATAGGACCGGACAGGACACGACAAGACAAAAGAAGGCAAGACAAAACAGGACAGCCCACAACACAGCGGGACACGATAAGACGGGGGCCGAAGACAGGATAAGCCGCGACACGACCAACACAGGACAGAGCAGAACAACACAAGCAGGGCAGGACAGGGCAGGACCGAACGCACAGAGGCACGAGGCGGGGGGGGGGGGGGGGGGGGGGGGGGGGGGGGGGGGGGGGCACATGGGGTTCGTTTAGCACGCCATCGTTATTGTACTCACACGGTTGACGGTTTCATTAACCTAGGCAGTGTGATGTGGTGTGCGGGTATATATATATATATAAAACAAAAGTAACCCCGACCACATCAACGAAAAAAAACGCCACCGTCGCTGCCTTAGCCGCCGCCTCGTTCTGATCGTGGCAAGCAGCTATGCCTCGTACGCAAACCACCAAAAAAGGGGCGACAAAAAGAAGCAAAAAAAAAAAACTTCGGCGCGGGCAGCAGGTGCAGGCAGTTGGTTTACAAATAGTATTGGTACAAATTAGTGTTTGTAGTATAATAGTACTCTTAATACTATTAATAGTGGCACTGGTGATACCACTCTAAATTATTACCGGTAGTGTTTATGGTCTCGATGGGAGGTGAGAGTTACATTAATGCCAATAATGTTAATAGTACCAGTATAGTATTGGTGTTATTCAACAGTGTTACTAAATAGTACACGAATTACTACTACAGTAGCAAAACTAGTGGTGCCCGGCAGCACAAAAAATGACAGCTTTGGGCTCAATCGTTTCACGGGGGTCCTTCGCCAATTCATCGACGCATGCACGCCGTGCCAAAAGCCGATGCCAGGGAGTGCCAAATATTTGTATGTTTTTTTCTTTCGAGAGCAGGGGACACAAAACATACCTCCCCTCTCTCCTTCTACCCTCCCCTCACCACTCGCCCCCTCAACCCCCCCCTCTACATTCCCTCCACCCTCCCCCTCCACCCCTCCAACCCTACCATTCCCTTCTCCCGGGAGTTCCACTGCACCGCACCTGGCATGCGAAAAGCGGAGGGTTCGGGTCTTCTTGCACACGCATGACTTTGTCTCGGGCAAGGGTGGTGAATTCTAGCTCCTCGTCTACCCGCTCGTCCTGCAGGTGCTGCTTCAGCAGAAAAGGAAACATCTGGTGAAATCAGACGGCCACAAGCAGAAACACGCGCGCGAAGGGGGTGGCGGGGGGCGGGGGCGAGGGGGGGGGGGTCTCATGTCATGCATGGCCGTAATCGTATGAGCATAAACCCTCGCATCCCTGCACTACCGGCATGGAGCACGTCGGGTTTTCACCGACCAGGCAGACATTGCTTGCACCAAGCGCCAAGCGCCGTGATGTGTTTGGTGAGTGGCATGAAGGGTGAGCTGCATCCTCTAATGAGAACCGCCTGTGAGGCGGACTTTCTTGCGGACGGATGACAGCGTTGGATGAAGGGGAGGGGTGGGATAGGGTAGAGTTTTGGATAAGGGGAAGACGTTGGCGGTACATGACAGCAGCTCGGTCAATTTATGGAGGAAACGTTAGCCGGGGTGGGGGGGTGGGGCGCGACGCGACGAACAAGAGAAGTTGTAAAACGACAAAAACAACAGCGGTAAGATCAATGGTGAGGGGAGTGAAAGAAGAAGGAGGGGTAGGTAGGGGGATGTTGCAGAGACAATGTCAGAACCTTCCCAATTTACGGAAGACCTTTGAGGTGATATTTATAGCTCTGCACGTTTTTACCCTTTTAGGGCAAACTGGAGACAACCCAACTAAAATTCCAACTAGCTTGTCTCCAAAACGGGACTGCAGCACCAACAGGGTTAGGCACTCACTACCGCGCATTCAAGCATTGAAAATTACCGCACCTTCAGGCAACGCTGATGGCACGTTCTGATTACCTTTGACCACACAGGTTGGGTACGCATTCGCGCACATGTAAGCACTGTTACCGTACACTTCGGGATCCATCACCGAAGGTTTGGGTACTCATGGCGGGACCTTTAGACACCCACCTGAAGGTACTCCTCACAGCACCTTCACGTAACTCACTGCAGCACGATCGGGTACTCGAAACCGCACGCTTAGGTACTCAGTACCGCATAACTGGGTACTCATTACTGCGCATTCAAGTACCTGCTACCAAGCCTATCTGCGCACCAAATACCACACCGTTATATACTCGATACCACACCTGCAAAGAACCATTCCCGTATCATTGAGTACTCATTACCCCCTGGTTAAGTACCCACTGCCGCACATTCAGACACCCATCCGTAGATTCTCGTCACCGCATCTTCACATACTCACTAGCGCACCTCTTGAGCACCAATCACCCCGCCGTTGGATGCTCGTTAGCACCACCTGTAGACAGTCATTCCCGCACCTTTAGCTACTCATTACCGGACACTTAGGTTACACATTCAGGTACTCAATACCGCACATTTACGTCCCCAACACATACCGCACACTTGTACTCATTACCGCACCTTAAGGTACTCGTTACCACACAGTCAGGTACTCATCTACCGTACAGTCAAGCACTGAATACCGCACACGTATCTACGCACTACCGCAACAGCATGTATTCATTTCCGCACATGTAGGTGCCCAACACCGCACAGTTAGGTACCCATTCCCGCACCTTCAGGTATTCCTTCATTTCCTTCCACTCCGCACTGTCGGGCCCAAGAGCCACCGCCCCTAGGCGAGCCAAGCTGCGACAGGTGTTGGTCACCGCTCCCCAGACCTTGCGCGCCTGAGGATGGTCGATGGTAGTGGTGGTGGTGGTAGTGGTGGTGGTGGTGGTGGTGGTGGTGTTGGTGGTAGTGGTGTGGTGTTGGTGTTGGGTGTGGTGGTAATGGTGGTGGTGTTGGTGGTGGTGGTGTTGGTGTGATCGCGATGGTGACGGTGGTGGTGGTGGTGGTGGTGGTGGTGGTGGTGTTGTGTTGGTAGTGGTGTTGTTGTTGTTGTTGGTGGTGGTGGTGGTGGTGGTAATGGTGGTGGTGGTGGTGGTGTGGTGTTGGTGTTGTGTTGGTTGTGGTGGTAATGGTGGTGTTGGTGGTGTTGGTGTTGGTGGTGTTGGTGTGATGGCGATGGTGACGGAGGTGTTGGTGGTGGTGATGGTGGTAGTGTTGGTAGTGGTGGTGGTGTTGGTGGTGATGGTGATGGTGGTGGTGGTGATGGTAGTCGTGGTGGTGGTGCGGTGGTGGTGGTGGTGACGGTAGTGGCGATAGTAGTGGTGTTGACGGTGGTGTTGGTGGTGGTGGTGGCATCGGTGTCGGCGTCAGTGCGGGGCGATAGACGCACGAGCGTCAGCGACAAGCGGGAGAGGTGCGGGGGACAATTGTAACTTCGAACTGGTTGGTGGGAGTAGGTCAGTCTGTCGACGGCCCAGCGCGGTGCTTATAACATGTTGGTTTAGACTGATTGATTGAGTGATGGTTTGGTTGACTGATTGGCTGGTTCTTGGATTGTGTGATTTATCGATTGATTGATTAGAGGTGTGGTTAGGCCGATCACCATCACGAGATGACGCGCTCGGGGAGACGTGAAACACCCAGCCCAACAATCAGCAAGCTAACGAAACAAGACAAACAAGCAACCAAGCACACGAGCAAACAAAAAAACAAACAAACGAACCAACCAGCTAAACAAACACCGCTACCCACGCACCAACACAACCAATTCGCCAACCAACTATTACGGAGGTCCATAGTTAATAGGACCTATGGTATACATAAAAACCTATATATTTCACTATTTTTACTAACAACATCTGGTCCTATTTACCATGGCCCCCCGTAATAGCCAATACGCACAAACCCGCACACCCACTCACCCTAATATCCACAGAATCAACTAACAATTGAACCACACGAACAAGCAAACGTAAGCCTACCCACCCACCCACCCACCCACCTCCCAGAAACGGTTGTACGCCGCGTTGGTCCTGAAGACCAGAAGGAGACCAAGGGCGCCGGACATGATCGAATGTGGAATGGGGGATACCTGGATAAGACAGAAAAAACGCCCCCCAAAATCAGGCAACAGGGGGAAGCGGGGGGGGGGGGCAAAGGGGAAGAGCCTCGCTACTCAAATCCTATCACGCGAGTCCCATAATTTGCAAATAGCAGTGGTGGAGACAAACCTGCTTGGAGTCATTGTATACGAAGTATGACGATATTTCGGATGGACGGAAGGCGGCGTCGATGACGATATACCGATGTTCTTAAGAACGAGAGCGAGAGCGAAAAGGACGATCATGCGAATTTTCTAGGAATGATGATGCAACGAGGAGACAGCACGGAGCATCCACCATTTTTGTCCAAGCTGGGCCAAGTCGCCAAGCAACGTGCTTGTCGATTTTGCGTACGTGCGTACGGGTCTGTACGCACATTCTAGAGGTAACACAAAGAGCCGCCCCACCCACGGCTAGTGGTCGAGTTGGATCATTCGTGCGGGGTGGAGAACCTTAGCTCCGCACAACGGGAAATATCGCATCACGTGGTGTATACTGGTATACGAAAAGGTACCCACGAGGCAGCTACATAGTACCAGATATACCTACCCATCGCTGTCTGTGGAAGTGGCCACACCGGAAAAATAAATCAGTTCATTCGATGTTGCTATCCATATGATAGGCAAAAAAGTCCGCCTCACAAGCGGCTCTCAGCACGATGCAGCCGATCCTTCAGGCGAATCGCCATCCACTTCACGGCGCTTCACACCTGGCGCAGGCATTGCCTGCTTAGTCGTTGAAAGCCAGACGTAACTCCACCCCGGCACTGCAGGGGTACGAGGGTCAGTACATGGTCATGCGACTGCTGCCATGTATGACAATGAGTACCCCGCCCCCCACATACACACCCCGCGAATTTTACATGAAGGGCACTAATAAAACGCACAAATACAAAATAAGCTGGTGCTGGTGCTGCTGTGCGTGCACGTATACATGTATACTAGAGGTACAGAAAGAGCCCGCCCCCCCCCTCTCCCCTAAGGCAAGCAAAAAATGACTACGCCCCCCCCCCCCCCCCCCTCTCACCCATGCGGCGAAGCGGGAAGGAAGAGGATGAGAAAAGGAAAACGTTTCTACTTACCTGGTACCTGGTACGTAATACGTGTGGGAAAAGAAAACGTCATGAGCGCCGAACTGTTGGACGTGCCTCTATTAGGAGAAAAATATGTCGAGACACAGCACTTTCACCCCTGAACAGACACGCCTCCTCGACTGACACCAAACTACTAGGCTTTAGTGTGGAACACTCAGCCCTCTATACACCCATGACAGGGCACTTTTCCTTGACATGTCTCCTCAAACCGTTGCCTAGGAGTGGGAACGGTGCTCCGTCTCGAGAGGGATGCGTGGTCAACGGTCACATGACTTGCTCAGGCAACAAACGAGTACGCCCCCCCCCCCCCCCCCCCCCCCCCCCCGCTTCCCCCCCCCCCGCGCTCCTCCCTGAAGCTCACATGAAGATCGTCGATGACGTGTTGCGGCGATAGGAAGTGGATCATGCTCACGAGAAACGCAAACCCTGTGTTGAAGAGCAGGTGGTCCTTGATGTTGAACAGCAGCCGAGACTTGGGCAGGTTCTGGATGTTGGAGTACCAGTCCTGTCGGGGTTTAGGGTTGGCCAGGGTAAGCTCAGGGCTGGTTTGGTGTGGTTCGGTTCGGTTTTGCTTTGGTTCGTTTTGTTTTGTTTTGATTTGTCCGAATTTGTTTTGTTTGGGTTGTCTTGGTTCGTTTTGATTCGATTTGGTTTGGTTTGGTTCGATATACAGTAGTTCGGTTTGGTTTCGTTCGGCGTGGTGCGGGTTGGTTCGGCTTAGTTTGGTTTGGTTTCGTTCGGCTTTGATTTGGTTTGAGATGTTTCTATTTGATTCGGGTCTCATTATTGATAGTTTGCAATGGTATTTGTTTTCGCCTGCTTTCATGAAAGAAGCGAAAAAAAACGACGGCCGCCGAGGTGAAATCCACCAACTCACTGAAATTTTCTTCCGTCTTTGTTCGTTTTCTCCAGCTTCGGTCAAGGTTGGCTTGCCTTGGGCTGGGTTTGAATTTCGGTCGTTTCTTCACAAGCGACCGGCGCGTCACGCATTCAACCCTCTTGAGGGGAAAAACGATGATACAAGTTGTCGACTACAACCACGGCCACCGCACGTCACGATCGGGGGACGATACAGATTGGTGCCCCGAGATACGACGCAAGGAGTCGTAGGGTACGGGGCGCAACATGATCCTGCTCGTACTGCCGGGCGCTCACGATGCTCCAAAATGGTTGATTGATATTACCAAATTTACCAACAATTGTTGTTGTGGTCGCCAAAGGAGTTTTAACCTTTTTAGGACGCAGTCCCGTTTGGGGACAAAGTACTTAGATTTCGAGTGATTTCTCCCCCAAAACGGGACATCAGTCCAAAAAGGGTTAAACCGAGAGTAAACGAAAAAAAAAGAGACAACGAGCTGTTGACACACCCCTTCCCGAGACCAGAAATGAGAAGATTTTTTTTTGTTTTTGACAATGGCAACAATATTTCCCGACGAAACCAAAACCAAAACCAAAACGGATTTATTTTTTTTCTTCAAATAATTGTATTGTTTTTGCTTTTCAGTATACTCCCTCCCTTGTCTCGGACTATTAATAGGAAGAAAAAAACGCCTTCACCAGCTCTTTCAGGGAAAACCGCAGTCCCGTTTCGGGGACAAACCCAGTCAACTTCTGAGCAATTCGTCCTCCAAAAAAAACGGGACTGCAGTCGTGAAAGGGCCAAGTATAGTTTTTTTTTCTTCGAACACCTCTCTGATTAAACCCTCACTTTTTCGCTTCAAGTTAGGGATCGACCTATCTTGGCCGAAATCACAGCCACCTATAGCGTGCGATGAAGTCGGTGATATGTAGGCACAGAGCGAGGGCGGGGACAATAAACCCGCGGCAGAAACGGCCCACCATAATTGGTGCCAGAAACAGAGCAAGGGTGTGTGCGGGTCCGGTAGTGTATAATACTCTCCGGTACCAAAGTACACCTTGGGCACTTTCTTGGCGAATAGTACTACCCAAGTCTTCGGTAATGGTCCGGGGCGGCGCCTCAATACCCCACAAAACACTCCGGTATGGTTCGTTCGGCAAGGAGTCGATACCGGCACCCGACACATTTTGGTAGGTTCGATACGCCCACCCAAAGTACCTCGGGTACCGGTACCCACCCACCGAACACACGCTTGTAAAAAAAAAAACACCTGCAAACAACAACAACATCACTGACAGACGTAAGCCATCGTCGTGCTGGAGGTTGCACACAACTACTCCTAGCATCATACGTACAGCGGCACAAAAAGTGGAGGCTGCACGTAGTGAAATCACGAGTCGCACCACAAGAAAGAACACGACGTTTATCCGGGGGTCGACAGCACCGTATCACACCGTTGACAAGATAACACACACACCCTTGGGATGAAACATCCGTCGAAGACCATTTCTTCTCCAAAAATAAAAGAGGAGCCAACCGCAAAAGCAGTCAGACCTTTATTGGTTTCTCGGGAACATGATTTCTGTGCGTAGATCTTTCCACGGACTCGTCGAACGCTCGGCCATCGCACCCTCCCCGTTTTGCCGAGAGAAAAAAAAAAATCGGCTTGGTAAAAATCGTCGGAGGGGGTGTGCTATCTACCTATCACCCGTGTGATAAGGTAGTCAAGGAGCACCTACCAAATAGCATTCGGTAAGAAACAAACGGGAAGGCTGGTTCAGGAGTGCGCTTCAGACTATCTAGTACAGCGGCTGCTCCCGGAGTTTCTTTTCTTAGGGTCGATCGTAACGAGGACTGTTTTTAATGTTTTTCTTTTCAGTATATTCGGTATTTTTCGTTTTTTTCCGAAATTTCGGGAAAATACCGAAAAAAAAAAACTGAAAAACACTCATCGTAAAGATCGACCCTTACGTGCGCGTATTGGAGCCGCGAATGTCCAGCCTGCTTTTCCTAGTGATCGTTTTCTTACATGTGCAGTGGCAATAACCCTTTGGAGACACCCGAGACAGCGACCTAATACACACTGGGTAATTCTAATTTTGGTGTTCCGGATCGTCTGCGAGCGGCGTGGGCGGCCCAGAGGCGCGGGTGGGGTCCTGCCGCGCCCGTGCCTCGCGACTCCTTCCGCTGTTATACATACACTACTGCTTGTAGCTCGGACATTGTTAGCTCATGCCACTCCCTGATCACGTAGGGGGCAGTGATGCTGTAAAATCTTCACCTTTTGTCGTCAAGTTTCCCCCTCTGAAGCGCTAAAAAAAGGGTTTAATATGATAGTTGTCCTGTCCTGTGTAGTATTAATAGCACCATTCTGGAAGGAACACGCAAGGACCGAGATGTCTTCATATTCATCATGAAAGAAGCAGAACGACAGACATCGACGCAAAAAGAAAAAAACAAACTGAAGGCTATATATATATACCGGGTATATGCTTTTCAGGCGATTTCCCGCAACACAAAACACCGCCAGATCCCCCGGTGGGGACGCTGGAGAAAAATTTATACTCCCGTTGTGAACTCTTTCCTTGCCGAAACCGGCAAATTTTGCATGTTGACCTCCCTTCTGGTCTTGAACGACGCTTCGTCGTACTGTAGCAGCAGTAGCAGCAGCAGCAGCAGCAGCAGCAGCAGCAGTAGCAGCAGTGGCAGCAGCATACAATCAAGCGGTCCTCGCAAGTACATCCAGAGAGGTAAACGCAAGTGAATGCAATGTTGTGAATTTCATACCATTTACCCCAAACGTTTGCTTTCAGTCGCCAAAACGTGCCAGGTGTTTCACAATATCTACAAGGCTCCCCTTCGGGGTGTGGGTTGACTTGAAATCCCGGAGGCGTCGCGAGTTGAAAAGGGGGCGAGAACAGCATCATCATCAGGCTTCCCTGTGTACTCCGAGTACTCTGCCACTGCATACTGCGGTGTGACAGGGTGAGTGAGGTTCGACGGCGTGTTCTTGGTTTTATAATTTGCACGGGAAAAATGTGAAAAAAAATTGCACGTCTCTTCTGGTGAACACTGCACACACATACAGACAAAAAAAACACCGGGGTTTGTCACAAGACGCCGAAGTGTGAAGTGCTGGTGCTGCTGTACTGCTGTGGTACCGCTTCCGCTGTTGCAGCGTGAACGGCGGGTGCGCAGCTGCTTGAGAAGTCCCGGGGAAGTGTGGGGGTTCGTGTCAACGTCGTGCCCCCTGCGCAGCACCCAACAAAGTCGCGCCGTCCACGAGAATACGTACGTGTTCGGCAAGTCTCGGGGGCACTACTATAAAGTTAGGCGGTGTTTGTCCCTTGCGCAGGGGACTACGGTATCGCAGAGGGGCATTTTTGTTTAAAAGACAGTAGAACGCGGCATTGAGGTCGTTCCGGTCAGGCGGCACGCACATTATACTCCTAGAGAGTACATGAACGACGCCTCACGAGCCCCTTCTCCGATAACCTTGCGGTACGACCAAGCCATCGACGACCCTTGCGGTCTCGCTCGGCACGCCGTACACCTCTTGCGCCCGTCTCTTGATCTCGTAGACGAGATATACATGGTGTGATCACAGCGACGCTCTTGCCCGGCGCGACCTCCATCGTCTCTACCCCTGGCGTGTTCTGTGCGCTGCCCCCCTCGCTCGGTGCAGCTTGTGGGTCCCTATGGTCTCCACCAATACTTTCGCTCATTGTCCAGGACCCTACTCTCTACCCGTGGGGTAAGTAAGGCCGTGCGTGGCAGGTGTCTCGTGGAAGAGGGGGTACGCTACTACGGGGGTCCATAGTTAACGGGACCAAATTTTGTTAGTAAAAATATAGTAAATATATAGGTTTTTATGTATACCATAGGTCCTATTAACTATGCACCCCCGTAATAGTCCGTGCCGACCCTAACGTAACACCTGCTTTTAGCACACACCCTCCTCTGTCTGGAGGGTCGATCTAAATCGCCCTGGAGATGACACCACAAGTACGAATCAGAAACGCGCTACGTGCGTCGACCAGGCATGAAATATCCGGGTCAGTACGTGACTACCTGACATACCCACACTTCGGGTACAACTAAGGCATTTGCGGTCGTACCTAAACGTAAATGGAAGTATCGGAGTTCGTACCAGACGTACAGCAGTAGCTAAAAGGTAGGCAAGTATCGGAGGTCGTACCTAAAGTTGTGTAAAACTCACTGTAGGCGAGTGAGTATCTGAGATCGCACCTATAGTCATAAAACTTAGGAATGCAGCGGAGGTCGTACGTAAAGCTCGGGCAGGTATCGAGGGGTCGTGCCTACAGTAACATTAGCTGAAACTCACCTGGTATGTAAGTGTTGAAGGTCGTACCTAAAGACAGGCGAAACTTACCAGCAGGTGAGTATCGGAGGTTGTACCGATCGTACATTAAATTCACCCCGGTAGCTAGGTATCGAAGGTCGTACCTCGAGTTAGATAAACTTACTGTAGGAAGTATCGGATTTACCTATTACGGGGGACCATATTAGATACCTGGTACGAGTTACGGTACAGACAAAAACCCACACATTTGCCTATTTTTACTAACAATATTTGGTCCTATTTACTACGGCCTCCCGTAATATCATATCGTATTGTATACCCAAAACTCACCGGTATGTGAGTATCGGAGGACGCGTCTGACGTACCTATTACTAAGTGACTAGTAATAGGCAAGGTTCATACCCGGGTATTTTACCCGGGTATACCCAAGTGCGTACCTGGCATATTGAAAAAAGTATATGTATTCTTGTTTTGATTTTCTGTCACTCTATACCCTATCACCGGGGGTATGTTGGATACCACACCCCCTTCGGAGGTGCGCCTGAAAACACCATCAAACTCCAAAGTCATCACACCCGGTGGACACCATTCACCCACAACTCGCACGCACCGGCATCGATACCGGTACCAGCATGGAGGCAACCGCTGTGCCCCCCATCACAGAAGTGGGTCGATCACGGGAACTTGCTACAAACCAGCGCGACTGCTGCGGTATTGCAGCAACGGTATTTCATGTGCTGGGGTGTGGTGTGGGCTAGAAAGGAAGGTTTCATATCAAGATATCACCAGTCTGTGCTTCAGTGAGACAAGGCCTCTGAGGCTCTGAGGTACCTATTACGGGGGTCTATAGTTAACAGGACCTATGGCATACATAAAAACCTATATATTTAGGTATTTTTACTAACAATATTTGGTCCTGTTAACTATGGACCCCCGTAATAGTACAATCCTCGGGAGTTTCATCACCGAATGATTGTGGTACCGGTAACAGCAGTTCTTCAGCATCGCAGCTACTGCCGTAGGCGGGTTTTTTTCGGCGTCATCCCCGGGTGTTTAATCGTAGGCCTTACTATTACGGGGGGCCATAGTAAATAGGACCAAATATTGTTAGTAAAAAATAGGGAAATATATAGGATTTTGTCTTTACCGTAGGTCCTATTTACTATGGTCCCCCGTAATATCACCGGCGTCGTGTGGGAATGGAAAAGCGAGCTGGTTTCAGACCAAAGCAAAAGCCTACCATGCTAACCATAACACCCTTTATCATCACCCCCCCTGTGCGCACCCCGTTATCACCCCCCCTGCAATCTGGCCGGGGTCTGTTCACACTCTTTGCAATCCAAGATACCGCTTGCACACCCCCTCGTTAGCCCACCCCCCTACTATTCATAGAGCAAGCACACCCGGTGATGACATTTTCACAGGTCAGTTGGTTATCACCGGGGTGTGCTGTCATGCGTGTTGCACGGTACGTACAAGAACATGCCGTATCACACGGGTGATAAAGAAACACCCCCCCCTTACCCCTCGGACAATTTCCCAGGGTGATTGTTCTCGACAACGGAGAGCGTGCAAACGCCGAGCGATGTGTCTATGGAAAGGTGTCCACGAGATCTCCCCAAAGCCACCCACTTTCGTTGTGTGTGTGCACCTCTTGCCGTGCAGAATATCGGCTCGGCAAGGCATCCCAGGTGGTGTGCTATTCTCGCATACTGGTGGGTAGACTACTATTAATTATGAATACGTATGGATTGAGTGTTGCAGGTACGTAAGAAGACACCGGCAAAACGCACTTACTGCTGCTGGTCGCACTATTGATCAGTACTGCTGTAGTGAATGTTACCCACCGCGCTGCCGTACTTCCTCGGGCTTGCCACCCTACACGTGATCGCATGCGCCCCTCTCCTGCTCCTGCTTCCGGCAAATCCTCCTCCTCCTCCTTCTCGCCTCGCCCGCTCTGCCTCCTGCCTCCAAGATCGCTCCGTCCCAGAAAAGTCGGAACAAGATGACAGCCCTCTCGTGAACATGGCACCGTCAGAAGCAGCTCGCAACCCTGCGGAAGACGAAGGTCCGCCCGCGGATAAGCCGAAGCCCGCAGCGGAAGGCAGCCCTACGGCCATCGTCATCACCACCGCCGCCATCACAAGGACGGGTGGCAGGCGCGCTCTCTTTTTTCTAGGGGTCGCAGCCATCCTTCCACTGCCTGTGGTGTCGTCTTGTCTTGCTTGCACCGGGCGCACTGACTACGTTTTCACCAACAAGTTGAAGTGGGCGTGCTCGTAGCAGCAGCAAATACACAGCGAAGCAGCAGCGCAGTGCGCACCGCACTAGAACCAGCACAAACGGCGGCGGGTTTTGTGACTTGAAAAAAAAAAAACAGACTACGTACAAGACGTGTACACAACGTGCAGGGGGCAAGCTCCCGCTGGCCTTAGAGAATCGGCAAGGAAACAGTCTCCGGGGAGAGACAGCACACAGCGGCGACACTATGCTTTGCGAGTCGTTGGTCGATCTGCAAGGTGCTAGTAGCAGGCCAGAGGTAGGTTGATATAGTCGATCTTCAAAAAAAAGTATTGCGAAAAAAAAACAAAAAACGCGTTCGTGGCCATTTTCTGGTTTCTACTTCGGAGGCCGAGTATTTTTTCGGGGACCGGGGATCAGATCTTGTCGGCGGGGCGTAACGAGCAGATCACCGTGAACAACCCGCGAGCACGGGGAATATCCGCGGCGCTGGTGCTGCGCAGGCGAATAACCTTCGAAGCCTCACTGCCCCGCTTGAACCCAAATTACGATGATTCGTGCTGATGCTGGTGCTGGTACTGGCGCTGTTGCTGCTGCTGCTGCTGCTGCTGCGGCATCATCATCTCAGGGCCGTTCCTAACGAACCGAAAAGAAATCGCGATTCGTGACTTTTAGGCATGCCAAAAGATCACGATCCGTGACATTTCAGTTCTAACGAAAAAAAGCCGAAAAACGTTGCGTTTCGTGATATTTTCAAATAGTTCAAGTTCTGATATTTCAAACCCAACGTTTTTTGGGGGTGTGGAGTGTGGAGCAAACTCTCGAGAGTGGGGCACGGCCAGGCCGGGCTGGGCCGTCCGCACCTGGCCCAGCCCGTGACATATTCGAATTGCGGTCCGAAGCCTGACCCAGCCTACGAGATTCCAACTTCGCCGGCCGTCGGCCAAGCTCGTTTCGCGAGATTCCATCTCGCAGGCCGTCGGCCCGGCCTGGCCAGTGACATCCCCAGGTCATTTTCGCGTTTGTCTTCCAGCAGTGGCTCCTCCTCCTGGAAATTTCGAGGCCACAACCTCCTCGTTAGCCCGCGCCCAGCTGTGTCTTTGGGTAGCCGCCCGTAGTCCACAAGCGGCGTACGAAGCAGAGTCTGCCATGCCCCTATGCCGACCATCGGATACCGTTGGTGCACGTGGGTTGCGTAGTGCCTTGATCAGGCGTATTTTGAGACACGACAAATGTCACGAATCGTGATTTTGTTTTTTTTTTAGGGAAAAGCTAAAAAAATTGGCGTCATGAATCGTGATTTTTTTGTCGTGATTCACGACAAAAAAATCACGATTCACGACAAAAATCTCACGAATCGTGATTTTTTTTGTTCGTTAGGAGTGGCCCTCAGCATATCGTACCCTTGAGTGAAAACGCTATTCCCGGCCTCGGGCGGCGGGTAATAACACCTGACAGCCCGACTTCGCTTACGAGTGCGCCATTGCGCGCGCGTCTCTCAGGGGCGTTGCAACACAGTCGGGTCTGCCTCGGGCCTTCCGTGCGGTGATAACCGTGCTGGTGCTCTGCAAACAAGTAGGTGGCTTGTACTCTATGGCAACACCAGCGGCAGCAACAGCAAGCTGTACGCGAAGTAGACCGGTGCAACATGAGGACGGTATAGATAACCCGCAACCAATGCCCTGCCGAGACCGGCGGCCGAGCCAAGACAAGAGATGGATCGATCAACGTGAACGCCCGCCAACAAACAGCCCATCAGCATAGGCAGGTCCCGTTAGACCATAGTCGGGCATGCATGCAGGCGTCGTGCGGTATCCTGGATCCTGGATCCTGAACCCTGATGTGCGGCGGGTAACTTCGTGCATGAAAAGCATGGGATTTGCTTTTCTACCCTCGAAAGCTTCCACTCGGCGTCTTTGACTCAGTTCCTATTCCAAGTGTGCGGATAGATCTACAGTATGTAGCGGACGGGCGCCCGCCTCTTGGCCGTGTCATACGGACGATCGTATCGAATCCGGCGTACAGGACCAATTTTGTTTCAAGTAAAAATCTCGGATCCTGAAGAGAGTGCGGCGGGTTGAGTATAAAAACATCATGAAGATTACTTGAACCTTCTGCCTTGGCGGCTTTGACTTTTGACCTTGCCTTTGTCCAGCCGAGACCGGCGGGTGAGCCACCACAGGAGATGTAAACGGTCGAGGTGAACGCCCAACCAAGCATCCTACCAACCTGTCTTAGGCCGGTCCCATTCGACCGTTCGGGCATACAGGCGCCGTGCAGTATCCTGGATCCTGGATCCTGGATCCTGGATCCTGGAGAACGGCGGGTAAATTCAGTAAAAAAAGCATGGCAAATTGATATAATATTGCTATTTTTGCGGGGATTCGAGCTCCATTCCGGCGTACAGGACGGACATAATATGCTACTGCATTATGTCCCCCTAGCGCGGATCACTCAATGCAAGTATTCGAATGGATGAGGCCTCCTGCGCCGGCATGGGGTCCTCGCCTGGTATACCACCCCGCGCTGAATGGACGTTTGGCTGGCGTATCCCAAACTCAGCGCGCGGTTAGTACCTGTAAATGATCTGGGTACAAAAACCTATGAATACTACTACTGCTGGATGGGTGGGATGGTCTCAAGATTTCCTGACCAACTCTGCTCACGAGGCTTGGGTTGCGAAAAGGGGAAGTGGCCTCTCTGGGATACCAAATCTGAGACATTCTGATCGAATCCGTGGTTCCATTATTTTTGGATCCTCCGGTGCGATAGTCATTTTCATAATGTACTATATCTCCCTACCGTGGATGATTTAATGCAAGTATGCGGATGGATCCTCCTGCGCCGGCCCGTGGCCCCGCCCATACTTCGTTATTCCGTTGCATTGTCTCGAAGTTCACCACGGGTCAAGCGCAGAGTTGTCTCACCCAAACTTCCTTAGCATGGGATCATCCTTTCCAGCACACGCTGCGAAATCTCTATGCCCTGGATCCTGGAAGAGGGCACGGCGGGTTTGAGTATACCAACGTATAATTCTCGAACTTCTTTCCGCGGCAGCTTTAGGCTTTGACCGCAGCCCTTGTCCGGCTGAGACCAGTGGGCTGCGGCGTCTGGGCCATCCTATTACGGGGGTCCATAGTTAACGGGACCAAATTTTGTTAGTAAAAATAGGAAAATATATAGATTTTTATGTACACCATAGGTCCTGTTAACTATGGACCCCCGTAACAGGATATATCCTATTATTAGCGGGTTTCCTACGCATGCGACATGGACACTTGTTGGGACACCAACACATAAAGTAATATAACTCCGTCGTTTTCTACTTGTGTGTGCTTCTGCGAGTCCATCTATCTAGCCGGTTGTATAGCGATGCTCGCCCCGGGCCAACTGCTGAGTTCAGGGGTAGGTAGGTGTGAAGGTGTGGGTGACCATTTCCTTGAGTGCCCCATGGGGTAAGCCAAGGCAGGAGATGTCAGAAGACGAATCGGTTCGAGGTGAACGCCCGCCCAAGCACCCTGTCATCGCAAAAGGGGTGTCGAATTGGACCCTTTCGGCATGCACGCGTTCGGCCGTAGCCTAGACTTGGATCCTGGAGTACTGTATATTGTACCAGGTACGGCAGGTAAAAATAAACAAAGAAAGGCGACAGCATTATTTTAGGCTTCGCGGTGGATCGTTCCCGGGCATCTGATCTATCTAAGGGTATTTTTATTTTTATTTTCATCATCACTTTTACTTTCCAGCCCACTCGCAGGAGGTTTTACCCTCGACGATCTTCTGGACAAGCCGTGGTCACAGGTGTCGTCCCTTCTCCCCCCCGGTACGTGCCATTTAGTTTTTATCGCGCATAGGGTTCAGCATTCCCACTGCTCGTCGACTTTCATCGAATGTACAGCTAACTCACGCTCTCGTGCTTTCCGCTAATCAATTTTATGCAAGAAAAAGTCCCTACGAGCGTGCACTCGGTGAGACTCGAACTCACGAAATTGATCTTGATAGGCTTGCTGACCACCTACCAAGCCACCGGGGACGCCGGTATACTGTATGGAGGATACTGAATAATTGACTTGAGCAAGTGATAAATACAGTAGTAAAGAATCTATATGAGGGGTTTGTGTGGAGTTGTTGCCCTACAGCAGGGCGGTGCAGGGGAGCTCCCTGGAAACGGGGCTAGCGTGGTCGGCCGATTATCCGAGCGCTTTCCTGCGTTATGATGTAGGCAACGAAGCCCTTTAGAGGTGGGTTGACGGTCCTCGAGAGAGCGAGACCGGGCCTCGATGAAGGCGGATCACTCCCGCAGGCCCCTGTCAGACCAGGGTCTAGGGGGAGGCGGGGGCGGGGGGGGGGGGGGGGGTGTACTCTTTATCATGCATGGTCGTAGTCGTATGGCCATAGACCCTCGCATCCCTACAATGCCGGGACGGGGGGAGTAGCCGTGGCTTTGGCCAGAGGGACGCAATCTTTCATGCTTAGTACACAGCCTGCAGGTCCTAGTGCCTCGTTTCACGGTAAATGTCTCGTTCCCACGCATGTGTGGTCGGAGAGTGACATAATACGTACGAGCCAAGGCTTCCACATCGTCCCCTCCCACACGGACCGAACATCCGCCTTTGCTACGGGCTGCTTTCTGCACCGTTGAGTGAGGGTACGAACTTCACCACCACCGTTGAACTGGGTTTCCGTCCTATGGTTGACTCTTCCACAAGCAGCGGTGTGATTGCTCCAAAAAAATCTGGTCCGTGTTTTCGAACACGACAGGAGGAGGGATTTCAATCGCATCCCTGCTGTTCGTGGACGAGTCAACCCCATGATATAAACCTAGTTATCCGGTGGAGGGTTCTCCTGTGGCAGGGCGGTACATAGGACCGTCGAGGCAACAGAGCTAGCGTGGCCCGCCGCTTTTCTGAACACTTTCCTTCGGCATGATGTAGACTGATCTCGGTGCCGTCGAGTGAGGGCACGAAATACAACTACCGGGAGATCGGGTTTACGTCGTATGTATGGTCCAATCGTCGACGGAAGTTGATGTGATTGTATCTGACGAGCTGGCCGGTGTTTTTCAACACGACAGAAGAAGCGGATACAGCCACATCACTGTGCGTGGACGACTCAAACACACGACGTAAACCTAGCATTCCAGTTGTGTACTTCGTACCCTCACTCCACGCAGCCGAAATCAGTGTCGACGCGGCCGAGTGGTCGAGGCAAGGTAACAGCTTGCTAAGCTGTTGGGGTTTTCGCTTGTCAGCTTTAGATCTCACCGTCGACGCCGCTGTGGAGGTTGCGTACAGCAGGGCGGTACATGGGACCGTTGAGGAAACAAAGCTAGAGTGGCCCGCCGGTTAACCCGAGCACGTTCGTTCGCTACGATGTAGACTGATTTTTCGGTGCCGTGAATATGTGAGGTATGAAGTACACTATCGGCAGACGGGGTTAACGTCGTATGGTCGACTAGTTGACGAGAAGCGGTTCTAATGTATCCAACAAACTACCTCGTGTCTTTCTACGGGATAGAAGGAGGGAATTCAGCTACAACACTGTTCCTGGAACAGTCAACCATACGACGTGTTCCCAGTCTTCAGGTGTTACGGGGGACCATAGTAAATAGGACCAAATATTGCTGGTAAAAATAGGGAAATATATAGTTTTTTTTGTGTGTACCGTAGGTCCTATTTACTATGGTCCCCCGTAATAGTGTACTTCGCACCCTTTCTCCACGGGGCCGAAATCAGTGCCGACGAGGTCGAGTGGTTAAGGTGACGGCTTGCTAGCAAGTCATAGGTGTTTGCCCTGCGTGAGTTCAACTTTCATGGTAAATGCCTTGAAGGTTACCCTATAGAAGGCCGATACAGGAGGGGGGGGGGGGACAGATCCAGCTTGGTTGGCTCATTAACCCAGCGATTTCCTTCGCTATAATGTAGAGTGATTCTCGGCGCCACGGAAGGAGGGTATACGAAGGACACCATCGCAGCACTGCCTTTAGGTCGTATGGTTGACTCATCCACGAAGAATGATGTGATTGTATCAAAAGAAGATGACCCGTGTTCAAAACGCGAAAGAAGGGAGGGGAACAACGACATCACTGTTCGTGGGCAATACACCTTTGCGGCGTAAACCCAGTTTTCCGGCGTACAGTGTAGTTCGTACCCTCACTCGACGGACCCTTACTCAGTGTCGAGTCGGTAACCCGTTTCCCCTTTGCCCTCGTGAGTTTCGATGTCATCCTCGAGGCCAATTTGGAGGTTTCCCTACTGCAGGGCGGTACACACAAGGGGCCGGGACCCCGCCCCCCCCCCACTTGTACAATGTGAGCGTAGAACAATCCTTGCGGAGAAGTTGAAGAGTGAGGCAGACCATTAGGCGTATCGAATGGAGAGGCTGTCCACACCTTGTGGGGAGTGCTACATTTGTTCAAATCCTCCGCACGGATTTCTTTACGCCCTCGTTACGCAAGGGAGGAGACCCGGCCGCCTGTGCAGGGGAGCCCCGAGGGAAAACAAAAACAGCGTGATCGGCCACTTGACCGAACACTTTCCTTCACCGCAGTATCATGCAGACTAATGTCGACGCCGTGGAGGCAGGGTACGAACTACACTGCCGGAAAGTTGTGTTCTCGTCGTATGGTTGACTCGTCCATGTGAAGTGATAATATTGTATCTAAAGAAACTGGTCCGTGTTTTTCAACACGACAGAAGGAGGGGGTATAATCGCATCACTGTCTGTCTGTGGACGAATCAACCGTACCACGCAAATCCAGTTTTCTGGTACAGTAGTAGTGTGTAATTCGTACCGTGGCTTCACGGCGCCGACGTGGCCGAGTGGTTAGAGGTAACCGCTTGTTAGGCCGTTGGACTTTGCCCGCGTGAGTTCCAGTCTTTTCGTCGACGCCAATGTGAAGGTTGCGCTCTGGCAGAGCGGTAAATGGGAGCCCCGAAGGAACAGATTTAGCGTGGGTGGCCGCTTAACCGAGTGCTTTCCTTCGCTACGGTGTAGACTGGTTTCGGCGCCACGGAGTGAGGATAGGAACCACCGTGCCGAGATAGTGGGCATACGTTGTATGGTTGGCTCATCCCCGACCGTTGATGTGATTGGATCCCGAGAAAACGGTCGGTGTTTCTCAACGCGACAGAAGGAGGGGATACAGCAGTCGCATCACTGTTCGTGGACGAGTCGACCATATTCTGGTGGTGAAGTTCGTAACCACACTCCGCGGAGCCGAAATCAGAGTCGAGGCGGCCATGTGGTCGAGCTAAGGTAACAGGTCGTCAAGTCGGTGGGCTTTGCGCGCTAGAGTTTTAAGCTCATCGCCGACGCCAAAGTGGAGGTTTCCCAACGGCAGGGCGGTACGTGGGACCGTCGAGGGAACAGAGATAGTGCGGCCGACCGCTTTACCGAGCACTTTCCTTCGCCAGATGTAGGCTAACTTTGGCGCCGTGGAGTGAGGGTACGAACTACACTATGTTATAATACTGCCTTGTATGAGGTTGAAAGCCCGGTAATTACCTGGGTTCAGGCACTGGGAACGTATTGTAGTACTTGGAAGGCGTATCTTAGATGGAAAACGGGTTTTCCAGAGACGCACGAGCTTGGTCTCAGTCTCCGCGTGCCCGAGAAGAATAAAACTGCTCTTCTTCTATCGCTAAGCAAGCAACACACGCGAGTACCAACGAGTACCGACTTAAAAGGCAGACCTGTCCAAGGATACAAAGTGTCCCGCAAGCTTGATCTTAACAAGTGGCGTCTTCGGCTTAGGACTTTTCGCTTTTTTGTCAGTTTGAGTTGTTTCGGTTTACGCCGTATGGTTGAGTCGTCCACAGCAGTGATGATGTGATACAGTAGTATCTAAGAAACTGGTCCGTGCTTTTAAACACGACGGAAGGAGGAAACTCCTCTGCGCGGTTGCGAAATCAGTGTAGACGTGGCCGAGTGGTTGAGGCCACGGAGGATCGGTCTGGCATATTTGTTCCACACACGCCATCAAGTGCGTCTCTCAATACAACGGACTATAGTTGCTTGTGAAGAGCGGTAGCTGCCCGCAAATGACGTGCTAACGTTCAGCTGAGGGTAGTTTTTTTAATACCTGGTATCACTTTGCGTACCCCAATATTCGACCAATTTTCGACCCCTACATCACATCAAACAATTTATTAAGGTGTAGGGCCGCCAGCAGCGTGGCATGCTGGACGCCGCAGCCAAGAAAAGGTATAAGCAGCAACGTCGCAATCTCAGGGAAGGCGAACGAAGAACCGAGGTCGATATTCGATCGAGAATTGTACTCGAAAAGCTCTGCAAAGAGAAAATATACGTGTAACATTAAGAAATGTGCGGTGCAACCTGATACAAACGCGGTGCAACCTGAGCCTAAACGTTTCAACACATATAGACGCGATGGTGGTGCCATGTTGCCTGTGTATGATGCACAGTACGAACGTACATCGACTGGGCAGCCCGCAGACAACAATGTCCGAAGTATCGCCTAGCTTTCAAAGCTGAGTATCAACCACTTTATTGGTCCAACTCACAACGAACGTAGTTCTAAAAGCCGGCAGTACCTACGTGAACAATACATAAAATCAAAATCATAAAGGGGGCAGAACAGCCATCGCGAAATCGAAGCGAAAAATAACAGCCAATCAAGGGGGGGGGGGGGGGCGGGGAGGGCGTACTCATGCGTTGCTCACCTTAGTCATGGCACCGTTGACCACGCGTCCCTTTCGAGACGGAGCACCGTTCGTACTCCTAGTAGAGACACCTCCTACAGTTGGGCGCTCAAGGCGCTGTTTAGATACGCATATCGCAAAGAAATGTTTTGCTAATCTTGTCCCCTTCCTGCTCCGCCGCCTGTGGCCGCCATCTATCTCCTAGGGTGGCGATCGTTTTCTCGTTGGTATTTAGTGTACCAGGTATTAAACTCCTCCACATGTGACATTCGTCTGTTTTCCTCATCTCGTCGAACACCCGTTCCTCCCTGCATAGTTCATATTATCCCAATAAGTGAGTTCTACTCTATTGCTTTGCCACAAGGGCACACCTGTGCATTTACTTCCTCCTCCCGTCTACTGGTAAACCTCTTTCTTCTGTCTGGCACATGCAGGTCCCCCGCACGAAATCGCAGTTGTCAGCGTTTTCGCCAAGTCCATTGGGCTGTGCAGGTATGTTTTCATCACTATCCTTTCTCTTCACCTCCCTTGTATCTCCAAGTGTTCTCCCCCTTCACCTTTTTTCTTAGCGCTAGCCTTTCCCTTGCTTTTATTTTTTCTTTTACTGCTGTCTTGTACACCCCAAAATTATCTATACGGACAGCATCTGTTCTTGGTTTCCTGCTATATCCTTCCATACTTTCTCATCCCACCTTGTACGAGCTTGCCCTCTAGCAGAGCAGCCGCTTCTTGAATTCTAATCAAACAGGAAGACGAGTGAGTCCAGAAAGAGCCACGGGTTGCAGGGCCGGAAAAAAAGCCAGCCGCGACAACCCAGGAGCAGGCCGGGACGGGTTCTACAAGTGCTACGCTCCCCTTCTTGCGAGCATGTCCATTGTCACCACCGCAGTCGCTTTTTTTCGCTTGCTCTCGTTGTCTCGCAGCAACAGCACCCCGGTTGCAAGGGCCAAGCTGCCTCCTCTCGCGTGACGAACAAACTGCCACCGACAGAACATTTTCCTTCCTTCTGGTCCCGCGGCACCATGGATATAGCGCTAGCCACGCAAGCCACCGGGGGTTCCCAACAGCCCATCGCGGGACGGCGCGCGGAACGTGCTTTCAACTACCGCAATGAAGCGAGTAAACGCCCCTCTCCCCCCCTGGACCGACTTTTCGAGCTCGATAACTCCTTGACATAGCAGGCGACCACACCAAACGACACGTTTTTGGACAGCCCCTCGGCGACATGTGTCCGATGCCGTGGAGATGTCGAGCTCGAAAAGTCGGCCCGGGAGGGGCGGTAGGACTGCAGTCTCGTTTGGGAACAATAGGGGACAAATTACTTGGAATTAGAGTGGTTTGTCCCCAAAACGGGACTGCGCTACTAACAGGGCTAGTTAACCCTCTCGGGACTTACTTGCTTGTAGTATAGAGGGGAAAATGACGTTAAAAAAAAAAAAAGTCACGATTACAGCTACAGGGCCCAACACTTGCGTGGTGATTGGGCGGTGAAAACAAAAAAAAACTGGTGTCCGAGCTACAATGGTTGATGCAAGGAGTCGTCCGGCACGTGCGGGCAGCATGGTTATATCCGTACTACTGGGCGCTCGCTCGCATTGCTCGTAGACGGTCAACAACACCACTACAATTATGGTGATCGCTATCTCAACACCCAGTGAGGGGTTGCGCAGCGCACAGCACTGCTAACACCTGGGTAGAAGGGTCGTGCCGGGATTGCAACGCCTGCGAAGCCTCGAGGGGACGTGAAGTTTCAACGTGAGCCAGTTGATTAACTTGATCTCTTCTGCCTCACCAAAATTTTAGTTAATCTGTGGAACGTGTCCCTGTTCTGCGTTTCTCCAAGCATCAACGCCTGCTGACAACGTCACCGTCGATTTTGTTTCCTTTAACCCTTCAAACCCCTGCAGACGTTATCCTACACTACGCAATTCCAGTCGAAGAACATCACAAAACAAAACATACTCTGACACCCAAAACAAGGGGCACTTCGAAAGCACTATCCCTCAAAAACGTTTCTAATCTCCCTTTTTTCTTTGTTTTTTCCGCCGACGAAGGTTGAAAATAACCCCCCCGCCCCCCCCCCCCCCCCCCGCTTGGTGCAATAAACGTCTGCCTGGTCGGTGAAAACCCGACATGCTCCGTCCCGGCTTCGCAGGGATGCGAGGGTCTTATTAGTCACACGACTACGGGCATGCATGGGATCGAGTACATCTCTCCTATCGAGTACACTCCGTCTCGAAAAGGAAGCGTGGTCAATGGTCAAATGAATAAGGCAAGCAACAAATGAGTACGCCCCCCGTCCCCCGTCCCCCCACGGATAACGCGCGGCGAAATAACCCCTACGGGTCACGGAGATAGCGACCATGACAACGACAATTTCGGGTTTATCAACCATCTATGAGCAGCGAGAGCACCCAGCAGCATGCACGGGTATAATCATGCCGCGCCCGTGCCGTGCAACTCCTTTCAACCATTGTAACACACGCAATGACCGTTGCTGTAATCGCTTTTTAAATGATCAATTTCCCCACCCCCCCTCGAGTCTCAGGAGGGTTAACGCGGAACATACATTCCGCCAGTCGTCTAATAACAACTCTACTGTATGTAGCTCTTAAAACCTTGAGCCACTGCAAGCCTCACCCTTGCACCAAGTCCGAGTAATTTGTCCCCAAAAAACGTTTTTTTTTTTGCAGGCAGATTTCAAAAACGGGTTAAGGTCGCTCGGCGAAATAACAAAAATCTTCGATGCCACGAGCGGCTTCATCTACGTGTACACCGGTATACGACAAAGGGACGGGAAGCGGGAAAAAAAAAACGTCCCCCTCTCCCGGGAAATGTTCCTCGACATTTAACTAGCCCTAGAGAGCACGGCCTTCCGCCTCGCGTGAAACCCACGGTTTGTCTTTTTGGTGTTCTCGACCGATACCACAAAAACGGGGGGAGGGGGCACGAATCTCCGCAAACAACCTTGCCGCGAATCACGGTGTACGCAGAGCAGTGCGTGCGGCAGAGCGAGTAGAACACCCGCACATCAAAAGGCAGTACTACACACCACCAGAATCAGAGCTTATACCATCTCATTGCACGCACAAATTCGACGCGAGTTGACGGAGAAAGAAAACGTTGGCTTCTTTCCCGCGATAAAAAAGGAAGGCATGCACCGTAGTGGTGAGGGGGGGGGGGGGGGGGGGACGCCCGGTATGCGACCCCGGGTCTGAGGTACGAAGAGGAAGCCGGAGAAGTAAAGCAGATACAACACAAAGCATACCAGATGGAATTGGGAAAAACAATTTAAAAAGCACCTCCATGCATCCTCGCACGCCGCGAGGGACACACACTGCGGTAGCAGTGCTAGCAACCCCGTGTCGACCAGAAAAAAAAGGAACTCGCCCCAGACGGCCCCACTCCCACCCCCACCTCGGCGACCTCCACCCTCATCGTCACCGCTACCATCGCCCCCCCCCTCCGCATCCAATCTCTGCAACAAAACCACACGCCATGGTTATTGGCGCTACAAGACGCTCCTATCTTTGATATCCAGCGGCTCCGCGCGGTAGAACGACGCGTACACGCTCGCCCCCACCAGGTATACCGCCGCTGTGACCTGCTCGACGCGCGCCAGGGGAGAGCGACACAAAAAAAAGCGGGAAGTTAAGGCCGTGACGCAGCAGCAGCAGCAGCAGGGGCGGCTGGAGATCTGAGTCCAATCACCGCTGTCTGCGCAGTGACTGGAATGCCTTGACTTGCCGTACAGGAGACGCGAGCAGCTGGGCAACAGCGACAAAACCACTGCATATGGTCTTTCCTAACGAACGCGGAAAAAAAAAAAACCCAACGATTCGTGACAAAACATCACGATTCTTAACATCGCATTTTTCTGAAATTGGAGTTAACGTTTGCATACAGGCGTTACAGCATGTACCGTGTATGCATGAAGAAACGAATCGTGACACCCTTCACGTTTTTCCCTCGATTTTTCTCAAAATGTTATTTTGAGAATGTTGCCAGGATGCGTGACAGATATCACAACTCCTTTCTGAAAAAAAAAAAAAAGCCACGTTTTTTTCTTTGTGTCACTCACGGTTCGAGTCTTTTGTTTTTGTTCGATACACAGGAACGCCCTTGAAAAAGAAAAAGCAACTACCCTATAACGAAAAAGGGGTAAACGCGGTGAAATCATGACCGCGCCACGCCACAGACAAGCGCTCAGAATAGTTATGCGAGCGATCGATCCCAATGTCGACCCCCTCCCCTCTCCCCCCCCCCCCCCCCCCATTTCCCGCCGACAAGGTGATAAATCATTTTCGAATGAAGTACGAGTATATGGGAAAAAAAAGTGTTGAGCGAGCAACTCTTGGAGGTGTTCCCATTAGAACTACAAGGAACACGGTGATCCGTCTCGAAATCCGTGCGTGGTCAATGGTCAGATGACTAAGGCAAGCAACACATGGGTACGCCCCGCTTCCCTCCGCCCCCCCCCGGCTGCCAACCTCCCGCCTACTACACCCCCTAATAACGCCCACCCTCTCCCACAACAAGTACTCGTTTCGCTCCAGCACGAGAGCCCGATCCCCGGGTTTCCAAGAAACGAAAATAAAATGGCAGGAATGATGCGATAGCCCGCCCGCTACTGCATGCGTAATACCAGCGATAACACCACCAAGCCGGCCTTCACCGCTTCTGTTGAAAAGAAGGATCAAGATCGATCGTTGTACGCGAAGATTGCCGCACCCTATATACGTGTACTGTGCCGAAGAAACGCCAGGAAGTAGATTACCCACCCCCCCCCCTATTGCTCCGTCTCGAAAGGGATGCGTGGTCAATGGTCAAATGACTAAGGCAAGCAACAAATGAGTACGCCCCCCCCCCCCCCCCCCCCCCCCTATTGCGTGAGCTAGACCACCAGGGTATCGGGGTTTTGTTTTGGCGGTTGCCATGGCTAGCGGTCGAGTTGGGTCGTTTGTGTGGGGTGGAGAACCTTACCTCCGAACTAGGTGAGTATCACATAGTGTGTACCTGGCTTAAGGTGAGGCACCCACGAGGCAGTTACATATTATGGGGGACCATAGTAAATAGGACCAAATCTTGCCGGTAAAAATAGGTAAATGTATAGGTTTTTGTCTGTATCATAGGTCCTATTTACTATGGCCCCCCGTAATAGTATACCCATCGCTGTTTTTGGAAGTGACCACACCAGAAAAAAGATCAATTCATTCGACGCTGGCATATCTACATGCAAGAAACCCCGCCTCTCGAACGATTCTTAGCAGGATGCTGCTCACCCTTCATGGGACTCGCCGTAAACACCTCACGGCGCATCGCGCTTGGTGCAAGCAAATGTCTAGCCCGGTCGGTGAAAACCCAACGGGCTCCGTCCCGGCATTGTAGGGATGCGAGGGTCTATGGTCATACAACCACGGTCATGCATGACAATGAGTACACCCCTTCCCTTCCCACCTTTCCTTCGGCCACGCACGAAATAAGCACACACCCTCCCCCACCCCCCCCAGCCCCTCCTCCGTTTCTCCGCTGCCTTTATGAACAAAACAAATAGCAACAATCCCCCATTCTACAATACTATATCGTCCGGCTGCATTTAGGCTTTGTAAAGCCGCCTCACCCCCACCCCTCTTCAGGGTTCGATTTTCTGCTCACACCGGTGTCCGGCCTTTCTCATCAAGTTGCAGTTTTTTTTTTTTCAACCTGCATCTACTTTCTTTAGGACAAACCGATTGGCTTTTAGTCTGGCCCCCTGATAACTAACTGCTCCCCATCTTTTTTTCGGGACAAACAAACTCCTTGGATTTTCGTGCGGAGTACATTTCTCAGCAGAAAAATGAGGCAAGCCGCCGCACGCCTCGCGCCCCGCCCCATCTCCGCCTCTTTCGGGAGTCCGCTTTTTCTTCTTGTTCTTGTTCTTGTTCTTGTTCTTCTTCCTCACCTGGAACACGGTCGCCCACGAGTCTGTCGTGTCCAGGACAACGCCGGTGAGGTACGTGCCCACAGATCCCACCACCGCTGCACACGCCGAGGTCATGCCGTAAATCACGCCGGTATCCTGAGCGTGCACGGAGTGATCGTTCGGGGAGACGGGGGGGACGGGGGGGTGGGGGGGCGTACTCATTTGTTGCTTGCCTTGGTCATTAGATCATTGACTACGCATCCCTTTCGAGACGGGGGGGGGGGTGTACTCGATAGGAGAGATGTACTCGATCTCATGCATGGCCGTAGTCGTATGACCATAGACCCTCGCATCCCTGCAATGCCGGGACGGAGCATGTCGGGTTTTCACCGACCAGGCAAACATTGCTTGCACCAAGCGCGAAGCGCCGTGAGGTGTCTGGCGAGTCGCATGAAGGGTGAGCTGTATCCTACTACGAACCGCTTGTGAGGCGGACTTTCTTGCATATGGATGACAGCTTCAATGAGTTAGTTTAATTTCCGGTGTGGCCACTTCCAGAGACAGCAATGGGAGTACTATGTAACTGCCTCGTGGGTGCCTTACCTTGAACACTACGTGATACGATCAATTCCCTTGTGCAGAGTAAAGGTTATATACTTCGCACAAATGATCTAACTAGACGACCAGCTGTGGGCGACAGCCAAACAAAACAAAACAAAACAAAACAAAACAAAACAAAACGGTACCCTGGATGTCTAGCCCATGTAGTGAGCGGCATGTTTCAAAGTGTCGTTGCCAACCGATGCCAACCCAACCCATATATAATATATATAATAGGGGGGGGGGGGGGGCTTATTCATTTGTTGCTAGCCTTAGTCATTTGGCCATTGACCACGCATCCTTTTCGAGATGGAGGAAGGGGAAGGGGGGCGTCCTCGTTTGTTGCGTTCCTCAGTCATTTGACCGTAGACCACACCTCCCTTTCGAGATGGCGGGGGAAGGGGATGGGCGGCGTACTCATTTTGTTGCTGGCCTCAGTCATTCGACCGTTGACCACGCATCCCTTTCGAGACGGAGGAGGGAGGGGGGGGGGGGGGGGGTGTACTCATTAGCTGCTTGCCTTAGTCATTTGGCCATTGTCCACCCATCTCTTTCGAGACGGAGCAACCGTTCCTCTTTTTATTAGGTACGGGAGGAGAAGTTTGAGACAAAAAAGGAGTGGGCGGGGAGGTGGCTCGACGAAGGGGGCTCATTCGTCCCCCCCCGTGTCCCACGTTTTTTTTTTTGCGCGTGCGTGCCACCGCGCGTGCGACAATCGAGGTAAGCAGAAGCAAACGTCGACCTCCGTCGTGTGGTACTGTCGGTTGGTGACGACGCCGTAAAAATGCCTCTCACTGCGTGAGCTAGAAAACCAGGGTGCCGTTTTGGTCCTGTTTTTTTTTTTCGCGGTCGGTCACAGCTGGTGGTCAAGTTAGATCATTCGTGCGAGGTGAAGAACCTTTACTCTGCAAAATGGAATTGATCGTATCACGTAGTGTTCAAGGTAAGGCACCCATAAGGCAGTTACATAGTAAACCCATTGCTGCCGCTGGAAGTGGCCACACCGGAAATTAAATTAACTCAGTGAAGCTGTCATCCATATGCAAGCCCGCCTCACAAGCGGTTCTTAGTACGACGCAGCTCACCCTTAATGCGACTCGCCCAACACCTCACGACACTTCGCGCTTGGTGCAAGCAATGTCTGCCTGGTCGGCGAAAACCTGACCTGCTCCGTCCCGGCATTGTAGGGATGCGAGCGTCTATGGTCATACGACTACGGCCATGCACGATATCGAGTACCCCCCCCCCCCCCCATCGAGCCGCCGCGTCCCAACGCCCCCAACCCCGGCTCCCCCCTCCCGAGCCCCGAAGCGCAACTTACACTACTATGTCGCCGTCCCATCGACGCCATAAAAACAGCTCAAACAACAAACTCACCGCCGCTGCTTTCTTCTCACCTTCGAGCGCAAGTCTTGAACGGAGGAGCCGAACCCCGCGCTGGAGCAAGACCCCAGGGCCACGGTGAGGGTGAACACCATCGACGCCTCCGTCGAGGTTTCCGGCCCTCGCGCGAGGGCGACATGCAGACCGCCGGACCCACGAGAGCAACCGTCTGAAACAGCTTTCGCACCGACCTGACGCTCAGGGTTTCCTGGAGCGGCGGCGGCGGTGGTGGTGGTGATGAGACACGGGGCGGGCAGGCGGGTTTTGTTCTTCGCTCGTGATGTTCGTGTTGCAACCCCTTTTTGGATAGAGCTGTAGACTGGCCGACTGCATATTACAAGTCGCTGACTTAGTTGTTAGTTGGTCAAGCGTTTTACAGCTCGTCGCGCGCGGAAAATGTACGAAGTTCTGCGACTTTGTATGTACATAACTTCGTATATACATATAGGTAATTGGCTGGAGCGTCTGGTGGCTCGACTCGTGCTTTGTCAAAAGGGCGGTTGTTCGTGATCATCCAAATTTGGCTGGGTTGATAAAAACGTTTGAAACCGACAACCTGAGGAGCTGATTGGTTAAACCGGTGGATCAGAAGTTGCTCCGTTTGGCTAGCCAAAAATTTCCCACGGAGTTCTCAACCCAAGAATAGATTCCGTCACAATCGTCGGTTTGGGTCATTTTGTTTTACACAGGCACCATTTTTTCGTGGTTTTGGTTTGTTATTTTGTATACCTAGGAACGGAGTATAATAAACCCGACTCAACCAAACCATTCTGCGCAAAACACCCCATTGGTAAGTTACTCCTTTCAGAACTGCAGTCCTGTTTGGGGGAACAAACCACTAAAATTCTGATTTGGCGTCCGTTTTGGCCACTTCCAGAGACAGCAATGGGTACGTAGCTTCGTACGAAGTACTATGTGAATGCCTCGTAGGTGCCTTCCCATATACACACTCCGTGATAGTATCATTGTGCGGAGCCAAGGTTCCTCCACCCCGCACAAACGATTTTATTCGACCGTCAGCCGCGGCGACCGAGAAAAGGTAAAGAAACGGTACCCTGGTTGATAAACATGACACTAAAACGTTATTTTCCCTCGACCTAATACCAGACACATGTCAAACAAACGAAACCCCCGCGTTTGCAGCTCCGAGGATAAAGCTTCCAACACCTTTTCGCTTGCTGACCAGGGCGTCGACTGCGGACTGCCGACGACTAAACGACGAAGCCCCACCGAAACACACACACACACACACAAGACGACGAGAGAAAAAGCCCTCGGCTATCGTAAATTGACGCGGGAGCAAAGTGATTCGATCCACCTCCTCCTCCTCCTCCTCCTCCTCCTCCTACCTTCTTGACTATAGCGTCGGCTCCCCACCCTGCTATGTTTCCGGACACCGCCCCCGCCACCCACGGAATAACGCTCGCGCCGGAGCTCTGGCCGAGAGTCAGGTTAAACTCCTGCACAAGTGCGGGAAGAGCGGAGGAGGCGTGTTTTCTTCTTCAGGGGGTTGACTCACCCCTTGGCACACACACATCCAAGGTGTGCTTGGTCAAGAGCGGGGATGCGTGTACGGTGTATCACAAGGGGTCAAAAAAGAAAACACACCTCATCGGACGAACTTCCAAGCCAATTTTATCTCGCCAACAAAACGCCTACATACATACCGGGTACACGTCTATTATGGAAACATATCGACGATACTTTTCTAAGGACACCTTTTTCGTTGTGTGTGCTCCCCTTGAGGCGTGCCTTGGGGTAAACTCGGCTCAGAAATTCAGTCCAGGTGGTGTGATATCTTCATCACCCGTGTGATATATATATACGGTGTGCGCGCGTTTATGCGGCCCACTCACAGCAGCGGGTGCCAACCTTGACAATGCCGCAGGGGCAACGTCTCCTGAACCATATGTATGTGACATTGACATCTAGAGCTGCGACGGCGGGTCATGCTCCTCGAGAGGCCTCGACTCCAACCCCGTTACTCTACACATGGTCGTTATCGATCTTGCACCGCCAAAAAATGGCTGCTCGAGTCGGTGTCACGAAATAGTTTCGCAGCGCGTGCTCAAAGCGCGGAAGGTCCGCACAGCCGTATCGGGACACACATCAAGGCGAGGTATTGTACAGCAACGTACAGCGCACATCAAAGCCCGGCAGAAGCAACAGCAACACAACGCACAGCAACTCGCAGCAGCACCAGCAGCACCAGCACCAGCAACAACGCACAGCAACGAACAACAGCCCACAGAAACGATGAACAACGCAGAATCAGCACCACACAGCGACGAAAGACAACCCAGAGCAAATATTAACATATTAACAACGCAACAGCAACAGCAGCAGCAGCAGCAGCAGCAGCAGCAGCAGCAGCCCGACATGCTCCAGCGAAGAGGGAGAGCGAGCTCGCCTGATTGAAGTACGTGGGCAACCACGCGAGCATGACGTACAGCCCCCAATTGTGCGACATGTGCGCCGACGCGATGGACCAAATCTGTCCGTTCGTCGCGTATTCCTTCCACGGCACTTCTCGGAACCCGTTCACCAACCCTCCCCCGTCACGAGACTGGGGGGGGGGGGGATACCGGGTCGTCCCCTCTCTCCCCCCCGCGCCGTCTCAACGCCCGAAAATCGTTCCCCGGAAGCTTCCCCGCCGCTGCCGTCGCCACCGCCGCCGCCAGCTCGCTCCTGCGCCGCTACCGATCTCACGACCGCTCCCGCTCCCGCTACCGCTTCCGTAGTAGTCGTCGGCGTCCCCCCCGCTCGCCGTCGCCGTTCTTCAGAACGTTCCGGGGTATCCAACGACTGCGGCTGCAACTGCAACGCCTCAGCGGCAATAGCCTGCGGGCTGCGGCCGGACACCAGCGGCAGCCAGAGGACCAGCCAGAGCAGCCCCAGCGCACCGTACGACAAGAAAACGCCCTTCAACACCAAACATGGGTCGCGCGTGAGAGAGCGTCGGCGAAGAGACAAAGTCACAGGCGGCAAGGAAATGGTACGGGGTGCATGCATGCCCCATGACTGCGGGGGGGGAAGGGGTACTGCCACGGCTAGGAAACTACGGAGCGGATGCGCGGTGTACGGATGCGGACTCGGGCCTTGGGCGGTGGTGGGGGTGGGCGTGCTCATTTGTTGCTCGCCTCTGTCATCGGGCCATTGACCACGCATTCCTTTCGAGACGGTGCATCGTTTCCTACTCCTGACAGAGATACCTCCAACATTTGGGCGCGGGGGGGTGGGAGTGGGAGAAGAGCAGGGGCGGGGAAGAGGGACCCCTGACACGCCGTCGCGACGCTGTCCTACCCTACAGGTGGTGACTGTGGGCGCTCGCTACCGGCAGCGAAAGTGGACCACCATGGGGAAAACTAACACAGCGGGGTGTGCGTGCGGAACGGACGCGCGTTTGCCGGTCCTTGCTATGTGCGTGCTTCATGCGGTCAAACGCCCCTTGGCGACGGAGGAGGCGGGGAGGGTGTGCTCGTGTCGTCCATGGCCGTAGTCGTATGACCATAGACCCTCGCATCTTTACATTACTGGGACGGAGCATGTCGGGGTTTCACCGACCAGGCAGACAGACATTTGCTTGCACTAAGCGCGTACACTATATAGCAGATCGTGCCGGTGCTCGATGGGCTGGGACGGTGTACGCTCAATCCGTGCGCGCGCTTTCCGGCCCGACACCACGGGTGAGCGAGTCCACTTCCCTCACGTCTCCCATGTTTCAAACAAACCAAACAACGACATGAAACCGAATAAAAAGAAGCGAAAAGCAAAAACAAACACAATATACAACGCACCAAACACAAGAACAAAAACAAAATGCAAAAAAATACAAAACACAGAGCCCAAAACCCCAAAATAAACAAATGATACGTACGTACGATTAGTCTATACCTGGTATTCACATCAGAACAACAACAGGAAGAAAAAAAAAAGAGAACAAAAAACGCCTGCCTGATCTCACCTCCCAACTCCACGCCTCGATGATGGCCGGCGACGCGAGGTACGCCAAAACCGTCCCGATCTTCGAAAAAGAGGGGTGGACGCGTGGCGGCAGTCGAGGCGGCGTTTTTACGAACGGGGAACAGAGGGGGGAGCGCGCGGCGAGCGGGTGGTCGGCGTGCGTGTGTTTGCGCGCGGCGGAACATCTCTTGCTCGCGCACAGCTGTGCTACGACCATTGTCGCACGTACATAGGTACAGTAGCAGCGGGTGGCGGGTCACGGGTCGCGGGAGGCTTTTCACACCCCTCACCTAGCCCACGCGCGCATCAAGTAGAAGCATCACCTTCTCTCTACTTCTCATAGTGACTTGTGCTGTTTGTTATCTGTGGCAGGCGACGGCTCAGCGTTGATTTTTTCCTTTCAGTACGTGCGTAGTGCCTTTGACTTCCTCGATTTTGGTACCACCTTAAATGACCCCCCCTCTTCTGTGCTACAGCTGAAACCCAAGTTTCGGGGACACATGTACTTGTTGTTCGTGTGTGGGATTTGTTTGCAGTGGTAAAGCCCCTTCACAGCGGCATCCACTCGCGTTTTCTAGTACAACTACTTGGATTTAGAGTAGGATTGGTTTTGCAGCAAAAAGAAGGAGTTAAAAAGATGGGCTACACTGCGAGTAGTAGCATAGAAAAAAGCACTAGAAGTAGCCGTAGCAGCAGCAATGCTGGTATTACGGGGGGGACCATAGTAAACAGGACCAAATATTGTCAGTAAAAATAGGTAAATATATAGGTTTTTATGTATACCATAGGTCCTGTTAGCTATGGACCCCCGTAGTAGCAGCAGCAGCAGCAGCAGCAGCAGTAGTAGTGTGTCCTGCTGCCCCCAAGAGCATGTACGGGGGCGATCAGCCCTTCTTGTCTCCAGTCAGTACATTGAAAATGCCACCGAGATATGCTGAGTACAGAAGCGATGCCGTGGAGCGTGCGCAGTCCAGCCTGTCCCATCCCATCCCATCCCGTCCCACCGCATTCTGTCCAATGTCACCTAGTCGTGTATCATTCCGTCTCCTCCCATCCCACCCCATTGCATCCCATGGTATCACATGGCATTGTTGTCGCGTCGCATCTTGCACTCCATTTAATCCCATTCCATTGAATATCATCCCATCTCGTTCTACCTCATCCCATCCCATCCCATCCCCTCTCATCCCATCTATCTCATCCCATCCCATTTCATCCCACCCCATCCCCTTCCCCCCCCCCCCCTCTCTCCCACCCCACCTGTAAGCCGCTGATGATAAGGGAGAGCCACCCACTTCTCTGCTCCAGAGGGACCCACTCGGACACGATCGCCTGACCCAAAAGAAGACCCCCCCCCCCCCCGCAAACCGCCAACCCCAAAACAAACGAAACCCGTTGGGTACGACCGACAGGGCGATATTTAGAGCGAGACAAGTTGATTGGTCAGCGGTGGGGAAGACTCTTGGTGACAAGGCAGAAACGGGAACCGTAACGGTTTACTAAAAAACAACGCGGTCTCGAGCGCCAAATGCAGACATGAGAGTACGCACAAAAAATACCACAATATAAGTAAGGACTTATATGGCGTTCCGGCGAGGGAGGGAGGGGGTCGATTCAGACAGTCAATCTAATTTTCATCAATATTTATTTTTTTGACTTTTTTCTTGTTGGTTTCTTCTTTTCTCTCATATATTTTTGCCTTCCCACGAGCCTATAGGTAAACAGAAAGAGGCGTGTTTTATTCCCGATTCCACAACAACCGATCGAGGGGTGGGTGGGTGGGTGGGTAGGTGGTTGCGGGTGGGGGAGGGATCATGGGAAAAAAAAAAAAAAAACAAAAAAAAACGCGAACAAAAGCCGACGCAAAAAAACTGAAAAAAAAACGGAACCGGAAACGTAAAAAACCAAAAATGATGAATTCATACAGCAGAAGAAAGCACAGGCGCCAAAAAAAAAATATATATATATATATATATGTCACCTGGATGGAGGGCATCGTTACCGCCTCCCCGACGCCCATGGCGAAGCGGCAGACGAGGAGCGACTCCAGCGACGATTGGGCGGCGGCGGGGGACAGCATTTGCGCCGCGGACCAAGCCAGTACCCCCCCCACTGTCATTGTCGCCTTTGGCCCCCAAACGCCGATCAGCACCGAGGAGGGCACCATAGACGCCATGTAGCCCCATGAAAAGACGCTGCTGATCTGCAGATTCGAGGGTCGGCGTTCGTGTTTGGGGGGGGGGGGGGGGGGGGTACTCGATATCATGCATGGCCGTAGTCGTATGACCATAGACCCTCGCATCCCTACAGTGCCGGGGGGACGGAGCGCGTCGGGTTTTCACCTACCAGGCAGCAGACATTGCTTGCACCAACCAAGCGCGAAGCAAGCGCCGTGAGGTGAGGTGTTGGGCGAGTCGCATGAAGTTTGAGCTGGATCCTATTACGGGGGTCCATAGTTAATAGGACCTGTGGTATACATAAAAACCTATATATTAACGTGTTTTTACTAACAAAATTTGGTCCCGTTAACTATGGACCCCCGTAATACCAAGAACCGGTTTTGAGGCGGGTTTTCTCGCATATGGATGACCGCTTCAATGAAGTGACTTAAATTTTGGTGTGGCCACTTCCAGTGGGGGAAGGGTGGGGGTGGAGGTAGGGGTGGGGGGTGAGAGGGCGCGGGGGTCGAAGGGGTAGGGATCTGGTAATCACGGGAACACCAATGTGCTGTTTCGTCCTATACCAGGTTTGCAAGAGTGCGTCAACTTTCTGTCCGCGTGTGGGACTGGTTTGGGTAGGCCCCGCTTTTTATCCTGCTCAGGATGCTCGTGGGGGGTGGAGGGGGCGCGGGGGGGTGGTGATGCTGTATGGATTCAGTTCTGCAAACTACGGATGAGTCGCGCTGCAGACCGTGCGTCGTACTGCCTTACCGTCCAAAAGCGGCAATAATCGCAACACACCCCCCCCCCCCCCCCCCCGCCCCCCCCCCCGCGCTTGTCGCATATACCTACCCAGCAACTCAACGCAACGTAACAACGGCAGTTGCTTCGTGCGTAAGTTGGGGTGGTCCTTGAATCGTGCACCAACCATCGTCGCGCCAACGAGGCGCCAGCACAAAGAATGGAACAAGACGAACGCTTTCTTATTTCGCCCTTTTCACGACTGCAGCTCCTGACCGGTGACGTAAGCTCCGTTTGATGTTCATGTCAATCGTAGAGTTCACCACGTGGATTACTTTTCGGATCAGAGCGGTAGGTAGAAAAATGAGCATCACCGTCTAAATCCAAGCGTTTCGTACCAGCCGAAAACAGGAGTGCCGTCCTAAACGGGTTTCTGCGCTGTCGCGGCGGTGGTCTAACGACGACTACTGGCAGCGCCCACCCACCACCCCCCCCCCCCCCCCCCCCCCCCCCCCCGCTCATTGAAGCTGTCATCCATATGCAAGTCCGCCTCACAAGCGGTTCTTAGTAGGATGCAGCTCACCCTTCATGCGACTCGCCGGACACCTCACGGCGCTTCGCGCTTGGTGCAAGCAATGTCTGCCTGGTCGGTGAAAACCCGACGTGCTCCGTCCCGGCATTGTAGGGATGCGAGGGTCTATGGTCGGACGACTACGGCCATGCATGAGATCGAGTACATCTCTCCTATCGAGTACACCCCCCCCCCCCCCCCCCCCCCCCCCCCCCCCACCCAGCTCGCCAGACTCACCAGCCCCTTGGTGGTGTCAGAGTAGCCGTACACATTCCCCATCGGTACGATCGCCACCGACATGGCAACTCTGTCCAACGCGCACACGATGGCCACCAGAAAGCACAGCGCCATCATCGTGTACAGGGACGTCGAGCCGCCGCTGTCTTCCACCCCCACCCCCCCCACCCCCGCCCCCACTCCCGCCGTGGCAACGCCTCCGCCTATCCCCGACACCTGTCGCCGCTTCCCGAACACGCCCTCCATGGTCCCCGCTCCCCCCGCGCCCCCCCCCCCCCGCCTCCACGGCTGGAAACCCACGCTGCAAGGTTTTTACCGCCGCCCCATCTCCCGCCGCCACCAACATCGAGGACGGCGATGATGGGGACGACAGCAGCTGCTGCTGTTGTTGCTGCTGTTGCTGATGTAGCTGGGGATCCTCCACGCAGTACTCGGCGCCGTCCGCTGCCAAGAAACACTCGTCTGGGACGAAAGCGGCGGTGGCGGTGGCGGCTCGGGAAGAGGCATCCCCCGCCTTTTTTCGGGTCGATTGCGGGTGGGGTTCGGCAAAGGGGGGCGGGTGGGAGAGGGGGGGCGAAGGGGGGAGGGGGGGGGGGGGGGGGGGGGGGGGGGGAGGAGAGGGCGGTGAGAGGAGGAGGGTGGTGATGGGGGTGAGGGAGGGGGGGGGGGGGGGGGGGGGGGGGTGTACTCATTATTATGCTTGGCCGTAGTCGTATGACCATAGACCCTCGCATCCCTACAATGCCGGGGACGGAGCGCGTCGGGTTTTCACCGACCAGGCAGATATTGCTTGCACCAAGCGCGAAGCGCCGTGAGGTGTTGGGCGAGTCAAATGAACGGTGAGCGGCATCCTACTAAGAGCCGCTTTAGAGGCGGGTTTTCTTGCATATGGAAGACAGCAGCAATGAATAGATTTAATTTCTGGTGAAGCCACTTCCAGAGACAGCAATGGGGTTACTATGTAACTGCCTCGTGGGTGATGGGGGTGGGGGGGGGGGAAGGCGTACCCATTTGTCGCTTACCTTAGCCGTTTGACCATGGACCAGAGATCCTTTTCGAGACGGAGCACAGTTCCCACTCCTACAGGAGACACCTCCAACAATTGGGCGCTCATTACGTTGTTTCCAATATATTTTAAATAAGCTTTTTGCTAATCGTATCCCCTTCCCTGTTTCGCCGCCTGTGGCCACCATCTACCTCCAAGGATAGCGATGTTTTTCTCGCTACTATTACGGGGGTCCATAGTTAATAGGACCTATGGTATACATAAAAAACTATATATTTACCTATTTTTACTAACAATATTTGGTCCTATTTACTATGCCCCCCCGTAATATCTAGTGCACCAAACTCCTCTAACACATGCCGTTCCTCTATTGTGCATTTCACATTCTCCCACTGTGTGAGTTCTACTCTCTATTGCGGTTGATGGGGGGGGGGGGGGGGTTGTGGTGGCTACTCCCACAGCGGGGTGCCAGGTACAGTGTAGACATGTGCGCCCCCTGCTCCACGTTTTCTACTCGGAATGCCATATGATGAAGACCGTCCGAAGCCTTTGATATCTCACCACCCCAACGTAGGGTTGTTTCTCTCCTGGACAGAGGCAGCGACGGAACAATACAGCCATGCTCGTTCTCTGCCCTCGCTCAGGGCGCCATTAATCGCTCGGGAGTCCCAGCAAGGCACGCCCTCGGGACAGGCTCCGAGACACACAAGGCACATACCATAGGGGGCGAGACACCGCACACCGGCATGGCGTTGGGCCGCCCACTGCCGCGTCGATTGTCTGAGCTTGCGATCTGCAACAGCGGTCTCTTTCTTCTTCGCGCGCGCGCTGCCTCTCGGCTTGTCTGACAAAGGCCGCGCGATCGTGCTGCCGGTCACCGACGTTTGTCCCATCAAAATCCCTGCAAAACTCGTTCGTGTTTGGTGCTACTTGGCAGAAATTTCCACAATTTTCAGCATATATTTCCACAATTTTCAGCGTAAATCCTAACAAAAAATGCCTTTTATGTACAGGTGCTGTGCCTCTCCGGAGGGGTGCACTAAATAATTTTTCAGGGGGGGTTCCAATACACATGTGGGATGTCACTACCAGGGGACAGGGGACACAAAAAAGTTACCGCAGTTTTTTTTCGAGTTATCCACCGCCGGAACGTGATACCGGTCCTTTCTAATTACCGGTGTACCGGTAACTGCCAATCCCTCATATTGCTTGAAGAAATGCTGGAAGCGTCGCGCTTTCAAACGCAAGGCCACGCGCAATCACACCCTCGGGCACACGACTCGCCGGCAATCAGGCTTGTCGGCTGACGGTCTAGTTTTGACCCGTCAAGGCCCCTTTTGACAAAATATATCATACTAATAGTTTAGCATGGAGGTTGCTCGACGGCTGTCAGTCAAGCGGGACTCGTCAAGACCTATTTTGACTGGTTTTAGTGTGGGGGCTACTTAACGGCTGTCCGTCACGGGGCAAGAGTGCGGTCAACCAACATTTTTGACGGCGAATGGCAGACCCGGAGATTTTGTGGCCTGCCCTCACTGAAAACTGGGGTCTGTTTCAGCCACAGGGCTAAGGGCACAGGGCACACATACATACCTGGGGTGCAGCAGTAGTAGTACACGAAATTACTGGTGGTCCTGTGTGACCATGTCGAGGTTGGTGGGCAATCGGTGGGGGATGCCGAGTCGCCTCTGGGTCAATTCGCCGTCGTGCAACACAGAAACTTCGAGCTTGCGCACATATTGCGTTTCGACTTTCGAGTGCGCTGGCGCTTCGGCGGAAACAAAACGGCGCTGGTTTGGCACTACGTACGGCACTGCTTTACGTACGTACCATACGAAGAGTTACACTGCTGTACAAGTTTAAATAATCCACATACGAGTACCGGTATTACCATTGTCCGTCGTTGACGTTGCAAGTCTTCCGTGAAAACGTTTACGGGTTGCATCTGTATGTACCTGGTTAATCGGTCGCGCCTGATACGATGTGACAAATGATACAGGGACTCGTAGCGTGGGCTGTGTACATACTGCGCTCCTCGTGACCTCTCAGGTGGACACGGGACAACCAAACATGACATAACGTGGTGTACCTGGTATATACGAACTGCTGTACCCGTGGTACATACCAGTCACTAAACTTATGAGGTATGAGTACTGTAGTAGGATGTATAAACAAAGGGGGTTCGTTTGAAATGAAACAGCATAATCACCACACCGCGTCAGACCCTGCCGATTCCACAGACTCGGATGCCAGCACATCTCCAGACGACGACGGCGATGATGATGACGCCGCCGAGCATCGTAGCCGGCTGACCCCGGCACCTCTCCTTTTGTATTGCACACCGCCAACACCAGCAAACAGAGAAAACCCTGTCGGACAGCACTGCTGAAGGTCGTCGCAACGGGGCGTGATTTCGCTTGTCCGTAGGCGTAGGCGTAGCCTTGGAGTTGAACCAGCTCCCCTTGGTCGTGCGCTGATGACTCGACGTCCTGCTGCTGCAGCTGGTGCACCCGGCGGAGGAGCCCAGCAGAAAGCGGAGGAGCACTGTAAGGAAACAGCTGCAATGCAGACTGCGGATCGTACGCACAATATTCTGTGTGATCGGTGCCATCGATTCGGGTGGCTGCTGCACATGGCTGTCTGTGTCGCGTGGTCCCGTGCCACGCACAGCAGCGGCAGTGCTCGCGTGATCGCGTGAATCACAGATGCCTAATCAAGCGGGGGGATTATTAGGTGCATATTCTCGATACATACTAGCCTCAGAGATATTTATGAAACCCTAAAAATATTTCAGATTTCGTTCATGATCCCGCCTTCCTGTTCTGTACAGATCCTCCGTGGAGCCTGGGACACGGGCGCGCGCACCAGGCAGGGCAGGGCAGCAGCCGCGCTTCTTCCAACCTCTCCGAGGTCGAGGCAACCATCCCTCGTGATACCGATGGATGTGACCACGGACACCGAACCAATTGAAGCCAGTACCATTAACGTGGTGGACTCTGCTGCAGTGGTGGCTGGGCGGACGGGCCAAAGCCCCGAGGAAGCAGCATCTTTCAAATTAGACGAAGCAGCACCCGACCATGTCGAGGTCCCCACTCCCGCGCTCGACGGCGGGGACTCTATTTCCCAGGGGGGCCCGGACGGGAGCATGCCAGGATCACCGATGAGTTGCGCGGAGCGCTCGACGGGTTCTACGGAGACCGATCCTGATACCCTGAATCGTCCTTTCTCAGTAGGCAAGTTGTGGCGTCAGGGAGTGTAATCAAGGTGCTTCGCCGTGCATCGGGAAGAGGCGCTGCTGCTGTAGGTCTCGTGTTGTCGAAAATACTGCTGTAAGTGTGGCATCGATGTTCTGGTCTTCGGTGTCCTTCGGTAAACGGCACCAACTGCTGTGCTTAACACCCCCCGCCCACCCCCCTCTCCCCTCCTCTGTGAACTCGCGATGCACCGACGGCTGGGTTGGTCTCGTCGGAGTCCCGCCACCGCGGCAGGCTGCTGTGACCAGCTCGGCCCGCGTCCCTGTGCACACACAATGTGTGAGATTTTCGATTTTCGGTGTTCGCGAGACAGATTTCAAATTTGTTTCGAGGTATCAGTCGCCAGTACCGTTCGTACGAAGCCTCACAGCGCTTCATCATTTCAACGGGCTAAATGTGTCGTACCAGGTACAATAGTTGGATGCCTGTTATGACAATAACAGCATGGACCACACGGAGCAGCCCTGGGTGTGTGTCCAAGAAGTGCAATGCAGGGAGCGGAGATGTACAGCTCGTGCCCAGCATGGATTCTCGTACAACAGTACTTTTACTGCCTGCCGCACGCTCTTTCTCGGTATATACTTCGAAGTGCAGGACGGATGAAAGGACCACGTACTGGTATTAAACTAACAGCAGTAGACAACTGCGCCAGAACCAAGCCCTATACTATACGATACCTCAATGTGAAGAACACACACACTACTATATACCAGGTACTGCTGTAAAATGTCCAGCATGTCCGAAAAATGATCAATTCCTCGCGGGTCCCGTCCCGCGGCGTGTTCTCGTATTAATAGCCATTTACAGCAATAGTCCAGCAGAGGGTCACCAGAATGTCTTAGGGAAGGGTGTCGATTATCCCTCGTTTTTAGTAACCGCCCTCCTGTGTATTTTTCTCAATTTATTACGGACAAGAGTAACTATTAATATTATTGATACGTAGTACTACTGTTTGTTGTACCGCGTGGTGGGGATAAATGGGAACTGCGGGACTTATCATAGCTTTTGACTCTTTAATATACATACTGCGCAATGATAAGCGGACAGGACAGCAGAGTCAAGGAAGAGTAGAGGCGTGACTCATTCTGGTGTACCTTGTATAATTCTGGATAAAGCACGAGTACGAACCTCTCGCAGGGCATTGAATAAAGCTGATACTACAGTTGTTGGTAGAGATGTAACTGCCCAAACAGCGAGCATTGCAGAAACGAAGGGCAGAAAAAGCTGACTCTCCAATATCCCAGATGTTTTGTGGCTCGAGTTACAGCAGTACGGGTACGTCTTACAACCGTTTTTTTAGCCTCCAGTCACCTTTGCCCTGCGGAGTTGCTTTCGCCCTGATATTTCTGAAGTTTTTTTTCGAGTCAACAGGACGCAAGGACCGGGGCACGTGATCCTGCCCCCCTACCCCCCCCCCCCCCCCTCCACTGCCATGGTTGTAAGAGCGTAAAACGTAGTATCTGGTGTGTATTATAGATGCGGCAATTATGTTTTCGACTACCCTATGGACTCAATCCGATAGGGATCATACGAAATAAGTACCAGTGAAACTAACGACGCTCAAGCAACGCCTCACGGGTAAATGGTTATTAATAGTTGTCGATGGTTTTTGATGGCTGATGGCTGGTCACTGGCCACAAGCAAGAGCGATAGGGTGACACCTCGTTAGCGGTCTTGCTTGTTTTTTATAGTTTTGAAGGCGAAACTTCAATAGTTTCGGAGGCAAAACTTATTTTTTAGTTGCGGGGCAATAGAGAGCCTGCATGCAACTGCTGTACCATGCCTGGTGTATACAAGTATGCTATTAGCAAGATACCGCGGTTTATCTCCTTGACGTACCGCCCTTACTCTCGTAACTATTACGCACTGGTACCTGGTATATCACTACGAAGATGGATATAACTGCTGTGTACCGTTCGTGCGTTGAACGGGAGTAAAAGCGCTAAGCTGGAGGCCATGCCCTCACGCAGCTGCCTTTCTGTGAATGTGTCGCGTTGTGTACGTGGTATTTGTTCGTATATACATAGCAGTATCGTTGCCGTTTCATTTGGTCACCTCAATTCATCTTGCGACGATGTTGGTTTTCTCTGTCTCAAAGTCTGTGACCACATAAATAACCTGTATCGCTCTATTGATAGCACGAAGAATCAGGATGGACACTGCGTGTATGAAGTTCATTGGGCAGGAACAATGAAACAAGCGGTTTCCTCTGTAAAGAAAGCAAAGGCATACACACGGCAGTACGAGTTGCGAATCCTAATGTTTCTGCCCTTCGATAGGAAGAGGCGGAACAATCGCACTCCCTAAATCCGCACACGAGCTGCCCAGTCGTTGCTTCCGCTTAGACGGGTGTTCATGTATTCTCCCGAACGTGATTTAGCTCCCATAGGAATCGACTTATCTCCCAAGATCGAATATCTCCCGTCAAGATCGACGTATCTCCCGTTCATATCGATTTGTCTCCCGCCCCTATCGACTTCTCTCCCATCCATATCGACTTATCTCTCCCGTGAAAAATATGGACTTATCTACCATCAAAATCCGCAACCAATCGACTCATCTCTCATCAAAATCCTCCGTGGCATGTGACTTTGCGCGACAGGCGATAAGTTTACGTCGAAGTTTTGAAGTTTACTATTACTACAAAACTGTAAACCTTCATACCTTCATGCCTCGGATACCGCTGGAAACCCTAACAAAAAGCACGCCCTCTTACTCATAACATCGTCGTGCCGACTCTTAACTTTTTGCCGAGGGCCAGAGGGGCTACCAGCTACCAGCCTATATCGTTCACGACGCATGGATGAGTAGGACATATCATGCATTGACCAATGGTTGACCGGATTGATTGATAGCTGATCAACTATTACGGGGGTCCATAGTTAACGGGACCAAATTTTGTTATTAAAAATAGGGAAATACATAGGTTTTTGTGTATACCATAGGTCCTGTTAACTATGGACCCCCGCAATAGGGTATACTACGAGTATTCATCTACTTGATAGAAAACACTGCTGTCGTGGCGGGGTGCGCGGCGGGGCCTGGGGTGGGTGGCTGGGTGGGTGGGCGGTGGGTGGGGATGTACTCGAAATGGTGAAAGGGGAGGTCAATGGATCAACACGCTACTTCCTCATTCTTCATTCTTCAAATAGTTCACTCACCAGGTGTATGTTTTGTTGTTTCGTTCAGTCTGCAGTTACGCTTATGTCCTCTACCTGCTGCAGTCGGTTCGCCAAGGACAGCGTTCACGGCTGCATGACTGTTCTTGTGCCCTGTCTTGTCCTTTCCTGTGCTCTCTCTGCTGTCTGCTTCCAGCTGTTCTAACTGTCAATGCTGTGATATGCCCTCTCGACAAGCAGTCGCGGCCGCCACGCGACACGAGACACGACGGACGGCTACTTTCCCGCTGCATCCCATTCGTCTCACTACGAACACCCCTACATCCCCCGTTTTTATTTACGGCAGCCGAAATAAATCGGTGGCCTGCCGAAAACCCTCCATACCCTGCCCGATTCAAAATTCGTTGATCTCACTACAAACACCCCTCCCTTGCTTGTTCCGCCTTACAGCGGCAGGAGAAGAAGGCGAAGCAGGAGAAACACAAACAGCAGAAACGGTGGCGGGGCGAGCAGGAGCAGCAGCGGCGACGGTGGCAGGAGTAGGAGCACCAGGAGTCGCGGCAGCACCGGCGGTGGTGGCAGGAGCGATGACAGGAGAACCAGGAGGAGAGCCACCATCACCAGCACCTACAGCGGAAGGAACAGGAGAAGCAGCAGCACCATCTCAAGCGATAGCTGGAGCGCCAGCACCAGTACTATCAGCAGCAGCGACGGAAGTAGGAGCAGCAGCGGTTCCAGGAGCCGGAGTAGGAGCCGCAGCGGTAGCGCCACCAGTAGCACCAACACCTGCAGCACCACCACTACCAGTACCGGCGCAAGCATCGGTATCAGCTCCAGCCGAAGCGGTATCAAGTGCAGAAGCGCCACCACCATCAGCACCACAACCAGCAGCAGGTGAAGCAGCAGCACCAGCACCACCGATAGCCGCACCGGCACCAGCAGCGCAAGCGGTAGCAGCACAAGTAGTACCACCAGCAGTAACAGGAGTACCAGGAGCAACACCAGCTCCTCCTCCGGCTGCTTCTGCTGCTTCTGCGCTTGTCGTTCCGCCGCCGGCTGCCGCGGTGGAAGCGACGATGCTTGGCGGCGACAAGGCGATAGCATCCGGACCTATCGACGCCGTTGGTGTTGGTGTCGTTGGCCTCAAGCAAGCTGCGGGTGGGACCAACGGAGGGGGGGGGGGGCTGGCCGCGGGCGGAGGCGGGGCCGAACAAGCCGCAGAAAAAAAAGCCAACGCGGGAGGGGAGGAAACGGGAAGCCTAAAGTTACCGGCGGTGCCCTCCTCTTCGTCCTCCTCTGGGCCGGCTGTCGGGGTGCAGGAGGGAAGGGTGGGGGTGAAGGGAGATGAGGGTGGAGATGGAGGTGGAGCTTTGGGCGCGAAGAGTGGCGGCGAGGTGGACGGCAACGCCAACACCAACAACGCCAACATTAACACCGACACCAACACTCACGCCGACACCACCACCACCACCACCACCACCACCACCAACACCATCACCGGCACGGGCACCAACACCGTAACAAACGCCCACGCCAACACCAACACCACCGTCGTCACGGCCGCCGTCACAAGGAGCAGCGGTAGCAACAGCAGCCTCGCGAATGACCATGGTGATGGTCTGGCGGGCGCCGACAGCAACAGCGTAAGGAATGCGCCGCCGCCGCTGCAGCCGCCGCCGCAGGCAGAAGGGAACAGGCCTGAAGGACAGCACGCGCGTAGTCTCCCTCCTCCACCGCCACCACAATCAGCGGGAAGCAGCAGCACCACAGATATGAACACCGCCGCCACCACCACCACCACCAACGCCACCACCGCCAGTACCACTACCAACGCCTACATCAGTACCGACTCTGGCGGCGGCGGTGGCAACGCGGCGCAGCACCTCCACTCCGACCCGAAAACGTCCGTAGTCGAGGCACAAAACCAACCGAGACCGCTCGCCCTCCGCACACCTGCCGTCAGCCAAACCGTGCTTCTGCATCACCCCCGCCGCCGCTGCTATCACCGCCGCTGCCGCTGCCACCGCCACCACTACCACCGCCACTACCGCCACCACCACCGCCGAGAACGGACGGGGGAGAGGCTCGGGGCGCGGCAGGGGTAGGGGCAGAGGGAGAGGCAGGGGTCGAGGGAGGAGAGGGAGGGGTGGCAGGGGTTTGGTGGCGGAAGCGGCGGCGTTTATAGGGGTGGGGGCCAAAGAGCTGTCCCGGGTGAACTCGTCAAGCGACGAGGAGGGGGGGGGGTAGCAGGAAGGCGGGGGGGAGAGCGGGGGGGGGGGGGCATTGGTGGCGGTAAGCGGAGGAGGACGAACGTGGTCATGAGCGGAGCTAGTGTGGCCTCGGGCAGCGTGCAAATGGGCTTCGAAGGCGGGTGCTATGTGGCGGCGCAGGTCGGTCAGGTCGCCCCCGTTAAATTGAGCCAGACGAAGCGCGGCACTTAATATACCAATGTACCCGTTGAAGTCGCCCTTGGCTGGTCGTGAGCAGTATATGCTGGTCGTTAGCAGTATTTGCTGGTCGTTAGACCTTCACAGGTTGAATGTTTGACTTTTACTGACCGGTCGTTAGGTGTTCACAGCTTGATCGTTATGTTTCTTTCCGCGAGCTGGTGGTTGCTTTTTCGCGGGCTGGCCGTTAGATGTTGGTGTGTGAGTCCGCTAGCTTCTCGCGCGAAACGGCTCACTTGTACCATGGGTCGGTGGTAACAAGTGTGAAGCCTGAAATTCGCAAGCGATGACTGGAAACGACGCAAGAGCGGCATATCTATATTTGTATATATATACAGAGCTATTACGACCCATGCCCCCGAGGATTAATAACATGACCCTTCCCGAAGAAACACCACCTTCTTGTCCCTTTGCTGGTCGTTCGCACCGATGGCTGGCCGTTAGATTTTCGCGGAGAGATGGCGTGCTGACGCATCACGTCTCCGAAAACAACAGAACGGCGTTTCGGAATTCAACCCCCCCCGTCGTCGTCATCTTGTTTTCCTTTTTCTCAACGGTTAGATCCACAACAAGCGGTACCTCGGGGTGATGCTGGACGCGGACGAGGTGCAGGCGGCGGTGGCAGCGGCGGCGGTTGACCCCGCGGCACAGGGCAGCAATATGGTGAGAGAAGCCGCCGAGTTACCGTTCGTTCCCCCCCCCCCCCCTCACCCCTCCCCCTCCCCAAGCCCGCGCACCCCTCCCAGCCCGTCACCCCTCCCCACCTCCCCAACCCCCACCCCTGCCCATTCCTCCCAACCCCTACCCTTCCCAAACACTTAACCCATCTCCACCCCCCACCCGCCGAAGATGTCGCGAGACAGTAGTTTCGACCTATGACAGGCAACCGCCGAGACTTGACACAATAGTTTCAAATGTGGGAAGACCCAGAGGTGTAACTGACGAAGCCCCAATTTTTCTTATTTTGGCATGTCTGCCTCCCTCCCCTCCTTGCCCTTGCCTTTGTCGCGATGACCTCGTCCTGTCCTGTGCTCGTCTGTTTCTGTTGTGCACCGCTTCTGTCTCTTTCGCTGGCACTCTCCTCCCATATGATACACCGCCCCCCATCCTCCTTCTTTTCTGCCCCCCCGCCTCCCTTCGTACCTCCCCTCCACCCCCCCCCATCCCCCCCATCCCTTCCCCCATGTCTTTGCCTGGCCATCCTTCGCGGTCAATCCCGTGGTCTACTATTGTGTTCCAAAGGCGAAAAATCCAACACTGCTTGACTTGCTTCTCCTCAAGCAGCTCGGCGGTACCATGCCGGCGTTCGACCCGGTGAACCTAAACGTCCGTCCCAGCTTGCCGGGCTCGACAATGCCGTCCCTGCAGCAGCAGCAGCAACAGCAGCAGCAGCAGCAGGAGCAAGAACGGCAGAAAAAGATGCAGCAGCAACAGCAGCAGCAACAGCAGCAACAACAACAGCAGCAGCAGCAGTTGCAGCTGCAGCTGCAGCAGCAGCAGCGTCTGCAGCTACAGCTGCACCACCAGCAACTGCAGCTGCAGCACGTGCGACAGATGGAGCAGCAGCAGCTGCTGCAGCAGCAGCGACTGCAATACGTCGATGGGTACCAGGAGAGGGTGCCGGCTTCCCCTCCCCTTCCTTTCTCGCCCGCGAACGCAGCCGCTGGCGGGGACCAGTTCCACCATCGCGACACCTGGAATCGGCAGCGGCGGCAGCAGCAGCAGCAGCAACAGGAGCAACAGGAGCAGCAGCGGAAACAGCAGGAGCAGCAGGAGCAGCAGCGAAAGATGCGGGAGCAGCAGCGTCAGCAGCAGCAGCAGTACCAGCAGCTCCAGAAGCAAGAGCAGCAACGGAAGATGCAGGAGCAGCAGCGCCAGCTGCAACAGCTGCAGCATCTGCAGCAGCAGCAGCTTCAGCAGCAGGTGCTGCAGCAGCAACAGCAGAAACAGCAGCAGCAACAACTGCAGATGCAGCAGCAGCAGCAGCAGCAGCAGCAGCAACAGCAGCGCCATTCGCCGCAGCAGCCTCCTTCGATGCACCAGCCACAGTCGCCCCCGCTGCCCGTTGCGCTCCCTTGGCCGCTGCAGGGATCGGCACCACCGGGGAAGCCGCGACCGCGGCCGCCTTCTTTGCCGCAGGTAAGGCCTGCCGTCGACGGCAGTCCGGCCAAACGGCGGCGGTTCAACGATGGCACCAGCGGCGCCGGTGGTGCTGGTGGCGCGACATCAACAGCGACGCCGGAAAAAGGAGTAGCAAGCGGGAGGGACAGGGGTGGAGAGGTGCTAGTTGGAGGGGGGGGTAAGGATGGTGAGCAGGTGCCGTTATTCAACCGCTCACTGGGACGGGCGCACCGCGTGGTGGTTATCGGGGCCGGATTCGCGGGGATCGGTGCCGCGCTTGAGCTGCAGCGGCTAGGGGTAGAGGTTGTCGTGCTGGAGGTGAGCTGGGAACGGGCCGGGGTATGGAAAGAGGCGGCGGGAGGGGTAGGGAGCGGGGACGTGCGAGCGGAGAGGGGGGGGAAAGGTCGGGGGGGAGCGAGGAGGGTACATTGGTCGCTGCGACACGTGGCCTTATATGTGCGCGTGTAGTCGTAGATCAGCTGGTTCAGCGTGTGCGATTTTTTTTCCTTCTCTCCTTCGCACAACTCTGTTGGGGAAATACAGCGCGCGATGGGTGTTTGGGGTGACTATCCAAGCGCACTCTATATTTCCGAACAGGGATATTTACGTAGTGCGAAGATCCTCCTCCCCCTCCCACGGTTCCTCTCCGTGATTTTCTTGACCGGGGGGAGGCGTCTCGACACGGGGGAGCGGTCAGGCCATCGGTTTCGCCCGGTCCAACTCCAACCTCAATCCTAGGAGGATAGCTTTGTTTTTGTTAGTGTTTCTAATTTCCCCGCCGCTCCCCCCCCCCCCCCCCCGCCTCTTACCTTCAAGGGGAGCGCAAGCTTTTGGCGCCCGCATCGGAAAAAGCTTAATTTCGCCTCCCTCGCTGATAGCCCCCCCCTGCGCCCCCCCTCCCCGCCTCCTGCCCCCCTCCCCTCGCCCTGTTCCCGCCTCCCCGTCCGCACGCGAGAGCAGGCCCGGCAAAGGGTAGGAGGTCGCTGCTACACCAAGCGGTGGATATCGAGCGGAGTTAAGGCTCCGTCGCGCCCGGCGACCCCTTCCCCCGCTCCCGCCCCCGCCCCCGCCGCTTCCCCAGGCGCCGCTGCCGCTGCTCTGCCGAATCTGGCGACACAAGCCAGACCCGAAGGCGGTACCGTTGCCGTTGCCGGTACTGCAGGGAAAGGAGGAGTAGTAGGGGGAGGAAGAGGACATAGCACGGCGCGGGGGCAGGTAGGGGGCGCGAACGCGAGCGCGTCACCGCGGCCGGCGGGTGTCGCGGCGTTGCCTCAGAGCGGGCCTGTGCCTGTGTCGGCGGCTAGTACTTCCGCCGCCGCCACCGCTGCTGCTGGTGCTGTCGCTGCTGGCGGGGGTGGTGACGACGCCGTCGGCGGTGGCGGTGGTGGTAGGGGTGGTGGTAGCGGTAGCGGTGGCGGTGGCGGGGATGGCGGTGATTCGCGAGGTCGTTCGCCTATCACAGCAGGCGGTTCTGTGTCGGCGACAGCACCGGCGGCATCGGTAGTCGCGGCGAATGCAGCGCCAGCGGTTGACGGTCAGGCGAAGCCGGCACCGAGGGCCGGGGGGGGGGGCGCGGGAAAGGACAAGCCGGTTAGCGGTGGCGAGACCGCTAACGGTGGCCCGGGCAAAAGTGGAGGCGGTGGTGGTGGTGGTGGTGGTGGTGGTGGAGGAGGAGGAGGAGGAGGAGGAGGAGGAGGGGACGCGGGTAAGGGAGAGCAGGCGCAGGTGAAGGGAAAGGCGCCCGCGGCAGCGGCGACGGCAATGAAGGAGGACGACGAGGATGAGGTGGAGGTGGTGGATGTGGTGCGAGGCGTATGTCCGGACAAGATGGTGAGGCCCCAATTGTGGTGGAGAAGGAGGAGGGGAAAGGAAGGAGGGCTCGCTGGTGTCGTGTTGCGGAAAGCGGGAACGGAGTAGGGGTGGCGTTTTGTGTTAGGGTTGAGGGTTGGCGGTTGGGGAGGGGACGAGGGGAAGGGGGGGGGGGGGGGGGGGGGTACTCATTGGTTGCTTGTGCTGTTCTTTTGACCATTGACCACGCATCCCTTTCGAGACGGAGCGGGAGGGGACGTGGGGGGGGGAGGTGTACTGGGGAGGGGCAATACTCATGTAATGCATGGCTGTAGTCGTATAACCATAGACCCTCGCATCCCTATAGTGCCGGGACGGCGCACGTCGGGTTTTCACCGACCAGGCAGACATTGCTTGGTGGCGAGGTATACCCTCTTGTTCGTAAGTGTGTTTGCTTGTTGTGGCTGCGCTTTTCGCCGTCCAACCGCTCGCGTGTACGCTGTCAAACAGTTGCGCGTGTACTCCCCCACCCTCCCTCTCCCTGCTCCCCCCCCCCCCCCCCCCCACCGCCAACCCACCCGTACCCCACCGTCTTTGCGATTTTGATGTACATTCTCGTTCTCGCAGGTTAGCGTTGATATGGGCGCGGCCTGGATTCACGGCACGGACGGTAATCCTGTGACGGCCCTGTGCAAGAAGTTTTCGCTGTCGCTCTTCAATACTGGCAGTCCCACCCTTTTCGTTGACTACAACGGCCGGTGCGGCTTCGTTTCACCCCCTTGGTCTTGATCTTTTTCTTGGTCTTGATCTTAGTCTTGGTATTTTGGGTTTTATCTTAGTCTTTGGGTCCCAGTCTCCATAATGTTCTTGTTCTTTGTCTTGGTCCTGGTCTTTTGCTTCGTCTTGTTTCGTGTCCTAGTCCTGTCCTGTCTTGTCTTGTCTTGTCTTGTCCTGTTTTGTCTTGTCTCGCTTTGCCTTGGTTTGCCTTGGTTTGCCTTGCCTTGCCTTGCCTTGCCTTGCCTTGCCCCACGCACCCCTGCCCCCTTCTGCCGTGCTCCTGTCGTGCGTACACCCAGACCAATCGGGGACAAGGTGGACAAGAGCGTGGAGGACGTCTTCAACCGCCTCCTCGACGCGGCGCAGCTCTGCGGGGACGACGCGGCGGAGGCGGAAGCGGCGGTGGCGAAAAGGTCGGCGGAGAAAGCCGCCGCCGCTGCCGCGCGCGCGGCCGCGGCAGCGGAAGACGTTGCCCAGGAAGCGGAGGCAGTCGCGGCTAACGCCCTGTTCCGCCGCTTGGTGTCCACCGTAGAGCGCGGGGGAGGGGAGGAAGGGGGAGGCGGGAGGGGAGGGAGGAATGGACCGGAGGCGTCACCTGCGGAGCGGTCGAAGAGGTATTCCGCAATGGCGAAGTCTGCGGCGGTGGCGGCGAAAGCGGCGGCTGATTTCGAAGGGCAGGAGCACGGGCTGGGGTTGTCGCTAGGGCGCACGCTGCGGAGGCTGATCGAAAGTGAGCGGGTGGCGGCAGCGGCTAACGCAGCGGCGGCGGCGAATGGTGGCGGTGGTGATGGTGGCAGGGGGTTGGGAGGGCTGGCCGGTCTGGGCGAGGAGGGCATGCGGATTCTGCGATGGCACGTGGCCAACATCGAGTACAGTACCGGGGTGAGAAGAGAGAGCACGCTACGTAGCTCTCTATGATGTACGGGTACAGGTTAGCTTGTGTTGAGGTGCACGATTTGCTTCGGTTGATATGCATAGAAACGAAGCGTGTATGTGTACCTCGCACATGTGTTTACCGATTTCCTTTCGCTGATCGTTATGCCCTTTTTCTTTTTTGGGGCTGTTTGTAGCTGTATAGACATGAAAAATTGCCACGGTTGGTGGACCGTTTCGTTTTTTTTTTGCAGCTGCACCAAAACGCCATCGTGTTTTACGCTGTCACCCCCCCCGTCCGAACGCCCACATCAATGAAAACCTACAGCCGTATCGTTCACGTTTTATTGCTTCCTAAGGGAGTATATAGTCCACTCCAGAATTCTTGGCGCCTGTCCTGTGACCACGGTCTTGATTTTGGCGGTGAATTAACGTGAGGACAACAGCAACGACCTGCGAACAGTCAATATAGGAGAACGGAGAAAAACACGCGGAAATCTTGTGCAGGGAAAGAAAAAAAACCGGAAGCCCGTAATATACGATTTTTTTTGTGGAGAACGCACTCGTTCTTAACCAGGTACCACTCTGTCCCAAAATATAGTAACCGAACGGATGAAATATCAATATGCAGGAGTTTGTTACATTTTGGGACAAGTTGTACCCGGTATATAAGAAGTAGCATTGGCTGTAGGGGCGCTCCACCTCTCTCCCCCACGGCCCGGAACGATTCTGGGGACGGGGGCGGGACGGGATGACTGATTTTTTTTTTTTCAGGCAACAAGGGTTGAACCTAACGTTGGCGTATGCGTGCCTGGCACTCTACAGTAATAGAAGGGCATATCGGCTTCTGCACAGCAGTATTACTTGAATACCACCTATTTCCGAACCCGTAGAGCGCGAGCTGGTGTGGAGGCGTAGACTCGTGGTCTGTACGAGTGTTGGGCGGGCGAACTTATCCGTAAGAACAAACCAGGTACGATGTACCGGTGCCTGGTGTGATATGAGGGGAAAAGAACCGAACGTGATCGGTTTTGGGTCGGTTCGATTCGGTTCGGTTTGGTTCGGATTTTTTGTTTTTTTGTTTTTTTTTTGTTTCACGTTACGTACACTAGTTTCAAAAAGCTTTCATCGCTTGACAAAAAAAGTTGGTGTTCACAATTATTTCCCCTCCTTTTTTTTCTACCTTTTTTTACATTCTACCTACTGCTGTATCAAACAAGCCGTCGGCGGTGACTCTCGAGTTCTCCCGATAGGCCGATACCCGACTTTTTGAAGCTACCTGATAAATCGGTCACGCATGTCGTTTTCTTTCCTTCTTTTTTCCCCTTCTTCCCCCGGCCCCACCTCCACTCCTGCCCCTCCCCCCCCCCCCCCCCCCGACGATCCCTACGTCTGCCCGGTGCTCGGAAAGGCGACGAGTATCGACGACCTAAGCTTGCGGTTCTGGGACCAGGACGACTGTTTTGCGTTTCCTGGACCACACAGCCTCATCAGGTGGGTCCCAGTGGAGGTGATGGTGGTGGTGGTGGTGGTGGTGGTGGTGTTGATGGTGTTGGTGGTTGTTTTAGTTGAACTGTTGCTGCTGCCGCCGTTGGCTAACGGTTTAATCACCGCTCGGCTCTCGTCGTCACGGCAAGCAGAACGTCACAGCAGCTAGTAACGCCCCCCCCCCCCGCACACCTCCTCCCTCTCTGTCCTCCCTCACCGCCGCCGCATACCACTTCAAACTCTCGCCCGTGTTTGTGTTCTGCTTTTTTTCTTTTTTATGCTTTTTGTTTCCATTTTTTCTTTGTCGTTTCTTACCCTGCAGCGAGGGCTACGGTAGCCTCGCCGATCACCTCGCCACCCAGCTCACCGACATACGCTTAGGATGGCCGGTAAAACGCATCGAGCACGCTCGACCCACGTGGCTGCGTAGCGCAACGGCTGCGGTGGCGATGGAGGTATGCCCCGGCGCCGCCGGCACCCCCACTACCCTTGTCGCTAAAGGTAGCCCCCGAGGGACAAGCACCGGTCCCCCGGCAGCTCCACCTGCAGCAGCGCCGGCAGCAGCAGCAGCAGCAGGAGCGGCGGCGCCGGGAGCGGGAGCGGGGTCGGCGGCTCCCCACCCACTGTTTAACCATGTATTGTTCCGCAAGGAGTCTTTCGCGGGGGCGTGGGGACGCGCGAAGAAAACGGAAGGTAAGGGGGGCGATGGCGGTGGTGGAGGCGAAGCCGCCGCGGCCGCTCAGGCTAAGGTTAAGCAGGTGGAGAACGGACAGATTTTTCAGAGGCCGCCCGTCGTGGCGGACGCTAGGACGGTAGCGGTGGCAGGGGGGCAACGACAGCAACGAAAACAACAGAAGCCAACAAGTAGAGCGCAACCGCTGTTGCAACAACTCTTGGCGGCGTCTGCCGAGTTCGTGGGCCAGGTTTCCCCTGACCCGCAGGTGCTGCCGGTGCCGGTGGCGGCGCCCTTGCTGTCGGCGGCGGCGGCGGCGGCACCACCCCCGACGGAGGCTGTGGTTAAGGTACCGGCGGCGGCACCGTCGGCCGCGGCACCGGCTACGGCGGTGGGCGCACCGGCGACGGCAGCACCGGTGCCGATTGTAGTGGCGGCGGCGGGTGGTGGTGGTGGTGATAGTGGTGGTGGTGGTAGCGGCAGCCCTGCTTCTACGGCAACCTCGACGGTGCTTTTTGCAGCTGCTTCAGCGATCGCTGGGCAAGCGCCTAAAGCGGCGGCGGCAGCCGCGGCGGTAGAGACTACGCTCGTGCGAACAGCTGGACCAAAGCTCGAGGCAGTGGTTGCGGCGGTGGCAACGACGGAAGGAAAGTGCGACACCGGCACGCCGGAGGCTTCGGGGACTCAGCCACAGGTCGGTGTGCCTACGGCAGAAGGGGGGGCGGTGACGGCGGCTATCGATATACCTGCTGCTCCTGCTCCTGCTACGTCTGCTGCTGCTGCTCCTGCTCCTGCTACTGCTCCTGCTCCTGCTGCTTCTCCTACTGCTTCTGCTGCTCCTGCTCTTGCCGCGACTCATGCTGCTGCTGCTCCTCCTGCTTCCCCTGCTGCTGTTGCTGCTTCTCCTGCTGCATCTTCTACTTCTCCTGCATCTGCTGCCACTGCTTCTCCTACTGCCCCTGCTCCTTCTACTCTTGCTGCTGTTACTCCTGCTGTTACTGCTACTCCTGCTGCGGCTGTCTCTGCTGCTCCTCCTGCTGCCCCTGCTGCTGCGGTTGCATCTCCCGCTGTGACGGGGACTCAGCCTAGCCAGAACGGAACCGTCGAGGCGGTGGCTTCAATGGATGTAGAAGGGGTGGCGGCGGGACCAAAACCAGGACTCGTTTCAGGAACCATTGCGCGAACCGTTCCAGAATCCGTTCCGAGAACTGTCCCGGGAACTGTTCCGGGAGCAGTAGCCGTGACCACGGCGTTAAAAGCATCCTCGCAGGCGGAGCCAATGGAAGTAGAGAAGGTAGAGGCGGGATCAAAACCAGGATCCGTTCCGGGAGGCGTTCCGGGAACCATTCCCAGAGCGGTATCCGAGACGGCGGCGGCAAAATCGGATGCGCAGGCGCAGGATATACCATCCAGCCAGAGAAAAGCATGCGATGGCGTGGCCCCTAGCACACAGCCTACCGGGCCGCTGGCGTCTCCCGGTATCAGCAGCACCAGCAGCGGTAGCAGCAGTGGCAGCAACGGCACCGGTGGAAGCGGCGCCAGCGGCCCCGACGGCGGGGCGGCGTTGGGTTGTAGAGTTGTCGGAGGCGGAGCTAAGGAAGGGTCTGCGAAGGTGGTTCAGGTGGTGTCTAGTACGGAGCTACCAGTCGGTGGTGGTGGTGATGGCAGTAGTGGTGGTGGTGGTGGTGGTGGTGATGATGACAGCGGTGCCGGTGTTGGCGATGGCGCAGAAAAAGACTCGAAGCTCTTGTTGGCGAGGGGGGGGGAGGGAGGAAAAGGAGTCGTGCCGCTTACCGTGCCAGACGCGGTCGCTGCCGCGACTGCCACCGCCGCTCCCACCTCTGCTCCAGCCGCCGCTGCCCCTGCTGCCGCTGCCGCTGGCGCGGCTAGCAGGGGCGCAAGCGAGAGCAACGGAGTGGTACCGCTGAGAAGCATCAGCCGCAACAGCAAACAGAACAGCAGCAGTAGCAGCATTGACAGCGCTGACAGCAGCAGCGATGTTGTTGTCGTGGCCGGAGACCCCAGCGCGGCGTTGTCCTCGGCCGTAAACCCTCCCGCAGCAGCAGCTACATCCCCCGCTGTCGCTGGCGCTGCCGCCCTGGGTGGTGCGGTTTCTACCGCCCGAACAGAGCCACCGACGTCTGCTGCTGTTGTTGTGGCCGCTGCTGCTGCGACTGGCCCATCGACCACTGCTGCTGCTGCTGTTGCTGCTTCGAGCACTACTGCTGCCTCTCCTACGTCGTCAGCTACGGCTGCTGCTTCGACATCTGCTGATGGTGCTGCTGGTGTTGCTGCTGCTGCTGCTGCGCCGTCCCGACCATTGGCCCAGAAAACTTTCGACAGTACCCCTAGCCAGAACGGGCGTCAACTAGCAGCCGAAAGCGGCAGTAGCGGCGGTAACAGCGGTAGCAGCGATAGCGGCAGCAGCGGCGGCGGCGGCAAGGTCAAGCCGCGGGGGTCCGCTGCCGCCCCCCCCTCCGTCGAGAGACGCATCGTTGCCCTGGCCGAGCTCGCGTCGGACTATTGCACCCGCCCCCTCCCCCGCTCCCGCCCCCGCTCCTACCTCGGCTCATCCATCCCCCCCTCCTTCAATGCCGAGGAAGCGGGGGCGGTCCCTCGGCAGCACAAGTAGCGGCAGTGGGACGTCATTAGCGACGGCGGCGGCGGCGGCGGTGCCGGCTGCTTCTCCTGGCAAGGGAAAGGGGGGGGTGGGAGAGAAGGGGGGGAGGGGTGGTCGGGAGGGTTTTGGTTGTCGGGTGACAGCGGAGGATGGGCGAGTGGTGGAGGCGGACGCGGTGGTGATGACGCTCCCTCTCGGCGTCTTGAAGGCCAAGTAAGTCATTCGTAGGTTTTTGATGATGATGGGGGCGAGGGTGGCGGTATTGGCGATGGTACTTTGGTGGTGGTGGCGGTGGTGGGGGGGTGTACTCGATAGCGATAGGAGAGATGTGCTCGATCTCATGCATGGCCATCGTCGTATGACCATAGACCCTCGCGACCCTACAATGCTGGGACGGAGCATATCGAGGGGGGGGGGGGAGGTGGTCATGACAATAATGTAGGTTGTGGTGGCCGTGATGATGACAGTAATTGCGGTGATGATGATGACGGTGGTGGTGCTGGTGCTGGTGCTGGTGGCGTGGGTGATCGATTGTAATGGTGATCTTGATGACGATGATCATGGTGATGATGACCATTATTGCCCCGCTTTTTGTTGTGGCATTTTTTTTTTTTTTTTTGTGTGTGCCTCATCGAAACGTTTCGCTTGTCCTTGCCAGGGCGGTCGACTTCGTCCCCACCTTACCCGAGAGCAAGATGAAGGCCATTTCCGCCCTTGGGTACGGCCTGCTCAACAAGGTGCGATTTGATTGTTTATTTTCGTTTTGCTGTTGTTAGCGGTGTGTGCAGTGTTGCTGTAAAGAGATGAGGAAGAAGGGGTGCGGGGAGAGGGGAGGAGGTGGGGGGTACAAAATACGGTTGGGGGGGGGGGGTGTACTCATTATCGTGCATGGCCGTAGTCATATGACCATAGACCCTCGCATCCCTACAATGCTGGGACGAAGCATGTCGGGTTTTTACCAACCAGGCAGGCATTGCTTGCACCAAGCGCGAAGCGCCGTGAAGGTTCGCATGAAGGGTGAGCTGCATCCTACTAAGAACCGCTTTAGAGGCGGATTTTCTTGCATATGGTGGGGGAGGGGGGGGTACTCATTTGTTGCTTGCCTTAGTCATTTGACCATTTACCACGCATCCCTTTCGAGACGGAGCACCGTTCCTATTCCTAATAGAGACACCTCCAACAGCTGGCCGCTCATTAAGTTGTTTCCATATATTGCGTTATAAAAAAATGCTAGTCGTTTTGGGGGGGGGTTGAAAGCGTAGAGGCGGGGTGAGGAGGTTGGGGGAGGGGGTGGAGAGGGGAAGGGGGAGGGGTCAACGCTGAGTGGTTTTCTTTCGCATGAGGGGCTGATGGGCGGTTAGTTGTATTTTCAGTGGGAATGAGGGGTGCTGTGCTATAGCATTAACTTCCTTTCTCGCTCTCACGTATTTTTTCCTCCCTCCCTCCCTCCCTCCCTGCCTCCCTCATCTCTTCTCTCCTTCCGTCTCTCTTGTGGTTGCTATCATTTCCGTTTCTCTCTCTCTCTTTTTTTTTTTTTCCTTTTTTTTTCTGTCACGCTTTTTGTTCCTGTATTTCTCTCCACCTTCGTGCATGCAGGTGGTCCTGGAGTTCCCCGTCGCTTTTTGGCGGCTGAAGCTCGGGACCCGGAGGCTGTTGGCCCACGTGTCCGAAACGCAAGGTCCGAACTATGGAAACCCTCGGAGTCGATATGGTTGTGGAGTTTGCTCGGCGGATGTACCCGTCGTCGGTACCGCACTGCCGTCGGTACTGCAATAATTGTGCATGCGCGCTTGCAACAGCAGTTTCTAGTTGCTAGTCTGACAGCTATGGAGGTGCCTTGGGCAGGGGGGGGGGGGGGGGTAGTACTCATTTCGTGCACGGCCGTAGTCGTAAGACTATTTGGGGGGGTGGCTGATCCATGGAAACTTGCAATCGCGGGACCCAATCAACCTCGACCCTTCCCCCCTTGTCGCACATGCTGTATCATGGCCGAAAAGCGGCGAGATTGTCCCCAGGCGCAACTGGAATGCCCCCCCCCCCTCCCGCCTCTTTCCCTCCCCTTCCCCCACTTTGTACTCACCTCCTCCACCTCCTCCTCCTCCTCCTCCTCCTCCCGCGTCCTCCCTCCTCCCCCCTTCATTACCCTTGCACCCCCTCCTCCCCTCTGCCCCCCCCCCCCCTTTTCCCTTCCGCCCGATGCTTTCTTCTTGTTGTCTCGTGCAAAACCTCAGGGGACTTCTACTTGTTCCTCGACGTGACGGATATGTGCGGCCGTCCTGTGCTGGTGTCTCTCGTTCCTGGAGAGCAGGTGCGCGGGTGGGATCCGTTTTTGTTGTTTTCTTTTCTTTGTGTTTTGTGTTTCTTGTGCGTTGGGGTTTTTGTTTTCGTCTGTTGGTTTTTGCTGTAGTTTCTAATTTTTTTTCGATGTTTTTATTTGGGCTAATTATCATTGAAAGCCATGGCAGGTTCCGATGCTCCGGTATACCTGGTATAGCGTACCGGGGTAGGGTAGGGTAGGGCAGGGCTGGGTATGAGGGGGGGGGTTAGCAACGTGCTTCCTTTTCCCCTTTTTTCGCGTACTCGATTGTCTTCCTTTTTTTGCCCTTTTTCCCCTATTTTTGGGCGTGTCCAAACAGAATCGAAAATCGGAATAGAAAATCGCAACGAAAATAAGCCAGGTACTGATTGGTCCCTGGCCCAAACATGTTTCCCCTTCGTTCTTCAGGTTCCGAGAATATGTGAACGGCTTGTAACCTTTTACCCAAAATCAAAAACGCTGCCCGCTGAAAATCGAAAATCGAATCGAAAAACACGAACAGGAACAATTCGGCTTGTCCTGCTGGCCAGCGCAGCCACGTCAAAATATCACATCAGGACCGCCGTACGCAGCACCCAACCCACAGCTAGCATGGCAACACAGCCGCACAGACCCCCCCCCCCCCCCCCCCCCCCCCCCCCCCCCCCCCCCCCCCACCCCCCCCCCCCCCCCCCCCCCCCCCCCCCCCCCCCCCCCCCCCCCCCCCCCCCCCCCCCCCCTCGTAAACAGCCAGCAGGCGAACCACAACACCAGCACCGACGTTCTCGGGCTCATGTTTCCCGGCGTTCGGTCCAAAGCGAACATAGTGTCAGGAAATTTCAGGATGATGCCCTCGAGAACGAGGTTGGAATTTCGTTCTCGGCATAATTTAAAGCGTGATGCCGGGGCATGAAAGTTGGATACGCCACCACCACCTCCATGGGAGGAGGCCCGGCGACCTCCCGGGATCGAAAATATCGTCGCGTTTTCCTGCTTCTATGGTGGATTTTGTTTTGCCGAGCGCTGGATTGACTGCATGTGTGCACAGTTGAGAGCTGCACGTGGGTTGTGCTCTCCCTTGTTTTTCGCCTGGATTTCTGTTTTCGCATTTCGGTTCTGTTTGGACACACTTTGTCTATAAAATACTGTCGAAAAAAACGAAAGCATTTCGATTTTTCGGTTTTCAATTTTCGTTCGTTTATTCTGTTCGGACATGCCCTTACATCTCTTAGTTGCATCCCGAACAAATCTCGCACACCGTTGTTATTTTATGAACACGCACATGCAACACCCCGAGACAGCAACAACATGCTTCCGTCTTCACATTCTCTCTGTGTACTGTCTTGTTGTCCGATTTTTATTATTTCTATGTTTTCCTTGCCTCGAAGGCACACCGCGCTGAGAGAGAGTCAGCGGGGGAAACTGCGGGACGATGTCTGACGATATTGCGCCGCATTTTCCCGGAAGTGACGGTACCGGCTCCCTTGCACGCGGCGGCCTCGCGATGGGGGTCCGACAAGTGGGCTCGGGGCAGCTACAGGTGAGAACGAACGTATCTGCCTTCCGATTACGATATTGGTTGGTTGGTTGATTGGTTGGTTGGTTGGTTGGTTTGGTATCGGTTGGTTGGTGGGTTGGTATCGGTTGGTACTCATTGGTTGCTTCGAAAATTGGCGGGTTGGTTGGCTGGTTTGGCTGGTTGGATTGGTGATTTGGTTGGTCTGTTGGTTTTTGTTGATTGGTCTGTTGGTTCGATTAGCTGGTCGTTGGTTGGGTTGTGCACGTAGGTGTCCCCCCATAAGACGGTCTGAGGAAGGCGGTATCCCGATATGTGGCGGTCAAAATCGCCTAACGCGACTGGGGAACTGTACTCGTAACCTGGACTGAAAACGGCGGCTTCCGCGCCAATAGGACGGTCATACTGCTCTGACACACCAGCGCCGAACCCCCCCCCCGCCCCGCCTGTATGGGTTCGTTGGTCGGTTTGTGGGCTCGGGGAAGCTGGTTGGTCTGTTCGTTGTCTGTTGCTCTGGTTTGATTGGTTGGTTGGTCCGTTGGCGGGTTGGGCTCCTAGCTGGCCGGTAGTTTCGTTTCTGCTCGGTTCGTCTTGTTTATTTGCATGATTTTTTCTCCTGTTTCCAAAGGCTCTTGTTCTTTTTGGACGACTCGAAATTCGCGCGCGCTCTGCCCCCTCTCTCATGTGGCGTTTTGCTGGGGTACGATATCTTAAACCACAGCACACTGCGTGCGCGTGATCAGTCCCAGTCCCCACGTCCAAGTTCCAAGTTTCATTTTTGCTTTGTCTTCGGACGGCGGTTGTAGCTGCGTAAAGAGGCCCACGATTCATGTGACGTGTTCTAGCCGTGCAGGCCTTGAGCTCGTCATTGGGTTGCAATTCGTTGTGTACCCCTGCATACCAGCGATTTGCTGGCAGAAAGCGTGTCCATTTTCATAGAGGCGTTCCTCCTGCCGACCATTGACCCCTCCCCCCCCTCCCGCTCCGTCTCGAAAGGGGTGTCAATGGTCAAATAAATGACTACAAGCAGTAAGCCCCTCCCCCCCTCCCCCTAGGTGCTCCGTCTCGAAAGGGATGCGTGGTCAATGGTCAAATGACTGAGGCAAGCAACGAAGGAGTACGCCCCCCCCTCCCCCTCCCTATATATTATATATACCTAGTAGATAGGGTCGGTTGGCGTCGGTTGGCAACGACACTGTAAAGCATGCCCCGCTCACTTACTTGAGCCAGACAACAAGGGTAATGTTTTTTTTTTTTTCTGGCGGTCGGTTACAGCTTGGGCGAGTTACTTTACTCCGTACAAGCAGAATTATCGAATCACGTACCTGGTAGTGTTTATGGTAAGGCACCCGAGAGGCAGTTGCATAGTACTCCCATTGCTGCCGCTGGAAGTGGCCGCACCGGAAATTAAATGAACTCATTGGAGCTGTCATCCATTGTAGAATCCGCCTCACGAACGGTTCTCAGTAAGACGCAGCACACCCTTCATGCGACTCGCTCAACACCTCACGGCGCTTCGCGCTTGGTGCAAGCAATGTCTGCCTGCTCGTGTAGGGATTCAAGGGTCTATAGTCATACAAGTACGACCATGCATGATGTCGAGTACACCCCCCCCCCCCCCCCCCCCCACCCATGTATGGGTTGGGTTGGTGTCGGTTGGCAACGACACTGTAAATCATGCCGCTCACTACGTGAGCTAGACATCCAGGGTACCGTTTTTTTTTTTTTTTGTTTTTTTTTTTGGCGGTCGCCCACAGCTGGTCGTCTAGTTAGATCATTTGTGCGAAGTAAATAACCTTTACTCTGCACAAGGGAATTGATCGTATCACGTAGTGTTCAAGGTAAGGCACCCAAGAGGCAGCTACATAGTACTCCCATTGCTGTCTCTGGAAGTGGCCACACCGGAAATTAAACTAACTCATTGAAACTGTCATCCATATTCAAGTCCGCCTCACAAGCGGTTCTTAGCAGGATGCAGCTCACCCTTCATGCGACTCGCCGGACACCTCACGGCGCTTCGCGCTTGGTGCAAGCAATTTCTGCCTGGTCGGTGAAAACCCGACATGCTCCGTCCCGGCATTGTAGGGATGCGAGGGTCTATGGTCATACGACTACGGCCATGCATGAGATCGAGTACATCTCTCCTATCGAGTACACACCCCCCCCCCCGACGTCTGCCTGCCTGGTCGGTGAAAACCCGATGTGCTCCGTCCCGGCATTGTAGAGATGCGAGGATCTGTGGTCGTACGACTACGGCCATGCATGATATCGAGTACACCCCGCACCCTCCCTTCTCACCCCCCGTTCCCTCATCCCCACCTCTGTCGTTTTCGCCTCATCAGCTTTGTGAAGGTGGGCTCGTCCGGGGTGACATGGACACCCTCGCGGAGCCCGTGGGGCAGTTTTTTTTGCGCTTTGCCGGCGAGGCAACGAATAGGCGCTACCCGGCTAGCGTTCACGGCGCTTACTTGTCCGGCGTGAGGGAGGCGCGTCTGGTTCAGGTGAGGAGCCAAGCGAGGTTTTTGTGGAGTCTTGTTTGGGACGGTGGGGGGGGGGGGGGGGGGGGGGGGGGGGGGGGGGGGGGGGGGGGGGGGGGGGGGGGGCAGGGGGGGGGGGGGGGTATTTTTTGCCCTGCTGCTGTACCTCATTTCGATGATATCCTCGAACATGGTGAGGTCACACATAGGGTAAAGGTATTTGAGGATAAGGCGGGGGGGGGGTGTACTCGATCGGAGAGATGTTCTCGATCTCAGGCATGGCCCTAGTCGTATGACCATAGACCCTCGCATCCCTAAAATGCCGGGACGGAGCTTCGTCGGGTTTTCACCGACCAGGCAGACATTGCTTGCAGCAAGCGCGAAGCAAGCGCCGTGAGGTGTTGAGCGAGTCGCATGAAGGGTGGGCTGCATCCTACTAAGAACCATGTTTGAGGCGGACTTGCTTATGGATGACAGCTCCAATGAGTTATTTTAGTCTCCGGTGTAGCCGCTTCCAGAGACCGCAATGGGAGTGCTCTTAGTATGTAACTGCCTCTTGCCGTACCATAAACACTATCAGGTACGTGATACGATCATTCCCCTTGTGCGGAGTAAAGCTTCTTCACCTCGCACAAATGATCTGTAATAGCTCGACCACCAGCTGTGATCGACCGCAACAACAACAAAAAGCGGTACCCTGGTTGTCTATAATAGCTCAAGTAGTGAGCGGCATGTTTTACAGTGTCGTTGCCAACCGACGCCAACCCAACGTATACAAAGTAGTGGGGGGAAGCAAGTTAGGCTAGGATGATGCGGGCGGGGTTTCGTGGAAGTTGTTTTGGTTTTGTTTTGTGGGGGGGAGGGACGCCTTTGGTACCTCTCAAGGGTGAGGAGGGCGCGTCTGGTTCAGATGACGAGCGGGGTTTTGTGGAGAGTGTGTGTGTTCTTTTTTCGTGGGTGGGTGGGAGGTGGGGGTGCGACAAACGCGTGAACGACGCCTACCTCTCCGGGGTCAGGGATGCTCGTCTGGTTCAGATGAGGAGATTGATTTTTGTGGAGGTTTTGTAGCGTTTTTTGGGGGGGGGGTGAGACCAGGGTTTGGGTAGGTGTGCCGGCGAGGGATGATATTGAAATAGAATATATTGTTTCCCAGGCTTCAACCCGATGCCGCTGGCCTTCCTAATCGCCCCCCCCCCCCCGCACTCCCGTATCCCAACCCTCTCTGGCCCACTACCCCTCCGCTCTCCCCTCCCCTCTCCCTGACTCCCCCTACTCCTTACGCATGAACGCCTACTCGGGCCGGCGGTCCTCTTCTCCCTGCATAACTCGCCCCCCCCCCCCCCCCTCCCTTCACGTAGGGGGACGATCGTACCACGTACGTAGTGTGTACGAGTATATGGCAAGGCACCCACAAGGCATTTGCATAGTATACCCATTTTTCTGCCTCATGGAAGGTGGCCACACGGGGAAAACAAAATGATTTCACTCGACGCTGTCATCCATCTGCAAGAATGTACGCACATGGTGATGAAGTCCGCCTCACCAGCGGTTCTTGGCATTAATAGGATGCAGCTCACTCGCCCTTCATGCGGGCTCGCAGAACACCTCACGGTGCCTCGCGCTTGGTGCGGGCAATGTCTTCCTGATCGGTGAAAAGCCCGACGAGTGCCGTCCCAGCACTACTGCAGGAATGCGAGGGTCTACGGCAATACGACTACGGTCACGCATGTCAATGAGTACCCCACACACACCTCCCTCCACTCCCCCCTGCTCCCTCACTAGTCGACACTTCACCCCCCCTCCCCCGTATGCCTCCCCGCTCCGACCCCCTATCCCTCCCTTCCCCCCCCCCCCCCCCCCCCCCCCCCCCCCCCCGCGCTCTATGGTCATGCGACTACGGCGATGCATGAGATCGAGTGAATTGTCTCCTGTCGAGTACCCCCCCCCCCCCCCCCCCCCCCCCGCACTTTTTCATGAACGCCTACTTATACGGCAGTCTGAGCTTAACGCTGTCAAGCTCCCCTCCCCTCTTCTCCCTCCATAGTTGACCCTTCCCCCCTCTCCCCGCCGCGCCCTCGTCCATGAACGCCTATATGTAGTCTGAGCTTAACCCTGTCAAGCACATGGTCGACGCTATTGGTACCGTCGCCAGTAACAACAGCAGCAGCGGCGGTGGCGGAGGCGGCGGTAGCAGTGACGGTGCCAGCAGCAGCAGCGGTCGTCCCGGTGCCCTAGCCGGTGGTAAGGTCCCTGGTGCTGGCGCAAAAGCTGTCGAAGCTGCTAACGAGGCCAGGGCTGCTAAAGCTGCTAAAGCCGCTAAAGCTGAAAGCAATGCGAAGTCTGCTAGGGCTGCCAAAGCTGCTCAAGCTGCCGCTGAAAAGGCTGCTAGAATTGCTAGAATGGCTAAAGCTGCCGCTGAGTTGAAAGCTGCCAGAATCGCCAAGGCTGCGGAGGCTGCGGAGGCTGCTAGAGCGGCGAAAGCTGCGGAGGCTGCTAGAGCCGCCAAGGCTGCAGCTGCTGCTACCGCTGCTAGAGCTGCCCGGGCTGCTAGCTTTGCGAGTGCTCCTAGCCATGCTGGCATCGCTGGTACTGCTGCTGCTGCTGCTACTACTACTACTAGTTCTGGCGCTAGGAGTGCGGGTGCCGCTGCTGCTCGTAGCGCTTCGGGTTGTTTTGTTGCTCCTCGTGCTGGAAGTGCTGCTGCTGCTGCAAGTGCTGGTGCTGCTGCTGGTGACCTTGCTGGTGCTGCCGGTTCTGCTGACTCTGCTGGTGCTGCTGGTTCTGCTAGCTCTTCTGTCCCTCCTAGCGCTGCTGGTGCTGCTACACCTGCTAGCTCTTCTGCCCCTCCTAGCGCTGCTGGTGCTGCTACACCTGCTAGCTCTTCTGCCTCTCCTAGCGCTGCTGGTGCTGCTACACCTGCTAGCTCTTCTGCCCCTCCTAGCGCTACTGGTGCTGCTACACCTGCTAGCTCTTCTGTCCCTCCTAGCGCTGCTGTCGCTGCTACACCTGCTAGGGCTGCTACTCCTCCTAGCGCTGCTGTCGCTGCCACCCCTGCTAGTCCTGCTGGCGCTGGCACTGTTGCCGGCGCCACCGCGGCCAGAGACCGTGAGACTCGGAGCAGGGTTTATCCCGCCTCTGGAGGCGTTCCCATCGCGAGTGTATCTACCGCTTCCGGAGGCCAGTCTGTACAGGGGGCGTGGATAGAGGGACGGGGGACGTAAAGGGAGTTGGAGGGGCGGTGGAGGGAGGGGCAGCGGGTGAGGCGGGGGTGGGAATGGGGGTGGAGGTGATCGTTGAGGGAAATCCTAGCTTGATTGTGCCGAAGATTGAGGAGGAAGAGGACAGGCTGGCACCGGAGGATCCGAGCGATGGTACCGTGTGCCACATGTGCAAGGTGAGGGTTCGATGGGGGGCGGCGGGGGGGGGGGAGGCGATGTATGTGGGGCGGCACGGGGGGGGGTATTCATGTCATGCCTAGCGGCCGTAGTCGTATGGCCATAGACCGTCGCATCCCTGCAATGCCGGGACGGGGCACGTCGGGTTTTCACCGACCAGGTAGACATTGCTTGCACCAAGCAGGAAGCGCCGTGAGGTGTTGGGGCGGGTCGCATGAAGGGTGAGCTGCATCCTACTAAGAACCGCTTCTGAGGCGGAGTTTCTTGCATATGGATGACAGCGTCAATTAATCGTTTTTTTTTTCTGGTGTGGCCACTTCCAGAGACAGCTATGGGGGGGGAGTTGTAAGAATTTTCTTCAGGTGTAGGGATGGAGAGAAGGAAGGACTGACTCAAAGGCAAAAAAACCGAGGCAGACACAGAACGGTTGATGGCTTGGGTTAACGTTCGAGGGTAAGGTAAGGGTATATGGGTATGGGCCGAGGGAAGGGTATGGGTGGTGTAGGGCTTCGATCCTACCACGCTTGGCACCCGGAGAGGGAAGGAGAGGGTGAGACATGGAGAGACCCATGGGCACGTGATTGATAGCCGGCGCTTGTCGTACGGCTTTTGCCGCAGCCTCCGACGCCCTGACTCGTTAACACTTACCCCCCCCCCCTCCCCCCTCCTCTCCCGTCCCGTCCCCTCCCCTCCGTTCCTACCCCTTCCTCTTCCCTTCTCTCCGTTGCGTCTCTGTCCCATTTACGCTATGTGTGCGTCCCATGATTTGTGTGTGCCCGTGGCTTGTGTGTGTCCGCGATGTTTGTGTGCGCGCGCGCGTCCGTACCTTTTTTTTTGGGTCCGTGTTTTGTTTTGTCCTTACCTTTGTTGTGTCCGTTCGTGCTGTGGGCCTTTTTATGCCCCCGATTTTCGTGCGTCTGTACCTTTTTTTTTTCACCTTTTTTTTCTGTCCAATCTGTGTGTGTGTCCCGTGATTTGTTCGTGTGTGTGCTTGTCCCGAACTTTTTACGTCCTTGGTTCTTGCATGTCCATGATTTTTGTGCGCGTCCATTTTCCTTTGTGTCCCGTGACTCGTGTTTGTTTGTTTTTTCGCTCCGTTTGATTTTCTTGTGTCCGTACTTGTTTTTTGGTTCGCCCCGTGATTTTTGTGTGCGTCCGTTTTTTTTTTTCGTTCCTGTTTTGTGTCCAAAATTGTGTGTGTCCATGATTTTGTTTTGTGTGTCCATGATTTGTGTGCGTCCCATGACTTTTGTGTGTCTCCATGGTTTGTGCGTGCCCATGGCTGGTGTGTGTCCATGATTGCGTGTGTCTATGATTTGTGTGTGTGTGTCCATGATTTGTGTGTTTAGAGGGGGGCGTCGGACCCGTTCGCTGCCCTCGAGGGAGATATCGTGGGGCCATTTTTCGACCAGCAGACTCGGTCGAAGACACCGCGCCACGTGTGGGTGCACGAGAACTGCGCCGCTTACAGGTACGTTATTGCGTATTCTTAAGGAATGATTGCAAGCGTTTTGTATTGTGTGGCCGTAGGAAGTGTATGCGCATTGCGGGGGTTGTAGGTGCGCGAGAGCTGCGCCTTCCTGCAGGTGCGTATTTGTGTAAAGGAGCAGTGGTTCGTGTGGGGTGAGATTTTTGTAGGGAGTGCGTGTGCTTTGTAGTAGGATCGTACGTGAGTGTATCTGCTTCGTGTTCGGGTCCGCGAGAAATCGTACTTGGAAGGATTTGTAGATTTTTTTAGGGCGTGTGGAGTGTGTGTGTGCATTTGTATACCTGGTTATAGGCTCGTGAAATGGTACTTTGGGAGGTGTATCCGCGTGGTTGGACTGCGGCACTGAAGTTGCGGGAGGACGCGCCATGTTTCGGTGCACGAGAGATGCGCCGCCTTCAAGTGGATATCGCATTGTAGGATTCGTATGCGTATTGTGGGAGTTGTGTGCGCTTAGTAGGATTGTGGGGTTGTAGGACATGCATGTGCATTGCGTTGTTTTGCGTGCACGGGAACTGCGACGCCTACACACAAAGCAGGATTGTAAGATGGATTTTGTGGGAAGTGTATGTGCACTCTTGAGATTATTGGATTGTAGGAGGTGAGAACTGCGGGGCCCAGAGATGAGCATTGTGGCGTTGTGTTATGCGGTTGTAGGAAGTGTATGTGCGTTGTAAGATTGTGGGTTTTGTTGTTATATTTGCGAGTGTGTGTGCGTTGTAGGGTTGTAAGGTCGTAGGATTGCAGGAAGCGTACGCGCATTGTGGGATCGCAGGGTTGCAGAAAATGTACGTGCATTGTAGGAGTGTGGGAGTGTAGGGTTGCAGGAGTCGTATGTGCATTGCAGGCTTGTAAGGTTGTAGGAGATGTGTATGCATTTGCAGGATTGTTGGGTTGTAGGAGCGTAGGAAGTGCCCATGTCAGATGTTGGAAGAGTTTTTTTGCGTGTGGTAGGAGTTTATGGATTTTTTGTCTCTCTCGCCTTCTCCCTCGTACCCCCCCCCCCCCCCCCCCCCCCCCCCCCCCCCCTTCTCCTTCCTTCACCTCCCTTCTTCTCTCCTTACCCTTACCCCACGCATGCATACCGTACAGGCACTCATCTCCACATCCACGGCCGAAAAATCCCTTCTGTATTTTTATTTATGTTCTCTTCCCCCCCTCTATTACATACCTGGTTTTTGTACTTGGGTTGGATGGGGGTCGGTTCGCGACGACGCTGTAAAACACGCCTCTCACTGCGTGAGCGAGACAAACCAAGGTACCGTTTTGTTTGTTTTTTCTGGCGGTCGGTCACGGCTGGCGATAGATTTGGATAGTGTGTGCGGAGTGGAGAACCTTTACTCCACACAAGGGGAGTGATCTTATCACGTGGTGTGTATATGGTGAGACACCCACGAGGCAGTTGCGTAGCAGCCCCATTGCTGTCTCTGGAAGTGGCCACACCGGAAAATAAAGGAACTCGTTGAAGCTGTCGTCCATATGCAAGTCCGCCTCACAAGCGGTTCTTGATACGATGCAGCTCACCCTTCACGCGACTCGCCGTTAACACCTCACGCTTCGCTTCGCGCTTGGTGCAAGCAATGTCTGCCTGGTCGGTGAAAACCCGACGTGCTCCTGTCGGGATGTGAACGGTCTGTGATCATACAACTGCTGTACGGCCATGCATGACAATGAGTACGCCCCCCCCCCCCCCCCCCCCTCCATTTCTTTCGCTGGCTGCACTCAGCCCGGAGGTAAGCGAGCAGAACGGAAAATGGACTAACGTGGTCAAGGCTACGAGGCGCGGAAACCGTCTGCTGTGCTTCGCTTGTGATGAGAAGGGAGCCACGGTTGGGTGCTTCAACGGGCGATGTCGGCACGTCTACCACGTGCCGTGCGCGCGATCGGTGGGTTTTTCGATTTTGTGTTTTCGTCGTTCTTTTGTGTCTTTTTTTTTTTATGTCCTTCCGTTTTTCGTGCTTTTATGTTTCATTCTTCGTGTCTGGTTCTTCGGTTTTCGTTTTTTCGGCTTCCGATTTTCAGCTTTTTCAGGTTGTAGGTAGTCAGTTTTCAAAATTCGTGGGTGGCAGTTAATGTTCATCATTTTTGTGCGGAGAGAACCTTCCCTCCGCACAAGGGGGATGATCGTATCACGTCGTGTGTATATGGTGAGGCACCCACGAGGCAGTTACATAGTAAACCCATTGCTGTCTCTGGAAGTGGCCACACCAGAAATTAAATCAATTCATTGATGCTGTCATCCACATGCAAGACAACCCGCCTCTAAGGCGGTTCTTAGTAGGATGCAGCTCACCCCTTCATGCGACTCGCCCAACACCTCACTTTTCGGTTCGCGCTTGGTGCAAGCAATGTCTGCCTGGTCGGTGAAAACCCGACGCACTCCGTCCCCCTGGCATTGTAGGGATGCGAGGGTCTATAGTCATACGACTACGGCCATGCATAATTATGAGTACCCCCCCCCCCCCCCTTTTTTTTCGTTGTTGTAGTTTTGTTTTCGTGGTTTCCCGTTTTGTTCGCCGCTGCCGTTTTTTCGGTTCCGTGTTTTGTTGTTGCTGTCGCTGTGTTTCGTGTCATTTTTCTTATTTTCTATTTTCGTGCTCCGTCTTCTGGTTAGGGAGGAAGTTGGCGTTTCGTTTAGGGGGAAGCAGGGGAGAGTGACCGACGGGTGCAATTTGGCACTGGGAGTGAGGGGTGGAGGTGGAGGGGGAAGCAGGGGAGAATGACCGACGGGTGCAACTTGGCACTCGGGAGTGAGGGGTGGAGGTGGAGTTGGAGTTGGAGTTGGGTTACAAGACGTCTTCGCCGTGGTTGGAGCTGCGTTGCCCCATGAGAGGAGACGTGCCTGTACAATTGGTCGAATATCTCAACTTTGTTCCGTTTTTATTGTTTGGCAGCACGCCGGCTGGGACTTTGAACGAAGCGATCGAGGGAAACACTTCTACTGCATCGTTCACCAGGACGGAAGGAGGTGAGAAAAGGGCTTTTGGGAGTGGGAGGGCGGGGGGGGGGGGGGGGGGGGGGGGGGGGGGGGGGGGGGGCGACACGGTACGCGTCTCCGCGGTCTGGCATTCGTCAAACATGGCAAACCAGCAGTGGTTGTTGCGCGTCTGTGTTTTGCCATGTGTGTCTTGCCCGTCATCCCTGGCGTTTTTCGTCTTGCCGTGTCGTGCGTGTGGCGGCTTGTCTTGCCATGTCGTGCGTTGTGTTTGTCTTTCCGTGCATGTAGTGTATGTCTACGTGTCATGCGTGTCGTGCCTGGCCTGCCGTTCGTGTCTCGCCATGTCGTGCGTATCATGCGTGTCTTGCCTGGCCTGTCGTGCGTATCATGCGTGTCGTGCTGTGTCTAGCGTTGTATTTTTCCCGTCTCACACTGGCTTATGCCTGATACTGTATTGCGTTGTATGTTTATGCCACGTTGTCTTGCGCTGTCTTATGATGTTTGCCCCACGCTGTATCTCGTCGAATTGCGCTGTCTTACGTTCGTCTTGCATCGCCTTAACGTTGTCTGACATTGTCTTGTGTTCGTGTTCCGTTGTATTTTAAGACGTCTTGTGCTGTTTTGCGTTGCCTCACGTTGTTTGTTTCCTTGTCCGACGTGTGTGTGTGTCTTACGTACGTCGTCTCGCGTTTGGCTCGTGTTGGTCTCACGTTGCAGTTTGCTTGTTTTACTACATTGCCTGACGTTGTCTTGTGCCGCCTTGCGTTGTCTTCTGCGTCTTTCACCCCAGCGAGGCCGAAATAGCCGCAGCCAAGGAAGAATACAGCAGAAAAAAAAAACTCTAGAATCTTCCAGCGCTACGTCGGTCCCCCTGCCAACCGTGGGAGAGGGAGAGGCAAGAGCAGGGGTAGAGGGCGCGGTAGAGGCAGGGGGAAGGGGAGGGGGGGCAGCAGGAACGCGGGGAGGGGAGGCGCCCCGCGAAGGAGTACCCGCAGCGGGAAGGGGTCGGACGGGGATGGAGGCGGGGGCGAGGAGGGGGAGGGAACCTCAGGGGAAAGAGGGGAAGCGCTAGACGGTGATGAATCCGATGAGGAGGATGGGGATGAAGGTGGGGGTGCCGTCTCGAACGATGCCCGCCGTGGTCAGGGTGGTAGCGGCGGCGGCAACGTTAGCGATATGGACATGGATGTCGACGACGATGACGACGATGATGACGAGGATGACGATGATGGTGATGATGATGACGACGTCGGTGAGTCGGACCAGCGCGACCCCCGGGGGAAGCCGAGCAGGAAGCTTGCCCGTGCAGAGCACCACGGGCGAGAAAGGAGATGCGGCCACCGAGGAATTGGAAGGGAGGCGCCCGCTCGGGAAGAAAGAGGGGCGCGGCAAGTCCGAGACCTGAGGGGGGTGGTGATGGCCGGACGACGACGGCGTCAGCACCGCCGGCGTTGGGGAGGGCGGCGGCGGAGGGGGCGGAGCAGCCGAAGGGGAAGGGCAAGGGGAAAGCCCTCGACGTGACGGACATGGAGGTAGAAGAGGACGGAACGGGGGAAGGGATGGAAGGCGTAGCGGGAGAAGGACAGGGGGGGATGGAGGAGTTTCCCGACGTTGGAGCAGCGGCGGTGGCTGCGCCAGCAGCACCAGTGGCGCCAGCAGCGGCTGCACCAGTAGCGCCAGCGGCGGCGGTGATGAAGGCGGTAGGGGATGCCGGGAAGGGGCCCGCGGATAAGGAGAGTGGGAGATGATCTCCGCGCGGTTCGAATACAGAAAGACGGGCGGGGGCGGGTGCTCGTCCGCAGACGGCGGCAAACGGCGCAGGGCCTCTCGAAAGAAGTCCCGCGCGCGTTCGTCTGGTGAACGTGGCGCGGCCCTGTTTTTTTTGTGTGTCGCGGGGGCGGTGTTAGAAGAATAAACTCGGGCGCTCGTTCCATCAGCGCGTTTTGGTTGTGCTTTTGTTTCTTCTGGTCATGTGGGCGGAAGGAAGGTTTTACTGGATGTTTTTGTCGGGGGGGGCCAGTGCCGACCCGCAGACCTCCTGTCGCTGCAGATACGTCGTTGTGACCGTCTCGTGTTGGACGTGTCAAAAGCTTTTCACTTTAGAGTTGCAGCAGTGGTCCCCTCTACGTACGGGTAGTGCCGGTCGAATATTTTTCTCCGGTTGCCCGCTATAGTGCCTGCTTATGAAATCGCTTAGCGTGGATGGGATCAACCATTGTGGTAGTGTGCGGAGTAATTAGTGCCGGTTGGTTGCCGCTATAATAGTGCGGTATTGTTCGGCTGGCGCACACCGGTACTATGGAGGGATCATTCCTGTACCGTAGTGTACTATATTAGTTTTAGTTTGGAGAGTTCTTTGACGACTGTCCGCCAAGGGGCAAAAAAAAAGCGCCACCAATCGACATATTTGCTTGGTAGGGATGTTCGAATTAGGGGGGGGGGGGGGGGGGGGTACTCATGTCATGCATGGCCGTAGTCGTATGACCATAGACCCTCGCATCCCCTACAATGCCGGGACGGAGCACGGCGGGTTTTCACCGACCAGACAGACACTGCTGGCACCAATCGGGGAAGGGGATTCACGGAGGAAGTCCCTTGCGTGTTGCACGCCGTGCAACAAGGGTGTTTTGACGCTTGCATGGCATGCTGCTTCAGCGGAGACGCGTAAATTGGGTATGTATGGGGGGCGATACACCATGCGTCCCCTCGGAAGCACTGGGAATTTGATAGCAGAGGAGAAAAAGAGAAGAGAGGTGAAGAGGAAGAGGAAGGACAGAGAGACGCAGGAAAATTTGGAGCCGTCTGTTTCTCGTATTTCGTCTTTTGCATCTACTGCCGTTCGATGCGTCGTATCCCTGTGGGACCTCCTGTGTGATACGAGGTGCTGTGGCCCCTTGCTGCTGTTCTGTTGTGTTGTGCGGGTATTTTTTTTTTGCGGCAGCATGTTCTCCACCTTGTTCTAAAACTGTATCTGTTTTTGTTTGTTGGGTAGAAGGAGGGGGAATGTATGTGGTGGATGGGGAGGGAGGGAGTAATTTGGGGAGGGGGTAATTTCAACACCTGTGCGTGGTAGGGTCCGATGGTTGCGGGGAGCAGACCTTAGCCTTGGCTCTAGCAATCGTTATTTTCTTTAACCCTGTGTTCTTTGTTGTCGTGTCTACTAAAAAAAATGGAAATACTTCCGCGTACTGCTGTACAGTACTGTAACTTGCCGAGTATTGTGCATTTTCTTATTTTGGTGTAGCTTAATTCATCCTCGCCGGCGACGTCACTGCCAGCCTTGCTGTGCCGCCAGTGGATCGCTCGCATGCGAAACTGACCAACCCGTGCAATCATACCCTCGAGGCGTGCAATTATTAGCACTTTCCGCCAGCCAAAGTATCCGTAGATCCTACATTACGAAGTGGTACGCGTTTCTGCGCCACGGGCATTTTATAAGAAACTAAGAAAGCACGTCAGCTGTGAGTTCAACCGATCGGCAGATCGGTCGATACTCAACTTTGCAAGCTGCGTGAACCGCGCGCGTTTTCCATTATTTCCCTCGCGATCGTTTGTAAATTTTGTTTGCAGTGCACTACGTAACTTGATACCGGTAGCATGTACCAGGCACTAGGTAGGTAGGACACATTTCATGTTGGTATAACACGTACGACACGTATTGCTCGGCGTAACACGTAACACTTTTAAGTGTGACTTACGTACCAGACCATGGCGAGGAGGTATGTATTGTGGAAAAACGACGCACGAACAAAGCCAACAGCGGCGGCAACGACCGCACGAAGGGTTGCTTCCTTCAACTTAAAATACCAGGTATATAGTGCGGTTTGCATAGTACCCGGTAGGTAGTTGAATAGAGTTGCCGGCGACCGGTCCCCGCTGCTGCTGTTGTCCTCGAGCTCATGGTGAACGACAACAAAAATAGAACAAAACAACAGGAGGCGACTACAGTACGTACGTACGTACGTACGTACGTACGTACGTACGCCCTAAAAACCCTGCGGTGTGCATACTATAGCAATATTCGACCGCGACAGAAGATTGACGGCAGTGTCACACGATCAATCCCAACGAGTTTACTCGGTTGGGGCACGACGAGCGAACCAACAACGAGCCGTGTACATACATTAGCCACTTGACCCGTGAAGAGCGAAATGGTTGCAAATTGCTTGACCCTAAAATATAGCCTACCCCTAGAAGATGGAGCCTTTACTCCGACCGCCTGGCAAGGTTCTCGGAAAGAAGCATCATCAACTGTTAGTGTCTTCGCCAGGCCAAGCCATTACTGTACACTACTGAAAAAAAAAAAACGGCTGCATGCGCCGGCGCCAGCGAGACAGCGTACGCACATACATACATACATACACGTAAAGTACGCATTTCTCCAATCACCCCACAGCTTGCAAAGTTGGGTATCAATAAACCAACTGAATCCGTTGAACTCACAGCTGACGGTGTTTGTAACACAATTTTATGAAATCACCCCCCCCCCCCCCCCCCGCAATCACACGGTCAAACCCGTCGCAGTCTCATCGATTGCCCGACCTCTTGAGCATAGCCCTTCTGCCTCGACGCGGACCCGCCCCCCCCTTCTCCTCCTCCTCCTCCTCCTCTTCCCCTACCCCCTCCACCTCGCTCTTGGCTAGCAAACCCACCAGACTGGGCCGCCCTGAGTCCCGCGCCATCATCACCCTCAGCATCCGGGTACTCCTCCCGCTGCCACGATTGCTGTCGCTGCTGCTGCTGCTGCTGCTGCTGACGCTGCCGCTGAGATGCGAGCCACGCCCTGTGCGCCACCAGCACGACGGCCCAGGCGGCAACGGCGGCAGCGCCGGTCACCGCCTGCATGGTGGCGTCGAAAACGAACTTGGGTGCGAACACGGCCCAGAGCATGAGGTGGCCGCGCTGCACGGACACGTTCGCGGCGGAGAGGAACGTTCGCGCGGAGCTGAGGAGGAGCGTGAGTCCTGACAGCCGCTCCATGGCGAGCAGGCACCCATCTGCGGCACACCAGCAGCAGAAGCATCAGCATCGCCTGCAGCATCGCAGTCGCCGCTGTCACTGTCGCTGTCGTTGTGTCCGTCGGCTTCATTGTTGCGGGTTTCTATACCTGGCGAGGCCCGTGTTCTTAACGCCGGCGACGCGCGGAAATCACCATCAGCGGCCGCAAAAGAGGGGTGGGAAGAGGAGGAGGAGGAGGAGGACACGGCGGCGGCAGCAAGAGGAAGGACCAGAGCGGCGAGTATTTCGGTGCCGAAGGTGTTGAGGAAGAGCAGCAATCCGCCGATCTTGAAGTCAAACTCGTCGAACCCTGGGCGAGGGAGGAAGTATGTAGAGGGGAGGGGAGGGTAAGGGGGCGGTCAAGGGATATGGACCAGACGGTTTTCTAAAAAAGGATATCGGTACACAAAGGGGGACGAGAAGAGACAACATAAGGACTGCATAAAACAAAACCGGAATTTTTTTTTGGGTGGGGAAAAAAAACAGATCGAACTATTTCGAAACTATGACTGCCTTTGAGTGCACCTACGTAGGGTACGTCCCTCCAACCAGTACAAGGCACAACATGCCCCAGAGCTAGAGGGTCGAGCGGTCGCGAGCGCGCCACGACAGGCGCAACAGCAGCAGCAGCAGCAGCATTTCCCTTATGCTGCCCTTTGCACGGCAAGTCAACGTGCGCGTTCGGTTACGCCCTTCGAAAGTAAACGTGTGGGGGTGTAGTCATGCCATGCACGGTCGTAGTCGTATGAGCATAGACCCTCGCTTCCCTACGATGTTGGGACGGAGTACACCGGGTTTTTCACCGACCGAGCAGACATTTGTTTGCACCGAGCGCGAAGAAGCGCCGCGAGGCGTTCGGCAAGTAGCCATCTCGGGCGAGATCCATCTAGAAAAGAAAACTGTTGTGAGACGGCCGTGGGCACCTTATGCGAAGTTTCTCGCATACGGATGACAGCGTCGAAAGCTTTGATTTGCTTTCCGGTGTGGCCGCTCCCAGGGACGGTAACAGGCATCCTATATCTCTGCCTCGTGGGTGCCTGACAATATACACACTACGTGATACGACAATGCCCCTTGTGCGGAGTATATGTTATCCACCCCTTACAACATGGTATATTTCGGGGTGCTCTCCTTCACTCACCAACGAAGGCCGCCGAGTATTGGAGCCTGCTGAATTGGTTGTGGTGCCCGGTCAAGAAAAAAAAGGCACGTCCGACGATGGACCAGGCGAGCGCAACCGCGCCCAGGGGAACCGCGACCCCCATCCCCGCCGCGAGAGAAACTCCTCTCAAGAAGAAACCACACGCCGCCGAAACCAAGAGCACGACGGCCGGCGACCCCGGCCCCAGGAGGATCACGACCACTGGCACCAGGTGGGATACCACCGCCGCGGCCGTAGCGGCCAGCGTTTTCGCGTACGTCTCCTCGCCGGACCGGGCGGGGACTGTTCCCCGGCCAGCCTCAATAGCGGCTCTCCCGCTTCCGCGTGCGTTCGCGGGGTGCATAGAAGGGCGCAGCAGCACCGCCACCGCCAGGCCGATCAAGCACGAAACGTACGCGACCCGCGGAAGGAGCAACCGGGCCGGCGGGAACAAGCCGAACGATTCTGCCACGGCAGCCCCCGCATCCTCCTCAGCAGCCGCTTCCGCTGCCGCGGCCGCAACCGCGGCAGCCTCTCTCACCCAGTACGCCCCGACGGCGGCGAGGCTCAAGGCTTGTAGCACCCCGTGCAGGTGTCGGCGAAAGAAGCCCCATGCTTCGCTGCAGCACCCTGTTAAGCCGGGGCCAGCGCGATAGACGCGTGCGCGAAAACGTCCTGCGCCTGAAACGCCACCGCCGTCACCGGTACCGCCGCCGCCGCTGCTGCCGCGCGCCAGAGCACAGACGAGCCACAGCACGGGAAGGGGGAGGACGGACCTTGCAAAGCCAAACGCGATCTCGGTGGAAGTCGCTCCCTCGGCCGCCGACTCTTGGACGGCCGCGGCGGCGCGCACGCAGGCGGCGGCGAGAGCTACGCACAGCGACGCACCGTATGCATCCTCAGCGGGGAGAGGCGCCCCCCGACGGGAGCGGACGTCACCGCTAACCGCCGCCATTACCGCTGCTGTTACCGCTGCTGCCGCTGCCGCTGTCGCTGACCCCGGCGCTGTGGAGTAAGCCCCCGCTTTCTCGGGCCCGCGTGCGGCGGGAGAAGCGCGGGCTCCGGGGGGGTCGAGGGGGGAAGTCGCTAGGAGGAGCGAAACCGCGAGCGAGACGAGGGTCGAAGCACCCAGAAAGCGGTGCAGGCCGTCCTCGGCCTCGATGAAGCTGTTGCTGAACAGCCCGGCGCAGTACAGCGCGGAGAGTACGACGGTGGCTACCGCTCCCGCTGTAGACACGCCTCCTCGCGGAATCGTTTCGTGCCCACCTCCACCCGCACCACCACCACCGCTGCCACCGGCGATGCCGCTACCGCTACTTCTCGAGCCGCCGAAGCTCGCGGAGGTATCACCTCGATGGCTTCGACTGGGCGAGGCAGCGACGACGGGAGAGACCGTGCGGCAAAAAACGGTCCAGGCGGTCTGCGCGTAGTACGCGCAAACCCCTAGGCAGGAGCAGATCGCCACCTTGGAGATAAAGACATGCGCCCCAAAGGGTCCAAACACGGCGTCTGTCAGAAGCGCTGCGGCTACGCCTGGCGGGGGGGGGGGGGGGTGGCAGCGGTGACGGCGGCGGTGGTGGTGGAGAGACGTTGGAGAGGAGGGGGTGTTACAGCAGTAGCAGTAATTTTGTCTCACTGGTTTTGAAGTCGTAAAGTTATCTCTCCTTCTAAGCTGCACCCGAAGTGTGCGAGGGGGATTGCGTACAATAAGTCACTGGAATTGTATTGCATGGTACATAGGTAGTGAACAAACCAGGTGAGGATCCACGGAGCTGAGTGCACCCTGCATGACAGTCTTTTTAACCCCCCCTCAAAAAAAATTGGTTCGACGCCGTCATCCATATGCAAGTCAGCCTCACAGGCGGCTCTTAGTAGGATGCAGCTCACCCTTCATGCGAATCGCCGTAAACATTTCACGGCGCTTCGTACTTAGTGCAAGCAATGTCTGCCTGGTCGGTGAAAACTCGACGTGCTCCGTCCAGGCATTGTAGGGATGATAGGGTCTATGGTTATACTACTACGACCATATATGACATAAGTCGACCCCCCCCACACACGTCACGCTAGAAATACATAGCTATAACATTGCGACCCGCGCGTGGGATTGTCGCGCGCGCGCGGGAAGGCGATAAACAGGGAGACAGCCAGCCTAGCCGCGTGGGTCACACCGTCGACGGAGCTCGTCAAAAATCCTCTTTGGGGGCTTGAGAGGGGTCAAAATTGACGATAAAAAGCGGCGATTGCAGCAGCAGCAGCAGCCACACCGCGTGATTGGGAGATGATGGAAAAAACCGGTGTCCGAGGTACAATGGTTGATGCAAGGAGTCGACTACGGCAGCGGGGGGGGGGGGGGGGGGGTACTCATTATGATGCATGGCCGTCGTCGTATGACCGTAGACCCCCCCCGGGGGGGAGGGGGGCGCAACATGGATCCGACCCGTACTGCTTCTGGGCGCTTACGCTTCTCGTAGACCGGTCGATACCACCAAAACTATCATTATTTTTGGTCGCCAACTGCACCCACCACATTTTTGGGGGGAAAACATAGCTTGGAAATATATAGCTACAGCAGATATTTTTTTTTCCACACGTCGGATAGATAGTCGATGTGCCCACCGCAATGATCTAGATCTTTCAGGGAAGGTAGACAGATAGATCCCTGATCTGTGTGATCTGTTAATAGCTCATGCTGTCGCGGGGGAGAGAGTGGGGGGGCTGTACTCGATATCATGCCAGCACGAAAACCCTTTTTTTTTACCATGTCTCCTTGGCAACCCCCCCCCCCCCCCCCCCACCCCCCCCCCCCCCAGCTGGGAACGTCTAAGCCGCATTGGTTGGTGATTTGTGGGGGAACACTCAGGGCGGGCTGTCGAATTGACTGGCTGATTTTATCCCTGCCTCAACACGGCCAGCGTGCAACTAGACATCCCCCCCCGCCCCCCTCCTCCCTCCCCCCTCTCCTTCTCACTCGCCACCACCATCCCCCCCCGCCCCCCCTTCCCTCCTTCTCGCCCCTTTCCCCCGTTCACCCCCCCCCTCCCCCCCCCTGTCTCCCCTCGCCCATCCCCCCAACCCCCTCCCCCCCCCCCCCCCCAACCACCCTTTCGTCCTCCCTACGAAACCCTTACGCGCTCACCAGCCGAGCCCCCGAGGCCCATGAATCGCCACGCGCTGGAGAAGCCGCCCCCCCCGCTCCCCGTCAGGGCGACGCCACCCCCGTCGACCGTCATCATCGTCTTATGTATTGCTCTTGTCCTCGCCGTTACCTTTACCCTCGCCCCCGCCCCCACCCCGGCCTCGGCAGCAGCGGCGGCCTGTTCAGCGGAGGCTACGGCTCGGAGGGCGAGGGCCGCGGTGGCCATGAGCAGCACCGCCAGGCCCCACCACATGAGCCCGGTGTCGTACTGCGTCCACAGGTTGCGCCCCAGGCCGATCGACGCGTCGAGAAACGCGCGGTACTTGTCGCAGACCCGCCTGAGGTCTTCCGCGCTGGAAGCGCCGTCGCGCGCAGCTCCGGAGGAGCTGTTTTTTGTTTGTTTGTTTTTTTCGTCCACGGGGAGGGGGAAGGAGGGGGAGGAGGGAGGAGAGGGAAGGGGCGAGGTGTTGTTGGAATCGCTTGCCACCACCATGGACTGGCAGGTTGATCAGCAGAGCGAGGGGGAGAAGAGGGGGAAGGAAAGAGAAGGGGCGCGGGGGGGGGGGGGGGGGGGGTGGGTGGTTGGGCGGACAAGCGAAGGAGGCAGATGGGAGAGGCGAGTGGATGGGGGAAAGAGAGGCTGATAGAGGTGGGGACGGGGGGGGGGCGGTGGGGGGTGAGGCGAATGGGAGACGGGGGTGTCCATTTTTGTTGCTTGTACTAGTCATTGGAATATCGACCATGCATCCCTTTCGAGACGGACTGGGGGGGGGGGGGAAGGGGGGGGGGGGGGGGGGGCGTTTTTAAATGTTTCACAGGCCTTTGGTAAAGATAATCGTAGGTAAGACGAAGGAAGGGCGGTGCATTTCAGCTTTCGTTTCTGGAGATGATGAATCCAAAACGTAAAGGTTCCACCCGTCGTTGCTTCTCACTGCGTTCAGGAGTTATCGCCGAGCCGCGCGCGCGATTAAAAACAACAAAACACAAAACCCCGATTAAAAACAGGCCTCCGCTTCGAGAGCTGTCAAAAATACGAAGCAAGAGCAGCGCTGCCCTCCGGAAAAGAATGACAAAAAAACATACCCCTACCCCAACCCGTGTCCCTTCAACACTGCGCGCACATTTTCGGAGACAATGGAGGATTTAACTCTGCTGCACCCCTCCTTCGCCTCGAAAGGGATGCGTGGTCAATGGTCAAATGACTAAGGCAAGCATCAAGTGAAGTGAGTACGTCCCCCCCCCCCCCCCCCCCCCCCCGGCCTTCCCTCTATTAATTCGAAGCTGTCGTCCATATGCAAGAAAGGTCGCCTCACGAGCGTTTCGTCGTAGGATGCAGCTCACCCTTCAGTCCACTCGTACAAGACCTCACGGCGCTTCTTCGCGCTTGGTGCAAGCAATCAACGCCTGCCTGGTATATACGGTGAAAACCCGACGTGCTTCACCTCGGGTATCATTGCAGGGGTGCAAGGGTCTATGATCATACGACTACGGCCATGCATGACACAATGAGTACACATCCCTCCCCCCCCCCCCCCCCTCCGATCACCTTACCCCATGTCTCTCTCCACCAACCTCTTGCAACCCAGCCGCATAAGCTCTGCCAAATTCCCTCTCTTTTTTGGTCAGAATGAGAAACGAATCAGAACGGGGGGACATTTCTGGACGAATTTCTTCAAAAATACCTCGTAACATTTTTTTTTATAATGACTCTACTTGGTTTTAGTATACCCCCCCCCCCCCCATGTCTGGGATTTAAAAAAAACAAGGAAGAGGCGTGTCCTTTTTCTTCTTCTTTTTTTTTTTGGAATGGCCCTGGCAGCACGCACGTAGTTCTTCTTCGGCGCCACAATTGATGCGCTTCTCGGGCTTCCGTCAGCAGTTCGTGCAGCTCGAACATGTCGCGCTTGGGCATGGAAGCCACGTCCGAGTAATCGCTGAGGTATCTCCACACCTGGGAAGGCATGTTTGTTGGTGTGTGCGTGTAGATGTCGGTGTGGGTACCAGTAGGAGGTACAAAGGCCAAAAAATATGACGGGGGGACGGGGGAGGGCGGAGAAGGAGGGGAGGGGGAGAGGCGAAGAGAGGGGGGGGGGGGAGAGGGGGGAGGCAGGGAGGGGGGGGGGGGGGGGGGGGGGGGGAGGGAGGAGGGGAGGGGGGGGGGGGGGGGCTTCGGGTCATGGCTGACAGATGGTCTAACATATGTGCGTCGCCTGCCTGAGTTCCATTCAGTTGACGCACCAGCAACTGTGATCGTAGAAGAGCAAACAGCCACAACCTGCATTTATCGAGGCTCTCATCCGCGATAAACGAAACGAGCAAGCCCGACCCCTATATAGCGTCACCGTGGTCACGTGCGGACGCCTCCTGAGTGCATGCAGTGGTCCGCGTCGAACAGCATTAGCAAGTGCAACAGCGAGTGCTTACAACAAGTGCAACAGCAAGTGTACACACCACGCAACACAGCCCCGACATATCGATTCGATGACAGCGCGCAGGCCATGCCTCGATTAGACACCCCGCCCTCCCCCCCGCCCCTGCAACGCTCCGTACCTGGAGGGAGTTCACTAGGAGTGCATCACAGAGGCGTTCGTAATACCGAGGATCGGCCTCCGCCGCTTCTCCCCGACCATCTCGCTCCCCCTTATCCCCGCCGACCCCCGCGTCGTTCAGGTAAGACCCCCCAAAAACCTCGGGTATAACGCCTCCCAGGCTACCAAACGGTATAGGCGTTCCCAGGAGCAGAGAAACCGTCGGCACGAGGTCGATCTGCGCCACTTTCCGGCCTGCGACGGGGTGATTGCGAAGCACCGCGTCCTCCTTCCCTCCTGTCCCCTCCCCAGCCCCCCCACCCGCCCCCTTCCCTCTCCTCTCCCCTCCTATGTTTCGAACGGGCGGCGCGGGACCCAGGAGCCGTTCCGCGGACCGGCTCCAGATTAGGAGGGCGGCGCCCGTTTCTTCGGGAGTTGCACCGCCGTGGTTGCCGTCCTCCGTCATGCCGTGGTCGCCTAGGACGAAAACCACCGTGTTGTCGTCCACGCTTTGGAATATCGTCCTGCGTCAGGGTATGAGTTAGAGTTAGTTAGGTTAGGGGGAAGGGCGGTTGCTGTTGGTGGTGGTTGTGTTGGTGTTGGTGTTGGTGGCGGTGTTGGTGGTAGTGGTGGTATGATGCGGTTGATGGTTATTGATGGAGGCGATAGGGTGTTGGTGTTGGTGTTGGTGTCTTTGTTTGTTGGTGTTGTTGGTGGCGATGGTGACGGCGGTGTTGGTAGTGATTCGTTGCTATTGGTAGTGGGGTTAGCGGCGTTGTTGCTGTGTTGTGGTCCTGTCGGGGGCGTTGTGAGGTTAGCAGTGGTGTTGGTGTTGGTGATTTCTTTGCGGTTATTGTTGTTGTTGTTGTTGTTGTTTTATTCGTTGCTGTTGTTGTCGTCGTCTAAAGTCATGTCCTAACCATTACGGGGGACCATAGTAAATAGGACCTACGGTACACACAAAAACCTCTATTTTTCCCTATTTTTACTAACAGTACTTGGTCCTATTTACTATGTCCCCCCGTAATAGAACGTAAAATAGTCCGTGGTCACACGGCAGACACCTAAGAACAACCCCAGTAACCGACTGAGTCGTCGATGTCGCCACACGTTTTATTCGCGGCCTATCCATGCCCTCGCCACCAACCCCCCCTCCCCCATCCCCCTCCAAATACAAAACAAAGAAAAAGGAAAAAAAAAAAAAAAAAAAAAAACGCACAAGCGAAATCTCCCTCTTCTAACGGAAATCACAGAAAATACGTGCTTCCTCGGTCCCGTTGGCCACATGAATCGCTCTTCGATTTCAAAGCACCTACTCTACTCCGTCCCTTTCAGTGCTTCTTCCCCCTTTCCCCCCCCCCCCCCCCCGTTTTCGCACCCCTTTTCTTCGTTTGTTTTCCCCTCTTTCTCGACTATTTCCGCACGACGTGGGGGGGGGGGGGGGGGGGGGAGAGAGAGGTCCACGAAAAAAAAACACAAAACACAATTAAGGACCGACTCTCTCTATATATATGTACGACGTATGACGACGCCCCCGAGCGCAAACCCCGACAGGGAAACCAAGCAGACTCGTTCGTGCACCATAGACGCCTGACTGCAAAATATCAACAAGCGGTTTCTTTGAGCAGGTGTAGGCGCGTCCGTGCCACTGCGGTTGCGGCGATCGCCTGCAGACAGGGGCGAGAGGCCGGGACGGTGCCGACACGGGCCTTCTGAACAGACGTTGCTACCGCTGCTAACAGGAGGAGGTGGGTGGGGTACGGTAGGTAGTTGGGCGTGGGGGGGCGGCGTACTCATCATGTATGGCCGTAGTCGTATGACCATAGAGCCTTGCATCTCTACCGTGCCGGGACGGAGCAGGTCGGGTTTTCACCGACCAGGCAGACATTGCTCGAACCAAGCGCGAAGCGCTGTGAGGTGTTGGGCGATTCGCATGAAGGGTGAGCTGTGCCCCACAAAGAACCGCTCGTGGGGCGGACTTGCACCGGACGACAGCTTCGAGTAATTATATATTCTTTGTGGCGTGGCCACTTCCAGAGGCAGCAATAGGCACGCAACTGTAAGTAACTGCCTCATGGGTGCCTTACCACATAAACGTGTGATACGATCATTCCCCTTGTGCGGTGTTTTAGTTAAGCGTGGGGGGGGGGGGGGGGGGGGTGTACTCGATAGGAGATATACACTCGATTTCATGCATGGGCGTAGTCGTATGACCATAAGGGGGAGGGGGGCATGTATATTCTTGCTCTCTGATCCCTGCACCCCTCGACGTCGATTCCGCTGTATTCCTGTAATAGGGTTGGTCGGTGGGTGGGGTGGCTGGCTGGCTGAGGAACGTACCTTTCGCTCTCGAACCCGTCGCACTCCTCTTCGCACATGCCTCCCACAAAAAAACGCGACCGTTTGTCTCAGGCGGCCAAAAGAAAATGATAGCTACCAGACCCTCTGCTGCCCAGCCCTGTTAGTACGCACGTACGCCATGGTATTGCAAACAACAGCTGTAGTACGTACTCCAAATCACAAAATCAAAACAGCGGGCGCACCTCTGGTGCGCTGTGCGACACCGCAAAGCCGACAATCGGACTGTGTCTTGTGGTGCAATTGACAAACCAAACAGGTGGGGGAAACCGCGTATATATGTGCAGTACCTCAAGGCGCTGTCCATCTGATCCAGCTTGTCCTCCATGGCTTGGGAGCCCGGGCCGAAGGTATGCCCGACGTGGTCCACCCCGAGGAAGTGGGCTACCAAGACGTCCCAGTCGTCGGCCGCCAGCTCCGTCGAGAGCTTCGACAACACGCCGTCGTCCACGGTGTGCAAATCTCTGATTGTTGGTGGTGGCGTTCGTGGTGGTGGCGGTGGTGTTGGTGGTGGCGGTGGCGGTAGCGGTGGCGGTAGCGGTGGCGTGTGATGGTGGCGGTAGACGTGGTGTTGGCGTTGGCGTTAGTAATGGTGGTGGTGGTGGCGGTGGTGGAGTTGGAGTTGGTGTTGGTGCGGTGGTGGTAAATGGTGGCGTTGGTGGTGATGACGGCGGTGATGGCGGGAGCGGAGAAGGCGGTGGTGGTGGTGATACAGTTGTTGTCGTCAACAGCCGGGAAAGGCGAAAGGACCAGAAAGGGCGGAAAGCGAAAGGCGGAAAGCGAAACATAAATACCGATACACAAATAAGAAAGTGTGTTGGGCGTAAGCTTTTTTTACCCAGATCTTCAAGGAGGATAAAAAATAAAATAAAAATAAAAATAAAAACAGAGTACGGGCGGACGTAGATCGGCGGAGTGGCGGAGAAGGAAGCAAGCACCGGGTTCAGCCCTTGGCGTGTGCGAAACAAAATATCACGGAGACAAAACACGAACATCACCAGGGACCGACAGCATTGTCCCAGACCAAGGAAAGCATTGACTTGGTCTCGAGGCCGACGTCTTGGACTGCCCCCTCCCCCTCCCGCTACTCATTTCCACCAGGAAATCGGGGGCCAACATCATCTCTACTGACAAATACCGGCCAACAATCATCATGGCAAACTGAGAAATCGAGTAACTCGTCGGTGATGCCCGCGACTCCCCGAGACACAAACACTCCGGCGCAACACCCAATCTACTGAACCGCGCGACTACAGCTACCACCACCAATACTACTGCTGATATTACCGCTACTGCTGCTGCTGCTGCTGCTGCTGCGACTACAACCACTACTATCATACCACCACTATTGCTACCATTACAACTTCTGCAGAGAGGGAAAAACACCGAGTTTCTACTACAATTCGCCCGCAAGCAGCACCTCGTGTTGAACGATGGAAAGGGGTAGCTGCGAGAGAAGTACGTGGGGTAGAGCGAGGTCCACGTGTCGTCCCCCATGAACACCAGCTCCCCGCGCAGGCCTCCATCCCCGCCTCCGCCCTTACCTCCAACCCCACCCCCCTCGTCTGTTCCAGCCCCCGCTGCACCGCCTTGCCCACGCCCCTCCCCGTCGCTCCCGTGACCATTCGCGCTGCCGCTAGCGCTAGCGCTAGCGCTAGCGCGGCGGCGGGCAGCCCTAGCTCGGACCTGAGCAACCCAATTGTCCTCGGCTATCTCCGGGCTGTGAAAGTTGTCGCGGAAGTCAATGAACGTCGGAAGCCCTCCCGTGGTCAGCCCCTTGAGTCTCTACCTCGGGATTTGTATTTTTTAGTCGAAGGCGAGATGGCGCAGGGTAGGGTAGAGGGTAGGGTAAGGTAGGAGGGGGGCGGAACAGGGGGACGGCAGGAGCGGAGGTAGGCGGGAGGGAATGGAGGGGCGTAGGGGGAGAGAGGGGTTGCGAAAGCATTGAGCACGCGACCGAACGACCGAAGCTGGGGGTAAGGGTATAATTTTCACACCGCGGATGATGACGTATTCCAGTGGGGGCGAGCGGAGGCGAGGAGGGGGCCAACGTTTCACTCCGGCGGACACGGACGGAGGGGGTTTTTCACTGCGCACTGGTGATACAGAGACAGCGCGACAGCAACTCGTCGGTTCATGACCTGCGGTCGGTAGGCCGCCCGGTCCGCTCCGTTTTAATTCCACAAAATCATAAAGACACTCGGGACACGACCCAAATTAATCGCGGCAGGGGTTAGTAATAGCTACAGTACGAATCCACCCCAACGGCAATCCTAACAAACGACGGTATTCTAAAATTGGGGCGTTTTTCGAGTCGTGTGAACGACCTGGCCCCAGGTTCAATAAAATGGTTGGAATATACTTGAGTTTAGACCCAATCCAAACCCCGACGTCCTGGGAAATTTCTCGGGTATTCGATGGAATTAGGAGTGTGGGCTTTTTAATCAACCACGTTGTCGAACCTGGGTCGATTCGTAGACTACGTCCTGGAATTATTTGTTTTGCAAACCTGCATTGTGACCGTAGGAGGATCGGCCTCAAACTGGAATAACACGCCCCCTGACCCCTCGAACGAAGCAGAGGCGTCTGCAGCGGCGCCAGTACCGCCGCCAATCGCCTCGTGTATCACCGGCAGGTGGTTCAGGTAGTGCGCGGCACCTGCGTGTAGGGTAGGGCAGAGGGCGGAATCATCACACTATCTCATTAATCTCGCGGGATGGACATCGTTCCAACTCGACATTTTAACAAGTATTTTAGCGCGTTTACGTATGTACGTCATCCGTTTACAACTTATCATTGCACCCACGTTTTGGAGACAAAATCAATTAGAATCAGAAAAATCCAATAATTTTTTGCAGCAGTGAGCGGGTTGGAGGTCCAGGGGCGTGGGAACGCAAGGCGAGCCTGTTGCCTCTCCGTCAGAGACGTTCCGCGTGCCGCAGGTCAAGCCGGACGGTTTCGAGATGAGTCTGGCGCTACGTACCGTGAAGAGAACACGCCGCAGACACCCGTGTAGAGCTGTAGCACCAACACTCAATCGCAGCCGCAAGAACAGTCGCAACCGCACTCGTAGCTGCTAGTAGAGTATCAAATTCAGCCGCATCAACAGCAACAGCGATTGCCGCAGGGGCACCAACAGCAGGCCACAGACACCGCAGCAGCAGCCACAACGACCACAACAATAGCATCAACAACAACAGCAACAGCAACAACAGCAGCAACAACAACGCAGGGATAGCAACGACAAGAAAATTACAATGACAATCACTTCGCCAATAACAGCAACGCAACCGTAAACAACAATAGCATCCCTATCACCATCACCACCACTATCACCGACATCACCACCAAAAACAACAACCGCAACGAAGCCGCTCCGAACGTCACAACAAAACATGCTCCGGCACTCGCAAACATGAAGCAACTTCCGAGTCCCAACCTCCAGAAGGATGGTGCCGCGCGTTCCCGCCAACATGACCCCCAACCCCTCCTTCTCCCTCCGGAGGCGTGAACGCGGCGAAGTCGTATCGCAGCGCGTCGATCACCACCCACACCACGCGGTCGAAGCGCGGCGGTAGCCAGCACCCATCGAAGGGCTGCGCCGGCGACGTGCCCCGGTGGTGCCCAAGCGCGATATCCGACAAATGCTCCACCTCGTCCGCTCCTAGCAAGGACCGTATCTGCGGTAGCGATAAGGGAAAAGGAGAGGGTAAGGGTAAGGGGATAGGTAAGGGAATAGGTAAGGGTATGGGTATGGGCAAGTAGGGTGGCGGCAAGGGTAAGGATAAGAGCAAGTGTATGGGTAGGGTATGTGTAAGGGTATGGGTACAGGTGAGGGTACGTAAGGGGATGGGTATGGAGAGCAGCTAGGGTAAGAGCGAGGGTCAGGGTAAGGATACGGGTATGGGTATGGGTAAGTAATGACAAGGGTATGGGTATGGGTATGGGTAAGGGTAAGGGTAAGGGAAAGGGTTAAGAGTTAGGTTATGGGGAAGGGGGGGGGAGGGGAAGGGGAAGGGGAAGCAAACGAGTAAGGGGGTTTGGGAGGGGCGGGTGCGAGACAGCTTGCAGTCAGTGCTCCGTGCTTTATGGTTGTGTACTCATCACGAAAGCGTATCTATTACGTAAGCAAGCGTCAACGACGAGTACCGCTACGAGACGGGAGGAGACGGTGCCCGACGGCGGTTGCGACAGCTGCATGAGAAGGCAGGACAGCCGGCACATCGACCAAGCGACCAATGAACCAATGGACCAACTTCGACCAGTTAATCAATCAGACAAACGACCAGCAGGCCAATTGGCCAATGAATCGGTGTGCCGATCTATTAGACAATAGGACAATCGGCTACTCGATCAGTCGACCAAAAAGTCAATCAGTTAATTGGTCAACCGACCACCCATCGACCACTCGATCAAGGCCAATCGAGCAACCGACCAATCAGTCGATCGACCAATCGGCCAGTCGAATCCACCTGTCACTAAATACTCAACAACACAACTGTGAATAGTCAACCGGCCAATCGACCAACCGCCAACCACCCAACCGACCAACCGATCACAAAATCAGCCAATCGACGTCCGGTTCATGTGTGTGTTGTGTCTCAATTGTATGACGATGCTATCACATTATATAGCTCACTTCCCTGAAATCCTATCCTGTCTGTGGTCCCAAGACAGGTCGTAACAAAAAACGCATCTCGATGGGAGAAAATAAGTACGAAGTAGCGCGCACGGCAGTATATACGTGCGCGCAGGGGCTAATCGCTCGAATGTTTGACCAATGTCGGCGATCATCACAAATAAAACTATGCACACGTCGAACAGATCAGATAGATCAGATAGATCATCTACTGCTGTAGATCCTAAACTGCCATTATGAGATGTTGTACATAAACGGTCTGCATAGGTCAGATCTAACCCAGAAAACATTCCCTACTGTAGATCATGCAGGTTATACAGCTCCCACCCCAGGCAACATGAGATAGACCATACAGGTCAGGAGTATATACTGCAGTATCCTGACAGATATATATAGATCATGACCTGTCCGTAGATAATCAGTCCGAGAGGTGTGAAACAGGAACTGGAAAGTTTGGGAGAAAAGGAAGGTGCTGGGTTTGCCGGAACTGAGGTGGGCGACGGATTCAACGAGAACATCTCGCCGGACTGACCCGGAGCTTTTTTCAGCAGCGTGCAAAATTCTTCCTCGTATATGTATATACATACCATACTTCTGCAGAGAGGCACAGACTCGCGTACGAGTGGTATATCCGCTATCTACTGCACATCGTCCATACATCTACACAGCATCTGCACAACATCCGCATCCGCACATCACATTGGGATTGACGTGCCAGTTCCACCCTCGTTAGAAAGAACCCTTTCGTGAAGGCTGCGAGCCCTGTGAGCTGTACCGCAAGCACCCAGGCGAAGAACACTAGAGCATCGCGTGGACGCAGCGGCACCTTCCGCTCCTGCTCCATGGGACAGACAGGTACGTTTCCCCTTCTGCGTAAACTCAAGCTACGGTCTGTGAGCTGCGAGCTTGGAGCTGCCGATAGCAGTAGAGCACACACAGCAGCAGCAGTTGCGGGGGGATTTTTAAATAAAGTCCCCGTATCCTTAGCCAATGGAAACCTTCAAATTTCAAGCTCTTTCCACAGCTTCGAGCAGAAGCGGAACAGTCAGGCAGCGGCAGTGCTACCGTCGTGTCTCGTCCACAGCATGAGTGGCGAAAAATCAGCGATGCTTTCTCTGCAGGAGGCACTCACGATGCAGTTGGATGAGGTGCAGTGTGCAGTACGAGCGACGTCGATCACATTGGCGGTGCAACTACAGCAGTACTGGTGTACGTAGATCTTTCGTGCTGGCTGGCATATGACACTTTGATACAAGTGCTGGTATAATAGAAAGAAATCAATTGGAAATTGAGCCTGCTACAAGTATTATCGTCTCGACGACCCTGGTAGCTGGTAGCATCCAGCGGAGTCACTGGCCAGTATGTAGTCAATCGCGAGGGAAATAATGGAAAACGCGCGAACGGTTCACGCAGCTTGCGATCGGTTGAACTCATAGCTGACATGCTTTTTTAGTTTTTTATAAAAAAGCGTTCAAGCACACATACCTGGAACGTGTGCCTGCGGTTCCTGCTGGTAGCTTTTAACTCGGCATGTGGTATTACTACAGCAGTATATAGATGTCTGCATCGGCCTTCGTACGGCATATCGCGTCCTGAACTCTAGCACGAGGCGGGTAGGCGGTTGCGTACAAGGGGTGCACGAAGCCGAAGCAACCCAAAGGTTTGAAATTGCATCCTACTACCATACGATCATCCGTGATGCGTTGGAGGTGCGTCCAATAACGCAATAACGAAACTACCTGGCCCTGCTGTGTACCAGGTATACCGGATCGGAGTGGCACGTGCAAGAAAAATAGCGGCTGTACACTAGGATTTTGACATTGACCCACCATTAGCAGCAGAAAAGGACTACGTAATGTCCTGAGGGAAAGAGCCTCTACGTTCCTGTGGTCTCTGCTTCACCAACTGTTGTTACCAAACTGCTACGGAAAGGGAAAGGGAGGAGGGGGGTACAAAAGGGGAGGGGGAGGTACATGCCCCTTCTTCCCATGCCGCCTCCTGCCCCGTTACCTTTGTATGCCATATAGCACCCCCCCCCCCCCCCCCGCCCCGCTGGGTCCTCCCCAGGGCCTGACAAGATATCGAACCTCACGAAATCTCGACGGGTTTCGAACACCATCCCCGTCCTGTTCCCATCTCGCTTCCATCTCACAGTAGCATCAGAAAATCCGCAGAGAACAACCCCCCCGCGCCACAGCAGTAGACTCAACTATTTTAGTACTGCAGTCCCGATTTGGAGACAAACTACTTGGAATTTGAGTGGTTTGTCACCCAAACGGGACATCAGTCCTAACAAGGTTAACGCGTTCGTGGCGCACAAAGCGTACCAGATACCGCACCAGAAATATGACGATGTTTGATGCGGTAGCCCGCACTTTTTTCTCCCGGAGACCCACAATGCGAGGCAACGCCGCGCTCGGGTCGTAGCCTTAGGCGGGGCTAGGGTTGGGCTTAGGTTCAGCGTGTGGGTCATTCCGCGTTGTCTCGTACGCAAGTCCGTCAACCATAGCGTCCACTGACTGGTGCTGTGAACTACCCTCCCTCATGTCTGCTCGTTTTCGCGTGTCAGATGGAATTGCTCGAGACGGCGTACCCGGAAATCACCTTCGACACGCCGGACTCTCGCCCAAACATGCGCGCAGCGCTGGCCGAGGCCGCATCTCTCGGCCAGCAAGGGCGGGAAGTCGCTCGACAAGGCAAGACGCACCTCACTCCTCGTTGCACGAACAGCACGCGCCGCTGCTGTGTACGACTCGCGTTGGATGCTCAGATTTGTCAGTGTGATGCTTGTGGTGTCGGGGTATCATCAGTTTCGCGTTGACGAAGATGGTTGTGGTGGTGCTTGTGGCAGTAGAGGTCGCCACTTATTCGACGAAACCCTTTAATTGGTCAACTGCGGACATTTCGAGATGTTTCATTGGCCAACATGCGCACACACAAATATTTGCACCTCCCACTTGGCGCGCTCATCCCACGCCGACCTGACCCCACCCCGACCTGAACCCTCCAAACTGCACCTGGGTATGTAGTTAGCCGCCGGCAGGGCCCACAAAGCACCCTGATCCCACGCCGACCAAAAACGCTCGGCGACAGCAAATCGAGGGTCGGCGATAGCCAGCAAACAGTTTTATCGATTACGTGGTAGTCTCCCCTCGGTTGAGGTGGTGGTGGTGATTATGGGTATCGGGGGCGACGCGGGTCCAACACGTCATCGATGTACTCGCGTGCGGGCCTCGCTGTGCAGTAGCGACAATACACCAAAGGCGATGCGGAGAACAAGTATTTTACATGAGCGGGTTGACTCGCGCTGATTGGGCAAGGTCACGAACGAGCCCGCCCAACGAGCTCGAGAACGACCGAACCAAAATTGTGGAACGAATAAAATCATCATGGACTGAACGAAACGTCTTGACACAAAACCAACGAAAACGAAATAACAACGGTCCAAATCCGAAATGTGCACCGAAGCTCAGACCGACCCCACCAACTGCTGTACTCGTAGCTCAACATACAACAATAATAAACACGACATTTTGTCCCCCCCGAAAAAACAACAACGCGGCGCCGTTCTCACACGCATGACTGCAGAAGGTATGCAGAGACAGGACAGCTGCCTAGAAGACGCGCTGGCCACCGTCCCGCTGCTCTCCTTCCGCTGTCCCCTTTCGCGAGAAGCCCATCTCCGAGTCCGCCTCCCGCGGCGCTACCCGGAAGACAAGCTTGAAGCCACCGTCGAAGGAACGCCACGACTTTCGGCTCTTTCTCGCAGGGAAATCGCGGCTGCAGCGACCGCGGCGGCGGTAGGTGATGGAGAGGCAAGTGGGCTGTCCGGGGAGCGAAGGAGCGAGCCTCAGTGCCTCCAGGTTCTGGGTGAGGCCATGCGAAAGTCGGACGATCTGGCCGAGAAAGAGTCGGCGGGCCGGGTGCCGTCATCATCGTTAGCTGGCGTGAGCACAACCGGCGATGGCAGAGGGGGCGCTGGAGCACATTATGGAGGCGGGTCAGGGGAGGCGCGAAGAAAGGAAGGGTCGAATGTAAGCGGCACGCGCGATCAGCGGCAGCAACAGCAGCAAGAGCGGCGAGAGCAGCCTCCGCGAGACCTAGGCGCGGGTCCTGCGATTAAGGGAGAGGAAGAAGTAGGCGCTGTCCTCGGGCGGCGTCTGATCTATTCACACCATATCATTGCGCAGCAGAAGAGGACCGGGATCGTGAAGGCGGCAAGAGAGTTGGGGCTGGGCGGGTTCAGCAAAGTGAGTGACCTGGTGTTCGAGTGGCCGTCCGATCGAGGACCGTTGCTGGCACCGTAGTAGTAGTAGTGGTAGTACTAGTAATAGTGGTAGTAGTAGTAGTAGTAGTAGTAGTAATACTAGTAGTAGTCGTAGTAGTAGTAGTCGTAGTGGTCGTAGAACCGAGCGCGCCGGCAACGAGGTGGAATGGGAACGGGCTAAACGCTAAACTCCCGGAAGAAGACCGTTGCTTCCGTCTCCGTGTTTGGTGTTCGTTGTTGTCGATGTTGTCGGTGACGCTGCCGTTGATAACAAAAAGCAAGAGCAAGAGCAAGTGCCTTTTCTTTTCCTTCTCCGGCCATGGCAGCTGCTGCTGTCAAGCAGAAAGCACATATACACCAAGAAGAGCACAAGCGAACGCCCCTCTTTTGCTTTCTGCCTTTCATTCGATGCTGCTGTGTGTTGCAGTCCCCTTCCTTTCTGTTCCACCCCATTCCGTTAGACTGCTTCGCCAAATTTCGTTTTGTACCGTTTAACACCGCGCATCACCGCGAATTTTGGTTTCGGTTGGTACGGTACCGTGGAACGCTTTAAAACACATATCACACCACACCGTACCACGCCCACCCACCCCACCTTACCCCCCCCCCCCCCACTCATTGAAGCTATCATCCATACGCAAGCCCTCCTCACAAGCGATTCTTGATAGGATACAGATCTTACCCTTCATGCGGCGCGCCGAACATATCAAGGCGCTGCGCGCTTGGTGCAAGCAATGTCTGCCTGGTCGGCGAGAACCAGATGTGCTCCGTCCCGGCATTGTGGGGATGCGAGGGTCTATGGTCGTACGACTATGGCCATGCATGATATCGAGTAAACCCCCCACCAAACTACACCACACCGTTTCGTTCCGTTGTATCCCGCAGATCGGCTGGCCGGGCGTGATCGTCGTCGAAGGCGAGGAGGCGTGTTGCGAGGAATTCGTCGCCACCTTGCGCAGGTGGCGATGGAAGCACCTTGCCGTTCGGGGCGAAGAGACCCTCGCGGTGCCCAACGGTGTCACCCTAGACGACGAGCGCCGCCTGCCTTTACCCTTCGCGGAGCTGGGGGAAAAGGAAGGCGGAGTGTCTGCCGTCGCCAAGCGCTGCCGTGAGCTCGGCCTGGGCGAGCTGTTCGCGACCTTGCTCCGATGACGGATGATACCGCCGAGAGAACGATGCCATCGTGTAGGGGGGGTAGACGCGCGCTCACCGTATATCACACGGGTGATAAAAATAGCACACACACACCCTGGGACGAATTTCGGAGCCGATTTTCTCTCCTAACCCAGAGGGGGGGGGGGGGGGCACACACGACACGAAAATTGGCGGCGTTGAACGGATAAACTCGACGAGGTATTAGACGCATCGCTTGGCGTTTGAACCTTCGCCGTTGTCGAGAGAAAACTAGCTTCGAGTTTCGTCTTGGGAAGTGCGTTATCATACCGCCCGTATTTTACGGTACGACAGGGGTATCGTTAGTAGCTTTATAAATTCGATGCAAATCGACGAGCGGTGGGAATACTGAACCCAAACGCGCGATGGAAACGAAGGCGTGTACCGTACCGGCGGGGGGGGGGGAAGGGGGGGGAGGGGAAGACACCCTATGACCACGGCTTGTCAAAATTGCGGCTGAGGGTTAAAAAGCCTCCCACTGGTTAGCTAAGCCGGAAGGAAGTATTCCCCGCTAAACCTTTCTGCCTGGCAAGTCGGGGCTCCTCGACCGAGGAGCTATATATTCGCTGTCGTTCGAATCCCATTGATTTGGGATGTCTTAACATCGGGTTAGAAAAACACCCAATTTTCTTTTTTTGAAAAACCGAAAAACAAGTTTCGGAGTGAGGTGTAGAGCTACTGTAGCTCCTCAAGCGAAGAGGAAAGAGCCTCGGGACAAATCAGGTGCAGCCCTGCCGTAGTACGTGTCGGTACCATTTGGGCCTCATTTTTTTCCGCATGATATACTTTGTATACATATATGGAGATATTCCCTCCTCGTGAGAAAGCGACGTGCAACCTCAAAAAAAAAGCGTTTTTATTACTTCTAAATATAGACACAAACACTCACTCCCTGAATTCTGCAGCTTCTGATTGTGTCCTCCTCATATACGGGATGTATATCCTGCACGAGGCCATATAGAACCCGCATTACGCGCGATGGAAGTGTGACACACACTTGCCAAGATGAGTTTCGACGATGTGCTCAATCTCACAGTCAGCTGTTATTTTTTTGTTCTTTAATTATGCACGTCACTCTCCAACTCAAGAGAGGTATACCCAATATCTATGCTATATCTCATTTTAGTTTTTTTTTTTAGGCTATTTTGCTATATAACTATAGCCGATGGGTCGCGATGGGGGATGATGGGGCTGGGCTGCCTGCACGTGGAGTGCTTTCTCCGATAATGCCGCCAAATATGCTAGATAACCGTCTTTTTTTGGACGCGTCAAGGCTTCTTTTGGTGGCCTAAACACCTCAACCCCTTCAGAACTGCGACCATTCTTTCGGGACATACTTGGAGTTAGTGTGGGACGGGTTTTTTTTCAGTAGTGAAAGGGTTAACCCCTGTAGGACCGCAGTCCCGTTATGGGGACAATTGGGAACAAATTACTTGGAATTTTTGTTAGACATATGCTTCTGCAGCAGCAGTACAAAAAGGGTTAGCATACGGCAGTTTTTTTTTTCCAATAATTTACGGGGGCGGTCAGTCACAGGGTCAAACGGCGGTCTTACATGATAGCGTCTTTGGACGCCACCGATGTCGTGCGCACGCTGGAGTGGTTGTTGCTGTACATGACTAGATGCTGAAGGGTGGCAAGCGGGTCCTCTGCGTACCAATATGTTCGGACAAGTAAATCACCGTTGTGATATCCCATGTTGATGCCCAAACGGTCGTTACGTTTCCGTGCACAGAGTGGTACGAGTAGTACGAGTTCGTAAAATGCAACAGAGAGCACGACAGGCGATAAAATAAGGGCATCAAAGCAAGGGGGTATAGCTGCGAGAGTTGCTGGGGGCTTGGATTCATCTTGTAGACAATGTTTTTTTGTGTGTAACTTGGGACCCTGCTCTGATGACGGGACCGATGCCGCACGCGCGCTGCGGCAGAGTGATGGTAGCTGCACGTGCCGGGAAGAAACTTAAGAAACAATAACATTATCAGTAGATAGACTGGTGGTTACCCTCGAATGCCTCTAGCGTGAGTTCGAATCCCACTTTGGTGATATTGTGTTTTTTTTTTGCCAAAACGAAAAAAGGAATCAACTGCTGAGAGCGCGTAGTGTGGGTAGGCGCAATTCGACGCGAGTCGACAAGGGAAGAAAGTGCTGAACCCTTCTCGCAATAAAAAGGCAAGGCATGTGCCGTAGTGGGGAGGGGGTAAAAGAGCCTGCTATCTGACCCCGGATCTGAGATACGACTAGGAGGGAGAGAGAAAACAAGAGCGAACATAGTGAATGGGAGGAAAAACCAAAATGTTGCCTGACAAAGTTTTTTGTAGTTTTGCAGCAGCAGTAGGGAAGGCGACAAGCGATGAAACGCATCAGGTATACTGCGCGCATATCGTACAAAAGCACCGAGCTCCTTGCAACTTGGTTTAGTTGGAGTTCTCAGTGTGTAAAACTGAGTCTCAGCCGCGGTAATTGCAAAGTTGTCTGTCTGTCTGTCTGTCCGCATGGCTTATATTTTCGAACACTTTCCAATGGTCGATATATAAAGTCGTTACAGATGATATTCGTACAGCGTATTCGACCCTTATGGACCTTATATACTGAAACATACCATACCACACCAGGCAAATTTAGCCATATAATACATCTACGACACCGTACCATCGTACCATACCGCCAACGTACTATAACACATACTGCTGTGTTTTCCCGTACCATACCGCCAACGTACCACATACGGTGTTTTCCCATATACCATACCAACATATCTCATATCCCGTACCGCGTTTTTTCAATATAGTATGTCAAACCGTAGTACCATCATACCAGGTACCATATACCAACATACGATATCACATCAAGTCTTAGTACACAAGAAGAGCATGCATTGAAGGTGCAACTAATTTCATGTGAAAAGTGAGGTGAAGGTGCAAGGTGATGAGGTGATATATGAGGAGGTGAAGGTGGAAAGGGAGAGCGATGACACCAGGGAGCAGCACAGCCGAAACGGCAACAGCAGCTCCAGCAGACACGCAAGACCACAAGAAGGGCATATGTTGAAGATACAAGGTGATAAGTGAGGTGAAGGTGTAAGGTGATGAGGTGATATATAGGGAGGTGAAGTGCAATGGGAGAGCGATGGCACCAGGGAGCAGCAGCCGCCGCAACGGCAACAGCAGCCAGCCGTCACGTCTGCAACAGCAGCCGCAGCAGGACCAAGTGGGTCCGCTAAGCGTTTGCGACGATCGCCCCTAAGAACAACAGCAGCAACAACAAGTGCACAAGAGCATGCTATCGCTCGTTAGATATCATACTGCTGTACCAAAACGCTTGTTGGGGATCTCTTATACAACGAGCAATGGCAGAGCGTCAAGTGCACAAGAAGAGCATATGTCTTCAGGGCGACAGAGCAGGAACGAGTAAGTATACTGCTGTACCGTCTCTAATAGCCCCGCTGTTGAAATACACCAAGTGCATAAGGGCAGCATATGCCTTCAGGGCGACAGAGCAGGAGCGAGTATAGATACCATACCGCTGTTCCAACACGCTATTAATAAGAGCATTCCTTGAAGGATCTCAAAATATTTCGCGATACAGCGATCTCTTGTCAATCTGTCGTTTAATACCTTGTAGTAAACAACCGACGACATGTTTTTGATTGGCCAACAGAGCGCCGTCAGCTCTCTGACCGCTTGTTGGGGATCTCGTATCCCCGTTCATGTTTGTGTGCCTCTTCATTGTGTAATGTTTTCTTCATTTGGCGATCCTCATCGCATATTTCGGTACTTGAAATAATAACCCCGCTGTTGAAAATACATCCTGTTGTTGCGGAACTGCTTGTTGGGGGTCTCTAATATTGCGCGGTACAGAGATCTCTTGTCAGTCTGTCGTTTATCTCAACCGACATGTTTTTCATTGGCCAACAGAGAGTCATCAGCTCTCTGACCGCTTGTTGGGGATATCTTATTCCCGTTCATGTTTGTGTGCCTCCGAAAGGCGGGTTGTACTTGGGTTGAAGGTTCGGATCGTATGGCGGTGCTATATATGCGCTGTTGCTGCAGGGCCGTGTAGCTGCTCCTGCTGCATGCTGCTGCAGAGCTGTGCGCTGTCCTGTGCCTTTTTGCTGGGCCAGGATGTGCAACAATTAAAAAACAAAACAAACTTGAGAACGCAGAACACACGAAATATACTCGTTCATGAGCAGCAGAAATATCGCAGGCATTTGCTACCGCCGTACACTGCTGCTGCTCAAGATTCGAAACTCGAGACTGAAGACCGCAGAGATCAGCAGACATTATGTTGTCGTCTGTGAACTGTGTGTGTGTTCTTCACGTTTAACCGTTCTTTGTACCCGTCGACATCCAGTACAACCACAGTGTCCGTGCCGATTCTTCAGTTCTAGACAGGTACAAGTTCAGAATCTGCTGTCACAAAAGTACGGCACAGAGAAACTACTCCTGTATATTATTATGCAGTAAGCTATGTACTACAGCTGTACCCGTGTCAATAATCTATACGCAGTAGTAATGCGGGTTCGACCCTCGATAGGCAATCCCCAGGCGTATGATATTGACATGAATACTATGCACTACAGCATGATTCACGCGTATTACTTCAGATATCGATCATGTGTATTGTGTATGACATGCGAGCGAGTGCCCTCTCCCCCGTTCCCCCTTCTCTTCTGCAGTCTTTTTCAAATGAATACCTGGTGCTTCGTACGAACCTATATACGAGTAATAATGAATACCTGGTACCTTGATACGTATACGTACACGCTGGGGCGATGGGACTACGGTGGGACCTGGTGGGACGCATAAACCAAAATCGTACTGGAAATAGAGATAATCATGTTGTTGCGGAACTGCTTGATGGGGATCACGGTGCCGACTGGTCTCTCTCGTCACTCTCACCAACTCCAACTGCGACTTCACAAAAAGAAGACAAGCACACTGAGAACAGCGCTCGAATGCATTTCTTCAGGGCAATAACAATAACAAATTACTGCCTTTAACTTTGTATTAACTACTGTACTGTAGTATACGTATTTCTGTAGGTCGGGCATTAAACGGATACATGAGCGACCCCACAGCAGGGGTATTGTTAAGTATAAGGCAGTATGGACCTAGGGACTGACTACAGCTAGCAGGTTGATGCCTTTGGCCCTGTTCTGGTCACTCACACGAGGTGCTTGACGATGTTATAAGCTCTTGTATCAGATGCTGATTGCCTCGCCAGATGTCTTCTGAACGAAGGGGCGAGGCGCTCATCAGAAAAGCAGGTGACAACGCCTGCCAGGTATGATGAGGGGACGATTGCTACAAACCATAACGCCGCAACAGGGGAGATAGAATACCATAACGCTAGCCCACCCTGAAGGGCCGTCTATGCAGATTCACAGAAAACTCAGGTAAGAACATGAACAATTTTTTTTTCGGATTGTTTTCGTTCTTACCTGAGTTTTCTATGAATCTGCATATACGGCCTTCCAGGGTGGGCTAGTGTTATAGTATCCCCTCTCCCCTGTTGCGACGTTATGGTTTGTAGCAATCGTCCCCTCATCATACCTGGCAGGCATTGCCGCCTGCTTTTCTGATGAGCGCCTCGCCCCTTCGTTCAGAAGACATCTGGCGAGGCAAACAGCAACTAATACAAGAGCTTATAACATCGTCAAGCACCTCGTGTGAGTGACCAGGACAGGGCCAAAGGCATCAACCTGCTAGCAGTAGTCGGTCCCTAGGTCCATACTTCCTTACACTCAAAGAGGGCGCTGCATGCAGGGCATGGAAGGAATGAGTGGGGCCGAGCCGATCACGAAAGAAAATAGTCGGATTTTTAGCGTGACGGACATCATACACCCGACAGAGGCCCGGCCGACTATCCTGCTGCGCCCAGAACGGAACCGGCTGCCCGGAGTGCCGTTCTGAGGCCAGCGCGCTTGTCGCTGTGTCCGGCCTTGCAGCGAGCTGCAGAGTTGAACCAGCGGCAAGCATGGGTGAAAGGCACGAGGGTCTACCTGGTGCAGGCAGTGACAGAGGGGTGGTGGCACCACCAAAACAGCAGCAGTGACACAGATGCTCGAGTTGTCAACAAGCAAATCGCCAGGCAGACCGGGAGAATACGAAAATTCCCCTGCGTCGCGCGAACCAACAGCGCGTGAACCTAAAGCGGTTGCTGCGTCAGTCTCACCGCGCGACGCACTGGGGAAGCGGCGGATATCATACTCTCGAACGCAATCACTTAAAGGAGAAGACATAAAAAAAACAGCAAGAAGCCGAAAAAAACAGACTACAAAAGCGAAAAGCCAAATTTGTCGGGGGGAAAAAAAATCAGACCTCGAACAGCTACCAAAAGCGTCCAGTCGACGACGCCAGTGTTAAGTGTAAGGCAGTATGGACCTAGGGATCGACTATTGCTAGCAGGTTGATGCCTTTGGCCCTGTTCTGGTCACTTACACGAGGTGCTTGACGATGTTATACGCTCTAGTATTAGTTGCTGTTTGCCTCGCCAGAAGTCTTCTGAACGAAGGGGCGAGGCGCTCATCAGAAAAGCAGGCGAACGCCTGCCAGGCATGATGAGGGGACAATTGCTACAAACCATAACGCCGCAACAGGGGAGAGGGGATATAACGCCGCAACAGGGGAAAGGGGATACCATAATAACAGTATTATTCCGTTTTTTGCCTTGTAAGGCCGTTTCCTATGCGGTTCGATTTCGAGCTTCAGATTGTATTTTTCGATCTCAAAATTGAATGACCCTGCAGTCCGATTATGCAAAATCCAACCGGAATTTTTCGATCTGAGAATCCGATGACCCAAGTCGTCGGATTTTGGCTCAAAATCCGACGACCTGGGTCATCAGATTTTCAAATCGAAAAATGGCATACTCTCTAAATTCAAGATATTATCCACGACAGCAAACAGCAGCGGAACGATCGATGAGTTGGATGGTGATACAGCTGTATAGCGACGTTGCTTCGCGCCCGACGCGCGGACGGCGCGTCCCTCCGTGGCCAGACTAGAGTCGGCTGGCGCGGGCTCGGGCCTAGAGACCAAGAGAAGAGCACTCGGCACGCGCTTCTCTGTGGATACGTACTCGTAGACTACACCGCAGCTGTACAACAGCAGCAGCAGCTGTTAAGCAGTCAAGTCACAAAATCAAACACAAAATACCAAGACAGGTTGACTCTAGCGCACTCGCCACATCTCTTCGCCACCAGACTAGAGGCAGTCAGCGTACGCTCGGACGCTTGGGTCCTACGCGCAGGGCAGCGCACCCAGCGCGTCTCTTCGCGGCGCCAAATCACAAAAACAGCAGTTGGTCTCGGCGTTTGCTCGAATCTCTACACGCACAATAAATCTGATTTTTCCACATAGGAAGGCCCTTTCGATTTGTCAAGTTCATATCTGAAAATGCCATCGGGTCAAAATCTGAAGCTCAAAAATCGAACCGCATAGGAAACGGCCTGTGAGGCAATATTTTCCGGCCGGTTGAGATCCTCAAGTGAGCAACTACTAGTTTACCGGTTTTTTGTGTGATACGTTGACTGTTTTTACGCAGAATGTCTGTTTGGTGGGACCAGCGCATGCATATGATCGTTGGCCGGGCTGCGCGAGCAAAATTTTCCGGAGGTATGTTTCGGGGGAGAGATATATCGAGCTCCTCATGTGACGAGCTAAGAGAAGAAGGTACAGTCTGCTCTATCAAAAAACTTACGTACCAGCAGCCCTGGCCGCTTCGCGTCAGCTACTACTGTCATCGTCAGTTTTTTATCAACATATTTCCCCCTCTAGAGCCCCAAACGGGTTGCGCTACATAACATCATATGCGGGGGTTGTTTAGCGCCCCCCCCCCCCACCCCCCGCCCCCCCCCCTCGCATTCTCTTTTCTACATTCTCTCCGGATGAATGAATGACCGAGAGCGTCGTAAAAACAGACGGTTTTGTTTTTCGAAACACCTCTTACCGTTGGCTTTTGTCCGGAGCACACGCAAGCAGTCTGCTTACCGATAAAGGTAAAAACTTTTGACGGGCTTTCGCTACGATGGTATTGAATGTAGTCTTGTCAGGTTGCACGCAGGGCGCAGAAATTCACAAACGAGACGTGCGTTAGAGTCTGCTTTTTTTGCGTCGAAGAAACAATTCGAGCCATGATGGTTCGCGCAGAAAACTTCAGATTGCTTCGCTAGAACGTTACTGATTGTCGTCTTGTCAGGTTGCATGCAGACGCAGAAGTTCACAACCGACACGTACGTACGCAGAGTCTGCTTTTTTTTTGCTGGGGTCGAAGAAACAAGGTTTAGGCATAATGGTTTGGCGCTGGAAACTTCAGATTGCCCACCCAGGGAAAAATACCTCAAATCGTTTTTATACTACGTAGATAACGAAAGCGCCAGGTGCGTACGTAGATATCAAAAGCGTCTACCAAGTACATCCGCAAAGAAACGGGAGCCGAGTGCGTACACGTCGAGGCCAACAAAAACGTGGAAGAACGTATGCTAGACGGTATGCTCACATACTACTGGCTTACGCTTCGTATATACATACCCAAGTCGCTTGCAAAAAAAGCTGCCGACTCCGTCCGTGATCGCGACCCAATTTAGTTATCGTGGGCGTGTCTGGAATAACGGTAAGCTGTCGTAAATATGAAACCCGTGGTGCGCGCGATCGAAGTGTCACAGGCAGCTTGCACAGACGACTTTTGCCGACGAATTTCCTCGATCTCACAGCGGCATGTGTTTTAATTTTTATAAATAAGCTTCGTATTGCTGTGGTGACGCAATAACCATGATTTGACGTTTCACGTCACACTTGATTTTTGGGCGTTTAAGGTCACTTACACGTCACGCGTCGACCGTAATACTTCGACGAATCGATTTTATCGTTTCAACGAAAACACATACGTAGTTACCAATCGAATTTATTGCGTAATAAATACTGTGCGGGCACTTGGCTTCCCTGCCTTTTCCTCTGATTCTACTTATCACGTAACCATGAACTAAATCGTGCCCCCGCGAAAGACGGCCACGCCAAAAATTTTGCATTTTCCTGTGGGGACGATTTGCGTGCACCCCCCCCGCCGCCCCCTAGAACAAAAAAGCGTGACTTACACCCCACGGCCGAATTTCACCACGCGGTTGTCTCTAATACGTGCCGCGTCTAAAGCCATGCCTGGTATCATATCATAGGATCGCTGTAATCATACATACATAAGAAATGGTTACGTACGTATCGACAAAAACGAAAAAATTACAGCGTTGGATGCCAGCAGAATCTTCAGTTTCGACCGCACCACGGAGGCATTCCTGCAAGAGCAACAACCCACAAATCGGACCCTCGCTTTGAAATATCCTACTTGCATCTTCTGGATCACCACATCGCCCTTCCGGACACGAATAAAAAAAGGAGGGGATGGCGTGGCCAACCATCCCCGGGGTGTAAACTCTCAACGACGCATTTTTTTTATGGCCAATGGTTTTCGACAAAAACACTGCACGAAAGGAAGGAGTGGCGAGACTAATCCCTGGCTGTCGCAACACTAGAAACTTCGGACGACCCGATCATGTAGGATTTCGATTTAACTGGGCGTCTTTTCGGGTAGATTAGCCGTACCAAGCCCCCCCCCCCTCTCTCCCCTCCCTCGCGTTGGCTGGGCCCAGACTCCAACAAAAAGGGCACGCCTACCCGCCTGTGTCGACGCCCATTCACGGGACAGCAACCTATACGCGTACGAGCCACTGGGTGACCGACAATGTTTCTTACCTCAACAGCATCATAAGCAGTCCAGGAACTCCGTGGAAAACGTTGTCAACCAACCATTCATGACTCGCCGTCAGCGGTGACGCCTGCTTTTGGCTTCGAGACTTCACATCAAACTAAACACCGAGACGCCCTATTCCGGGCTCCCCAAAGGCAAGCACGTGTCAAAACCTCGACGCCCTTACCCCGTCTCCCCTACAACAAACGCCTCTCCCTGGCGGAAAGCCACCGCGCCCGGTTCAAATTTGAAATATGATCAAAACGCCCAAACACAAACGCACTGATAACGCCCTATTCACATGGACGTGTGGCAGAAGCAGAGGCGGACCCCCCCACTCCCCCTCCCTGTCCCCGCCTGTCCTTAGGCTTTCTCGCCCTCGTCCTCCGCCAACCGTCCCTACGAAGGGCGTGGGAGCGTTCGCTTTTGCTCCAAGGCAATCCCTCCTGCCCCCCCCATCACAGTACCCCCCCCCCCCCCCCCCCCCCCCCCCCCCCCGACCCCACCCCCCTACGTCATCCGTCCGGAAAGGGGTCGGTGGTCAATGGTCAAAATGACTAAGCAGGCAAGTACCCCCAACCCCATCCGTCTCGAAAGGGGTGCGTGTTCAATGGTCAAATGACTAAGGCAAGTAACAAATGGGTCCGCCCCCCCCCCCCCTACCCCTCCCCCCCTACCCCACTCCCTACCCCATCCCAAGATTTTTCACGCGTCGTCGTCGCAGCCATTGTCGCTGTCACACGCACACAGGCGGTGGCGTGGACAGACACGATGTCCCGTGAGCGCGTTCTCGGCAGGTGTCGGCGCCACAACGACGGCAGGCGTACGGACGGCAACGTACCGGCGGCAGCATACTGAGAACGTACCGACGACGGCACACAAACGGCAACCACCCACTGCAGTGTACCAATGGCAACGTACCGACGGCAGCATACCCACAACAGCGTACCGACGGCAGCACACCTACGGCATTGTACCCGACGCCAGAGTGTCGACGACACCCTACCAACGGCAGTGTAGAGACGGCATCGAACCGACGGCACCGAACCGACGGCAGTTTACCAACCGCGCCGTGCCGACGGCGGCAAGAAGAAAAAAGCAACAAAAAAACGAAGGAAAATAAGCTTGCTACGTTGCATATATATCGCTCGCGGTTCGTCGAGTCACGTCAAAGTCACACCATGACGATAAGATGATAAAAATACACTACATGGTCAGTGTTGCCGCGTAGAAGCGGCCGGAGTAAATGTCCTTGATTGGTTGAAAGCTAACCGCCATGTTCTCCAGCCTCCCAATCTCTTTAATCTGGCGAGAAGCGAAACATTTTTCAGGCGGGGCGAAAAGTTGAAGGGTCCAGAACGTGGTAAAAAGTAAAACGTTTCAGAACGCTGCGAAAAGCTTACTATCAATCAGAACGTGGCGAAAAACGTGAAACATTTTCCAGACGCGGCGAAAATAAAAAGCTTTTTCAGAACGCGGCGGACCAAGCTTATCGGCGCCATACCGGCGGTACAGCAAAGGGTGAGGCGGCGGCGGGGGGGAAGGGGAGGGGGGAGGTTGAGAGCGAGCGATCGATCGTGCGAAGCAAGTGAAGCGGGCGGGCGGGGGCGGTTGTAGCTGGAAGGAGTGGAGTGCGCCTGCCTATAATACATGATTTATTAATCCCTTCAGGATTGCATCCACGTTTGGAGTACAAAACTAAAATACGCGAAAAGCTAACCCTGTGCTCCATTCTACACCCCACCCTCCCTCCCTTCCAAGGCCAACACATAGACCAAGCTGGACGACCGACTCACGCACCAACCAACCAACCAATCAACCACCCAATCGACCGACCAACCGACGGGCCAATCAGTCGGCCGACAAACAGACGTGCCGCGTATACTACTCGTCGCAGACCTCGACGAAATGGAGGTTGACTCAGAAATCGTAACCCTCCCCCCGATCGCCTGGGGAACTTATCGGAATAAAGCTGTAGTAGAGAGTAAGCGTGCGCTAATCACCCATATTATCATATTATCGAATCTGGGCAAAGTCATCTACACTCCTACACTAGTGCAACAACCGACAGACCGGCAGAATGAACGGCAAACAGACCGATAGACCGACTAACCAACCAGCCAGGCAACCAACCAGTCAACCAACCAACGAAGCAATTAACCAACTGACCAAACCAATCAACTAACCAACCAACCAAACCGACAGCACCCAACGGAAACACAACAGCAGTTACCTCTTTGCATAGATGAGCCCCGGCTTTGAACTGGGGGCTGGCGGGGTCGACGTTTAACAGGCACAGCGACATGCACGCCTCCTGCGCGAAAAAACTTCGAACCGCGTCGTTCTTCGGACCGATCCGCACGCACGCCACGGCCTGGGACGGTTTCACCCTTGCAGCACGCCAGGGTGAACTGCCGCTTTCGCGCCGCGGTCACTCCCGATCTCCATTCTACCTGAAAAAAAGAGGCGGTGGGGATGGGGGGGTTGGGGGAGGGGTGGGGCGAGGGAGCAGGGGGGGTAGGAGGGGGAAGGGGGAAGAAATCGCAAGCAGGAACGCGAAATCGTCTGTGTGAAAAAGGCGTGTTAGCCTGGGGAGGATATATAAGGGTAGACCCGTGCTGTGACCACGGCTTGTTCAGAGGACTGTCGAGTCGTGAAGCTCGTGCGAGTTGAGCTTGATAGTAAAAGCGACGAATGCAACCACTACCAATGCAAATGCTTACTGCAGCTTAACCAAGCATCGATGAAATGGTTAACAGTTCGACACTATCAACAAGTTCTCACTGTCGTACATATCGACTCCGAGAAAGTTCCCAGGCGGTCAGGGTTACGTACGTAGGGTTTCAGGATTTCAAGTGCAATAAATGTAACCCCTTTAGAACTGCATTTCCCGTTGCGGGGATTTCAACACTTGGATTTAGACCCACATTTAGGTGTATGCAAAAGGCCTGTGGCGCGCGGGAAAACAAAAAAATATTGCATTTTCCAGCGTGGACCCCCCGTTTGTCGGTCGGTTGGTCATGCATGCATTCGTACACTCATTTCCCGTTGCGGGGATTTCAACACTTGGATTTAGACCCACATTTAGGTGTATGCAAAAGGCCTGTGGCGCGCGGGGAAAACAAAAAATATTGCATTTTCCAAGCGTGGACCCCCCGTTTGTCGGTCGGTTGGTCATGCATGCATTCGTACACTCATTTTGTCGAAGCTGGGACCCCAATTACAACAGCAAAGGGCAACGACAGCGACAACCGCGTACCATTTCGTTGAGGATCTGAATACTCTCAGCGAATTTCTCCCCTCCATCCGCCATCGCGTAGCTCTTCCAAGTGGTCAGCACTTCGCTCTTCTCCGGCTCGAGGAGCTCCCTAACGTACAGATCATCCCCGCGCCCCCCCCCCCCCCCCCATAGCCTCGCTTCTTTGGCTTGAGTGCGAGCACGCGGGATGGGGTTGGGAGAGTTGGGAGACACGACGAAGCAGCGGAAGGGTGTGTGCTATACGTTATTTACCGGTGGGCATGTGGTACATGAAGTACATGCACACCTGGTGCAACTATGCTACCAGAGGTATCATACGAATGCAAAAAAAGAGGTCACGCTTAACCTTTACTGGTGTACAGCAGTGCGTATAATTGTATCCCCGATAAGTCGAGAAGTGTTTTCCGTTTACAGAGAGTAAAATGCTTGCTTCTTACGAGCAACAGGTACCAAGTACTCTGCTGTGGATGTAGTACTTGTACAGTACCAGGTTCCCTTCCTGTAGATAGCACCACCTGCAATATGCACAAGTTCAAGCTTACACCCAAGGTCTCTTGTCACTCCGTTCCGTGTAGACCTGAAACACCGACCCGCCTCGGCGTGTTCTCGACACCTCAGCGCTCAAGAAACAATACCTGCCTGACGTGTCCGCCCCACACCACGACTCGTAGTATAAAATGATGCGTGATGAGGGCGCTGCAGGAGTGCGGCTACACTGGTGCTGACACAGGGATGCTGTTGTACGAGACATTATCGGGTTTCCGTATCCGTAATGTTTGCTGAAGTCTAAATGTCGTGCCGATAGTTGGAGGGCACTGCTCTGTTGTTGCTGCAGTTGCTTCTGCTTCTGCTCCTACAGCGTACTCTGCTGCTTGCGTTCCGCTCACGTATCAAGTGCTGTGTTGGTGGGGCGCTACTTTTGCATGCTGCTACCGCTGCTGCTGGTGCTGCTGGTGCTACCTCATACATGACATGCAGCCAAGCTCGCCCACTTGTTGAGGGACGAAAGACATTTCTACGGAAAGTTGAACATACCGGCTTGACCGGAGGCGCAGGCGAAGACATCCACAGCCGACTCGCCGCCCCCCCCCTGTCACCGGCGGCAACTGCTGGTGGCTTGTGTGCCCGTTGCGCTTGCCGGGCACCACCGAAGGCGCTTCGCGCAAGCGGCGAGGTATTTGTGCTCGAGGCCAGGAAGTGCACCGGTCGGTTGCACTGATGTGATTCTCCGGGATACGAGGGAACATAAGAGAGTGATGTTGGCGAACTGACGAATCCGGACGCGGGAGAACAGAGTACGGAAGCAAGGAAGGCGAGCAGCAGGCCTGCACGCCTCATGGTCTTCAAGCTGGTCCAAACCATGCTGAGGAGGCACTCAACTCATGTGCTACGTGTGAACTATGAAGTGCCTGCAGGGGGGGGGGGAGGGGAGTCAGAAGAACACACCGCTTTTGTTTTTTGTGGAAACCCCAACAATCGTTCAAATACGCCTTCAAATACCAAGCAACAACAGCGGTGGTCGGGTGGTGGATCTACACCATTGCTGCTGGCAACAGGGTTGCTCTTTCCCGGTGTGCCCCTTGCGCACCTCGGAAAGCACCTGGTGCCGTCGGAGTCGCCTGAGAAGAAAGGCTCCGAGAGCGCAACCATGTGCGAAAAAAGCAAGCGCGGCGGCAAGACCAACAACAACGTTCGACAAAACGGACTAGGGGGGCGCGGGGGCTCGGTTCTCACGAAGCAAGATCTTGAGATGATCGCAGCCTACAAGTACAAGCCGGGCTCGTACACCCACGTGGACAACCTCCTCACGCCCTTCTGGAACTGGGCCGTGACCCTGCTCCCCCTATGGATGGCCCCGAACCTCGTTACCTTCATCGGCCTCGTCGGCACTGCCCTTGCGGCTGTCCTTCTGACGAGCTACAGCCCCCAACTGGACGGAGAGGTACCGGGTTGGTGCTCTGCTCTATTTGCCGTGACCTTGTTTATCTATCAAACGCTGGACGCCATAGACGGCAAGCAAGCCAGGCGGACCAACAGCTCGAGCCCCCTCGGGCAGCTCTTCGACCACGGCTGCGACACGGTCGTCAAGGTGAGTGTTCATTGGTAGACTTCTCTTACCTACGGTACGACAGGACGGAATATTTTAGGGTACGTACGCAACTATCTGTCCGAACATGTAAGGACAGTTTTTGGATTCATTTGAATATCAAAACGTTCCTTAAATTTCCGGACAGAGTCGTACAGAATACTGAATGTTCGAAATTCGGCGCCGCTCTCGTTTGTTTGCTCTTGTTGTTTGATTCCTTGCGGATTACCATGGTGGATGATGGTGATGTTGATTTTTCGTGGTTTGTTGTTGCTGTTCTTGGAACTGCTGTTGTCGTGACAGCGGTGAAGTTAGTGAATGCCATTGCTGCTGCTGTTGTAGTTCTCCGTGGTCACAAGACGGGCACAGCAAGGCAAGCAGTAGTATTAGTACTTGCCGCTTCTGATGCAGTTATGGTATACCTGGTGTATGTAAAGCTCAAACCCTGACCTGGGCTCCACTCCCAACTGCATCCTCAAACCCAACCCCGATTCCACCCGCAACCCCAACCCCAACGCCGACCCCAACCCTGTAACCACCCCCTAACCCAACCCTAACCCCTCGGGCGAACAACAAATAAAAACCCTGCAGGTGCTGTGCAACTCTAACCCTAAGCACTTATGAGGTACAGCCATGACCCTGACGCTGACCTCCACTCCAGCCCCAACCCCGACCCCAGCCCTAACCCTATAGCCAACCCTAACCCTACCCGTACCCCCTCGCGCGAACGAAACCAACGAAGAGGTGCTGTGGAACGACGGCAATCCATTGAGCCGCCCCCCAGACGCTGACCCTAATCCTGACCCCAACGCCAACCCCCAACTCAACCCCAACGCCAATCCCAACCCGAACCCCAACCCGAATCCCCAAACTCAACCCCAACCCCGCCGTCAACCCCCCCCAACCCTGACCTTAACCCTATCCCCTCGCGCGAAATTTTTTTGCAAATGCCGACCCCGCAGGTGTTGTGCAGCGTGGCGATGGCGGCAAGCCTGGGAGCCGGTCCCACCGCCAACGCCATGATGATTTTCTACATCGTGGAGGGCGTTTTCTACATGGCCCAGTGGGAGGAGTACCACACCGGCACCCTGAACTGGTCGAACGGTTACGTGGGCGTGACGGAATCCCAGTTCCTCCAGATGGGGCTGTTCCTCGGCTCGGCCTGCTTCGGTGCGCGTGTTTTGTGTGTTTTGGTGCCGGAAAAACGAGAAAATGAAGGAAAAAAATGAAGCACCATCCGCCTTACGTCTGGCACACAAAGTATGAGTCCGCCTCCTCATCCCACCTCAACCCCCTCCCTCATCCCTCATCCCTCATCCCTCGTCCCCCCTTTCCCTACCTCCATCCCCTCCCTCCGTCCTCTACCTCTCCGACCCCTCACCCCATGTCTCAATCGCCCCCCACCACCCCCCCCCCCGCTCTCCCCCCCCCCATGCCTTGACCCCCCCCCCGCCCCAACCGTGCACGCTTGCAGGCAAGGGCATCTGGTCGGCAGCTGTGCCGGGGATGCCGGGGGTAACGGTGCTGCGTGTAATGGTGTGGACCCTGCTGCCCCTGGCGGCGTGCATGATAGCCTCTAACGTTGGCAAGGTTTGGTCCAGCAAACCGGAGCACCTTCCCGAGGACGAACGCGGACGCAAGACGGTGAGAGAGAGAGGGAAGGGGGGAGGGGGAGGGGGAGGGAGGGAGGGAGGGATGGAGGGAGGTGGGGGGGCAAAGAGAGAAATAGAGATATGTATAGAGAGAGATGGAGAGAGGAGGGGGGAGCGCGGTTGTTTGTTTCGGTGTCCGTTGTCTGTAAATCGTTGTTCGTTGTTGAAATTGTGGCGTTGGTCGTTTTCGTTGTTTTTTTACCCAAACATTTTTTTAGTGACGGGAGGGCCCCCTCAACCGAAGAAGGACCCAACACCTTTGCAAAAATTATTTTTGTAGCGTAAGAATCGAATAATTGCGATATACCTGGTACATACCAAGGCATTGAGATTGTTCATCGGGTGGTGGCTCGTACTACCCATTTGAAACCTTCGGCTTGGAGCTCCTCACAGGCGAGGAACCTGAAAAAGTAATAGCTACAGTACCCAGCCCCCCCCCCCCCCCCCCCCCCCCCCCCCCCCCCCCCCACCCCCCCTTCATCCCCCCCCCCCCCACCAACACCGTACCAGCATGGCTCTTTCCGAAACCGCCCGTACCCGCCCATGACCGTCGGTCCGTCCGTCCGTCCGGTCGGTCATATAGCGGCACAACCTCGCGCGTATGTGTTTCTGCCCCTCTCCCTGTTTCTGGAAGTGGCCACACCAGAAAATAAATGACGCTGTCATCCACGTGCAAGTCCGCCTCACAAGCGGTTTCTTGGTAGGATTTAGCTCACCCCTGTTGCGACTCGCCGAACACCTCATGTCGCTTCTTCGCGCTTGGTGCAAGCAGTGTCTGCCTAGTCGGTGAACACCCGACGTGCTCCGTCCCGGCCTTGTAGGGATGCGAGGGTCCATGGTGATACGACTACGGCCATGCATGGTATCGATTACGCCCCTCCCCCTCTTGCCCCCCCCTATATTATATACCTGGTATATATAGGTTGGGTTGGCGTCGGTTGGTTACGACGCTGTAAAACACGCCTCTCGCTGCGTGAGGTAGATAACCAGGGTACCGTTTTTTCTTTGTTTTTTTTTTGCGGTCACCATGGCTGGCGGGCGAGAATTAAGTCGTTTTTTGTGCGGGGAGAACCTTCCCTCCGCACAAGGGGGATGATCGTATCAAGCAGTGTGTGTACGGTGAGGCACCCACGAGGCAGTTACATAGTAGCCCCCATTGCTGTCTCTGGAAGTGGCCACACCAGAAAATAAACCAGTTAATTGACGCTGTCATCCATGTGCAAGGAAATTCGCCTCAGAAGCGGTTCTTAGTAGGATGCTGCTCACCCTTCATGCGACTCACCCAACACCTCACAGCTCTTCGCGCGTGGTGCAAGCAATATCTGCCTGGTCGGTGAAAACCCGATGTGCTCCGTCCCGGCATCGTAGGGATGCGAGTGTCTATGGTCATACAACTACGTCCATGCATGACAATAACTACCCCCCTCCCTCTCCCCACCGACTCCCCCCCTCCAACCGACTCCAACCCCCCCCCCCCCCCCCCCCCCCCCCCCCCCCCGGGGGGGTAGATTGCCACTTTTTCGACATTTTTTTTATTGCTGACTGTGAGTGCCGACCCTCGATTTGCTGTGGCCGACCCTTTCATTTTGGTCGGCGAAGGATCAGGATGCCTGGTGGCTGGGTGAGCCCTGGCGGCGGCTAATTATACACCGAGGGTCAGTTTGGAGGGCTCCGGTCTGGGTAGGATTCAGAATACGAAGCGGGAGCAGAGTACAAATGTGTGCGTGTGCTGTCCAATGAAACATCCCGAACCATGAGCATTTTGGACAATGGATGAGTGCCGTTGAATAGGTGGTCGAGTCTAGCGCCCCCCACCTCTCCCCTATCGAGTCGTGCGATGCTGTGATTCATGTGCAAGACCGTAACCACGAGGTGCAGAAGTCCGCCTCACAACCGGTTGATAGCGTGTATAGAATGTAGCTCACGCTTCGTACGATTCGCCGAACACCTCACGGCGCTTCGCGCTTGGTGCATGAAGAATTGTTTGCCTCGCCGGCGAACACCCGACGTATTCCGTCACGGCATTGTAGAGATGCGAGGGTCTCTGGTCATGCTACGACCATGCATAACATAACAACACCCCCCCCTCCCCCCCCCCCCCCCCCCCCCCCCCTCCACCGCCTATCAGATCGGTGTATACCCGGGAGTGCTCCAGCTGCTGGCCATGTCGGCTGCGACCGGTCTCGGGTTCGCTCTCTCTGTCGGCCCGCCGCCCCCCGGTGTTCGTGAAGCACACGGGCCTGCAGCTGTTCATGCTGGGAACCGTCACAGCTCACTTGACGGTAAGTGTCCGGGGCCCCGGCTGTGACAATCGGGGGCACCCCCATTTAGATATGACACTTACTTCAAGCACTAGCCCGTACCGTCTAGTCGCTGCTTGATTTACACGAAGTCATCTGGTACATGTAGCTGGTACTGCACTATAATCGGTATGTAAAGAGTACCCATCTAGTAGTTCGGTATCGCAGTTTTCTTATGGTACGGCAGTGTGTTAGCGGCATATCTGGATCTATACTACTGTGTAGTCGTGCACATAGCGAGCAGTCTCTGGTAGCATGGCGTAGCCTTCGGCTGACGATTGAAAAAAATATACCCGTTCCAGGGATGCGTAGTACACTTGAATCTTGTTTTCATTTTTTTTTTAACAAGCTGTCACGCCGCCCCCCCCCCCCCCCCGACCTGTCTCCGCCTCCTCCTTGGTAGTCGTACGTACGTACGAGCATTTTGTTTGTTGTTTTTTTCAACGAGTTCGTTGCTCATACCCCGCAACCCCCTTCCCCCTCCCCCTTCCCCCTTCCCCTCCCCACCCCTCCCTCGCTCCCCCCCCCCCCCCCCTCCCACCCCCCCCCCCCCCCACTTCCGCCTCCGCCCTCCGCCTTCCCCCTCATTTTATCAACTTAGAGCCGGATGATAGTACACCACATGGCGAAATCGGCGTTGTTTTTGCAAGACCTGGCGTGTCCGTCGCTGTTGGTGCTGGGGGGAGTGACGCTCAACGTCTACTGGGTTACATTAGGGTGAGACTCCACCTATTGTGGTATGATATGGTATGGTATATACACCGCCTCAATCACGGCCTTACTAATGACTATGACGCCGAATGCTAACATCCTTTCTGGAAAGCCCCCGCGTCACGCCTTCCTAGCGGACTACGAAATATGACGCCACATGCTAAAGCCTTTCCTGGAAACTCCGCCACGAGTACCCCTTCCCAACGGCTATGAAGCCAAATGCTGAACCCTTTTTGGAAATGCCCCGCACCGATCACGCCTCATTATTGACTTTGACGCCCAATGTCAAATCCCTTTCTGGAAAGTACCCCGCGCCAATCTCGCCTTCTAATGACTCCAAATGCAGAACCCTTCCTGGAAATACCCCGCGTCAAGCACACCTTCTTGATGACCTGCGACTTCAAATACTACAAAAACTGGAAGTACCCCGCGTCAATCACGCCTCTCACTGAATGTGATGCGAAATGTGAAAACTCTTTCTGGAAATACCCCGCCTCAACCACGCCTTTCCAACGAATGTGACACGTAATGGTGACACCCGTTCTGGAAATACCCCTCGTCGAACACGCTTGGTTGACTATGTCGCCAAATGTGTGACAAGTTCTGAAAATACCCGGCCTCAATCGCGCTTTCCTAAGGACAAACCGCAAATGCTAAGAAGAAATCTGGAAACACCCCGCGTCGATCACGCCTTCTTAACGACTGACTCCAAAAATACCAACCCCCCCCCCCCCCCCCCCCCCCCCCCCCCTTTTGGTCAATGGTCAAATGACTAAGGCAAGCAACAAATGAGTACCCCCCCCCCTCCCCCCCCCTCCGTATGCAAGAAAATCCGCCTCTAAAGCGGTTCTTAGTAGGATGCAGCTCACCCTTCATGCGACTCGCCCAACACCTCACGGCGCTTCGCGCTTGGTGCAAGCAATGTCTGCCTGGTCGGTGAAAACCCGACGTGCTCCGTCCCGGCATTGTAGGGATGCGAGAGTCTATGGTCATGTGACTACGGCCATGCACGAAAATGAGTACACCCCCCCCCCCCCCCCCCCCCCCCCCCCCCCTCCGAATTATGCCTCTCCCCAAAGGCTTGGAAACTCCGCCCCGCTGGACCCGGAGAGAGCCCTGTTCCTCGGCTCCGGGCTGGCTCTGGCGTCGTACTTGCGATATGTGACGGGCGTGGTGTCGGATATATGTGGCCACCTTGACATCGAGTGCTTCCGGATTAAGTCCAGCGGGAAAAATTTGTGAAAGAGCATACATAAGAATAAGAAGAGGATATGCTGGGGCTGGTGTCATATAGTACATGTGATGTGTGAGGGTGTTGGTGCCGGATATCTGTGGTCACCTTGGCGTCGACTGCTTCAGGATTAAAATACCGGCGGGGAAAGCTTGTGGAAGGGCATGCATAAGAATAAAAATTAGAACGGGGGCAAGCACAAGATGTTCTGTTGGCGCTGGTGTCATAGAATATAATACCTGCGACGTGTAACGGGGGGCGATGTCGGATGTCTGCGGTCACGTTGACCTTGACTGCTTCCACATCAAAAGCCCACCCGGAAAATGCTTTGTGACAGGGTACAAACAAGAACAAAAACAAGAACAGAGATGCTGCAGCTGCAGAGTGAGCACGAGTAGTTATGGCCGGCGCGGTGGAATAAACGTGCTGTTGTTTCTGTCGTTGTCTTTGTTGCTTTCACTGTTGTTTGTGGTGAGAGGCAGGATAGTATTTTACGGGGATATGAGCGAAATGTCGGCGGGGTAGCGAAAAAGGTTGCTGACTGCGCAAGGCAGAACAAATTCGGAACGAGCGCAAACAATTACGACGGGGGCAAGAATCGTTTCACCGAACGATCGCAATGCGACTGGGAACAGCTTTTCTGTTTTAGCGGCAGAATACTGTCTAGAGAAGAGGCTCAAACACGACAAAAAAAAAAAAGAACGACGACGATGACGACGACGACGAGAAACTTGTGGAAACACACGAGACGAAAACTGCCAGGGTACAGAACGAGCGGTGTCGGAGCAAGTGCGGCAGGAAAAATTCCTTGCGAACGGCAGACATGACGATCTACTGTCGGAGCATGAACGTTGAGCAGAGTCGTGAGCGCGAGCCTATGGCACGAGCTCAAAGCACGAGCCATGGACTTGGGCATAAACCTTCATGAATCAGCATGTTATGGAAATGTTAGCACATAGCCAGTATGAGTCAATGTTCAGTAGCACTGCTCTTGTATATCGTAGATCTCGTATGTGTCTGTTCGAATGTAACGTACGTGTGTGTATGCAGAGGAATTATTTCCGTAGAATACTCTGCTTGATAGCCGAGTAGATCACTCTCTCGTGTCTCTCTCGTGTCTCTCTCGTGTGGATCGTAGCTGTCCTGGTCAGCTCTGGGAAGCAGCCATCGTCTGGACTCCTGCATACTCTGCGGTTTATATCTGTGTGTGTTGGCCAACTAAGCGCCAGTGTTATAATATCTCAACATCTTCACACAGTGGAAGGACTCTCGTCTTCCAGGCTACCCTCTCGGACGTGTCATCACCTCGACTAACGTCGACGACACAGCCTCTCAGCCACCGTGCCAGGGTATATCACAATATCCATCATAGGTTATGAGCCTCGATAGTCTGTCTGAGTGAAGGCCTGCGGCGACTGCGACTTCTGCTGTCGTCGAGTGCTGTGGAGCACACACGTCTTCCAGAGGATATTTTTTCGCGGGGGGCTACTGCTGCAAGAGCCAGCTTTCTGCTGGAGGCCACACTGAGTCAACCCGCTTGCGTATTGGGCCCGGACTGATCACCTGGGCTCTCGGCTGCACTTTCGGTACGCAACTGTTTGTGTAAAGCATTCGGGAGCATAATTTCTAGGCGTTGACTCCGGTTGGCGAATAGGGTTGTGTGGGTTGTTGGTTCTGTACGCGCGGAGTGCCTCCTCGGTGCCCTGTGTGTCTTTAACTGACTACCGAAATCGCCTTCGCGTGGTATTTCGCCGGGCGTAGTCTGTCCAAGACATCTTCCACGTGCCGAGTTGCCGGCTTGGTAGCGTGTGTGGGTTGAGGATACGACTAACAGCTGGTAGCGGTTCCGCTGCTACTGATACGCACACGTGATCGACTCACGTGAATTTACCTGCGCGTAGTATACGCGAGGTAGGTCTGTCCAAGAAATCTTCCTCGTGCTGGTTGTTTTGCTCGGTACGTGTGTAGGCTGAGGATCTGACCAGGCCTGTTTGCATCCGTGCAGCAGCCACAAGTCTACGCTGAAAGACGCGTAGCAAGTCTGAGCAGTACATCTGACCCGTGTGCCTGCAGGACGAGGCCGGAGGTGGCACCTCCGTCGCCGCAACACCGCAGTCTAGCCATCTGCGGTAGGTTATAACTGTGCTCGGAAGGAGCGCAGTATTCCGGACGGACGCAGGATTGCTTCCACCGGACGTGGGTTGTAAGCTACGGAGCTTCGTGTTACCCTGGCTTCAGCAATGGCGGAACAATCGGGCTCCGGGCTCCACCGCATGCTGGACTCTATTGGGAAATGCTCAGGACATTCGGGTTTTCGCGAATGGAAGACCAAGCTTCGATAAACAACCATTCTCCACGCGCCAGAGCTTCTTCCCGTCCTCGACGGGAATGAGCGCCCATCGGCAACCGCACCAAACGAGGGCACTGTGGCCGCGTAGGACAAGGCTAACGGTTGCCTATACTCCCTCCTCTTCTTCGTGACCTCCGGGTCAGCACAGCGAACCGTTCGTACTCACGAAGGGACGGAAGCCTGTGCTATGGGGGATGGGGCAGCGGCTTGGAAAGCCCTAAACGAGCGTTTCGACGCTCCAACTCAGGAAGCTCGGCGTGCGTGTCACACCGAGCTTTTCAACTTGAGACACCTTGCTGGCGGCGATCCCATAGACTTCTTCACGAAGAGTTGGGATCTCAAACTTCGCCTCAAGGTGCTGGGGGAGGACGTTTCTGACGCGGTACACCTCGACATAATGCAGTCGGGCCTGACCAAGGCCCCAGAGTTCAAATTCATCCAGGAGATGCACTACCGGGATGAGTTTACCTCTGTGGACCGCCTCCAGGAGACGGCGAACCACTTTTATGTAGACCAGCAGTCGTGCAGCGCGTCGGGGCCCGTAGTCTCCGGCCGGGAGGCCGCGATGGCGGTTGCGTCCCACACCGGCCGGTGCCACCGGTGTAAGGCATACGGGCACTTCCAGCGCGACTGCCCCCAACCAGCCAAGAAGTCAACATCAAAGCAAGGGAAGCCAAAGGGGAGGAAGCCTAAGCGAAGCAGTGGCGGTGGGGGGAATAACCAGCCGAAGTGGTGCTCCTACCACAAAACCAAGACGCACAGTGACGCCGAGTGTCATAAACAACAGGAGGTGCGAGAGCATAAGCAGAAAGAGCTCCAAGGTTTGGCTGCGAACCTGGCACTGCTGCAGTCAGCAGGAAACTTCGCCAACATCGGGGGCGCGCACATGACGAACTCGTCTCCAACTGTGGCACAACCGGCCCAGTCCGAGCCGACTACGTTTGGGTTCTCCTTTAGCGCCCTCGGTGCTTCTTCGGCAGAGGCCGCCTCGTCGCCTGCCGTTCCCCAGCAACTCCCGGCGGCGTCTGCTGCCAAACCGGAGTCACCTACGCAGGACCATCATATACCTTCAGGGTTCTTTGGTGCGTTCATGGCGACTCCTGCAGGGTTGCCGTCAGCTCCTTTCCGCTCCGACGGAACATTCCTCCGTATGGTGGTGGACAGTGGAGCGACCGACAATTACACAATATCCATAATACAGCACGAGTTATTGTGAGCGCGAGCTCAAGCACGAGGCAGGGGCTGAGCACGAGCAAAGGCGGGGTATTAACGGCAGTTAGCAGACGATGCGTATAATTTGTGTTGTTGCAAGCCCTTTCGCGCGCATGTGTCTGTGGTGAATGGGCAAGCTAAATACTAGACTACACTAAGAATATTGAGTTTACTCTTAGGTTTTCCGTCGCGGCTAAATTGCAATCCAATGTAGATTCTCGACCACGATTATTGAAAACGATTCTGGACCCCAATTTTCTCGTTTTCTTGAAAATTCTTCACCCCGATTCTCGAGATTCTTGCGATCCTTGAAGCCGATTGCTGGCCCCGATTATGTAGTACCTCGGCGAGGTCTTGTACGGCGGCGGCAGTAGGTGGCATCGCTACGTCGGGGGACGGGGGCGAGTACCCGATACTACCATGGCCAGAAACTACTTCCTGCAGCAGCATGAGCTTTTGTCTGTTTTCCTTTTCTGTCCATCTTCGACGTCGCTCTTCTTGCTGTCGAGCCACACGACCACACGCAGAACTCGACGAGCAGTACGACCGTTCCTTGTTCCCTCCCCCCGCTCCTCGACCTCTTGCGGTAAAAAAAAGAAACAAAAGACTCTTAGGAAATCAGGTCGCGGTCCCTCTCGCCCGAGAACTATCAATAATATTTTAGTTTTCTTCGTACTTGAGAGTTTACACTTACTACGTTGTCTGTATGCACTAATTACCACTGACCCGGATTGTTCAAACAAGTCCGTGACCCCGATTCTCGCGTTTTGCATCACATTTTCTTCTTCCAGCGCCGAGCAAGCATGATTCACGAAAAAACCGCAAGAATCGGCGGGACGTTAGCTTTCGACGGCGCGGGCACGAGTAGGAGTAGCTGAGACACAAACAAGCCGTTTGCCCCCCCCTCCCTCTGTAACGCGTGGGCCGAACTCCAGGATTTCGCCGAAATTGAGTTTTACGAATGTAAATAGGCCGACTGGCTCGTACCAAGTACCTATGATACTGCTGTATGTTACCATTTTAGAGCAACAGCAGTAGCAGCAGGCTACGATGCTTGTCCGTCGTACAACAGTACGTCCACCTAGCCGCACGGGGCCAGGAGAACACAGCGCACGGCGGGCGAGGGGTCTCGCTCGAACAGAGAGGAGGAATGCTTCGCCCCGACCGAATCGGACGCAGCGGGTTGCACGTGGGTTGATTGTATCACGATGTCAAAGGTCGATCGTCAAGCACGAATCATCTCGCCTCGACACACACAATATCGCTTCTCCCTCCCTCTGTTTTCACTCTCGTATGTACGCACGAGTACCATACAAGTACAAATCAACCAAGTTTGTCCCTTTCTCAAGCAGCAATAGCAGTACCATCTCTCTGGGTACCCGTGGTGCCCGTGAATAGCATGAGAGGCGCCGAGCTTGTCCCTCTGCTAAGCTGCTCCTGCTTGCAAGCTTCGGTGCACTGGTGCTGCCGTATTGCAGCTGGCTGCTGTATGTGATATGGAGTAGTGCCGGACTACAGAATGGTATTGCCATAGCCGTAGCATCAAAGCCCTGTAACACCCGAAGAGTATTCCGGGGGCTCAGAAATTTTCTTTGCAGTACAATGATTAGGATAGCCGATAGGAGAAGCGTGGACAAGCGCCCGAGTAAGCTTCCTCGGACAAGTGTCTTTACACGTCTAGCAGATAAAAAGAAGGAGAGCAGAGTGGGAGTGATGCCTTGAATCAAGCCCCCATCGAATCACTCTCAAGCTGCTCCCTTTTCTTTCATCATAAAGGGGAATAACACGACAACAAAGAAATAAGTCTTCTGACCAAGATACGCCGTCTTCCGAGCCAATTCCTGCATCCCACGTCCCATACCACGATACTCAGATTCTACTACGCTTGACGTCGGCTCCTGTCCTTTTCTGTCTTGTTTTTGACCCCCTCTTTCAGCGGGTGGTTCCGCCAATAATTATGTCCGTGACGCCTAGGCCTCACTACGAGGAGTGGGGAAATCTATAGCTTCATTTCGTTGTTTCGAGTTGCTGCATCTTCGACCTCGTTTCCGGTATTTTCGTATGATTTCGGTATCATCCATCATTGACCTTCGTTTGGTCTGCATATACGACTATTCAGGGTGGGCTAATGTCATATGGAGTAGTCATGGACTACAGAATGGCCATGGAATAGCCATAGCACCAAAGCCCTGAAACACCCGAAGAGTTTTCCTGTGGCTCTGAAGTTTCCTTTGCAGTACAATGGTTCGGATAGCCGATAGGAGAAGAGCAGATAAACGCCCGAAGAAAGTTCCTCGGACATGTGGGTATATATCCGTCTAGGGGATAAAGAGGAGGAGGGCAGAGTGAGCTTGATGCCTTGAATCAAGCCCCTATCGAATCACTCCCAAACTGCTCCCTTTTTTCTCATCATGAAGGGGAATATATCACGACAACAAAGAAAGAAGTCTCCTGAACAAGAGAAGGCTACCTTCCGAGCCAGTTCCTGCATCCCACTCCCCTTCCCACGATGCTCGGGTTCTACAACATGTGGCTGTGCAGCAAATGTTCCACATATTTACCACGGTACCTCACGGTATCCCACCGACTTCCCACGGTATTCGACGGTACCCCACAGACTTACCCTGGTATCCTACAATACATATATTGCTGTATAACAGGTATCACCGACTTCCAATATCCCACGGTATGCCACAGTATCCCGCCGAAAGCCCACTACTATATTCCGATGACTCCCACGGTATCCCATCGACTTCCCACGGCATCCCACCGACTCACCATGCTCTTGTTACTGTACTACTGCCGCTGATGTTGTTGTTCTGCTGTAGGATCAGAAAATATACTGCGGTTGTACCCCTTCCTTTTCGCGGCCCCCTCTCTGCCCGTTCCGGCCTCCCGCTTCGAAAATAAAACACTCTTAAGAAATCGTGTGAGGTCAGTCAGACCCGCGGACTGTCTACGAGTGGATATACCTGGTATGCAGGTGGTAGAGCACCGATCGAATTTGAACCGGGACATCGATGAAACTGCGTGCGACATATAGGTCCCTTCTACATATCAAGTACAGTAGTACAGTAGCGGTATGCCGAGAGACGACGTCTGCAGGGGGACTGGAAGCACGCATCGATGGGACTGACGACAACCGACACAAAGGCCAGTGCCAGCCTGCTGAGAGTATGGCTCGTTTGAGGGTGAACAGCGGTGTGGGTGGGTGCGGGCGCGGCGAGGGTGAGAGTACGTACAAACAAATCGAAAGGGGGTGATAATGTCTGTGAGGCTTGAAAGACTGGGAAAGAGGTATCTGATGGAGGAGATGGGATTTGGTTTGAAGGCCGTAGCGCATGCCTGGAGCGCTCGGAGTGAGGGTGTCGTGTGGGGGTGCACAGTAGTGTGTGTGGGTGCGCCCGCGGTGAGGGTGGGAGTGCGAAGGAAAAAACGATCACCATACAGTAACAAGGTGAAGTGATGCTTAGCAAAAAGATGCTTCTAAAGCGTACACAGCTAGTACGAGAGTTGCTTCAAAAGGGGTACCAAGTACGCAAGAAGTTTGCTTTAGAAGAAGAAAATTCGCTTTTTTTTCTCGAGAGGGAAAACTGAAAAGGAACTCTTAGGGATATCTGACTTCATGAGATGCCGTAGGGCCTTTGCGGCACAGATCCAAACGAGAAAACGTGTGCTAGATCATGCCGATCGTACTGCTTCCATCCGGCAGCCTGAAGTAGACCATACAGGTCAGGAAAAACATTGCCACCCTGAAATATCTAGATCATGAAGTTGGAGGATCGGTGACCTGCCCTACCGTATGTACGAAATGATTGGCAACTCACGAGTCGAGCTGGAAAAAAAAAGATAGCCAAAACAAACAATACACCCCTCTCCCTCACCCCTTGTCTACACCGGCTGCTTCCGGAAGGCTTGAGCTTGAGCAACGCCCGGTGAACAGATACCTCTCTGCTCTTTCCACCTTTGGAATGGGGTAACCTCTTCCGCCTGCCGAGTCCCACCATCGCCTCGTCCCCATATCCCCCCACCGGCGCCGGCACCGCCGCCACCAAACATGGCTCGTTTTTTTAGGCCGCCGATATCCCGCATAATAAATTCATCACCACAACAACCACCTCCCCCACCACCATCACCACCGACACCAACACCACCAACACCACCACGGCCATGACCAAGCCTTTCGGGGCCCCAAGCCGCCCACTCTTCGTCCTCGTCCTGGCACGAGGAAAACGCAAACGGTTCTCCTCTACCACTACCACCACCACCTCCAAAATACCCCCCTCCCCCGCCGTAACCGTCGCTGTCGCTGTGGTAAGACTCGTCTCCGCCGCCTAGAACGCCCGACCGCCCCCCGCCCCGCACTCGTAGCGTTCCTTGTTTTTTATACTGTTCCTTCCGTGAACGTTTGTCGTTCTCGGCAATCGCCGCCGTCGTCATCATGTTGGTGGTAGTTGCCGCCGTCGTCGTTTTCGTTATTGTTGTTGCTGTTGTCATTGTTGCTGCTTTGGGCTTACGGGTCGAACGCCCCACTCCCCCGCGCAACCCTCCCTCCTGCCCAGGGGTGATGGTGCCGATTGCTACATATTCATGTCACCGGTGGCGCCCGCGGTGCCGCATGTAGTAGTCGTGGTGGTGGCGGGAGCGATATCGGTGGCGGCGGTAGCGGGGGCGGTAGTGGTGGTGGTGGCGGTTTATTGGGTGTAGAGCACTGACAATTATATACCTTTGACTATAGTTTCTCATTTTTTTTGATTTTTTTCCCTTGGTTTTCTTGTTATTTCTGTGAATGTATGTTTCTGAGTGGTCACCGTTGAAGATCGTGGTATACATTGACGGGTGGCTCACACAATATGTGCCGCAGTAGATCATGCTGATGACACGATTCCCACCCAAATCAGGAATATATCTGCCGCCAAGGACCTCGACCGTGAAGTGGGAAAGCAGGGATCTGACCTATAGGCGTGGAAAGGTTGTACGCTTAACCCGACGAATATTTTCCATGTGGCCTATGAGTAGGTACACAACGGATATTATTGAGAACCACTTCGTAATAAGTGTGATTCCAAGCAAAGTGGGTACTCCCTCCAATGGGGAGCCCCGTCAGTCAGCAAGGTTTCGGCAAAAAAAGCGCTACCACACTAGACATATTTCCTACTCGTGGCTAAGCTACGTGGAACCCCCCGGTTTTCAGTATTCCTATATACAGACAACACACGCTCCCTGAACTTCTCCAGCTTCCAGATGTTGTCCTCCTCATCTACGGGATGTGTATCCTGCATGAGACCATATAAAACCGTACACGTAGCACGCGCGATCGATGTATCACACACAGGCAGCTTGCAAAAGGTGAGTTTCGACGACGTACTCGATCTCACAGTCAGCTGTTGTTTTTTATTTTTTGTGTATATGTACGACATATTATTCCACTCCAGAATTAGTGGAGTCTGTTCTGCAACCACGGACAGCGTTGCATTGTGGCGATGAGCTAATGTGAGAACAACAAGAACGACAACAGCAACAACCATAACAACAACAACGAATTACATCGTACGACGCGTCTTTCGTGATAGGGGTGTAGGTTGACTGAACTTCGCGGCTAGTTATTATTTCGGAGGGGGGGGGGGGGGGGGGGCATAGGGCATAGCAGTCAAAACCCACGAAGGACACCAAAAGCCCATGTATCCCCCTCTGCTCACACACCACATTTTTGCTCTGATTACTATGTTCCCTCGCAATACAGGGATAATTAGGATGTAAATAGTTAACTCAAACGGTCCTTATATTGCGGATCAGAGTGGTGTATTGACCGAAAAAAAGCTGGGTGGTGAAGTAAGCCAAACCAGCTACTGTAACTCCCGTCTGGTATTGCATGTAAAACGCGCAAAAAAAAGCGAGTAACCAAAAAAGTACCAGTCAGGTGCAAAAGCGAGAAAAAAACTCTGCAATTTTCCGTACGCAAGGAACAAGCCGGCCGGCGATTTCATACACCGCAAAGAGCGTCGAGTTCGTTCAGAGGTGTACGATCGTTTCTCAGCGGTCGATTTTTTTCAGACCGGGAAGGTTGCCAAGTACCGAACAAGGTGTTTTTCGGAAATATTTTGGTCGAGAGCCTACCGAAAATATGGTGTTCGACTTTAGCGCCTCACCGCTGTCGAGAAAACGATCGAGCACTGGACCCGAAAGTACCCCTCCCTGTACGAAGTCGACGCTTTTTGCAGAAGCCACCCAAATCACAGTGCTAGTGATACGTATGCCTGGCCGTCGGGCAGCGCGTACAGCAGTATTTCTCGAAGTTGTGTTTGGGTGAGGTATAGAGGTCCTCACGTAGGAAAATTCTAGGAAAATTCACCCCCCCCCCCCCCCCCCTCGTTTACCGTGGCGCGGCTCCGCAGCTTGCGCTGCTGCTGTTGTTGTGCCTGTTGCTGTTGGTGGCGGTGGTGTTGTGGCGTTGTCCACTTCTTGTCTAGCGGACGCGTTGGATCGGTCCCTCTCCAGATAGATTGCACTTTGCAGATCCCCAACCTGGTTTGTTGGAGGAGGCGAGCGCGGAGGTTGTGTTGTGTTGTGTTGTGTTGTTTTATTTTGTGGGGGGGGGGCGCGGAGTATCCATGTCATGCAAGGCCTTACACAGTCGAATGGCCATAGACCCTCGCATCCGTACAATGCCGAGACGGATAACGTCGTGTTTTCACCGACCAGGCAGACGTTTTGCACAAAGCGCGGAGCACCGTGTTTGCACCAAGCGCGAAGCACCGTGAGGTGTTCGGTCGGCTAGTCGCATGAAATGTGTCATCCTACTAAGAACCGCTTATGAGGCGGACTTTCTTGCATTGGATAACAGCGTCGAATGAATTGATCTGTTTTCTGTTGTGGCCACTTCCAGAAACAGCAATGGGCATACCATGTAACTGCTTTGTGGGTGCCTTACTATCTATGCTGGAAAAGGCACCACGTGATACGGTCATTCCCGTTGTGCGGAGTTAAGGCTCTCCACCCCGCGCAAAATGATAAAACTCGACCACCAGCCGTGGAGGAGGAGGGGGGGAGCAGGAGCGAGGGTGGGAAGCAGTGATTCGGTTTAGGATAAGCGCTATGATTGACACAGGATAGTATGATGGTGGCGGAAAATATCCAAGTGCTGTCGAACACGTATTGTATCAAATCCAGCAACCGAAGCCATAATTTCCAATAATACCTGGGCTTGCAGGGCTTGGATGTCCGCCTGAAGACCGGAAACGAGCACCCGCGCCTCCTGCTCTTTCCGCTCGGCTTCCATCGAGGCCCCCCTGCAGCGGTCGCACTCCTGACCAATCAACGTGCGTGGTTGGTTGGTTGGTTGGTTGGTTGGTTGGTTGGTTGGATGGTTGGTTTTCTGTTGGGCTGGGCTGGGTTGGGTTTTTGATTTAGATCAGGTTGGCTGGGCTTGGCTCGGTTGCTTGGTTGGTTTGTAGGTGCGAAGAGAGTAGCATACTTACAGTTACAGCATACAATACATTCTATTCGTTGTTTTTTGTCATCCGAGTATTACTGTGCGGCATGAGCTCATGTGTCGATCACTCAAAACAATTGACAGAAAGAAGAAGAATAGAGCCGAGGGAAATACCTGTTAACTCCTTGGGTGTCTAAATCTTTCGGGGAATGTTTAGTAGCGACCAACGTTAAAGCTCATGATTCCCATCCTATAAGTCGGATGGCAAACACACTACTACTACTACTACTACTACTATATTACTACTACCACTACTACTACTACTACTACTACCACCACTACTACTACTACTACTACTACTACTACCACTACTACTACTACTACCACTACTACCACTACTACTACTACTACTACTACTACTGCTGCTGCTGCTACTACTACTACTACTACTACTACTACTACTACTACTACTACTACTACTACCACCACTGCTACGACTACTACTGCTACTACTACTGCTACTACTACATATTACTGCTGCTGCGACTACTGCTGGTTATTATGAACATGCTATCCAACAACGTGCAAGACAAAAGCAAACGTTGATCACACATACACAGCTATGATGCAGGAAGAAGGAAATAGAATACTCGCGTATACACAGTATAGTCATCGAGTGCTGTATACGTGCGATAGAGATAGATACCATATTTTTGGAAACTTTTGTTTCTGACTGACTGGGCTCCTTAAGGTCGCCGAGGAAAACTACCCAAACGTCGATACAATCCCCGAAAAAAAAAAAACCCGCAACGGAAACCGAAAGCACCGAAACAATCTTGTGAACGAAGTATTTGCATCTCCTTTCTGTCTCTACTTCCCGCTCAACCCTTTTAGGAGTGCAATCCCGTTTTGAGGACAAACTGCTTAGAGTGTGAGTGTTCCCAAAACGGGACTGCAGTCTTACAGGGGTCAACCTCTTTGTACAATAGTTCAATTGCGGTCAGTGTCCCTTCCTCATAACTATGCTCCTCCACCTTCTAATCGTATTCGCTGTACAACCTGTACAGGTCATGGAATTGTCCCTCTTAGCATTCCTCTTGCCCCGCCAGGTTTTGGGTGGGATAGAGAGCTCCTCAAGCGAGGAACCTAATACATTGTAGGAGCTTCCCCTGCCATGAGCGCCCGCGTCAATCTAGCAGATCTCGCACCTAGCGCAAGGCATGACGACAGTCAAGCTTAAGCTTTGCACAACCTCGCACTTTTGAAGTATATTCGTATATGGTGCGAATTGCAAGTCGTGGGCGAGTGGGGCTCACCATGCGCAGTAAAGCCATAGTCCGCTCGTCCTCCGCCCGAACGCTCAAGACGGTGTGCAGTTTCGCGGCTGATCGGATAATAAATACCAGGTAGGAAATTAGGCAAGGTAAATTAGATAAATGCGCACCCCGTAGCAATGAAACCTTCCGTAAACAAGGAAACCCAAACAGGCGGATAGTTGGCACCGCTTCAGTCAGCTAAAATACCTAGTCAACCAATACCTAACTGGCGACAGTTAGTCTCCCCAAATCACAGGTCTAGTTGGTTGACCGTAAATCGCCGATTAATTATTAGTTGGCTAGGTATGAGAGATAGCTCCAGTAAAGGCAGAGATTTCCTTGGTGCTGCATCTTTGGTATCTGACTGGTGTGTTTATAGCCCGCAATGTGTATTTCATCGAGAAATACTTGAAAGTCCGTAGGTTTGGCTCGCTTCGCGAACCAACTATTAACTAGTCGCCTAGTCCAGCCCAGGCGTGCCTTACTTCGACAACCAACTTTTAACTAGCCATCTAGTCAAGCCAAGGCATGCCTTACTTCCACTCCTATCTAGCTGTCTAGTCCGGTCAAGGCATGCCTTACTTCTCCAACCAACAAGTAAGTAGCCGTCTACTGATAGTCATCGGTAGGCAAACTCGCAGCCCTGACAGTGACCACGCACTGATGTCACGGTATCCCTGTCCCTCCCCCATTGTTGTGGAGGTGCTACTATTCGAAATAGTCTGAATTATTCGCCCTCTCAGTTTAGAGCTCACCTGGAGCGGTTCGATCGAGCTGACGCATACGCCAATAATCTTGGTAAGTGACATGAATACAAGATATATAATCCACGGGCAACCTTCACAGCTTCGTAGTCGAGCCTGTCCCACACTGCATATTCGTATCCCCCTTACCTAGCCTGTAGTTTTTCGTGTCACAACGTAGGCCTGGATTTATATCTCGGGGAGTTGCTTACTACACCAGGATTGGTGGTGTTTTTTGTTTTTTTTGCGAACGATCCGGAAATAAACCCTCGGCTGATTGACTTCAGTCGACAGCTGTTGCTTTGCTTATTTGACTATAGAGCAGTGCACAGATAAAAACGGGTTTTCTCGCTCTCGAAGGAAACGTGCCACACATATGCGAAAGAGATAAACCTACGGCAATGTTCCCGAGGCCCTTCACTTGTGCAGCGTAACATGTATGCCTCATCCAAAGACCGATTCTGAGAAAAAACTGAAACTGTCATCTCTGTGGACAATCCCATGGCCTACTAGGTATCATAAAGACCCATGGCCTACTAGGTATAATCGAATCCCACGGCCTACTAAATGTTCCCGAGGCCCCTTACTTGAGCAGCTCTATACATACCTCACCCAAAAAACCGACTCTGAGAAAAAAACTGAAACTGCCATCGCGGTGGACAATCCCATGGCCTACTAGGTATAATAAAACACCATGGCCTACTAGATGTCATAAAGACCCATGGCCTACTAGGTATCATGAGATCCCCCGGTCTACTAAATGTTCCCGAGCCCCCTTACTTGAGCATCTCTATATATACCTCCCCCAAATACCGACTCTGAGAAAAACCTGAAACTACCATCCCGGTGGACGATTCCATGGCCTACCAGGTATCATTAAACCCCATGGCCTACTAGGTATCATGGAAATCCCACGGCCTACTGAATGTCCCCGAGGCCCCTTATTTGAGCAACGCTTTACACATCGCACCCAAAACCGACTTTGAGAAAAAACTGAAACTGCCATCCTGGTGGACAACTCCATGGCCTACTAGGTATCGTAAAACACCATGGGCTACTAGGTATCATGAAGACCCATGGTCTACTATTAATACAGTAGGTATCAGGATAACCCACGGCCTACTATTAATACTTATAAGAAAAATACGAGAAGACCAGCGATGTTGGGTAGAGCCCCTCAGTCGAGGAGCCGCGCCGCTCAGAGATATCTCGGCCTACCCCAACGGTGCTCGACAAAAGAGACAAAAATGACCTACTCTCCTTGCCAGTGTCAACTCAAAATAAAATCCAAATCATTGCAGTGGGATTTCTGGACGAAGTTACTAAAGCGATTTTTTTTACAGACTTTTTGTATTTCTCTTGTTTTTAGTATACCCTCCCCCCTCCTGTCTTTGTCTCGAAAATGGATGCCGAGGTGATCGGGGGTTTTTTTTTATGTTACGTGGACCCCTGGGTACTCCCATCATAGCACGCGTCAAAGACACAAGGCGGCTTTAGAAAACAACAAAAAAACATGAAGCAGGGTCTTACCGCTGGCGACAAGCTCGGACTTCAGTCGGTTACACTTGTGGTGGTGGTGGTGGTGGTGGTAGTGTTCCCCACGTGAAACGGCGATAGAAACGGCGATAGAGACAGAAAGGCGCGGAACGAGGAACAAAAAAAAATGAAAATTAACGGCACAAACAAGAAGCAACAAGAGGCAACAAGAAGCAACAAGAAGCAACAAGAAGCAATAACGAAAGCGAAACCAAAACCAGACGCAATCGCCAAAATTAGAGGGGGGGGGGGGGGGGGGGGAAAAAAGACAACGAAACGGCCAAAATAGCAAAACAAATGGCGAAAAAAGGAAAGAAACGGCAAAAAAAAACAGAGAAATATTGTGGCGGCGGCCCGTCGAGGGGGGGGCAGAGGTCATGGCACAGGCATTCCGCGCGGCGTGTTACTTTAAACCTTGCAAAGTGAAGGTGCATACAAGAATTTCCCGTACGAAACGTTTCTGAGCTGTTGTACGAGCCTGTACACGCACGTTGCCGAGGGGCAGGCTACCTTATTTACATCAGAATCGGATAGCGTTTGCTTGCGGCAGCAACTAGACCAGAAAGGTGTACTCTTCATAATGTGACCCTCTTGGGACCTGAGAAGGGCGAAAACGTTAAGAAACGAAATGACGGTGACGAGCATCGACCACACGAAAATGAGCTTGTGCTGCTGCGGTAGAGTGTACTGTACCTGGTGCGGTTTAACCCTTGAGGGGACTCCAGAGGGAACATGTGGCGACAAAAAATGACGGTTTCATCATCTGCAACTGCTGCGTTGGCAGATCAGCAACGCTCGTGTCTGAACTCGTGAATAGTTCGGAGTAAGAAAATATGCAACTAACTGCTGTGTATCTCTTTCCCACGACCCTGCTTTTGCGTCCATACAGTACGAACCGCTATCTACAGTAGTCAACGCAGCGACCATCCGAATACTTGGACTCCTGCTGACCGTTCAGGTCGACACCTACGGTACACCTTCCCCGTACCTACAGGCCAAGCATGTTATTGTACGACACTGGAGCAGGAGTGCTACTGTCTGCTTCATGCTCGCATCACCCGTGGACGGATGCGGCTTGGCAAGTACTGTACCAAAACTCGTCATTTGGTTTGGCCACGATCTATAGGTCCCAAACAGGTGATTTTTTTTCCTTACGTGTGCCAGCATGAAACAAGGTAAATATATCGACAATCACTCTATTAGGTACGCCTTCGTCTACGAAGTTCGCTACAATTATTTTATGTCTCCACAAGGATTTTGTTTACGCCCACATTGCGCCAGGAGGGGGATCCCGGCCAACTGTGAAAGAAACATCATGTGATGTACCTGTATATGCGGTATCATGTACTGACAATAGTGTCGGCTCGAGCGTCGGCGCGAACAGCGAGCGGGCGACGGCGCGCGACCGACGAAGGCGGCCCACCAGCCCAAGGCCGCCAACAAACTATACCGGGCGACCGGACGAAATACTTCGAATTATTGAGCGAATATAACATTCCGGGTATATGCGGCTCAGCTTTCACCTTCTGCACGAGAACACGTTCCGCTTTCTTTGACTCCTGCATCGATTCCTCGATCCTGCGGAACTGAGAAATGCGAGCGAGGCGACGGGTTACACGCTACTATCAGATTACAGGTACGTACTAGGTAGCTGTTTCCAACCGCCATGACTCAGCGGTATTGTAGGAGTGGAGCCTTGTACCTAAAGCCTCTGATTGTCAAGTCTGTTACTTGGTTGAGTGTGTAAGTCGCCGGCTATTAATAGTGCTGCTGTGGTATTGCAGTTAATACTGCTATAGTTGGGTGTGGTAATGCGCGGAGTTATGTACCTTTTGTAAATGTCTGACTGGTGCGTTTGGCTCGAACGTGTGTATACAGACTTAAAGTCAGATAGTTGGTTCACTTCGCCACCCATCCACAGAATTAACTATTAATATCAGGTGTTTGCACAGTAGCTGCGAAGTCTAGCCAACTCACAGTAGTCTTACTGTACTAGTTGATGCTTCCTCGGCGGCTCAATATCGATGTCGTCCGTCCACTAGCGTCGTCGCAAAGTGAGATGCCCAAGATATTTGGCGTTTTCTACATGAATACGTACGAAGTTTGGATAGGTTTCAACAAGCTTTGGGATGACGCGTTGAGTCTTGAGCAGAGTGCCAGGTGCCTGGTAAATTGTATCTCGATTACGTCCTTCATAAGGCATGCATAGGAGCATGGACATGGAGACCACGAGCGACCGACGAATCGCACGAGCGTGCAAAGCTGAGCATCGACCCGTCTAGACGTCTATCGATAGCTTATGAACAGAGCTCACACGGCCGGCGAGCTTGGAATTGTGCATTACTATTACTGTAAATGCGGCACGAATGAGAGAATGCACAATATCACGCTACGCACGTATCCTTGTTCCACTGCCCGACAAACCGTACTCGCATGTGTACAGGCACTAGTTCAAATGTTTGAATTGAATGATACCTGCTCTAAAAAACAAAGGAACGTTGAGTGTATGAACATTTATGGCTATCTGACACCTTCGGGCGAGCAATGAAAGTGCTGCAATGCAGCCGACAATACACAGGGTAGCAACGACACCTATCCTTTTCTAACTGCGCGACTGGTCGTTTGTGCTTGTACTACCTAACACGACAGTATACATTGAATTGCACTTCCTTACCCTCCTCCTCCTCCTCCCAAAGGACCGTTGTATGAACGGGCATGATAGGGACTACCAGGGGCAAGCCCAGCAGTACCACCCTCTCTCGTACCGAGCACGGTACCTCGTTGACGAATGCAGTCCAATTCTTGTAGCCGTCAGCGAGTTTGATCGATTCGTTCATCCTACTGCTTGTGCTCGTGTAGCTCAGCCAACAGCGGTTGGCCGTACCCTGCGCACTCTCGTAGATAGTGTGAGACCAGAGCAGCAGCGTGAGGTTGCTGATTGCTGACGCTGAAAAGTCGCACAACTCGTCTCGTCACTCGTCACACTTTCACGTTACGTAGTCGAACCGAAACCAAAAATGATGTTTAGTTTTTTTCCCCTTGAAACGTTGAAACGGTCGTCCAAACGGCACTTTCAATATTGAGCAGGGGATGATGCCACGAATACCCCTTGTAGATAAAAATGCGGGTGAAAGGGATAGAAAACGAAATGCTCCACATCCTACTACGAATTTTATCACCATAACCAACACAAACGGCACACGTTAGCTGGAAGGAGCAGGCGACGCAGAACTCGGAGCGTCAAGATGCGTGGCTATCATGGTGAGCCAATTTCTTGCGACCGCCCCCCTCCGGCCCAGCACCTATAGCGTAAGCGTAAGAGGGTGCGCGTGCGGTGTTCGTGGCATCTGCTGCAGCATCGGCAGCATCGTCAGCAGCAGTAGCTGCAGTAGTGGCAGGAGCAGGAGCAGCATCAACAGCAGCCAGCTGGGGCAGCTAGCTGGAGCCGCCTCAACCGTAGTTACTGTAGTATGGCTCGAGAATTTTCTCCCTCTTATGGCGTACAAATCTGTGTACACACTGAGCTGTTTGTGTGTGTGTGAGAGAGAGTCGGTTGCTTTTTGTGCCCCTTCGCTTGCAGGCAGCAGGGGCGGCATGGCTGTGCGCTTGCTGGCGCCTTTCAAAGGTGCTTGCCGTATGCTTGCTCGTCACGTGCTGGAACAGCAGCAGCAGAGCCAGCAGCAGCACAGCAGTCAGCAACAGGGCCATATGAGAGTAGATACGATCAAGATGCCTTCTTGTTGTGCAATCGAGTCAGGAAGGCACTGATGGCTGTACTGACTGCTGTATTATCAGTAGGATGGATCGAGTCGATGGATCAGTCACCCATGAGGGCGCATTGCTATGGGCCAAGCCCATCCAAGCTATGCGATGTCAGCGTCCGGGATCTCCTGCAGGCAGTGGGCGGCCACTCACGCCTTTCGCCCCAACGGGCCCGCTGTTTTTTCATGCCAGCACGGGTATGGCCGCAGTAGTTGTGGGGGAGGGGAGAGATGAATTGTCTCTTGATTCGATAATAATGACATAACAGGTACCACATACACCTGATGGAGAGAGCTTTTAAGATATGTACAGCAGTACAGCAGTACAGCAGTATTAATAGTAAGAGTATTTTATATTCAAATTCATGCCTCGGGGTAACCACAACCTTTTTATAGTTACCCACGTCCGATACATACACACTGCTCCCTCGCTGGCTGATCTGGGATCCTACGAGTATGGTGCATGCATGCAATCATCGATAATTTTTATTTTTATTTTTTGATTCTGGAAGATTGCTCTTGATTTGGGTTTGGTGTTGGTAGGAGCATCGACTGCCGCTGCTGCCGCTGCCGCTGCTGCTGCTGCTTGCTGCTGCTGCTGCTGCGAGTGCTGTGTACGTGCGGCAATGCTACTGCTGTTTGTTGTGTCGTTGTTACTCTGTGAAGCCATGTTTTGGGGACAAAATACTCGGAATTACTACGGCTGTAGAACGGACGCGTTTTGGCTGACCATTGATCTTATACGTACGTACTCGTACCTGAAGTTGAACAAGGAACACGGGAGAAGCCTGTGTCCTTGTCCACTCCCCTGAACGATTACTGCTGTATAATAAATACCTCGCCAGCAGGTACTATTCATATACAGTTTGCAAGGTTCACGAGTAAATACACTCGTACAATGCCAAGGCTGGCTGTACATACCGTACCCATGGCTGCTGCAACAGTTACTGCTCGACTGCTCGTACCATTAAAAGTAATACTACCTGGTGTCTGGTTGTGTGTACTGTACTGCCAGTACTATTACGAATACCAGTACGAGTATGCCACCGGTACTACTCTGTACAGCAGTAGCCTACTGGTCCTACGAGTACGGGTATACTACTTTATCGTATACTATTAAAAAAAAATCATTACTACTGTTACTACTACTGTTACTACTGCTACTACTACTACTACTACTACTACTATTACGGAGAACCTATGAGTAAATAGGACCAAATATTGTTGGCAAAAATAGCGAAATATATAGGTTTTTGTGTGTACCGTAGGTCCCATTTACTATGGTCCCCCGTACTACTACTACTACTACTACTACTACTGCCATTCAAGATAAAATTTGTACTGTTACGGCCGACGAGTGACCTTATTTATAGGTCAACAAACGGATGCCCACTATTAATAGACACGTACACTACGCCTTTCACGAAAAAAAAGACGGGTACTCGCGGGTATCACCCGTCCCGCCAATGCTCGTGACGGGTACGAGTAGCACTCAATACTTGCGGGGTATCATATTTGGGGCCCGGGCACTTGCGAGTACCCTGGTGACGGGTACCGGGGTACCCACTGTTTCACCCTGGAAACCCTTGGGATGGAAAGTTTTCATCCCGCAATCACGTCCCCTGGGCATAATTTCGTGCAAGAAAAACTCCAGGAAACCCTTCTTAAAAGCTCAGCTGGGTGACTTGAGATGTAGGCTCTTCCGTAACTTCCCTATAGAGGTGTACCCCTTCTAGCAAAAACCCGGGCATCCGGGAATATATTCGTGGGTACCCGATGTTTTTTTTTTTGGTTCATGCCACCCTTCGAGTGGTGACGCAGGTGATCTATCTGCCAGTGGGGCTTCAACGACGCCATAAAGAGTAGAAATCCGCAGAATCGTACTGCTGTTTGTATGATACAAATAACGTGTCACAGCGAGCAGCAACAGCAGTAGACCCGTTGTTTTTTGTTTGCCGCACGCAATCACGGCTGACTGGATGAGAGGCCTGACTGTAGCAGCAGTGGTAGTAACTGGGCGTGGCGCGTGGCGCGCATCGAGTTCGCTCTCTTTTCTCTCTTGCTAGGTTCCATGCTGGTACATACGAGCAGGCCTCGTATTGATAGATTGCAAACGCTTGCCGGGCAAGCAAATCTGTTGGCGGAGTACATACTTCAGTACACACATATGTATGTGGAAATTCTTGTGACGGGTACACTATTAATACTGTCTGTCGATTGGTGTACCCGTTGCGCGATCAATTACCAACCCTCTCTGGTCGCTCTGCTCGTCGCAACCATTGACAGCAGTTGTATGGACCAAACGAGATCGCACAAGGCCCCGGGTACACGGGTACCTGTATGTTAAACGGGTACCCGAGTATATACCCGCCCCAAATACGGAGCCGAAAATACTCGCGAGTACCCTGGTTTCCCCCCCCCCCCTGAACTACGGCCATGCATGAGATCGAGTACACCCCCCCCCCCCTCGAAATCGGCGAGGAATCGCTGGCCACGAGTGCCCACTGCTCTTTGTACCTAGTACAGCTACAGCAGTACTCGGAGCGATAGCGTGTCTTAAGCCCCCTCCAGAGAGCATTGGAACGAACGTAATGGAATATTATTTGCGGCGTGAATGGGTGCTGATTGGTTTTGGGAAACGAATAGATTCAGTGCAGCCCGAGAAAAACAGTACTCGTATATCTATCTATTAATAGGGAGAGGAAGAAGAAGTGTTGCACCCCCCTTTTCTTGTTTGGGAGGACCGAACGGGAATAAATAGCATATTGTTTTGGTGTAGATTGACACGACCGAAGGTGGATGTCGACACCAATTTTCCGTGGCGTGTGCTAAAGATACCGTTCGTACTGATTCGGCTGACGAGGCCCAGGATTCTGCATGGACCCAGACCCAAACACGTTTTTTTCGATGGAAACGGAACGAATGACCACGAGCAGCCTCGTTCCGTTCCGCTCGTTCCCATACTATTTGAAGGGAGTTAAGACACGCCCTGAGTAATTAATTAATCCTGTTCGAAGTTCACTCGAGGAAACGGTCGCAGGAACAACATTATATGACCATGCAAGTAACTCCCAGCTTTCCAGAAGATGTTGAAATTTTGAGCGGATAGAAGAGACTCGGAGACCCGGATGTATGACAGTTACACACACAAGCGGATACGAGGAAGGGGTCCCGGTTCAGCCTTTCTCGTTTGGTCACGGATGCTTCCTGGAGTTTTTTCTTCTGGGGGTACGTACGGCCAGGGTTATAAATATGTATAAAATTTAAAAAACAACAGGTGTGATATCGAGGATATCGTCGTAAACTCATCTTGGCAGGGTGTGTGTCATACTTCGATCGCGCCTACTATTAACACTAATACTGGTATACTATTACGGGGGACCATTCTTGTAGTAAATAGGACCAAATATTATTATTTCGTAAAAATAGGAAAATATGTAGGTTTTTTGTGTGTACCGTAGGTCCTACTTACTATGGTCCCCCGTGATATTAATACTGCTGTAGGATTGAAAACAAACTATTAATATTACGAGGGACCATAGTAAATAGGAGGAAATGCTGTCAGGAAAAATAGGTAAATATATAGGTTTTTGTGTATACCGCAGGTCCTGTTTACTATGGTCCCCCGTAATAGTAGGGGGGGCTGATATTTGAAGCCTCGAATGATCGTTCACAGCAGTAGTAACTGTCACAGGGGACTAAAGCAATACCACTCTGTACCGAAATATAGGGACCGTTTTTACTTTAATATTCAATACAAACGGTCATTATATTTAGGTACATATTACAGTAGTACATATCAGGTGTTACGGGGGTCCATAGTTAACGGGACCAAAAAATGTTAGTAAAATACGTGAATATATAGGTTTTTATGTACACCACAGGTCCTATTAACTGTGGACCCCCGTAATAGTAATCAAAACCCACGATGGACTCAAAACCAGGTACCCCCCTACCTGTGAATATGTTTACAACCATATTTTGGATCTGACTATTACGGGGGATTATAGTGAATAGTACCTATGGTACACACAAAAAACCTATATATTTACCTATTTTCCTGACAATGTTTGGACCCATTTACTGTGGTCCCTCGTAATACTATAATATTTTCCCACGTATCAAAACGCCTTCCAGGACTACTGCACTCCCGTTGTGGGGATTAAACACTTTTTGGAATTAGAGTCAGATTTTGGTTTATGTACGGTAGTACCAGCCGTACCATTAGACGCGAGTCGACGAGGGAAAAAAAAATGCAAAAAAAAAAAAAAAACGACGCCTTCCAGGACTACTGCACTGCCGTCGTGGGGATTAAACACTTTTTGGAACTGGAGTCAGATTTTGGTTTCTGTACAGCCGTACCAGCAGTGCCAATAGACGCGAGTCGACGAGGGAAAAATGTGCAAAAATCCTTTCTCGCGATGAAAATGCCTCCCAAGGCGCGTAACGCGGTGGGGGGGGGGGAGAGCCTCCTACAGTCGTGACCCCGGATCTTATTATTTTGCGACTGTAAGGAGGGAGCAGGATAGAGGGGCAAATATAATAAAGGGGATGACGAAAACTGAAAAAAAAAAAAACCAGCAGCGCGGTAGTAGTCAAAGAGTTCTATTAATATGTATACGTATATTTGTCAAATTTTCGTACTTTAGCCAACTTTTCTCTTCGCACGAGCACTTTTAGGCAAAACAGTAAGTACACGGACACGGGAAGCCCTGCCGGACACATTGGTCTAGGTCTCGGCGCGATCCGTGCACTCTGAAGCGCGTGGCAGGCGCTTAATTTCTTTTTTCCGGCGGGAGTGGATAAGACGATTTCCCTGGTTTCGGTAAAGAGGCCTTATTTTGTATGTACGTATCGGTACATTGTCATGCTCTCTGTTTCCTTCCCCCGGCTCTCATGAGCTGTGAGCACACAGCTCAGGCATATACCAGGAACACAACAGACAACATGCACAGATCCCATCGTCCCAACGCTGCCGCCCACACGCCGTGCGTGTTCGACACGCCCATACGCGCAGTGTTGCTGTAGTTGGTTGTGTCTGTCGGAGCCTGTCGTCCTCATTCCATCGTCTGCCATATATTTTTTTATCCGTATGTACCCAGGATGACGTATAAAAATATCCCATACATACGTTTTTTTTTTTTGGGTTGTTGCACGGAGCACGGACAACCGCCTAGAGAACAATACCCACAGCAGTGCACAGAGCGTTCTTACCTCCAGCTTCCTACAGCACCACAACCAACCCTGCTGCCCAGCAGCAGCAGTGAGCACACCTTGCGCGTATGATGGATGATCGTACTGCGGCTCATTCGTACAGCAGCGTTCGTAATATACTTACAGCAGTACAACAGTGGTTCTGATTGCAGTGTGTCCTACATTGCTGACCGATAGATCCGAGAGCCAGCTGAAAGGGGATCAGTACACGTACGTTCCTCGCGTTGAATTTTACAGCAGTACTGCTGAATATGCAGTCGTACCTGTACAAGCTACTCTACTGCTGTAGGAGATCGTGCGAAGTGTTTTAGATTGCGTAAAAAACACGACATGCCAGTTGTACGAGCACTGTTCTAGCGTATACGTTTAAACTGCGCTGGATAACATTTTCGTTTCCGAGGTTCGACTCGCACCATCCACGTTTTTTTTCTTAATTTCCTTTTTACTATTTTTGTACCAGAACTACAACAGAGTACTACAGTAATAATAATACATTCGTCCACACCTTGCTTTTCTGAACGTATAATATGATAGAGTACATGTTACTTGTGTGTTTTAGCCCAAATTAAAGAGTTTGGGCGCGCGTGCGTGTGGCGTGCGTTAATACCTCAACATTTCACAGCTACTCCGAATACTTGGGAGTCAAGCAAAGTATGTTCGAGAAAATACTGCTGCTATTACCGTAGGTACTTCGTACACTCGCAGGATTTCGGGGTTTTTGTACTCGAGATACTGCGAGTACTCGCAGTATTTTGAGGTTCTGTAGATACTACTGCGTATACTTTCTTCGGGCTCGCACTAATGCGGGGTTCGCTACTGCTGCTGGCATGGATACCGCCTGTTGTGCTTCAAGTATACCGGGGTTCTGTACCGCGGGTACTACAAGTATTCCAGTAAGTACTACCAGGTAGTCTATATCGGTATTTCGTCCATTGGTAGTGTTCGTACTGCTTCTTCTTCTGCGAGACTCAGTACTCGCAGTAATGAAGTACCCTCAACATGCCCAGTATACTTCGAGTATGAAGTATACTTCAACCGTTTGTGCACCGTGTTGACAAGTCTCAGGCCCAGCGTTCGGCACAAAACACACCAACATAGTCCCACACGAGTGGGTTGGAGCAAACTACTTTCGCTGGAGACAACTTGAGCACTCAAAGCAGTCTGCCAATATTTCGATATAATATTATGCATGACCGCGAGTGCTCTCAGTATGTCGAGGTTCTGTACTGCGCATATATTGCCTTTACCCCAAGTGTTTATTATGTCGTGTTTCGATACTACTGCGGGTACATACTTTAGGCAACCTGTATTCTCGGGGTTCGGTACTGCTCACACTCTGATTACTCTCAGTATTTGGGCCTTCTCAGTACTCGCAGTAGTTTTGCCGCCAGTACTCCAATACTCTCAGTACTCGGACTACGATTTGTTCTCGAGCATTTACCTGTGAAACCTTGATATTATGCCCTGAGCACCAAGAAACATTTATTTTGGGGGAACATATATATATTGTAGTACCAGTATGTATGTATGTGCTGCACCTTATTACTCAGCCGGTCACAAAGTATTATGGCGCAACCTCGACCTCGCGCAACTTTTATGTACTTACGAATTAATCGCCGCGAGTCAGCTGGATCAATATATCTCAACTTACCGATACCCTATTATATATTATTGTAGTAATGATCCCACACTAACTAATTCCGCGAACAGCAGTATAATATAATATGTCCTCAAAAATATGCTGTGTGTGTTCTTCACATTAAAATGATGGGTGGGTCACCCACCCATCATTTACCCACCCATCGTTTTAACGTGAAGAACACACACAGCATATGGTGCTGCTTCTAAAAAAGTGTGCAGGGTTTCATACGACGAGTATTATTGTTTCGCTCTTGCGCCTCTCCCCTATTAATACGGCACCTCCCGGAGGGGAACCTTGTAACTATTATATTTGCAGACCCTTTAGCACTTCACCCATGTTGATGGAGGCAAAAATACTTGGAATCAGTGTGGGATGTTTTTTGCTGTATGTAGTGGCTGGGTGACTTTTGGATCGCTCATACGCAGTGGTTTGTTTGGTCGAGGGATATATACATTTTTTTTTTTTTGTTATTCCGTTGTTTGCCGCGGTTGACCCCAACGACGGCGTCAAGGGGCGCGCCGCCTCCATCACGTAGAGGTGGCCTTGAGGAGCGTCCGCTCTGCTCGGAGTGAGTCGCGCTGCTGGGGCCGTGAGATGGAGCACCGCATGCCCCCAGCCCATTATCCATTATTCCGATTGCCAGCCGCGAACGCATCCAATGGCTTTCTGCCCTGACGTGGGCTGCGTCCCTCCAAAACAAGGACGGATACAGCTAGGGCGAAGAGTCGGCTGGCTCTGGCTGACTGAAAATCGCCGACTGGTTTGATGGTTGACTTTTAATGAGGGGTGGACAGACCTTGATAGTAGATCTTTATGGGGGTTTTGTGTTGGACGCCTGAAGCCGACCCTCCGACCCGAACCCTAACCCTAACCCCAACCCCAACCCTATGCCAGTGGCCAGTGGCCAGTGCTGGGATGCTGTGCTTGTTAAGACTCTAGGTTGGCTCGGCCGGCGTGGATGCTGAGCTTGGGAAGACTCTAGGTTGACTCGGGATGACTCGGGATGCTGTGGCTGGGAAATACTCGAAAGTTGATTGAGCCGCGTAAAACATACCCCTAGCCAATCAGAGTGCTTAATTAGCTACCCCAGGAAGATCTACTATCAAGCTTTGTCCACTACTGCTTTTAATAGGTAGCTTCTATGATTAGCAAGGTTGTGAGTTGGTTGACTGTAATTCAACGACTTGATTTTCGTTGGCGAGGTAGGTTCCATGATTAGTACAGGGCTGTGAGTTGGCTGGTTGTAAGTCGCCGACATTGGACAAAGGTGTCAGTTGGCTAGGCATTACCAGAACCTTGCTCGTGAACGATTTTTCATCTTGGGAACTTCTCCATCGGGATTTAGCCACCACTTGCATGTACGGGATATTTTGGACGAGACCTGGCCTCCACGGGAACCAGTATTTTGATTATTTTTAATTTCTGTTTTTTTTTTTTTTTTTTTTTTTTTCCTATGAATCTTATTGGGACCTTGGTGCCCGTGAAAACTCTCTTGTATTTCATTTGGCTTCTAAAATTACGAAATTAGTCATTTGCATGCATGCGTACCAGGTACGAGTTGCTACTGTTGCAGGTTCCCCTCAGGGAAGTGCCTATTAAATACGGGAGCGGCCTAAGAACGGAATTATACTTGAATGTAAAAAGCTTGCATGCCTGGGTTTAGAACTTCACCCATCCATCATTAATCTACAGAACACACATACATTTTGGCGACAGACTATACTGTTTGTGGCCCTTAGTGTGGGATCACTATTACGGGGCACCATAGTAAATAGGACCAAAATATTGTCAGTAAAAATAGGTAAATATATAGGGTTTGGTGTGTACCATAGGTCCTATTTACTATGACCCCCCGTAGTACTACGAACATATGGAAGAGGGTGCCGGTAAGTGGGTATTGGTGCTGAACAGATGGCTCGCGGCAGATGGCATGCGGGGGTCAATTCGACGCTTGCGGCGTGAATGTTAAGTACACAAAAAAGTTGCGCGAGGTCGAGTTTGCGACAAAGTACTTTGTGATCGGCCGAGTAAAATGCAGCACCCATTTCATACATGAAGAACACAAGAAAATAAGAACGAGGCTGTGAGGCTGCTTCCTATGCGGTTCGATTTAGAGCTTCAGGTTTGTATTTTTCGATCCCAGCAATGAAAGAAAGAAAGCATTTGCTTATGCAGTCCGAACATGCAGAAGCCGGCCGGATTTTTTTTTTTTTTCGATTTTTGAGAATCCGATGGCCCAAGTTGCAAGATTTTGGCCCAAAATCCGCCGACTTGGGCCATCAGGTTTTCAAATCGAAAAATGACATAGTCTCTAAGTTCAAGATGTTAATCCACGACAGCAAGGAAGCAACGGAACGATCGATTAGTTGGATGGTGACAGCTGTATAGCGACGCTGCGTCGCGCCCGACGCGCAGTCAGCAGGCGGCGCGTCTCTCCGTGGCCAGACTGCAGTGGACTGGGCCTAGAGATCAAGAGAAGCGCACTCGGCGCGGTCCTCTTCGTGGGTAAGTACGTCGTTATTTCCTGGCGCCGCGGAGAGACGCGCCGAGTGCGCTGCGCTGCGCTGCACTACACTGCGCGTAGGACCCAAGCGTCCGAGCCCACGCTGTCTGCCTTTGGTCTGGGGGCGGTGGGACGTGCCAAGTCCGCTGGAGTCAACCTGTCTTGGTCTTTTCTATTTTGACACAACGTGTTTAACTGTTGCTGTACTGTAGTGTACTCCCAAGTATTGGGAGCATCTGTGAAAGTTTAAGGTTTCGAACGCACGCCACACGCCAGCGCACCCGAACTCCGCGACCTTGAGTGAAAACCACAATTGCTCTCCCCAACTTCACGTCGCCCACCGCCTTCTCCCACACCTCGTTCGCGTGCCTGTCGGCGTGGCTATGGTTCCCGTACGCCAGCTCGCGCTCTACCTCCTGGGCCTACGTCCACCGGCACGCCCACCCTCGCAATCTGCTCTAGCAGTTTCGAATTGGTCGATTTTGTGCTGATCCCCGAAAACCTTGTCACCCACACCGTTGACTCCCCCCCCCCCCCCCCACACCATCTTCCCAAAGTCACTTCTCCCCCGTTGTAAAATATTTTCCCCCGCCCCCACCACCACCTGTACCAGCGGATCCCGCTCTCCCGCCTCGCCCCATGTCCTCCTCAACCTTCCTAAGCCCCCCTTCCGCTGCCGCGTCTCGGCTCTTCCCTCTCTACTGCCCTCTCCTGTCTCTGCTCCTTGTGCACCGTTCGGTTGCCGCGTACCTTCCCCTTGGTTCCGTGCACGACCCCGTCGCGCATCTCCCCCTTCGTCCCGTGTCAGGCCCCGCCGTGACCTTGCCCTCTCGTTCCTCGCTCGCCCCCGCCGTACGCTTGTCTCCCCGTTCCCCGTGCGGACCTCCCGCGTACCCCCCCTCCTTTCTCTGTGCCCCCGCTCACCTCCCTCCCTCGATTCGTACGCCGCCCCGCCGAGCATTTCTCCCCTGGTTCCGTGCACGGCCCCGCCGCGCCCATCCTCTCTTGTTCCGTGTGCGGCCCCGCCGCGCGCCTCCCCCCTCGACCTGTTCGCGGCCCCGCCGCCATCCTTCTCCTCTCGTTCCTTGCGCGCGTCCCCCGCGCGTCTCCCCTCCTGATCCATGCACGGCCCCGCCGCGCACCTCCCCTCCCGTCCCGTGTGCGGCTGCGCCGCGCCTCTCCTCTCTCGTCCGGTACACGGCCCCGCCGTACACCCCCCCCGTTGTCTCGTGCACGGCCCCGCCGCGCACTTCCCGGCCCGTTCCTTGTTCGGCCCCGCCGCATGGCCCTTTCTTCGTTTCGTGCGTGGCCCCGCCGTCAACCTGTCCCCCGGTTCCGTGCCGTGGCCCCGTCGCTCACTTCCCGCCCCGTCCCATGTACAACCCCGCTTCCCCACACTTTCCCCTCGCTCCCGTTTGCGCCCTCCCTATCACGCATACCCCTGCATACCCCTCCCCCCCCCCCTCTCCCTGCGCCGCGCCGTTACCGCACGCTACTCCCCCTTCTCCTTACACTACCCCTCTTTGCGCCCATTTCCCCCTCCCCCCATATCTTATATATGGGTTGGGTTGGCGTCGGTTGGCAACGACACTGTAAAACATGCCGCTCACTACGTGAGCTAGACATCCAGTGTACCATTTTTTTTTTTTTTTTTTTTTTGGCGGTCGCCCACAGCTGGTCGTCTAGTTAGATCATTTGTGCGAAGTAAAGAAGCTTTACTCTGCACAAGGGAATTGATCGTATCACGTAGTGTTCAAGGTAAGGCACCCAAGAGGCAGTTACATAGTACTCCCATTGCTGTCTCTGGAAGTGGTCACACCGGAAATTAAACTAACTCGTTGAAGCTGTCATCCATATGCAAGTCCGCCTCACAAGCGGTTCTTAGTAGGATGCAGCTCACCCTTCATGCGACCCGCCGGACACCTCACGGCGCTTCGCGCTTGGTGCAAGCAATGTCTGCCTGGTCGGTGAAAACCCGACATGCTCCGTCCCGGCATTGTAGGGATGCGAGGGTCTATGGTCATACGACTGCGGCCATGCATGAGATCGAGTACATCTCTCCTATCGAGTACACCCCCCCCCCCCTGTTCCCTCCGCGACGGTCGTCTCCCAGCTGTACTGGACCCTGCGGTGACCTCCGCCCGGCGCCTGCGCCTCCACCCGTCCTCGCGTCTCCCCGGCTGGCTCCGCGCACCTGCAGAGCCCGTGTTCTCATTCGCTCCTCCTTCTTTTCCCGCCCCTCCCCCCTTTGCCCACCTCCAGTCGATCGCTTCTCTTTCCGCCCCCCCCCCCCCCTCTTTTCTCGTCACCTCCCCTCTTCTCCCCACGCTCAAACTTAATGTCCTTCCATCATTCCGTACGAACAATGCCTATCCTTCTTGAAATGGAAGCACTCCCTGCCGGCCCAGGCTTCTTGTCGCTCCCCCCCCCCCCCCCCCCCTTCTCTGCTCTATCCTTTCCCCCCCGCCTTTACGAGACGTTTCAATGCGGACCTGATGGGGTTGGGTGAGGCGGTGCGGATGACTGCCCTGAAGCTGAAGCGGAGGGGATCCACGTGTCCGATAGCCAAAGAGGCAGGACCGTTGCCGGAACCGACCTTCCGGGACGCAGCGACGTGGTTGCAGTTGGAGAGTTGGTGGTTGTTGCGCACGAACACGGACAACAAAATAAAAAAAAAAACGGAACGTCGCACAAGGAAGCTTGCGCGCGTGTACATGCGCGACCGACCGTGTATACAAGGGTCATCACGCTTGTGTCAGGCAGCCGCTGAGCTTGGACAAAATGTTAATCGTGGGTACCATTCAGCTTGACTCGGTCCCCATGCAACAGCATGATGTGGCCGCCTCATTCCGTAGTCGGCACCTTGGCTGTATCGACTCTCGTTCAGGTACTTGAAGGTACTCGTGCGCTCCTCGTACATACTCGTACAGCCTCTTGCGGGGGGCCATAGTAAATAGAACCTACGGTAAACACAAAAACCTGTATATGTGCCTATTTTTACTAACAATATTTGGTCCTGTTTACTACTGTATGGTCCCCCGTGTCGCAGTAGCCGATTTTTTTTTGCCTCTGTTGTTTTTACGTTTCGTTTCGTACTTCAACAACTACAGCAGTACTTTCTTTGTCTCTTCAAAAAATGGTTGCGCCCATGGCATATCTTATAATGTGGTGCGTGGTGCGTGCGGATCTCCCCGCTGTTCGATTTCGTCCACACGAAGAGCAAATAAACCGTCATGGCCGTCTAAAGAGCAGTTCGTCCCGGGTTCCGTTTTTAGTTCGGCCTCCATAGTCTCAACAACGTTTTGTCGGAAAAACGAATTTACTCCGACGCAACGACGAAAACCAAAATCTGACGCGATGGTTCGATCCGTCTGAAAAACAGAGCTTTCCGACAATACATTTTATGTTGTTCCGAGTTCTGAAAATAGGCCGCCACCGCATAACAATTCAATATGTGAATGCCCACTTTCTGGAAGAATTGTTCTGCCTGGACTATCGGAGTGCCCACTTTCTGGAAGAATTGTTCTGCCTGGACTAGACGTACGAGTATTCCATAGGCTATTAATGCATTACGGTGTGTTATCTCTGTGTCGTGGTCTGTGACCACAGAGCCCATCTCTGTGTCGTAGTCTGTGACCACAGAGCTCGTATCTTTCTAGGGTGAAGAATCAGCACGGACACTGGGCTTGCTGGATGTCGACGAGTAGAAGAACGGTTTAATGTGGTGAAGAACACACACACACGAGTAGTTTTTGGGGTGTACTTCACGTTGAACTTATCGCATACTACCTGGTAAAAGGTTATACCGTATATGATCGTATATACAGTAAAAAATACCGGTATGAATTACATTTCGTAACTTTTGAAGGGATGATATTACTCAAATGCAAGCGATTGATCTTTATTATTGAATATAATATAGTGCCATACTGGTATAATATAATATGTTGTCGTTGCTGTTGTTTTTTGTTTTTTTTATCCTCCGGCGGATTGGTAAAAACAAAGCTTAAGCTCACCACACTTCCACGTTCCAATTTCGTGTCGTGTGTCAATTTAGCCCATAGCTCCCGTTGCAACATCGGACCAGGCTGTCGTTACCCCTGGAGTGTGGGCACGTTGACCCGACCTGACCCCCGAGAGGAGCAGGTGCGGTGGAGATAGCCACCCGGGAGAGTCATCTCTCCCGGGGGTAGTGTGGGACTTGCGCGAGCTCACCCACTAACAATAACCGAGGCTATGAGGCCTTCCATGTTGTTGCTTGTTGTTTTTGTTCTCACATTAACTCATCGCCACAATACACTTGCAAAAATGCATTCTGTGGTCGCAGACAGGCTCCAATAACTCTGGAGTGGAAACATGACATGCCTTGTATGTATATAAGAGCACTCGTACGGGTAGAGTCAGTAGGTCGGCGTACGTGCTCATCCCGTTTGGTCGTCCCGTGCACGCCGAAGACGCGGGAAGACGCGGGCATATTTTCCCGCACGGGAATAATTCCCGCGGGAACGTTTTTTTTTTCAACAGTTATCGTTTACACGGGATTTGGGAAATCGAGATTTCCACGGAATTTTAGACAGGTAACAGCAAACCACGAGAAAGCAGAATTTTCCACGGCAAGTGCTGTTCGGACGGGAACGAGGAATCAAGATCTGTTCGGTAGCGGTTTGGACGGGAACGGGAACTCAAGATTTCTTCGAGAACTGTTTGGACGGGACCACGGGAACGATAATTGCACGGAAACGGGAAAAAAAAAAAAAAAAACCCATTTCATGTGCAATCCCGCGGTAATGCTCCCGAGCAAGCCCCAGGGTGTTACAGTTAGTTGCGTGTGGTATCTTTGCGGTTTCTTACGTATCTGATTGGCGAGTCTGTGTCTCGGATTGTGTTATTTTGTTGCTGTACGATCGTGTAGTAAGACCGCACGTTATGGTACCGCTGCTGTGTGGCTGTTTTGTCTCATGATGTTTATTTGGCCACCCGAAGCGTAAAGCAAAGGTTGTGCAAGATCAATGCCTTTGAGTCTATGGTAAAAATAAACATTATTAATTAAACTATACGCGTACTCGTACATATTTCATATTTCGAACATTATGCGTGACCGTTTTCGTATATAGCACCAGATTTACACCATGTAATACGCACCAATTTTTTCCTATCGTTCTCGTGTGTATAATAGCACCAGGTCTTATATTATCGTACAAATTTGCGGAACAAAAAAAAAAAACGCGGCAACAAGAGTTGCGTATTGTCCTCTCCACTGATCTGAGAGGTGAGATAGTGGCGAGAGGTCTCTTTTTGTCGGAATTTCACATGTTGGGAACTTGTTTAGTGGACCAATATTGTTCTCCATACATAGGGGGTGCAAACCCATTTCTTTGGTACGATGTTTCTGAGATGAAGATGAAACAGCCGCAAATTGGTACCGTAAGGTGCGGTATAAATGCTTAAAAAAAGGCAGTTACACGTATGGTTGGCATACTCCGCCACACCCAACTATTATATAATGACTATTTCGTAGGGGGGACCATAGTAGATAGGACCCAATATTGCTAGTAAAAATAGGTAAACATATGTTTTTTTTATGTATACCGTAGGTCCTATTAACTATGGACCCCCGTAATACCTACCAGGTATTAATAGCCGCCAGCCAACTATTAATAACTCACGGCCATAGCCCATAATCCAAGGGGTCCGCGGCGTAAGAAACAGCCCCCCCCCCCCCCCCCGAAAAAAAAAACAAAATGATGAACGGGTTACCAGTTTTTGTGCACTACTACTTGTAGTATTGTAAGGTTGACGGACCATGCTTAGGAGACCAAGCGGACCATGCTATGGGATGTGACAAGTTTTTTTTTTTTTTTTTTTTTTTATTGCGCCCCGGAGAGCGAGAGGAAACCCGTGTCCGCGCATTTATTTCTATGTATCATAATAGTTTTCGTGTACCGGTTCGAACCCGGCTCGTTTCTTCCACCTCAGTCGGGGGATATGAGAAGTCATAGGTCATGGCGATGGCCCATACCACCGCTGTGGACGTAAGTATGGGGATAGGCTTGTCTCTAAACCGTTACGGGGGACCATAGTTAGTAGGACCTACTAGGGTACGGACAAAAACCTATATATTTGCCTACTATTTTTAATAACAATATTTGGTCCTATATACTGCCGGCGTCCCCGGTGGCTTGGTAGGTGGTCCGCGTGCCTGTCAAGGATCAATTTCGTGGGTTCAAGTCCCACCGAGTGCATGCTCATAGGGACTTTTTCTTGCATAAAAAATTGATAATAAGCGGGAAGCGCGAAAAAAAAAGCGTGAGTTGGCTACTACACTCGATGAAAATCGACGAGCAGTGGGAATGCTGAACCCTATGCGCGACAAAAAATAAAGGCACGTACCGGGGGGAAGGGACGACACCTGTGACCACGGCTTGTCGAGAAGATCGTCGAGGGTAGAACCTCCTACGAGTGGGCTGGGAAGTAAACGTGATGGATAAAAAAAAAAATATATATATATATATATACAAGGTTCCCCTCCGGGAGGTGCCGTATGAATAAGGGAGTGGCGCAAGAGCGAAATAATATTCGTATGCAACCCTGCACACTTGTGTAGAAGTAGTACCTGCATCCACCCATCATTTTAACCTGAAGAACACACAACATATTTTTGAGGACAGACTATTATACTGTGTTCATGGAATTATAGTGTGGGATCATTACTACAATAATATAAAATAGGGTAGCGGTAAGTGGATATATTGATCCAGCCGACTCGCGGCGATTAATTCGTAAGTACAAAAAAGTTGCGCGAGGTCGAGGTTGCGCCATACCGGTAATACTTTGTGACCGGTTGAGTAAGGTACAGCACATACATACTGGTACAATATATATATATGTCCCCCCAAAATAAATATTTCTTGGTGCTCAGGGTGACATCAAGGTTTCACAAATAAATGCTCTCGAGAACAAATCGTAGTCCGAGAGAGCACTGAGAGTATTGGAGTACTGGCGGCAAAAATATTGCCAGCACTGAGAAGGCCCAAATACTGAGAGTAATGAGAGTGTGAGCAGTACCGAACCCCGAGAATACAGGAAAGTATGTACCCGCAGTAGTATCGAAACACGAAATACTTGGAGTAAATAAAGGCAGTATGCGCAGTACAGAACCTCGAGATACTGAGAGTATAGTATTTCGCAGTACATGCATGATATATATTCGTCGCAAATGCGTATCTCGAAATACTGCCAGACTGCTTTAAATAATAAGTACTCAAATCGTCTCCAGCGAAAGTGGTTTGCTCCAACTCCCACTCGTGTGGGACTATCTGGGTGTGTTTGGTGCCGAACGCTGGGCCTGAGACTTGTCGACGCGGTGCACAGACGGTTGAAATATACATCATACTCGAAGTATACTGGGCATATTGAGGGTATGAATATTCACTACTGCGAGTAGTATTGAGTCTCGCAGAAGAAGCAGCAGTACGAACACTACCAACGGACGAAATACTGCTACTACTGTAGACTAGAATACGTGCAGTACCCGCGGTACAGAACCCCGAGACACTTGAAGCACAACAGGGGGTATCCACGCCAGCAGCAGTAGCGAACCCCGTATTAGTGCGAGCCCGAAAGTATACGAAGTAGTATATACCTCAAAATACTGCGAGTACTCGCAGTATCTCGAGTACAAAAACCCCGAAATACTGCGAGTGTACGAAGTACCTACGATAATAATCTGTATTTTCTCGAACATACTCTGCTTTACTACTATTGGGAGTAACTGTGAAATATTGAGGTGTGAACGCACGCCACACGTAAGCGCGCCCAGGTTCTTGACCTTGAGTAAAAACACACACAAGTATCTTGTACCTGGTATATCATATTATACGTTCAGAAAAGCAAGGTGGATGAATATTATGTACTGGTACAAAAAAAAAAGTCAGAAGTGGAAAATAAACACACACAACGTGTATTATTACAGTATATCATACTATACGCTCAGAAAAGCAAAAGGTGTGAACTAATGTATTAATACTCTATTGTAGTCCTGGTACAAAAAAAGTCAAAAGTAAAACATAAAAAAAGCGTGGATGGTGCGAGTCGAACCTCGGAAACGAAAATTTTATCGCGCGCAGTATAAACGTCCACGCTAGAACAGTAGTGCTCGTACAACTGGCACGTCGTGTTTTTTTACGCAATCTAAAACACTTTGCACGATCTCCTACAGCAGTAGAGTGGCTCGTACTGGTACGACTGCATATACAGCAGTACTGCTGTAGAATACCACGCGAGGAACGTACGTGTACTGACCCCCTTCCAGCTGGCTCTAGGATCTATCGGTCAGCAATGTAGGACACACAGCAACGAGAACTACTGCTGTAAGTATGCTTTGTACGAACGCTGGTGCACGAATAATTTGTTGTACAGCAGTACGAACGATTTGTTTTTGTTGTACTCGAGACGACGAGTATATCGATCCGGGGATAATGGGTCACACACTGCGGAAGGTACGTGCATCGGCCAATGAAGATGGCAACAACAACGAACTACAGTAGTAGTACTGAGCTTACAGCGCGGATCTTCCACATGCGCATAGTACCCTGCCTGCTGCTGCTGTTGGCGCACTGTGCTGAGCACAGGTGGAGCAGTGGCAATGTTGGATCACACACATAATAGTTAGTTCGTGGCGTGGTCAAGGGATCGATCGAATAAACCAACTGTGATGGCCGCAGTACGATCATGCCATCCGCGAAAGGTGTGCCCACTGCTGCTGCTGCTGCTGGGCAGCAGAGCAGCAGGGTTGTGGTGCTGTAGGAAGCTGGAGGTAAGCGCGCTCTGTGCACTGTTGTGGCTATTGTTCTCTAGGCGGTGGTCCGTGCTCCGTCAGCCGTGCAACACAAAAAAAAATATGTACAGGGATATAAATATGTCATCCTGGGTATATACGGATCAAAAAGTATACGGCAAAGGGTGGAATGCGGACTGCAGGATCCGACAAACGCAACCAACCACAACAACACTGCGCATATGGGTGTGTCGCACACGCACGGCGGGGGTGGCGGGGCGGCGGCAGCGTTGGGACGTTGGGATCTGTGCATGTGTTGTCTGTTGTGTACCTGGTATATGTCACAGCTCGTGAGAGCCCAGGGGAGAAAACAGACAGCATGCCATATGACATGTTACGTACCTGGTACGTAAAAAGTAAGGCCTCTCACTGAAACCAGGGAAATCGTCTTATCCACTCCCGCCGGAAAAAAAACTTTGAGCGCCCGCCACGTGCTTCAGAGTGCACGGATCGCGCCGAGACCTAGACCAATGTGTCCGGCAGGGCTTCCCGTGTCCGTGTACTTCGTGTTTTGCCTAAAAGTGCTCGTGCGAAGAGAAAAGTTGGCAAAAGTACGAAAATTTGACAAATATACGTATACATGCACTTTTTTTTTATTTTTTTTTTTATCCTCCGGCGGATTGGTAAAAATAATGCTGTACACTAGTATTTACTATGCCCCCCCGTAATATTAATAATGTCGAAACGGTCCTCGTGTTTCTACCCAGGTTAGTGGAAGCGGACGAACTTTAACCCGAAACCCCACGCCACTGAAACACCACTACTTGCTTGACCAATGAACGAGCACAGTATTTGAGGCTCCGAATACGTGGCGATCCAATCAAACATCTATGTAGATGATTCGACCACGAAGCCGTCAGTTTTGGGATCTCCGAACATATGTTGATACCTCTGGTAAGCTCCACCTGGGGGTGTAGACACACGTGGATTTTTTTGTTTCCCCCTCCTCCTTTTTTTTTTTTTTTTTTTTTTTTTCTTCACAGCCTGTCTGACGACCACGCACGACTGTATGCAGCAACAGCAGCAGCAGTATGTTTCGTATTGCTTTTGAGTTGTTGTGGAAGCAACAGCAAGCTGATGTTAGTATTAATAGTAGGAACAACAACAGCAGCAGCAACAGCAACCAACGAAAAAATATAGCAACCAAGACAGAAACAATGAAGCAAAAACAATCAACAATAGCAGCAACGTCGGAAACGAACCCGGCCCTTGGAACGTGCGGGCCACCTGTTCAACCAACATTCTATTCTTGGGGTCGCCGGCCGGCCCATCGTTTCCCGAGCCCCCCTCCTCCACTCTGCCACATCCCCTGCGGGGGGGGGGCACGACAGTGTGTTTCTTATATTTGTTTTCTTGTTTTTTTTTCTCATTTCGATTTTGTCTTCTTTGTTTTTGTTTTTGTTTTTGATTTTTTTTTTTTCTTTGTTTCGTTTCGTTTCTCTATTTCATGGAATGTGTATGTCGTGCCTGTCGTATCCAGTATATGATGACGTGGCATTGCATTGCCCACTGCTGTGCGTACTGCATACCTGGCAACCTAGTATCTCTACAGATGTGGCGTAGCTTTGTGACCACAGAACTTGTATCTCTTCTAGGACTGAAGAATTGGCACGGACACTGGTTGTGCTGGACGTCGACGGGTAGAAAGAACGGTTTAATGTGAAGAACACACACACTCCCCCCCCCCCCCCCCCCCCCCCCAGCAACCGCCAGTCGCGCGTGAACGTCTGAGGTCTGCAGGTTTTTTTTCGCTCGGAATTTTCCTGAACGCAACTTCCCTTTCACCCGCTTGCATCCTGACCACCTAACAGTAGACCAGTGGGCCCTGTACATGTATGGTGCCGGTTGCCCGCTGTAGTGCCCGTGGGCTCGCTTGGTAGATACAGGTGGTCACTTGGTAGATACAGGTGGTCACTACGTAAGAGTCAGCGTGGTAGTGCGCGGAGTAGTGCATGATGCCGCTTTTTCAAGTGCCGGCAATGTTGGTTGGGGCAGGCCGACACTATACGAGTGGGGCGACCAGTCTCTCCAGATCTTGAGCCTTCCGATGATGTCGGACGTGGGGTGTGGGTCACTTTGTTCAGTAGACAGAGAGTTCACCACTTGTTGGACAGTGCAGACTAGGTTGGTTGGCACACGCTGTGTATATATACTCAACGAAGGGACTGATGCTAACCATGGTTGGTTGAGTAAGGGCAAGGATAAGGGTGAAAGGTTACCGTAGTTTTAATCGCCTCGTGTGATACGCAGCAGTGGTGATCCTCGTCCATGGCGTCGATTAATCTCCCTTGTTATGTAGTACAGACGGTGGGGTACAACATACAGTTTGATCAAGTGTCAAAATTGTGAACCAGAAACTAAACGTAAATATGCCCCCCCCCCCCCCCCCCCCCCCCCCCCCCCCCCCCGTTCCCCCCCCCCCCCCCCCCCCACCTGTGAATTCGCGCCCCTCTTCACGAAACCCCCACTAGCATATGCGACAGACATCCATCCCCATGAGGAACTCCTGGCGCGCGTTCCGGTGAAGACGATGTAGTTTTCCGTTTCATCTGTTTTTTTTTTTTGTGTCATGACAAGTATATGCATCATACATGAACACGTACCAGGCACAATGTACGCGTGTGTATATATATACCCTGCCCACCCCCTCCTCCCCTCCCCGCAATCGAGTGACGCACCCTTCTCTACGAAACCCCCACTACTGTCTTGTTGCATGCCGTAGGTTTCAACCCCGGTGAGGAACTCCCGTCGGAAGTTCCGGCGAAGGAAATGTACGTGAGGTCCCCCCCGAGGCTTATTCGATCCGCCTACTGGGTGGCCATGTTTGACCTCCTGCTGACCGGAGTCGTCTGGTTCTGGGCGGAGGGATGGAATGGCGGCGATTTTTGGAAGCACCAGGTGGGCGGGGGAGGGGATAATTCGGGGGGGGGGGATAGGGGACGGGGCGGATAGGAGGGGGGTGGGGTTGGAGGTTGAAGGGAGTGAGGGAGTGGAAAGTTGGGTGGGGGGAGGAAGCGGGGGGGGGGGGGGGAGGCAGGCTTTCATTTGCCTCTTGCTGGCCGAAACGGTCTGCTTCTCTTTCGGATGGAATAGCGGTGACTTTGTTTAGCTCCAGGTGGGATGGGAGGGGGCCCTTGGGAGATGGGGCGGGGTAGGGGGGGTAGGGTAAGGGGGGTGGGGGGGGGGGCTGAGGGGTTAGGACTCGGGTTGTGGAGAGGGAGGCATAGCAGATTGCGGGGGGGGGGGGGGGGGGGGAGTACTCATTATCATGCATGGCCGTAGTCATATGACCATAGACCCTCGCATCCCTACAATGCCGGGACGGAGCGCGTCGGGTTTTCACCGACCAGGCAGGCATTGCTTGCACCAAGCGCGAAGCGCCGTGAGGTGTTGGGGGTGTACTCGATATCATGCATGGCTGTAGTCATGTATCTCCATCCCGCACATTATGTCTACTTCGATCGCCAGCTGTGGCCGACCGCCTAAAAAAAAACAAAGAAAAACGGTACCCTGGATGTCAAGCTCACGTAAAGAGCGGCATGTTTTACGGTGTAGTTGCCAACCGACGCCAACCCAGCCTACACCTGGTATGTAATATATTGGGAGGGAAGGTGAGCGATATCCTGCTATCACGGGGGACCCTAGTAAATGGGACCTAATGTTGTTAGTAAAAAAGGGTAAATATATAGGTTTTTGTGTTACCGTAGGTCCTATTTACTATGGCCCCTCGTAATAATAAAAACCTGTTGTGAGGCGAACCTTCTTCCACATAGATGACAGCGTCGAAGTAATTGGGGACCGGGTAGGGGAGAGAGGGGGGTGAGCGAGTAGTGGGGTTGGGGAGGTAGGAGGAGGAGAGGGGTGTACTCATGCCACGCATGATGGTAGTCGTAGGGGGTGGGGGAGGGGTAGAAAGAGGTACGTGTGGATGAGGGGGGAGGGGGGGGGTTCGACTACCTATTGATCGGCGTAGTTTGGTTCTCGGCGGGAAGGGTCATACTGGGAGAGAGCAGTAGGTGGAGGGTGACCCTCCTGACTTGAGTCCTATTCGACGTGAAACACTCTGCGAGCAACAAACACGCTACAGATACAGAAACGCAGAGCTACGCGAGCTACCGCAAGTAACTAACTATACCTAGTCAACTACTTTTACGGGGGATCATAGTAAACAGGACCTACTGTACACAAAACACCTATATATTTCCCTGTTTTTACTAACAAATATTGGTCCTATTTACTATGGCCCCCCGTAATAATGACAACTCGTCCGCGACTAACCCCCCCTGCGGGTGCGGAACAAGAATTAATATGTATTTGCACAACCCCATGGACTTCGCGAAAACGCTGAAACTGTGGTTTCGTGTAGGGGACCTGGACCTGCCAGAAATAGCGAAGAGGTATACCGGTAGCCGGGAGGAGGAGGAAGTAGATGCACAGATGTTCCCGTGTGACAAAGCAATAGGGAGTAGGACTCACGTAGTAGGAGAATGCGAAATGTACAAGGAGGAACGATATGTGTCAGAAGAGGAGATGAGGGAAATAGCCGAATGTGATGTGGAGGGGTTCGGTACGCTAGATAGCAGCGAGAAAACGATCGCTATCCTGGGCGGTGGATGGTGGCCACAGGCGGCGAAACAGGAAGCGCACAAGACTAGCAAAAAAAAACTCGGTAATATATGGAAACAACGTAATGAGTACCCAAGTGTTGGAGATTTCTATTCGGAGTAGGAACGATGCCCCGTCTGTCAAGGGTTGCGTGGTCATTGGTCAAATGACTAAGGCCAGCAAAAAATGAGTACCCCTGCCCCCCCCCCCCCCCCCCCCCGATATCACGTAGTGTTTATCTGGCAAGGCACCCACAAGGCAGTTCCATGGTATACCCATTGCTGTCTCTGGAAGTGGCCACACTAGAAAATAAATAAATTCACTGACGCTGTCCCCCATATGCAAGAAAACCCGCGTCAAAAGCGGTTCTCGGTAGGATGCAGCCCACCCTTCATGCGGCTCGCGCAACACCTCACGGCGCTCCGCGCTTCGTGCAAACAGTGCCTGCTGGTCGGTGGAAACCCGACGTGCTCCGTCTCAGCATTGTAGGGATGCGAGGGTCTACTGTCATACGACTACGGCCATGCACGTTTATTGAGTACCCCCCCCCGCCCCCCCGCGCCCCCCCCCCCCACTGGTGCGGTTCGGTTTGGTTCGGCGTTCCCACCGCCGCCCTGCTCCAACGCCACCCGCGCCCTCTTCCCTACCGGTTGCCCTTCTGCCTGACGGCTTGCCCCCCCTCCCCCGCCCCCACCCTCCGCGCGCTTTCCCCCAGGTAACGGATTACAGGTTCGACTCCTCCGCGATAGAGATCGTGCTGCTGGCCGTCGTGCGGCTGGGGGTGCTGGTAACGGTTTTGTCGCGATCGAGGGCGTGTCTGGTGCGGGTTAACGGGGATGGGAGAATCAAGCCCTCCCCGGAGGCAATGGTGGCCTTCGTCGTGTGCGCCGGTTGTGCCGCTTACTGCGTGTTTAAGGTGCGTCATGTGTTAATATGGGTGTTACGTACCAAGTTTAACGGCTGTCCGTAGCTGGTATCCGCAACGGCTATATCTGTAACCGCTATCCTTAGCCGCTATCTGTCGGCTATCCGTAACCGGTGTCTGTAACGGCTATATCCGCAACCGCTTTCCGTCACCGCCTTCCGTAACCGCTTTCGGTCATGGTTCATGTAGGATGACCGTGGGCAGGCGGGGATGGGCAGGCGGTACCTGCCAGCCGTATCCGCTTCCCGTATTGGTTTTATGTAGGTGGCCTCGGACGGGGGGGGGGGGGGGGGGGGGGGGGGGGGGGGGGGGGTGCCCCCCCCCCCCCCCCCCTCCGCCACGAGAGGTTTCCTAATTGGGTCCATACCGAAAATGAAAGTAGGGAGGGGCGAGGGGGTTGGTGGACAGCCAAACAAGATGACGACGACTGTCATGTCTTTGGAGCTGTCCTCCTGTGGTCCGTCTGTTTGTGAGCATCCTTCGGCTCCGAGTGAGGGCCCCGAAGTCGATTACCGCGTCGCGACTGACCCCGTTTTTTTTGTTATCACTTCATGCACTCTGGTGGTTGAAGCCCTCCCCGCTTCGTGTCGAAAGGGATGCATCGTCGATGGTCAAATGACTAAGGCAAGCAACAAATGAGTACGCCCCCCCCCCCCTCCCCCCCCCCCTCATATTTCGTGCTCCCTTCCCCCCCCGTCCCCTCCCCTCCCGTCCTCTCCCCTCCCATCCCCTCCCTTCCCCTCCCCTCCCACCTCACCTCCTCTCCCCTCCCGATATTTGTTTCCCGTGTGTTTGCTGTTCTTCCGGTCCGTTGTGTGGTGTTTGCGTCACGTCTGCATTTTCGTTCTGGCGTTTCTGGACGTTTTTGTAGATCGGGTTTTCCGCCGCTTCGGAGTCGGGGGGGGTGGGGGGGGGATGGGCGGTTCCTGCCGTAACCGCGGGGATGGCATCCCTCGAGGTTATTTCCCTCCTGCGGATCCGGCAATCTGTCCGGGCCATCACGGCGAGGTTAGTGATGGTGGTGGGCCTGTGAGTCGGCTAACTGTATGCCGCCGACTATAATATTAAGAGTGAGCCGCCGACCAGTTGTTGGCTGGCTAGGTATTGGTTTTTTGCGCACGTGATCTATAGTGCACAGTTCAAGGCAGATATGTTCCCGGTCTTGTGTGATCTGTATGATCTATAGCTCGGGTGGGACCCGTATGATACTGCATGATCTGTAGCGCATGCTTCCTGAGTGGATCTGTACTTTGCAGATCGTGCACGACTTCTCACAGCGGCAGGTGGGGAACTAAAATAGCATCTACTGTAGATATATCAGATATATCGTTATCTGTATATACGAACTGTGCAGCTGTTTAATGCAGTATGACGGGGACCGTATGCGATTAGATATGTAATACAAGACCAAATATTGTTGGTAAAAATAGGGAATATATACAGGTTTTTGTGTGTACCGTAGGTCCTATTTTACTATGGTCCCCCGTAGTAGTTCCTTGCGGCAGTTTGCGAGGTTCTGACTGTTGCGTCTCTGTCTCGCTATGTGTTTTTCTATCGAGTACGTAGGACTTTTTCGCATGAGATATTATTATAGTGGGTTGGCTCAGTTCGCCGCCCTACTGTGTAAGTAGTGGTGCTGCTGATGATGTTGGCGCTGGTGATATCGTCGTCGTGGTTGGTGGTTGGTGGTGGTGGTGATGGTTAGAAGGTGGCGGTGGTGGTGGTTGTTGGTCGTGTTTGCGTTGGTAGTGTCGGTGGTAGTGTTGGCTGTGTTGGTGTTGCTGATGATGATGGTGATGGTGGTGGTGGTGTTGTTTGTAGCGTATGTGGCATTGTTGGCGTTGATTGGTATTATTGTTGGTGCAACTTCTTCTGCTTCTGCCCCTCCTTCTCCTTAGTTTTGACTTTCGCGCCCGCACCTCGGACCCCCATCTGCCTCCCTGCCTCCGTCTGCGGCAGGTCTTTCTACGAGAAGCTGAGGGCGGGACAGGAGGACGACCTGGACGGGGCAGAGCTCGCGGAAGAGAGCGACTCCGACGATGGCCCGAAGGCGCTCACCATCGTGCAGTTGGCGAGGGTCCTCAAGCCTTACTTCTGGCCCAAGTGAGACCGACGGCTCACGGCAGAGACGCCATTTTTGACGTTGTTCTTGTTCGTTGTTGTTGTTGTTGTTGTTGTTGTTGTTGTTGTTGGTGGTGGTGGTGGTGGTATAAGTGTTCTTTTTGTTGGTGGTGATGGCGGTGTTGATACTGTTGGTGTTGGTGTTGTTATGGGTGGTGGTGGTTTTTGTTGCTGTTGCTCTTGGTGATGTGGTCGTTGGTGTTGGTGTTGGTTTTTTGGGTGTTGCTGTTGCTGTTGTTGTAGATGTTGGTGTTGGGGTTGGGGTTGTTGTTTCGTTGTCGGTGTTGGTGTTGTCGGTTGTGGGTCCTCGATATTTTGTTTGTTGTTCGATCCGCACGCCGCACGGGTGGCCCGAGTGGGAAATCACAGACAGGCGCCTTTTTGTTGGGTGCACAACGTTTCATCGGACGCACAAGCCGTGTCGTCGGTGTTGGTGTTGTCGGTTGTGGGTCCTCGATATTTTGTTTGTTGTTCGATCCGCGCGCCGCACGGGTGGCCCGAGTGGGACATCACAGACAGGCGCCTTTTTGTTGGGTGCACAACGTTTCATCGGACGCACAAGCCGTGTCGAACAAGCACAAGCCCGTCTCTGATTGGAGTGGGACAGTAGTGAAACTGCACTTTTCTACACTGGACACGCGCTCCTTCCTCTTCCCTCCCTTCTTCCCTTCCGAGTTGACTTGGTTGGAGGTGGTTCGGTGGTTGGTTATTAGTAGTTAATTATTGAGTTGGTTGGGTGATTATTAATAAGTTGGTTATTACGGGGGACCGTAGTAAATAGGACCAAATATTGTTAGTAAAAATAGGTAAATATATATATTTTTTTTTTTTTATGTATACCATAGGTCCTATTAACTATGGACCCCCGTAATAGTCGGTTGATTAGTTGGTCTGTTGGGTGGTTGATTATTTTATTAGTTGGCTGGCTCGTCGGTTGTTGGGTTCGTTGGTGTAGTCGGTTTATTCGGTGGGTTGGTTGGTTCGCTCGTTCGTTAGTTGGTGTGCACTGAGTTAGGTTTTGTTGCAGGCGCCCGGCTACTCCCAAGTTGGTGAGTGAGTATGTGCACGCAAGATCCCGGCCCGAGCGACACTTGCAGGCACAAGACGTTTTGATGGCACCCTGCGCGGGCTTGCTCGTGCCGCTGTCTTCTGCCCCTCTTGTGACGCTCCTAACGGTTCGCTCGCGAATACGATGTCTTTAGCTGCACCTGGTAGCTCAATGTAGAGAGGTACTACTATCGATGAGTGCTTATAAAATATGCCCAGTACGTAGACAGAGCTGCTCGACTCTGGCGTTTAAGACCCTCATGGCTGGTACCCCGTCTCTCTGTCTGCCTGTGTGTCTGTCTTGCCTGCCTGCCTACCTCTTCTCTTCACGTCTCTCGCTGTCCCTGTCTCCCCTCTTTCTCTCCTTCTGTGTGTGTTTTTGTTGTTTTCTGATTTCGTTGTTCTGCTCTTGCGATTTTTTTCTCCGGTGGTTTTTTATGTTGTTTTTGCAACCCTTTGTTGTTTTCCACAGGGGAGACACGCCAAACGCCTTCATGAACAGAACGCGCAGTTCCATGACTTGGGTATTCGTCATCTCCTCCAAGGTAACAACGTACTATACTCTTGACATTTACTCACGTAGCGGGTGTTCCAGTGAGCTTGTGTGAGGCGTTTCTTTCGAATCGCTACTTCATTGAGTAACGATGGTGGTGTTGGGGGTGGTAGTGGTGGTGGTGGTGGTGGTGGGGGTTGTGTTGCTGTGTTTGTATTGGTTGTGTCGGTGGCAGAGTTGTTGGGGTTGTGCAGTTGCGCCCCAGAACATTGTCACTGAGACCGAGCGCCTAACCTGAGGAGGCATCTTGCGGTGGAGGGGTAGGGGTTGCACTTTTGCACCTCAACTTTTCTCACCGACCGGGCTCCTAATCTGAGGATGTCCCACCCAAAATCGTTGAACCCCACGTGTAATTTTCGTGGCTATTCGATGGATGCCTTACGTTTGTAACCCGCGCGGTTGTTGTGTGTCGGGGTTTAGGTCTCAACATTTATTGAAGGTGGTTGTTTGTTGGCTTCTCAAGTGAGGGGGAGCCTTCGTGAATATCAGGGTGTTGTATACCCCTGCCGTTGCAGGCGTCGGCAGCGCTCATGTTGGGGGTAGTGTTGGTGTTGATGGTGTTGGTGATGGCGTTGGCGGTTGTGGTTAAAACGTGGTGGTTAAGGTGGTGTTTGTTTGCTTTTCTTTTTCCTACTCGTTTTCTGTCTTCTTTCTCTCACTTTGATGAGACCACTTTTGTGTACCCCCCCCCCCCCCCCCCCCCCCTACATCCTACACACACGCACGCACATACACGTACACATGCACGCATTTATTCCACTTCTCTGACACAATATTGGACCTGTTTCGTGCCCACTGACCAGAACGCCATTTCGCCATAACGCTTCACCCTCGCCACGGCCGCAGAAGCTGTTGCCCCTACGTATCTGCGAGCGACGGTCGCGAACTTTCACCCAACGTAGTCCGTAAGAACGTCCTTGGCCGTACTGTCCATGATAGGACTCGCCGCTCCTCCCGCCCGGAAGGAGCGCATCGTGTACCGTTATAATATCCTTCATGCCCGCCGCCCGCAAGTGACTCTGGAGGTTGGTGGTCATGACAGCTGGCGTCAACGCCAGTTCCCTCTCGTTCCTATGCTTTAGAACACTCGGGAACAGGAATCCTGACCCCTTTGCAACCGACCATTGCGTGGGTTCCGCCGCCTGCCGGCGCGCTACCACGGCTGCGACCGCGCAAATTTCGCGGCAGTCTATTTTCTTCCTTACCGCGACCGCTGGGGAGGAAAAATCGCAACGTCTTCCCAAACAAGAAGTTCAAAAGTAACCCCTCGCCTCCCGTCGTCTCTGCAACACTTGTGACGCAAAACACATTAGATCACGCAGCCGGGCTGCAACCAGCGGGGGTGTCTGCTTCCCTCCCCCACTCCGACTCGCCACTATTCCCCCTGAGTAAACGATAAGTAAGCCGGTGCTATGAGATTCGCTACCGAGCTACCCCGTTTCTTCGTGTACACTCATACAACTCATACACACGTTCATACAACTCATAAACACGCTCATACAACTCATAGACACGCTCATACAGCTCATACACACGTTCATACAACTCATACACACGCTCATACAACTCATACATACGTTCATACAACCCATACACACGCTCGTACAACTCGCACACACACTCACACACACGCTCATACAAACTCATGCACACGCTCATATATACGAAACGTCTCTTTTCGTCCCGCGGACAGGTGTGCAGCGTTACGAGCCCCTTCTTCCTGAGTCACGCTACCAACGCCCTATACGACGAAGACCTGGTGGCGACTATGGAGTACGTGGCCCTGTATGCCATCCTGGCCTTTGCCGCGAAAGCCCTCAAGGAGGCGCAAAGCTTGGTCTACCTAAAGTGAGATGGGCGGTGATGGGGGGGGGGGGGGCGGGGAGAGGTTTACTCTTTATCATGCATGGCCGTAGGACCATGGACCCTCGCATCCCTACAGTGCCTGCTGTATGTGTTGGATGTTCTACTACTTCATTCTTAGGACGTAGATCAAGATGTTGTACGAGTATGGTGGGGCGGGGGGACAAGAGCGTACTAATACGGGGGGCCATAGTAAATGGGACCTACGGTACACACAAAAACCTATATATTTCCCTATTTTTACCAAGAATATTTGGTCCTATTTACTATGGTCCCTCGTAATATGTGACCCCGGGTCTGAGTATACTACTAGGAGGGAGCAGGGGCGAGGGCGAATGTTTTAAATGGGATCGGAAAAAAATATTTATGGTGTGGTAATTGGTTATCAGGATGTGATTATGTTGTAAAATATGTTCTGTAATTGGGGTTCAGGATGTTGATCAGGATGTTGTGTCTTCTGATGGTCGTCGATGAAAATGATCGATGATTGTGATGACGGTTGACGATAATAAGATACCTGGTAAATGCTTTCTAGGGCAACGATCTCGATTTGGTGATTATGACAAAAGGACGACACGCCGATGCTGGTGACGTATGTTTTTTGTTAATGTCGGTGATGGATGATGACGATCGATAATGGCTGCTAATCTACGGCCGATATTGATAAACCGCTATCTACGGACGATATTGATAAACCGACGTTGAGGAGCAGTACCGACAACCGATATATTGATGACCAATATTTGATATCCAATATTTGACGGCGGGTTTATCGATGACCTTTGTTTTCAACCGGGCAGGGTTAAGCAGCAAGCCTACATCGAGATCGCGGAGCAGTCTTTCGCCCACCTCCACACCCTGTCCCTGCAGTGGCACCTCAAGAAGAAGATGGGGAACGTGGTCAGGTCCATGGACCGCGGCACCGACGCGGCGAACAACCTGATCACCTACCTCTTCCTCTATCTCGTCCCGGCGATCGGGGAGTGCATCGCAACGGTAAGCAGATCGAGAATCGAATCGTATCGAAAATCGAACGGAATAAAACGATCGAAAGCGAGATCGGAAAACAGATCGAAACCGAAAATAATCGGATGTATACGAAAATAAATCATTGCTGTCCAAACAAAGGCGGCACCGACGCGAACAATCTGATCAACGCTAACCCTGACCCTATGCCAATCAGACCAAACTATTCGAGAAAATTTGTTGACACCCAAGACGAATAGAAGTAACCCTAACGCTATACCCCTAAGCCTAAGCCGATCAGAGCAACCCTAACCCTGACCCTAAGCCAATCAGAACAACCCTAACCCTGACCCTAAGCCAATCAGAGCAACCCTTACCCTGGCCCTAGGCCAATCAGAGCAACCCTAACCTTGGCCCTCAGACAATCAGAGCAGACCTAACCCTGGCCCTATAAGCCAATCAGACCAAATCTCGAATAAGTGGTACCGGGTAAGCTGTACTGAATTTTCCCCCCCGTGAATGCCAAACCGAGGCTAGTGAAACCGGAGTCAAACAAACCCCCTTTTCTTTCTTTGAAAATTTCGTGGACTTTCGTCGTTTTTTTTTGTGTCTGTTTTTTTTGTTGGCAACCATGGTTGACGTATCACATGTATAGAAAGAATGATCACATCAAAATATCATGTCGAATGGTCATGGCTAAAAATGTACTCGAGGTGATCTTGTTCGACAGACGTGAACTTCATCGACCGGAGGCTGGCGACGATGGCGTTCGTCGGTTACATCGAAATATCACGTCGACATATCGCATCAACGTGATTATTATCGGAATGTCACGCGACCTGCTAGTATCACGCCGAACGATTTTATTTTATATAGTATCGAACGATATTTTTCTCACGGTATATGATATCGAACTATCATATTGTGTTTCACAGCAGATCGAACGATCACATTTTTTTATATATCATAAAGCGAACGGTAATATTTTATGACATGAGTGCATGCTCGTAGGGACTTTTTCTTGCATAAAAAATTGATAAGCGGAAAGCGCGAGAGCGTGAGTTAGCTACATTCGATGAAAATCGACGAGCAGTGGGAATGCTGAAGCCTATGCGCGACAAAAAATAAAGGCACGTACCGGGGGGGAAGGGGCGACATTTGTGACCACGGCTTGTCCAGAAGATCGTCGAGGGTAAAACCTCCTACGAGTGGGGGCTGGAAAGTAAAAGTGATGACGAAGAAAAAAAAAATATATATATATATCGAACGATGGTATTTTTTTTTTTATGATGCATATCTTACGCCAGGTGATCGTGTTTTACGTGAACTTCGAAGACTGGAGGCTGGCGACGATGGCGTTCGTCTCCCTCTCCCTCTACGGCTACGTCACGGTCACGGTTACCCTGTGGAGGAAGAAGTTCCGCCAGGCTACGAACAAGCACGACAACGACTATCACGACAAGGCCACCGACAGGTACCTTGCTTAGACATCGGACACCCCACCGATCCTCGAATCATCATCCACCAGGTAGATATTTTAGGGGAAGACACACGCTTGATTGACCTGAGTGGTCTATGGCTCGTGTTGCGGATTTGGGAGTGGGAGCCATATGATCTCGTCTGCATGATGACCAAGAGCACTGTCACGTGTTTCCTGGAGTCTGCATGATCTACAGCAGTAGCACATATTTTCCTCGGTTTTGATTCGTCTAGATCTTCCATCGAAGACGCAATCCGAGAGTTACGTACAGGGTAGGAGGCGCACAATCTGCATGATCTATCAGCAGATTTTTTCACGGGTTGGATCCGTACTGTAATTTGTGCAAATGCTGCACAACATGTAGTAGCAGCAGGTTAGGATGTATCTGATGTGCAGGTGATCTGTAGATGATCTGTGGATGATGTGTCTGTCCGATGTGTGCATTATTTATAATTACTCGTATATCGGCAGGTTAGGATCTAGATGATCTAGTATCTGATCTGCGGATGATCTGTGGATGATTTGTAGATGATCTATGTGTCGGACGTGTGCGTTATTCAGAATTTTCGGCATGTTAGGATCTTTCTGATCTATATTTGTCTATCTGATCTGCAGATGATCTGTAGTAGATGATTTATCTGTCCGACGTGTGCATTTTTCAGAGTTTCTTGTCTAACGGCAGGTTAGGATCTATATGATCTATCTCATCTGTAGATTATCTATCTGTCCGACGTGTGCTTTATTCAGAATTTCTCGTACAACGGCAGGTTGGGAGTTATATGGTCTAGGTGATTTTTTTATCTGTAGATGATCTGAAGATGGTCTATCTGTCCGACGTGTGCATTTATTTCAAATTAATCGTATAACGACAGGTTAGGATCTATCTGATTCGCAGATGATCTGTAGATGATCTATTCTGTCCGACGTTTGTATTATTTAGAATTACTCGTATAACGGGCAAGTCAGGATCTATGTAATCTAGATGATTTATATGTAATCTGTAGATGATCTATCTGTCCGACGTGTGTATCATATGTAATCATTCGTATAAAAGGCAAGGTAATATTTAGATGATCTAGATGATCCATCTGTCCGACGTGTGTATCGTATAGAATTACTCGTATAACGGCAGGTTAGGATCTAGATGATCTGAATATGATCTATCTGTCCGACGTGTGTATCGTATAGAATTACTCGTATAACGGCAGGTTAGGATCTAGATGATCTGAATATGATATATCTGTCCGACGTGTGTATCGTATAGAATTACTCGTACAACGGCAGGTTAGGATCTAGATAGTCTAGATGATCTGTACAAGACCTGTCGGTCCGACGTGTGCATTATTTAGATTTTCTCGTATCTTGTACCAGTACGTATCTATGAGATAGGGTACGTAGAGTAGCTCACTCGCTATATAGGAAAACAAGCGCTGATGTGTGTGCGTGTGTGTTTTTTTTTTTTTTTCAACTGCTGTAGTGTGCGCTTGTGGGAGGCGTATTACCATAACCCATTTACTGGAACTCCACTTTACAAAGAACAAACAAATCTCTTTCTAACTCTAATTTCAAGTCATTTGCCCCCAAACGGGACTCCGGTCCGCTAAAGAGGACTGAAAAAAAAAAAATCGGAGATGTTTGCATATGTCGAACGGTGCAGACCTCCGGCTTCAGAGTTTTCTACATACGATTAGTATCCGTGGCTTCGAACATACCGCACGCCTTGATCTCTCAGGGCATATATGATGAGGCAATTCCCTCTCTTGCATGAAGGCCATGGAATTTTGCACCTCGCTTGGCTCGTACCGCACTGGCCGGGAATGTATTCCCCGTTTGACCAGGGGTGCAGATGTAAAACCATAAAAAATCCGACACCCCACTACGATTTACCTGGTACGCACGAGTACCAAAATTTTGAGACTCAGACAGACAGGGGAGGTATACTAAAACCAAGCAAACCCAAACGAAAACAACACAAACCTAACCAAATTGTCGAGACGCAGACTGACAGGGGAGGTATACTAATACCAAGTTAAGGAAAACAAAAACAACAAAAAACACACGAAAATTTCGAGATTCAGACAGACAGGGAAGGTATACTAATACCAAGTTAAGCAAAACAAAAAACAAGACTAAACAAACGAAACGATTTTTCGTAAAATTTGTCCGGAACTCCCACCACCCCACTGGTGTATTTTTCACTACTACTGTCTGTAGTATTATGATCACCTTTTCAGGAGTGTGATGTCCTTTTGACGTTTTTTTTTTCCGACGGGAATCTTGGAGGCATATATTCCCGGCCACCGCGGGATGATTTTGTTTTGCTACCGATGTACCAGGTAACCCCGAGGGGGATACAGGTGTTGTAGAGCTTTCTCATACCTATTTTTCCCGAGACCCAAATGCTGTTTTCATGTTCGTGGTGGGAGAGTTTCGTTGGTTCGTTGGGTTAGGGTTTGCTTGGCGTTATAATCACACACGAGACGGTGAACTGGTTCTCTCGTCTACCATACGGGCGATAAGATGACACACGCACCGTATCACACCTGGGTGATAAGGTAACACACCCCCCTCGGAGGATTTTCGGAGCCGGTTTTCTCGATAGCGGGGAGGGCGTGCCGAGTACGCCGGGCGATGCGTCTATGGCGATAGAGATCTCCCCGAAATCTGTCCGCAAAGTCACCGTTTTATGCGTCGTGTGTGCCTGCCCTCCGGGGGGGTCTGGAGAGACTCGGCTCGGAAATTCGTCCCGTGTGATACGGTATCTATCTCCCCGCTTTTACACGTTCGTCCCCTATTGCCGTGGACCATAGTAAACAGGACCCATCATATACACCAAAGAAAATATGTTGTAGTGTTTTTTTACGAAGCATATTATGTCCTGATTACTATTGATATGTTCCCCGTAATAAGTTGACTCTACGTAATATTTACCAGGTATTTTTTAAGGGGGGGGATCGTGTAGTAATCTGGACCCATCATATACACAAAGACCTATACATTCGAGCATGTTTCCCAATCGTATTTGTCCTGATTGCTGTGTTCCCCCGTATTGAATATCCCCGCCATCCTCCCTGCCCCTCGTCGCCAACGCCTGCCGCACATAATCATCAACTACGAGACGGTGAAGAGGTTCATTACACGCCTCATCGCACAGCATATTCAACCTCAAGACCGTGAAGTGCTCCACACCTCACACCCATATATCTCCTAGCTCATACATTCGTAATATTGTTTTCTATCGTATGTAATATATGGGGAAAAAATGTAGTGAGCGCCCAAATGTTGAAGGTGTCTCTTATTAGGAGCGGGAACGGTGCTCCGTCTCGAAAGGGATGCATGGTCAATGGTCACATGTCTTAAGGCAAGCAACTAATGAGTACACCCCCCCCCCCCCCCCCCTCCCCTCTCCCGCCCCCCCTCCTGTCGTTGTAAACCTTCTGTAGCATCATCAACTACGAGACGGTCAAGTACTTCACGAACGAGAACTTCGAGGTGGCTCGGGTGAAGGAGAGCGTGCAGGAGTACCAGAGGTTCAGCGTCAGCACCCAGGCCTCCCTCTCCGTTCTCAACGTGTCCCAGCAGTTCATCATGTACTCCACGCTCGCCTTAGGTTAGTCAGTATGGCGTCACAGCCAAGCACAGTAGTAGTCCCTCTATAATGCCGGTTTTGTAGCACCGGTTGCCTGCTGTTACGGGGGGCCATAGTAAATACGATCTACGGTACATACAAAAACCTATATATTTCCCTATTTTTACTACCAATATTTGATCCTATTTACCGTGGTCCCCAGTAATATGATCCCCGTGGAATCGCTTAGCACAGATGGGATTCACCGGCGTCGTGGTGTACGGGGTAATTAGTGCCGGTTGGTTGCCGCTATCATAGTGCCGGTATTGTTGGCTATCATAGCGCACACCGGCACTATAAATCACATATAGAATACGCGCGCTCGGTTTATCACAATACTTGTAAAATTCGGTAAAAATGGAATATAGACGAGGCGTATTACGCAGCTTGCAAAGTTGAGTATCAACTATTTAATCAGTCGAACTCACAGCTGACGTATTTCAAAATTTATAAAATGAACTGGCACTACTGTACGACGAGATCGAGAGACGCGGTCGTATTTTGCCGAAATCGAGCTAATTAGCGGGAGGCGAAAGCCAAAGGCGAAAGGTAACGGAGAGCGAAACCGAGACGAAGGTAGGCGAGACCTTCCGCCCATCATGTATATAGCTTTTTCCTCATCTCCCCAACCCCCGCCCCAGTCATCTCTTATCACGAGTGTTTGCCGCCGATCCTGTTGTTGCTGATCCTTGTTATTATCACCCCTCCTTATTATTACGGGGGGGGGCATAGTAAATGGGACCAAATATTGTTAGTAAAAATTGGGAAATATGTAGGTTTTTGTGTGTACCGTAGTTCCTATTTACTATGGTCCTTCGTAATAGTAGTAGGATGCAGCTCACCCTTCATGCGACTCGCCGAAGACCTCACGGCGCTTGCTTCGCGCTTGGTGCAAGCAGTGTCTGTCTGGTCGGTGCAAACCGGACGTGCTTCGTCCCGGCATTGTAGGGATGCGAGGGTCTATGTTCATACGACTACGGCCATGCTTGCCGTGAGTACACCCTCCCCCTCCCTCCCACTTCCACCTCCTTCTCCCTCCCCAACGCATCCTGTATGTCTTTGTTTTTTGTTTCTTGTTTATCCGGCTTGTGTATTTATGTACTGTACTTATTTGTTTATTGATTCAGTGATTTAGTGATTATTTCATACTTTCATTCATTCATTCATTCATTGATTCTTTCACGCATTCATTCATTCATTTATTCATTTCTTTATTTATTGAGTGATTTATTCTGTAGTCTTCGCGTAAAATAAAAAATATTACGAAATTTGGCTATATATTCTCCCGTTACCGACGACTCATAAAAAAAACCTGATCAGATGTGCGCAAATAGGACGAAGTTTTGCATTTTCGGATAGCATGCTATACTACAGCCATATTCGTGTGATGTAAGATTCGACCTCTGGATTCTGTTCGCCGAAAACTCTCCGGACGCTTTGGATTGACCAAGCTTGCCCCGAGAGTAGTCTTGGGCCATGTCTGCTACCGGCGAGGTGTTGCGAGAAGAATTGCTGCCGCTGCTGCTGCATGCTCCTGCTGCACGTCACGGACTGTAGTGTGCTGCTGCAAGTAAGTGTGCTGCTTGCTGCAGTGCTGTTGGTGCAAGCGCTGCTGCAGGCAAGCGCTGCTGCAAGCAAGCGCTGCTGAAGGTAAACGCTGCTGCAGGCAAGCCCTGCTGCAAGCAAGCGCTGCTGCAAGCAAGAGAGCCGCTTCAAGCAAGCGTTGCTGCAAGCGCTGTTGCAAGCGCTGCTGTTGCAAGCGGCTGCTGCTGCTGCTGCTGCAAGCGCTGTTGCAAGCGCTGCTGTTGCAAGCGGCTGCTGCTGCTGCTGCAAGTGCGTGCACCCTTGCCACCACGCTCCTGATCTTCGCCGCTTCGACCCGTTCTCGGGCAGAGAGGACAACGAAGAAGAAGGAGGGCGTTCTATTCGTCGTCGCGGCGTTGCTCGCACAGCGAGTGCCGAGGAGCGCAGGATACACCGCACTTCTGCCTGCTGGTGTTTGCTGGTGTTTTCTGTTTCTACAGCTTGCTGCTGCTGCATGCTGCTGCTGCTGCTACTGCTGCTGGCCGCTGCAGGTAGGTCCTACTGCTTGCACGACTTCTGCTTGTCCTGCAGGTGCTGCCGCTGCTGCGAGCGTTTTTTTTTGCTTCCTACGTAATAATCCGATAGTTACCTTTTTTTTCGTGTCCGATTATGCGCATGACGGAAGGTTTTCAACTATGACTATCTTTCCGACGGAAATCCTTGATAAGAAAAAAGATTCTGTCCAGATACCCTATTTTTCTTTCTTTCTTTATTTATGTGGCAGACAGGGTCGGAGATACCTATCGTAGATCTCGTAACACGCACGCGCGAAAGGACACGTCACCGGTCAAGCAATATCAGATCTCGGGTCACGGCCTCACGTCATTGACGGTGTTGACCCGTCCCAGGGAGATTACTATCGGGAGAGGATTCCGCCGCAAGACTCTGGGGGGACCTAAGTCCTCCCCATCGAGTCAGACTAGGTCTAACATCTCCTCGCTTAATGTACGAGATAACTCTGCTCTGCTTACGTCGGCCGTAACGGCGTCTACAAGGGACCCTCGTCTCACGATCTATCCACGACGACTTCTCCGCGAGTACTTCGACCCCGACGGCGAGCATATAGGCTTAATAATGGTGAACACCGTGGGATTCGAACCTATAAGTACAAACACATGACCTGAGTTCCACCCACCAACGCTCGCTTAATGCAGGCAGCGCGTACATCCTCTGCTGTACCCGAAAACGCTAAACTCGGTCAACCCCGATTACGAGATTACGAGATTTTTTCTATCAAAAGGACAAGGCCTCCCGTTCATCGTTGAAACCGGTCGGATCACCCTCGGAGGATGTGCCCGAAATCATGGCACTATTACGGGGGGCCATAGTAAATGGGACCAAATTTTGTTGGAAAAAATAGGGAATATATAGGTTTTTGTGTGTACCGTAGGTACTATTTACCGTGGTCCTCCGTAATAGCCCGCTCTCGCGTCGGCTTACACTCCTCTGATAGCACACGAGAAGGAAGCATCGACCGCTACGCAATCAAGCACCCTCTCCCTTCTAGTCAGCAGTGAAGCAGATATCACCATGCAACAGCTGCAGTGCGAGACTTGAGAGTGGAGAACCGACAAGGAACGATGACGACGCTCTCGAAATCTGAACTCCCCGCTCGTATCGTGGCTGGACCAATGCCTTCAAACATCTGTTCAGCCCGGTCAACCGCATCGTCCTGCTCGCTGGCACCATCGCTAACCTCAAGCAAGGAAGTAGTGAATCTGCCGACTCTTACGGATTAAGCGTAAGCCAAGCTTTATGCACGGCTCCTGCCCGAAGTCAAACGCACAGCTCCCCAAAACGTCTCTCCGTACAAACACGCGTGGCAAACCTCACCCATGGCTACTTTCTAAGATGGCTTGATTCCCGAGATACGAGTTGAGCTCATTCTCGAAGACCCTTCACTCACATGCCAAGCCTCACGGCCGCGCGTCCAAAAACGCGAGACAAACGCCCAGCGCGGATCCCACCCCCGGCCACTTGTGCATCTGCACTGACACATCCCCTGGCCCGACCGACAGCTGATGGCATCAATGGCCAACAGTGAAAAAGCCATCGTCTCGAAGCTCACAGCAGTAGCTCGCGGCAGTCACTGCTGTGAGCTTCGAGACGATGGCTTTCTCATGGTTGACCATCGAAGTGATCAGCTGTCGGTCGGGGCCAGGGGTTTTTGCCAGTGAAGGCAGATGCTTGCGTGGCCGGGGATGGGGGGGGGGGTGGGAGATACCCGTGGGGCGTTTGTCTCGTGTTTTTGAGCGCGCGTACGTGAGGCTTAGTATGTGACCGAAGGGTCTTCGCGAATGAGCTCAACTCGTATCTGGGGAATCACGCCATTTTCGAAAGTAGCCATCAGCGTGTAAGCTCGAAAATGTACTCATCGTTTAGCTGGACCGGTGTTTAACACCCGTGTTTACTAAACACGTCAGCTATATGGAGTGGATGCAATCATATATCGGCTGATGTGCCTCTATCCGATAGATCAACACCCTGTTTCCTAAACTAGTGATCCTCCCGATGACCGCCACAAGACCATCCCTAGCTAGGACGGACTTGGGACGAATAAAGAGGGGGGGCGATGTGGAAGACAGGGTCAGAGATACCTGTTGTAGATCACGCACGCGCGAAAGGATACGTTACCGGTCAAGCAATATCATCTCTCGGGTCACGAGCGGTCTCACGTCATTGACGGTGTTGACCCGTCCCCGCTAGATTGCTATCGGGAGATTGTTCCGCTGCAAGACTCTGGGGAGACCTAAGTCCTCCCCATCGAGTCAGACTATTACGGGGGACCGCAGTAATTACGACCAAACATTGTTAGCAAAAATAGGGAATATATATAGTTTTCTTGTGTGTACCGTAGGTCCTATTTACTACGGTCCCCCGTAAATAGGTCTAGCATCTCCTTGCTATATATACGAGAGAAGTCTGCTCGGCTTATGTCGGCCGTACCGACGGCCACAGGGAACCCTCGCCTCGCGACCTCTCCACGGCGACCCCTCCGCGACTACTTCGGCCCCGACGGCAAGCATGGGCTTAACTTTTTATTTACTCATGTATTTATGCACCAGGTATTTATTTATTTTTTGTATTTTGGAGCGCGGTTTTTGTATTGTTTTGATCGGCATTTTTTGTTACATGCTCCTTCCTCCTTCCGACAGGGCTTTACTTTTCGGCCCAGACGGTTGTGGATGGCACTTCCAACGTCGGAGAATTCGTGTCGGTGAATACTTACATGGTGAACCTCTTCACCCCGCTCTACTTCCTCGGCACCGTGTACAACATCATTATCCAGGTGATATGTAGCGGGGGAGGGAGGGGAGGGAGGGAGGGTGCACTCGTGTCACGCATGGCCGTAGTCATATGACCGGAAAAAAACTGACGGGGGGGGGTGGGGGGTGGGGGGGGGGCAGATGGAGGGTGGGAGAGGGGGCGGCGGGGGGGGGGTACTCATTTGTTGCTTGCCTTAAGTCATTTGACCGTTGGCCACACATCTCTTCGGAAACGGAGCACCGTTCCTACTCCTGATAGAGACACCTATAGACAGTTGAGCGCTCATGACGTTGTTTGGATGTATTCCATAGCTTTGTTTCTGCCAGTGTTATCCCCTTCCTGTTTCGCCGGGGGCAAACGTTTTGCTGTTTCTGAAGAGTGCCGTGCGCAAGGTGTTTTATTTTCAGACATACTTGGGTCTGCCGCTGCTCGTTAGTCTAGGATGGGTATAAAGTAATATGGGGAGGTATGGTGTATACTGTTTCTAAAGCGTGTTATGTATGTACCTTATCGGTTTATTTCCCATCCCCTGCCCCCGCCCCCCCCCCCCCACCCCCCCGCGACCGTAACGCCACCGCGTTGCAGGCGTTTGTGGACATCCGCAACCTGTCCGAGCTCCTGAACGAGTCTCCCGACATCGTCGATGCTCCGGACGCTCTGGATCTGCCCACCGCCCCCAAAAACGTCGGGATGAGCCTCGAGTTCAGGGACGTTTGGTTCTGGTACCCCAGCCAGCCCAGGTCCGTCGGTCGGTCGATCGGTCTGCGTGTTGGTCGGTCTGTCTGTGTGTAGGTGTGTCTGTCGATTGGTCATGCGGTCTGTGTACTGATCGGTCGGTCTGTCTGTCTGTTGGTCGGTCTGCCTGTCTGTGTCTGTCTGTCTGTCTGTCTGTCTGTCTGCGTGTTGGTATGTTTGTTGGCCGGTCGGTCTGTCGGTCCATCCGTCTGTCTACTGGTCGGTGTGCTTGTCTGCCTGTGTTGTTGGTATGTCGGTCGGTCTGTGTATTGTCTTGTGTGTAGAAATATCTGTCGGTTGGTAGATCGAAAGCTGAAAAATAAACCAAACACACGGGGCATACCGTGCAGGCTCATTATGGCTGCGGCTGCGGGCGGCCAGCCCTGGTCGGCCGGTCGATCGATCGGTTGGTAGACTGGTCGATCGAAAGCATGAACCCGTTTACAACTGCATGGCATTCAAGGTGGCTCATTTTCGCCGCTGATGAATTTTTTTCGAAGCGAAAATAAGTCGGGTCGGTCCTAACAAACCGATGGTCGGTACGTACCAGGATATTTTGTACCGGAGTGTGATGCCAGTATGATGCACTCTGGTCGGAAATATAAGGTCCGATTCGTCTTCGTATCAATGTAGAATCGCTCCTTAAATTTTCGCGCCCAGATTGGTGTTTTTTTTTTTCACGAGTTACATGATTCGCGTGATTCGTGTTGGTGTACGTAGTTCGTTCAACAGGGTTTTGATTATATGCATGATTTAATTGTTTATCCGGTTTGTTCAGTCATTTGTTTAGTTCCATGATGTCGTTTCCTCTGGTGAATGATTAGTTCGCTCCACGGTTTCGTTCAACCATTAAAATAATTCCACCATGTATTTCTGTTGCACGATTTCGTTCGTTCATGAAGTCGTGTATTTCATTATTTTCGCTCCATGATTTCGTTCGATTAATTTATTTGCTGCTGGATTTCTATTGTTGATAGTTCCACAATATTTTTGCTGCTGTTGATGGATTTCGCTCGTTCCGAAGATTTTCGCTCGTTCTTTTTCTTGTTTTTGCTCTTGTTGTTCACTGCATCTACAAGAAAAGTTGTTGTATTTTGTGTGTTGTATTTTTTTAGGCGTCCCTGTTCCTGTTGCGCACTTCATCACGCGTTTGCATGCACGTGTGTATTTTGCAATCTGCAGCCACCGCGGCCTGCGAGGCATTTCTTTCTTCGTCGAGCCGGGAACAACGACTGCGCTCGTGGGGCATACTGGCGCCGGCAAGACCACGATAAGCCGCCTGCTCTTCCGCTTCTACGACCCCGTGAAGGGAATGGTGAGGAAGAGAGAGGGGGGGGGGGGGGGGTACTCATTATCATGCATGGCCGTAGTCGTATGACCATAGACTTTCGCATCCCTACAATGCCGGGACGGAGCACGTCGGGTTTTCACAGACAGATAGACATTGCTTGCACCAAGCGCGAAGCGAAACGTGAGGTGTTGAGCGAGTCGCATGAAGGGTGGGCTGCATCCTACGAAGAACCGCTTTAGAGGCGGATTTTCTTGCGTATGGATGACAGCATCAATGGACTGAATTAATTTCTAGAGGGGGGGGGGGGGTGTACTGGTTTGTTGATTGCCTTAGTCATTTGACCATTGACCAGCATCCCTTTCGAGACGGAGCACAGTTCCTACTCCCGCTAGAGACACCTCCAACTTTTGGGCGCTCATTACGTTGTTTCCACATATTAAATGGAAACGTTTTGCTAATCTTATCCCGTTCCTGTTTCGCCGCCTGTGGCCACCGTCTATCTCCCAGGATAGCGATCGTTTTCTCACTGTTATCTAGTGTACCGAACTATTCTCCGTCTCATTCGTCTGTTTCCCTCATCTCTTCAAGCACACCCCGTTCCTCCTTGTACATTTCACATTCTCCTACTATGTAAGTTCTACTCTATGGCTTTGCCACACGGGCAACTGTGTGTACCTACTTCCTCCTCCCGGGTACTGGTATACCTGTTTCTTCTTTCTGGCAGGTCCAGGTCACCCCCACACGAAGTCGCAGTCCCAGCGTTTTTGCAAAATCCATCGGGCGGTGCAAATACGTTTTCATTCCTGTACCTTCGCTTAATCCCCCGTGTGTCTCTAGGTGTTTCTCCGATTTCTCCTTGTTTCTTGAGGCTTGGCTTTCCCTTTTTTCTATCCTTTAGTATCTGTCTTGGGTGGCAACCTCTTTTTTGGCATGTTCCTGTACAACTCTATTGCAATTTCAACTTTCTCGTGCCTCTATTTGTCTTGGGTGGGTACTTTCCCTGTTGATACTGTATTACTATTAATAGTCATGCTTGAGCATGTCAGTACTTTTTTAGCTGCTGTCATATGTTATGTTTCCAACTGTTTTACGAACTTCGGTTCCCTTGCCATACTTCTCCTGCATATCTTAGCTTTGGTTCTACCACATTCATCAGGGTACAACTCTTGATCCTAGTGTCAAGGTGCGAGTCTGTTAGGATCGCATCCATCCTGCCTATGCGTGTGTTTTACCCTTTCCTATCACTGTCGCTATGTGTGTATCCCAAGAGCAGTCGTTAGAGATATCTACGCCAAGGTACGCATACTGGTCTACGATCGGCGATTCATGCTCTCCCCACTGCCAACTGAAATTTACGGGGTTCACTCATCTTCGTTACATACATCTACTGCGCGCTTCTTGACGTTCACCCTCCATTCCCTAGTGTATTCTAGCGCCTTCTCTATTTGTTTCTGCAATCCTTCGGGCGTTTTTGATGTCCCCACGAAGTCATTCGCAAACATCAATTCCGACAGCGTATCTTCCCCCACGGTGACTCCCTGTTTCGCTGCTTCCATTGCTACCATCAGATCGTTAATATATACCTGGTACCATGGATAGATTCGGTGATGACGTATATTCCTGTGCAAACTCCTTGTAAGATATCAACATACTTCGATATTTCTCCGTCCAGCATCACAGCACTTCTCGCACATTCCGTCATATTTTTCATCATTCTCCCCATTTTCCCTCTGATCCCTATTTCCCACAGCTTTTTCCACAATCCACCTCTCCATACTGTGTCGTAGGCCTTCTGTACATTAGAAAGAAAACGCGTTTTATTGTGTGATTACCGGTACAGTCCACATATAATCGGTTCGGTTCGGTTCGGTTCGGTTCGGTTCGGTTCGGTTCGGTTCGGTTAGTGTTTTTTTTCTTTTTCGTCTAGTCTATAGTTCGTAAAAACAGTTACTGTAGAGATACGCTCAGTTCAGCAAGTTTTGTTTTCACGAAAAAAAAAAAAAACAGCAAAGAGGATAGCACGATACCTTGAAACGAACACACTCGAAAAAAAACAAGAAGAAAAAGAAATAAACACACCGCTGTTATACAAAAATCTAAACGCAGATCCTGCTGAACGGGCACGACATTAAGGCGGCTACGCAGCAGAGCGTCAGACGCGCCATCGGAGTGGTACCTCAGGACACCGTCATGTTCAACGACACGGTGCTTCACAACGTTCGATACGGCAGGATGGACGCCACCATGCAGGAGGTGAGCGTGTTGTGTGCTGTGCTGGTATTGCGGAATAGGATGTACAGTCATCCGTCTGTAATACAGTACGTATGCTATGTTGATAGTATGTGTAATTGTATTATACGGTAGGTCTACTTTGTTTATGGTGTGTGTACTCGTACAGTACATTGGTGTACTGCTGTATTGACGGTGTGTGTACTCGTACTTATACAGTAGGTCTACTGTATTGATATGTGTACTTGTACAGTAGATTTACTGTATTGACAGTATGTGCACGTTGATCACGATACACCGTGCTTTACAGTGCTCCGTACAGGATGGACACCATTATGCACGAGGCCAGTTTTTTTGCGTTTGTACTGTTGTAGAGTCTGGACGATAGCAGGTCTACCGTAGTAGCAGTATGTCTACTGCGACTTCAGCAGTACACCGTGCTTCACATCGTTCGAGGCAGCAGGATGGACGCCATGGCGCAGGAGGTCAGCTCACTGATCGTATTGCAGAATTTTGGCGGGATTAAAGTATAACGATTCGGCGGTATTACTGTAGCAGAGCATTGCACTGCACAATTTGTAAGACGAATCTATTGTAATATGATACCTGGTAGGATATACAGTAGGTGTACTGTATTGGCAGTGTGTGTAAAGTGCGTCTGATGCCATCGCTGGAGGTGTACCTGCTTTCAGTGCTGTAGGTCTACGGCAAGATGAATGCCACCCACGGAACAGGACGGTGTTTTGCACCAGGTAAATGCACAAGTCGGGCGATAGTAGGCAGAAGTATAGCAGTAGGTATACTGCCAATATAGCAGGTCTGTATCACCGCGTGCTTTCTACCAATACCGTGTATCTGCTGGACGACATGCGGCACGATAAGACGGACGCCACCGTGCATGTCGTCAGCGTGCTGGATTATTATTCGGTACCAGTACGTAGCATTGGCCACCCTCGACGATTTTGCGTGCCGGTACTATGTATGTGTTTGGCAGCAGTACGTATTTTGGGTGTGCAGTGAGCTCATTAGACGTACTGTACAAGTATGGCGTAGTTGGGTGGGCTGTGAGTCCAGTAGACCTACTGTGCAACTACGGGACTCCCCCCCCCTCACGGCGCTTCAGGAGGGCAGGCATATGGTATTCTTGTAGCTAAGTAGAAAGAAAGTAAAAGAGATGGTAGAGAAGAAGAAAGGGATATGGGAAGACGTGGTAAATAAAACGAATGAAGAATTTGGAGGGCGGGATGGAGCAGATGTGGGCAGGGATAAAATATATACTGGGCAAACAAGCAAGAGAGGCAGACACGAGCATAGATACAGTACTTTGAGAGCGCAGGACGGTAAAATGATTGGTAGTTCGAAGGGGAAACCGGAAGTACTACTGTAGTAGAGCAGTACCGTGAACTAGGAACACCCACAGCCAACGCAACGCTTGACGCACAATTGGAGAAGGAAATCAACGCGCTGGCAGAAGCGAACGTAGATGCATCAGAAAGGGAAGACAGTGGTTCAGGCGGGTTACAGAGAGAGCTCACAAGGGAAGAAGTAAATAAAGCGTAGCTAAACTCGAGAATAGAAATGGACAGCAGGGGCAGGCCAAATAGTGAACGAATTTATGGAGTACGGGAGAGAAGGAATACTCACCGTGATCGTTATTTTGTATAACTTGATATGGAACAACGAGTACGCACCTAGGATGTGGAGAGAAGGAGTAGTAGTAAACTTATATATATATAAGAAAGGATATAAGGGTGACCCGGGGAACTATGGAGGGGTCACGCTATTAAGGCTCATTCTTATCGGAGAGCCTCTTTTTTGAGGATTTCCACAGTTTGGAAATAATTGGAGATGTGTATCAAGATACGGAGGCGTTCTGTCACTATTCGTGATATTCTCCGGAAGCAAAAAAGTCAGGAAAGTTAGATTTCACATATGTGGAAAAAAAATCAGGAAAATCTGGGAAGACTGAAAAATTGCCCGGAAAAAAATATGGAAATTATGGGAAAAGAGCTCTCCGACAAGAATGACCCTACGTACAGTGGGCGAAACATTTTGTAAGATTTTTGAACGATAGAATGGGAACAATGATTTGAGAAGGAAGACAAAATAAGCGAAGGGCAAACAGGGTTTAGGCCAAACCGTAGCTGCGTAGGCCATGTGCACAAACTGGGCAAAATATCATTCAATGCAGGAAAGACGCGGGGGAAACAACGTACTGTTTATTTCTGGATGTACAGAAGGCCTACGACACAGTATGGAGGAATGGATTGTGGAAAAAAGCTGTGGGAAATAGGGATCAAAGGAAATATGTGGAGAATGATGAAAAGGACGACGGGATGTGCGAAAAGTGCTGTGATGCTGGACGGGGAATTATCGAAGTATGTTGATATTTTACAAGAAGTTGCACAGGAAAATGCGTTATCACCGAATCTATGGAAGGTATATATCAACGACCTGATAGTAGCAATGGAAGCAGCAAAACGGGGAGTCAAGGTGGGGGAAGATACGCTGTTGGAATTGATGTTTACAGATGATTTTGTGGGGACATCAAAAACGCCCGAAGGATTGCAGAAACAAATAGAGAAGGCGCTAGAATACTAGGGAATGGAGGGTGACGGCGAACGTCAAGAAGCGCGCAATTGATGTGCGTAACGAAGATAAGGTGAACCTGGTAAATTTCAGTTGGCAGTGGGGAGAGCATGAATCGCCAGTCGTAGACTAGTACACGTACCTTGGCGTAGATATATCAAAAGACTGCTCTTGAGATGCACACGTAGAAAAGTGATAGCAAAAGGTAAGACACACGTAGGCAGGATGGATGCGATTCTAGCAGACTCGCACCTTGACACTAGGATCAGGAGATGTATCCTGATGGATGTGATAGTACCAAAGCTAGAATATGCAGAAGAAGTATGGGAAGGGAACGAGAAGTTTGTAAAACAGTTGGAAACAGTGTAGATGACAGCAGCTAAAAAAGTACGAAGATGCTCAAGTGCGACTAGTAATACAGTATGAAGGTCAGAAGTGGGAATGCACCCACTCGAGGCAAAACACAGGAGGAAGTTGAAATTACAATATAAAGTAAGGAACATGCCAAAAAAGAGGTTGTCAGCCATGGTTGATAGAGCTGTATGGGAGAAAGTAACGAAAGGGCGAGCTGGAAGAAGGTGGGATAGCGTAGTTGAGAAAGTATGTGAGGATATAGGAGAAAACCAAGAAGACGTGATGTCCGCAGAGAAGTTCGGGAGGTACAATGCCGAAGTAGAAGAGCGGATAGAAAAAAGGGAAAGACTAGCGCTGAGAAACAAGGTAAAATCGGAGAAACACCTAGATATACACGGGGGATATAAAACGAAGCGATAGGAATGAAAACGTATTTGCACGGCCCAATGGACTCCGCGAAAACCCTGGCACTGCGAGTTCGTGTAAGTGACCTGAACCTGCCAGAAAGAAGAAAGAGGTGTACCGGCGGCCGGGAGGAGAAAGTAGATGCACAGATGTGCCCGTGTGGCGAAGCAATAGTGTGTAGAACTCACATACAGTAGTAGGATAATGTGAAATGTACAGGGAGGAACGGGATGTGCTGGAAGAGGTGATGAGGGAAATCTACGAATGTAGTTTGGTACTCTAGATAGCAGTGAGAAAAAAACGATCGCTATCCTAGAAGATAAATGGTGGCCACTGGCGGCGAAACAGGAAGGGGATAAGATTAGCACAACATTTCTATGTAAACAACGTACGGAGCGCCCATATTTTGGAGGTGTCTCTACGATGGTAGGAGTTGGAACGGTGCTCCGTCTCGAAAGGGATGTATGGTCAATGGTCAAAATATCTAAAGCAACAAATGAGTACGCCCCCCTCTCCCCCCCATTGTATATTCCTGGTAGGTTGGGTTGGCGTCGGTTGGCAACAACACTGTAGAACATGCCGCTCACTACTTGAACTAGACAACCAGGGTACCGCTTTGTTTTTGTTTTTTTTTTTTTTGTCGGTCGGTCACAGCATGTGGTCGAGTAAGATCATTTGTGCGAGGTGAAGAACCTTTACTCCGCACAAGGGGGATGATCGTATCACGTAGTGTTTATGGTAAGACACCCAAGAGGCAGCTACATAGTACTCCCATTGCTGTCTCTGGAAGTGGCCACACCAGAAATTGTATTATCTCGTTGGAGCTGTCATCCATAAGCAAGTCCGCCTCACTAGCGGTTCTTAGTAGGATGCAGCACACCCTTCATGCGACTCGCCGGACACCTCACGGCGCTTCGCGCTAGGTGCAAGCAATATCTGCCTGGACGGTGAAAACCCGACATGCTCCGTCCCGGGATTACAGGGATGCAAGGGTCTATGGTTGTACGACTACGGCCATGCATGATATCGAATACATCTATGCTATCGAGTTCCCCCCCCCCCGTCTCACGTAGTGTGTATATGGTAAGGCACCCACGAGGCAGTTACATAGTAAACCCATTGCTGTCTCTGGAAGTGGCCACACCAGACATTAAATCAGTTCATTGATGCTGTCATCCATATGCAAGAAAATCCGCCTCTAAAGCGGTTCTTAGTAGGATGCAGCTCACCCTTCATGCGACTCGCCCAACACCTCACGTTTCGCTTCGCTCTTGGTGCAAGCAATGTCTGCCTGGTCGGTGAAAACCCGACATGCTCCGTCCCGGCATTTTAGGGATGCGAGGGTCTATGGTCATACGACTACGGCCATGCATGATAATGAGTACACCCCCTCCCCCCTCACGGCGGCGCTTGGTGCAAGCAATGTCTGCCTGGTCGGTGAAAACCTGATGTGCTCCGTCCCGGCATTATAGGGATGCGAGAGTCGATGGTCATGCGACTATGGCTATGCTTGATATCGAGTACAACCCCCTCCCTCGTTCCCTGCTGCTGATGTCAATCGAGATTTTTACGCTGTGACCATCACTTCACCGTCCAGCGCTTCATCTCTTCGAGCAGTTTTTTGTTTCGACCGCGTTCTCTCCATTTACGTTTCTCTTGTTTTGTTTTTACACCGTTTCTTGTGTACTTTATTGCCGGTATCTTTTGTGCTCATTCTTGTTTCTTGCTGCATCTTTTCTTTATTTCGCCGTTCCTTGTTCGGTAGCACCGCCCCTCTTTAGTGTCGCCGTATCTAATTTATTTCGGCATTTCTTATGCTGGTTTTCGTTTCTGTTTGCTTTTTTTTCTTGTACTTCCGTTTTGATATTTGCTCAGGTCGAGGAGGCGGCGGAATCCGCCCAAATCAAGCGTTTCATCGAGCAACAGGCAGAGGGATGGAACTCCAAGGTGCCTCTCAGATATAGTTTTTTTTTCAATATTTTGGCACCATGCCGCTTTCCGCCTTTTTTTCTGCGTGATTTTTCGCACTGCTTGTTTTTTATGTACGTACGATTCGTTTTTTTTCAAGATGCGGCCAGGGGTCCACGACTTGAAAACAAACTATCAATAGCGGGTTGAGATTTTTTGTCAGAAATGAAATAAAACATGTTTTTTTTTTTTTTCATTTTTTTAACTCGATTTTAGTAACCCCCTCCCTGCCCGGGATTAAAAAAAAAAAACAAAAGTGGGGTGTATTTTTTCTTTTTTTTGTTGTTGTACATCCTCGATACGGCTTGTGTTTTTATTAGTTCGGTTTGTCGTGGGTCGATTTTTTATTAGTCCGTGTTTTTGGCTCTATTGTATTTGGCTTGACGTGTTTTTTTTTGCCTCGATATATGTTTTGGGTTCATTTTATTTTAGTTGCTTCGCTCGTTCGTTGTTTGCCTGTTTTTCGTTTTTTTTTTTTTTTTTTTTTTTTATTTATTCTTGATTCCAGTCTTCGGTATTTTCGTCACGTACATAAATAGCCTAGTCATACGTGGTACTTCGTATATACAACTACTTAACTATAAACGTGTTTGGGCTGATCGCTGTTACTTGTCCGGTCCTTCGGCTCTTCAAGAGCTGTTCGTACATTTCTTCGTTCTTTGCTCGGTGGCTACGTACGAGCATAGCTAGTGTACACGAAGAACGCACGCCCGCTGTGTTTCTCCCTTTCTTTTCAGCTTGCTACGCTCGCGAGATTTCAAGTCAACCACCATCCAGCACGTGAACCTGGTACGGGGGACCATAGTGAGTAGGACCAAATATTGTTGGTTAAAATACTCAGATATATAGTTTTTTATGCATACCATAGGTCCTATTAACTATGGACCCCCGTAATAGTTGTTTGTTTATTTATTTCCCGCTCCGTCCCGCTGTTGTTTAACCCGTGCTGATTAGGTTGGGGAGCGCGGGTTGAAGCTGTCGGGCGGCGAGAAGCAGAGGGTGGCCATCGCGAGGTGCCTCCTCAAGGACCCGCCCATGGTGCTGCTGGACGAGGCCACCAGCGCCCTCGACAGGTACGACTACGGCCGTGCATGAGATCGCTCTCCTATCGAGTACATCTCTTGTATCGAGTGCACCCCCCCCCCCCCCCCCCCAGATCTGTGCGCGTTTTGTATGCTTGTGTTTCGCGTGTGTTTCGCGTGTTTTACGCGTATGCGTGTTTTGTGTTTTGCGTGTGTGTGTGTTTTTTTTTTTCGCGTGTTGTTATTTTGTGGGTTTTGCGTTTTTTTTTGCGTTTTTGTTCTGCGTTATCGTTTTTTGGGGGTTTTGTGCGCGTTTCGCTCAATCTACATGTCTTTGTGTGTCGGTGTGAGCATGTTTCTTTGTTTTGTTTTGTTTTTGTCTTGTTTCTTACCACTCATGTGTCTAAATTTAAGGATTCTTTTTTGTTAGAATATAAGGGACATGGTGGTAGCTTGCTTCTTGTTTCTTTTCTTGGTTCTTGTTTCGTGTTTACCCGACTGTTTTATTTCGCTTCGATTGTTTCGCTCTTGATTGGTTTGCTCGATCTCTGTGTACAGTATTACGGAGCAGGGGGTGCAGGAGGCGCTGAACGGGCTCAAGACGAACCGCACGACCGTCGTCATCGCACACCGACTCTCCACCATCCGCAACGCCGAGCAGATCCTCGTTCTGAACGAGGGACAGGTGAGGGCATAGGAAGGGATCGGAGGAGGGGTGTTGATAGCGGGAGGGGGGGGGGGTTATACTTGATATCATGCATGGCCGTAGTCGTAGGACCATAGACCCTCGCATCCCTACAATGCCAGCATGGAACATGTCGGGTTTTCACCGACCAGGCAGACATTGCTTGCACCAAGCGCGAAGCGCCGTGATGTGTTCGGTGAGTCGCATAAAGGGTGAGGGGGCCCGTGCACTCATGTCATGCATGGTGGTAGTCGTATGCCCATGGACAGGGGCTGGGGGGGGGGGGGGGGGGGGGGGGGGGGGGGGGGGTCATGTGATGAATCCGCAACGCCGAGCATGGGGAAGGCAAAGGGGGGTGGGAGTGGGTGGCGTGAGAGTAGGCTATCATACCGTCGGCGATTGTTTTAACCGAAATACTGTCAGATGTTCTACAGTAGCCTTCTAAGTTGCAAGTGGTCGGTTTCGGTTTCGGTTTGTTCCCGCTGCAACATTTTCCTCACACTAGTTCCAAGTATTTTCCCCTCTGAAAAAAAATGGAGTGCAGTTATTGGGGAGGGTGAAAGTGTATTCGTGTATTCACCAGGTATCTGTTTTTTTTTTTTTTTGTGAGAGATACAACCGGCAAAGATAAGGTTTGACGAAAAAAAAAAACTAATACGGGGGACCATAGTTAATAGGACCTATGGTATACATAATAACCTATATATTTACCTATTTTTCCTAACAATATTTGGTTCTATTTACTATGGTCCCCCGTATTAGGTTTCGACGAAATCCTCGATATCACAGCTGATGTTTTTTTTGTTTTTTTTTTTTTTTTCGGTAAGACGATGTGACAGGTGTCCAAGGCATCTTCCCCTTTTTGTTGGCAAACCGTTCCTGAGAGTCCCCCCCCCCCCCCCCCCCCCCCCCCACCCCTCCCTCCTGATGATCCCTCGACCTGTGTTCGGAGATCGTTGAGCGCGGGAATCACGACACTTTGATGGAGCTCGAGGGCGAGTACGCTACGATGTGGAATATTCAGGTGCAGGAGAGGGAGAAGATGCTCTCGATGGAACTGGTGAGTTGTTGGGAGGGGAGGGATCCCCACACATGTGATGCCGTACGCGACACCACTTTTCATGACTTTTGGTGCGGATAGATATATAGATCCCTGATCTGAATTATCTAATAGGAGCTCGTGTTGTCGCGGAACCTGAATGATCTATCAATAGCACCTGTTTCCTGGGTTGGATCTGTACTTGCACAGATCGTGCAAAACATTGCATAGCTGCAGGCTGGGTTGGATCTGTACTTGAACAGATCCTGCAGCGCATCTCAAAGCGGCAGGTTAGGATGTAGATTTTGTGGATGATCTGTCCCATCTGTTCGACGTTTGCCCCATATATGCATCTCCTAGATTGGGGTCAAGGGTCGAATTATTTACGAAGGCAGGGTGTTTCAATGCTGGATGTGGACGGGCAGAAAGAACGGTTCAATGTAAAGAACACACAAAGAAACAATTTAGATTATCTCCAGTTGTTTTTTTGTTTTCGTCCTCGAGTCCGTGATTGGAGTCTCAGATACTCTAAATTGTGCGTGTAAAAACCGTGTGGTTGAGCGGCTTTGTCAAGAAGTCTGCACGCTGCTCCTCCGGACTAAAGTGGGCCTCTATATTATCAAACGTTGGGGGTCTCGACTGGGTTAAACTTGGGCGGTATAAAGAAGGTGGTGACATGCCTGATTGGGCCTCCAGCCCAGGTGTCGGCACAGTCGACGCTGCTAGACAACAAACAACGTCGACTGTGCCGACACCGGGGCTGGAGGCCCTATCAGGCATGTCATCACCTTCTTTATACCGCCCTAGTTTAACCCAGTCGAGGCCCTTAAGGTTTGGTAATATAGAGACCCACCCTAGTAGGTGGGCCGGGGGTTCAAATCTCACCGAATTCGTAATTTGTTCTTTTCCAGCGTGCGCGCTGGAGACAATACGAATGATTATGATAAGTGTGCCTCTAGACACCAGTAGCGTTTGGCGAGGGGAGGGCCCCGGGGGCCCCGGAGCTCACTGTCACCAAGTCGACGAGATTCCACGAACTCTAAAACATATATTTTGTTGATTATATTGTACTACCTGCACTACCTGCTAGACCACTTGGCCAGCCAGCGCTGACCGAGTGGCCTAGCAGGTTGTGCTATATAATGAACAGCTCTTTGCATCAAACCGTTCTTTCTGCCCGTCGACACCCAGCACACCCGAGCGTCCGCGCCGATTCTTGATCCTAGAGAGATAACCTGGTACATTACAAGCTCTGTGGTCACAAAACTACGACGCAAGAGATACTATTACGGGGAACCATAGTAAATAGGACCTACGGTACGCACAAAAACCTATATATTTACCTATTTTTATTAACAATATGTGGTCCTATTTACTATGTTCCCCTGTAATGTGTACGTTGTAGTGCGGCAAGCAGAGTAGACAATGCAGTACCGTGTCACCGTACTGGATACGACAAGCACGACGTACACACAGGCACATGTAGCACGATTATTCGTAGCCCGCTCACGGTATGCTGCCGCATGCTACAGTACAGGTGCACCATTTGTTCTCTGAGGCTCCTCACTTGACCTTAAGGAGCTCCATACCTCACCCGAAAACTGACTTCACCTAAAATCAAGGTACCTTTCGATGAATAATCCCATGGCCCAAGTATGCAAGAAAGTATTTTTTCGAAACAAGATTGGCATTCCGGCGATTGTGGGTTAAGGAACTCCGTCATTCAGAAAAAAACGTTTCAGCGGGAATGTGCTACCTCTATGATAGAACGTGTCTGCTGTAGATCGACTACGCAGCGGGTGGCAAGGGAGACAAGAGCATCTGACAAGGTACCTGGTAAGTAATTAAGAGCAACAACCAAAATAACATTTTTTTCGAATCTGCTCTGTCTGGGTGTGCGAATGTACTACTACGGGGGTCCATAGTTAACAGGGCCTATGGTGTACATAAAAACCGATATATTTGCCTATTTTTACTAACAAAATTTGGTCCCGTTAACTATGGACCCCCGTAAATAGTATCGATATGTCACACCTCACGCAGATCACCCACAGATAATCCACGTATCATTGATGATCTAGACCTTTCAGGGCAGGTAGACCCCTGATCTGAATGGTCTGTAGGATCTATTAAATAGCTCGTGTTGCCGGGGAGTGAGAGCCATATTATCTGCAAGGTCTAGGACATGTTTCCTGGGTTGGATTTGTTACCTGCACAGTGTCTGCACAGCACCTGAGAGCGGCAGGTCAGGAGCTACAGTACATGATCTAGTAGACCGTCGTCTGACCAAGGTGTACGCGATATATATTGTCGAGTGTACAAGGGTTTCGCATGGGTGGGGCGGGGTGGCAGTGCGGCTCGACTTGTTCGACGGATGGCAAACAACAACACTAGGCACATGAAAAAGTAATGCTTGTATGTAAAGTAGTGCCAAGAGTTCCAAACAGCCAAATCATGTACACTTTAGTCTACTGCCAGGCATTGATAATGGAACTAATGTCTACCGCCCAAAATCTAAGACTTCTCGCTTGTCTCTCTCGGCCCACGTACGCGTTTTCGATGAGTTATGCAACCGAAGACGAAAGGCAGAGGGCGCTCGAAGAAATGAAAACTCCCTCGCGAATTCGAGCTTCGAGTTTCCGATGGTGAGGCCGGCACGATAAAAAAACTTCTTGCCAATCCCTGCCTTCTCGTTGGTCGAACATTATTTTTACCTAGGTTCACCTAGGGTATCTAGAGGCAAAATTAAAAACTTGTCCTAACGGAAAACATGACAGAAAACGGTACAGCAGTGATTTTTTTTGCCTGTTTACGGTACAAAAATTCAAACCAGGACATCAGGATACACCAAACCCAAGTTATATGACGTTTTCTGTCTAGGTGTACCGTTTCATGGCAAAACATCCATGTACGTCCGCCCGTCCAAGTCGCAAAAATGACTAAACCAACGGTTCACCAGCGCATTTTTGCCAGTTTACGGTACGAAAAAATAAACGAGGTGATCAGGGCACACTAAACCCAAGTTAGGTGACGTTTTCTGCCACGTTGTACCGTTTTCTGGTAAAAAAACAATGTCGGGTGTAGCTTTTAACTACGAATAAAAACCGCGTTCATGAATACAAGTGCCTTATTGTACTCGTATTCATACCAGGTACGATTCAAGCGTAGCTTATATTTATCAAGAAATCTTATTTCGTTTCGTGCGCGTGCGTGTGCTCAGAGCACGGCACCGCGGGCGAGCCCGGCGCCGTCGCGGGTGTCAGCGGGTGCTGGCGGGTAGAGGGGGGGTTTCAAGGAGCGCGGTCGCCGTTTTCGTGGCTAGGCGTTGCGTATGCCTCGAGACACGAGGGAAGCACAAATGGGCTCTGTCTGGCCTCCTTGTGAGCCTCCGGGTATATCATGTACGAGTCTATAAGGGTCGTTTTGATATGCAAAATAAAATTCAAGCGATGCTTATTTTTGTGACCAAACTAAAGTTGACAGAGAGAGCGATGCAGTCTGAGCACCAACTTTGTCGAACGAGGGCCACGGTGAGCACCGGGCTTCACGCGGGGCGGGCGACGGGGCTCTCTGTGGCAGAAAGGGAGGAAAGCTTTACCCGGACCGAATCGGTGATGAGGTGGTCGCGAGACGGGCGGGCGGCGTACGAGGCTTAGAGAGCTCTGCTGTTCGATTTTTTTCTTTTTGACCGGTGTAAGGTGTTCCAATCAGGCAGAAAATTATTACATGAGAGCGGACGGGGATTTTTTTCTTTCCGCGCTTTTTCGTACGTGTTCATACGAATAGTCAAGCGTAGCTTATATTTCTGAGCAAATACCTTACGAATGAGAAACATACCGAAAAAGGACGAAACCGAGGAAAAACATTATGAATTGGCAAAAAAAACGAAAACGAAAACGAAAAAAAAAAAAGCAAAAAAATCGAAAAAAAAAAAAACTGACCAAAACTCCCAAAAAATGGAAAAACGTTAAAAACCGACAAAAATTCGAAAAAGTTGATCGACCAAAACTCCAGAAGAAATGGAAAATAATCAAAGCCGAGCGAGATAGTCGCGAAATACGGATAAAAAAAACGACGAAAAAATCGCAAAAATGGGGGAAAAACGTGAACTCTTCGAAAACGAACATGAAAGCGATGCTTTACGTGCGTCCCCTTCTATAATTCCGGACCATACCTGCGTACTGCGAGCTCGCACACGAACATCACAAAAGCAAGACGAGACTCTACGTAATAACGCTAAGAATCGGCAAAAATGCGAAAAATATACGAAAATTAAACAAAGCAGACGAAAAAATCGAAAAAATCGATCGACCAAAACTCCCAAAAAAAATGGAAAATAATTTATACTGAGCGAGATAATCACAAAAAACGAATAAAAACGATGACAAAATCGCAAAATTGGGGGTAAACATCGTGACTACTACTATTAATAATACTACTGCTGCACGTGTAAATTGATGTCCTACGTAGACACGTGTATGTATGTTTCGTGTAGGGTGTTGTACGTGCAGTGCTGTCTTGTGTTGAGACAACAGAACAGGTACCTGGTGGAAACAGTGCACACGTATGTGTATATAAATTTCGTGTAGGGTGTTGTACGTAAAGTGCTGTCTTGTGTTGAGACAACAGGTAGAAAAATACAGCAATTAAGTGTCCATGGTGTCCATAATGAGGCCAACGATTTTCCCATCCGATGATGTGCGGGATGAAGGAAGAGTTTCGTCGTCCATCGCGCGCTTGTAAAAATCCCCAGGAAGAAAGGCTGAAGGAAAACAATAAATATTTCCAAGAAAAGAAAAGGCCGACTGCGACAAACAGCAAAGGACGACAGACAACCTACCCTTCTACACAGATCGAAACAAGACAACTGACTTCTCCATTCCTACAACCCGCGGTACCTATTTTGCATCCAAGCACGAGTCACCCCATAGCGTTCGGGCTCGGGTTAGGGTTCGGTTCGGGTGGTCTACTGTCTACTGTATGCCTGGTATCTCCTGCTGATACGACTTCTTCTGAAAACCCACGCAAGGAACAATAAATAGCGGCAACAAACAGCAGCATCTTATCTTCAACCAAGTAAATTTCTACCTAGCAAATATCTATGTCGCGAGAGAATTTCCATACTTCTGTCCAACCTTGTATTAAATGGTAATACCTAGGGAACAGCAGGGCAACCCTTGTGCCCTGCTGTACAATTAATAGTATTTGTTGATGTACAGGTAGGTATACGTACGGTTGGGGCACAATGAAAAAGTTATCTGCATTTGTCGTGGAAAGTTTATAATGACTGTCTAATACGTACTCACGGCAACTGCAGCTGGCTCGTCGCAACAGCAGAACTCTCCAACATCACTACGAGTATTAATATCAATAGGCAGCAACTCGGCAGTAATCATCACTCTACATTCGATCGAAGGCATCATGAAAAAAATATCTGCACCTGTCATAAAATATTTCTCTACGCTTAAATTAATGACTGTCAAACGCAGTATATACTGATGGTTACAGCAGCAGACTCGTGGCAACATCGCCACTACTACCTACTTTTACTTGTAGTAGTACTCCTGCTTCTAGTCCTACCGGTACTACTACCACTGCCGCTACTGCTCTACTGTACCACCTGGTACTACTATTACTGCTGCTATTAATATTAATACTACAGTATTACACTATTACTACTAGTACTACGTTACTACAGTAGCACTAGCACTACTACCTACTACTACCACTATTCCTCCTCCCTCCTCCTCCTCCTCCTACTACTACTATACGAAGTACTATTAAATAGTACTACACCTACTGTCATGACTCCGTCAGATGCACACCGGGACAGGGGGAGTAGAGAGAGACGGGCGGCAGAATGAGCCTGGCTCTGTGGCTCTTGCCCGGTGCGATTACCTGCTGCTGGGAGTGTTGTTGTTGTTGTTGTTGTTGTTGTTTTCTTCACATTAAACCGTTCTTTCTACCCGTCGACATCCAGCACAACCAGTGTCCGTGCCGATTCTTCAATCCTAGAGAGATACAAGTTCTGTGGTCACAAAGCTACGCCACAGAGATACTACGTTGCCACGTATGCAATGCAATGCCATGTCATCATACTGCGTACGACAGGCACGACATACCCATTCCATGACCTAGAGAAACAAAAACGAAACAAAGAGAAAAAAAAAAAAAAAAGACAATTCGAAAGAGAAAAGAAACAAAAAAAAGAAACAAAAATATACCTGGTATATGTATATGTTGTTGTTGTTTTCTTCACATTAAACGTTCTTTCTACGCGTCGACATCCAGCACAACCAGTGTCCGTGCCGATTCTTCAAACCTAGAGAGATACAGGTTCTGTGGTCACAAAGCTACGCCACAGAGATACTACGTTGCCACGTATGTAATGCAATGCCATGTCATCATACTGCGTACGACAGGCACGACATACACATTCCATGACTTAGAAAAACAAAAACGAAACAAAGAGAAAAAACAAAAACAAAAACGAAGACAATTCGAAAGAGAAAAGAAACAAAAAAAAGAAACTAAAATATACCTGGTATATGTATATACTTCAGTATAGCAACAAACCATCGTACCCCCACGTAGGGGACGTGGCAGACACTTGAAAAGAACGAGCTGGAAAAAGAAAAAGAAAAAGAAGAAAACACCACTAGTCGTCAACAGAGTAAGACTAAGAACCAAGGTAAAATAACAGTCAAACCAAACAAAGCACAAGGCATGCTCCAGGTAGCGGCAGCAGTTTATGGTACGAGTAGCACAGCCAGGGTATCCCTGCTGGCCCGCCTGGTACCTTGCTACCCTGTCTGCCACCATCGTCCAGCGTTCGTCAACTATGCCCGGCCCCTCGGCGTCAGACAGTACGAAACAAGCAGAGCAGGCTCGTCATCCACCCACGCCACACGACTCCTTCAATAAGGCTTATCAATCGAAGAAAGGAAGAAATGAAAATCACATAGGGTCACCGCAAAGAAGACAATAAAATGAAATAAAAATAAACAAAAACAACAGGAAGACAAAGGAAGACCACGTTCGAACCAGCTGCACCAGTTGGTGGTACGAGTAGTATAGGTATATTCTACTTCTTAGTCTGCCCGGTACCTGGCTACCCTATCTGCCATCTCCTTCCTACTTTCGTCCACTGCAGTTTCCCTGCTACTACTCCTCTTCCCCCCCCTCTCCGCATTCCCTTGGTCGGGTTTTCTGTTACTCCTCTTGTTGCCCCTCCTCCCCCCATTCCCTTGGACACCACCCACGGCGGATGCGCGGCGCTGCCTGCTCAGCTCAGCCTCAGCCTCGTGCCACCTCACCATGAACCGTTCGGCTGCTTCCAGGATCCCCCGGTACCACTTCCCCGCCTTTTTTGCAGCAGTGGGCCACAGTGCGGTCTCAACTCCAAACACCAAGGGAGCGAGTTCCGTTGACCTTTCGGTGGCGCGGAACTCCCTAAGGTCTTCGACTACGCATCTATGCCAAGTCTTAACCTGTCCGCCAGGTCTCGGGTTCTCCCCACCAGCAATCGTCCCGAACATCACCCGGCTAGGTAATCGATCCTTGCTTTGCCGTGCCACCCCCCCCGCGAAGAAGAGACGCCGTTTGCGGATGGTCGTTTCGATGCTCTCGCAACGTGTCATCTTGAGGGCCTTCGCGTACGAGAGGGTGGCATGGTCAGTACGAAGTCGGCGTTGGAAGCCAATGACTCGCAACAGAACTTGGTGGTGAGCCGTTCGAAGCTTGGCAAAGTGTTCCGCTCTGAGGGTCCACGTCACACACCCGTAGAGCAGGGTCTCAATCACCTCGGCCTTCAGCATTCGGACTTTCAGGCTAAGGGGGGCGGTCGTCCTATCATACAGCTCCGGGCCGAACCGTTTGAGGCATGCTCGCATGAGACGGATCCGTCGGTCGATTTCGAGCGAGAGGTCAGCATTTTCGTGGATAACGCCGCCTAGGTACAAAAACTGGGCCGTCTGCTTATACCTCTGGCCTGCTGCTTCGATAACGAGCGGTGGTGCGAGGGTTTTCTGGTCTGGCGTTTGTAGAAGCATAGTCTCTGTCTTCTTTTCCGACACCGTAAGGCCTGCTGCTTCGAAGACAGTCACGATGACTGTCATCATTTTCGCGAGCCCTTCAGCCGACTTCGAGACGATCCCTGCGTCATCGGCGTACAACATGCCCCATACAGCCCTTCGCACGTACGTCAACGGCTCCTGCTCCTCCGTCCCGGCTACTCCAGCATCACTAAGTTGGACCAAATCCCTTACGATTGCTTCGTCATGGCTAAAGCGTACTAGTACGACGTGCAACGCAGCAGCGAAAAATACGTTGAACAGTAACGGTGACAGCACACAGCCTTGCCGCAGCCCCTGCGTGACATCAAACCATTCCGAGTGCTCGCCGTCATCCGTACGCACGCGAGCCCGCATGCCATCGTGGAAATTACGGATAATTCTCAGCATCTTGGTTGGTACGCCAAAACGTGTGAGTACTTCCCATAACAGCTCTCGGTCGACAGAGTCGTACGCTTTCTGCAGATCGATGAAGCACAAGTACAGGGGGATTTTCCTCTGTCTTCCAAGCTCTTGCAACCGGCGCACGACGAACAACATATCAATCGTTGATCGTGCGGGGCGGAAGCCGCACTGTTCCTCCGGGAGTAATTCCTCGGTCTCGCAGTAGTTGCTGAGGCGCGACGCGACTATTTTCAACAAGACTTTGCCTGCGTGGGCAACCAGCGAAATCCCTCTGTAGTTGTTGCAATCAGTTCGGTCCTTCTTTTTGTGAAGGACCTTGATGATCGCGTCTTTCCATTGCTGGGGGACTTCTCCTGTTACCCAAACATTGACAAGGATGTTGTGAAAGCACTGGGCGAATGCGGGGTGGTCGATTTTCAGGAGTTCGGCCGGGAGACCATCTGGCCCGACAGCTTTCCAGTTTGACATCCCCTTAAGTGCTTCCGTCATCTCGTCCATGGATGGTTCATCTCCGAGCGACAGTTTAAGCGGTCGTGGTGGCAAGAGGTCGATGATCGTGGAATCGAGTTTAAGCGATTTCGTGTTCAAAAGTTTGTGGTAAAACCTCCCCCACCGTTCACGAATTCGCACCTTATCCCGCAACAGCGTGCCATCCTCGTCCCTAATGAACTGTTCGCTTCTCGCTTTAGTCCCTTCCAATCCTACCGTACTCTTAAGGTGCTTGTAAAAGCCTCTCTGGTCGTTGTTCGCTAGTAGTCGTTCGGTTTCAGCGAGGTACGCTTCGAAGTACGCATGCAGTCCTGCGGCAATCACCTTCTGCAGGTTCGCACACGCAGATCTCAGTGTCTTCCACGCGGTTCTATCCTGGGGGTGGGCACGCAATAATTGCCGTGCATCCTCCCTCGCTGTCCATGCTAATATGAATGCGGCGGTCACGGTTTCGGCAGACTCACACCATCCATGTCTGCGGTGGCGACGTGGAGGGGGTGGTACCTCTTTTTCGACCGCATCAATAATAGCCGCAGTGAAAAACTCAACCATGCCAGACGTATTACGGGGATGGTTAGGCTGGTTGAGAGTGGAGACGACCCTCGCGACTACTCGTTCACGACACTTTCCATCGGACATAAAAAGCTGCCTGTCGAACTCTCGGCGTTTTGTCGGTCTACGTATTTGTCTGTTGGACGCAAAGTGACCACTGAGTCGGACTTTGACATACAAGATGTTGTGGTCTGAGTCAGCCTTAGCTGGGGCAGGAGGCTGTGGGACGACTTTAACATCTTGTACTCTAGGTCGATGGGCTTGACGGGTTAGGATGTAGTCGATCCGCTTACGGTCACTCGGGCTGGTGCCGTTGTGTGTATGCGAAATCCCACCCTTGCGCGTGCTGAAAAACGTGTTGGTGAGAGCTAACTTGCAATTGGTGGCGAACGACAGGAGTCGTCTGCCATTATCATTACGAGCATCACGCCCATATGCTCCAAGCACTCTATTTTCATCATCACCACACCCTTCCATCCTCTGTCCAGTTCGCGCGTTGGCATCCATCAGTACAAACAGACACTCTTTCGTCGGGATCTTTTCCACCAAGTCCTCCAGCTTCTGCCAGAAGCTACGTTTCAGTCCAACGTCTTTGGTACAATCAGTTGGAGCATACGCGACGACCAAATTAACTGCCTCGTATTTGCTAGCCAGCTCAAAGCGCATAGACATAAGCCGCTCGTCAATGAACTGATGAGTGTACACAGCCTTACTGCACAACGATTCCTCTACAGCTAGACCTACTCCGTACAGCCCTTGCCTAGCAGCTGTTGTTTCCTGACCTGAACAGAAAACGCGATACCCTGCCGCACGAAACGTCGTGCTACCGGTCCTCCGGGTTTCCTGCAGGCCAATGAAGTCACAGCCGAGTTGCCGTCCCTTCGCCAGTACACTCTCGTCATGTCCGTACCCGTTCTTCCCCTTTACAGCCAGGGTGCGCACATTGTAGGTCGCTACCGCGACCAGTGCCTCCTTCTGTCTCTTACGAACCTCGCGTGCTGCTTTCTTTGCCAGCCGACGTGAGGCTCGTCCCCGCCTCCTTTTTTTCTTCTTTTGTTTTTTTTTCTTTATGGCGAAAGTGGCTCTCCGTTTCGTAGCCCGGTACGCGCCTTGGTTTCCGTTGGCTGGGTGCAGCCGTCCCAGCCAACGCCGACATTCCCATCCTTCCTGTCGTGCATGCATACCCACGCTGTGGCCAGCCTCTCCACTCCCCCGACTGCCCGTGTAGCGCTCTCTGCTGTGGTGATGTACCCGTCCCGCCAGAGGGATGAACTCCTTGGCGTCGGGGTTAAGAAGAAAAAACATCACCACCACCCCACGCGGTCCTTAAAGCGACCAGGCCACCAGCCGGACCGCGCAAGGTACCCTCTCTACTCAGCCAGAAGCTCGATGTTCGTGTGACTGTCGCTAGACCGTTGCAGATCCTTGCGGACTTCCTCGGCCCACCCCAAGGACGGGGCAGGCCGGAGGAGGGGTATATACTTCAGCATAGCAACAAACCATCGTACCCCCCCCGCAGGGGATGCGACTGGACAACTCGCTAGATATGATACCTATACGTATACAGAAGGTACCTGGTGCCAATTTCCTAGGTAGACGAACCGAGGGAGCCAGTTTTTTTGGTCATGTACGTGCTCGGTGTGAGGTGCATGGCGTTCGTCAAAAGACTATTAGTAAGTGAAACATATATGACGCTCGACAGATGTGTACTGCTGCTGAGGTTGATCAAAAACCAAAACTGGACGGGGGTAAAAGCGGGCGATTTCAAAATTATTGAGATTTTCAACGCAGAGAAAATTCAGCAGAAAAAAAACTTCGGTGTTTTAAATGCACACAGCTCGTCGTGTCATGCGTTTCCTGAGTCCTGACATGTTTGTCATACAACTAGGATACCAGCCAGGCAATCGGGCAATGTGGGTCATGCTAGGTGCTACACCGAGACATAGTACAGCGAGACGGGAGGCAGTTTAGGCCTGGCTCTGTTGCTCTTGCCCGTTGCGATTACCTGCTGCTGAGAGGTTCCCACGGACAATTAACTAGCTAGGTATGACAATATCTGGTACCAAAATTCTCCCGGGTAGACGGACCGAGGGAGGCAGTTTTGTCGTCACGAATGTGCTCGATATTAGGTGTACACCACCCGTCAAAGGGCTTGGTGCAACAGATGCGACGGCCGACAGATGTGTACTATTGCTGTATGTTGTAGTTGTTGCTGCTGCTGCTACTTCTTCTGCTGAGGTTGAAAACAGATGTACGGCAGAAAAGGCTTCAAAAAGTTGTTTCAGGCCGTTTCCTATGCGGTTCAATTTTTGAGCTTCAGATTTTGACCCGATGGCATTTTCAGATATGAGCTTGACAAATCGAAAGGGTCTTCCTATGCGGAAAATCAGATTCATTGTGCGTGTAGAGATTCGAGCAAACGCCGAGACCAACTGCTGTTTTTGTGATTTGGCGCCGCGAAGAGACGCGCTGGGTGCGCTGCCCTGCGCGTAGGACCCAAGCGTCCGAGCCCACGCTGACTGCCTCTAGTCTGGTGGCGAAGAGACGTGGCGAGTGCGCAAGAGTCAACCTGCCTTGGTATTTTGTGTTTCATTTCGTGACTTGACTGCTGCTGCTGCTGCTGTGCAGCTGCAGTGTAGTCTACGAGTACGTATCCACGGAGAGGCGCGTGCCGAGTGCTCTTCTCTTGGTCTCTAGGCCCGAGCCCGCGCCAGCCGACTCTAGTCTGGCCACGGAGGGACGCGCCGTCCGCGCGTCGGGCGCGAAGCAACGTCGCTATACAGCTGTATCACCATCCAACTCATCGAACGTTCTGCTGCTGTTTGCTGTCGTGGATAACATGTTGAAATATAGAGAGCATGCCATTTTTCGATTTGAAAATCTGATGACCCAAGTCGTCGGATTTTGGGCCAAAATCCGACGACTTGGGTCATCGGATTCTCAAATCGAAAAAATTCCGGTCGGATTTTGCATATTTGGACTGCATAAGCAGGGTCATTCGTTTTTGAGATCGAAAAATACAAATCTGAAGCTCGAAATCGAACCGCATAGGAAACAGCCTCAGGGTGGCGGGCTATTTACTTACGAAAAAAAATGTGAAGAAAAAACACAGAAAAAACACGGGGTTTTCCATGTAACCTACTCGGCTCGGCTAGGCGGAAAGCATTCCCTTGCTTTTTTTTAGCCAGCTCAGCGACGTGAAAGGCCCCGAGCACCGTCACGGTGCTTGGCCGAGATGCAGACATGCATTGTATTGTACCCACGGCCCCCTTGCTTGCCCTGCAGCCGAAAAGGCAAGAAAAAACCCTCGGCCGCCGGACAGCAGCATGCCAAAAGAAAAGAGGACATCTTCTACATATACATATGTTACTCTGTGGGTGCTGGTGCGTTTTTGCTCGTCCACCCGCGATTTTTTTTTTGTCGTCCTTTTTTTTCGTCGAATCGAATCGAGTCGAATAAAAAATCGAATGGAAGGGAATGTTTCGAATGTGCACATTCTCGTCCGTCCGCGCTTTTTTTGTTTTGTTTTCGGCGAACCGAACCGAACCGAACCGAACCGAACCGAACCGAACCGAACCGAACCGAACCGAACCGAACCGAACCGAATTCCCGCACGTGTGCAGGAACGACAAGCGGCCGTGGAGGCCCGGGAGGCGGCAGCGGCAGCGTTGGTGGCGGCGGTGGCGCCCATCCCTAACGGAGCGGGTCCCGTCATCGGGATGGAAGACGGAGAGGGGGAGGGGACGGGGGCGCAGGAGAGGAAGGAGGGAGGGAGTGTGTCGCCGTCAACCCCATAGTCCCGAGACAACTTACGATAGGCACTCGTACGTTCGTTTTTTTTACTTCTCTCGCCTTTTTTTTTTTTTTTTTTTTTTTTGTCTCGACAGTCTCGGGAGTTTCAGTAGCTTTAAGGTAAAGAAAAGGTAATGCTGCGTTTTTTCTTCGACCCAATCGAATTATCACACCGGGTGATGATATAACACACCCCGACGTGCTCCGTCCCGGCATTGTAGGGATGCGAGGGTCTATGGTCATACGACTACGGCCATGCATGATAATGAGTACGCCCCCCCCCCTCCCCCCCCCTCCCGTCGGACTAGTTTCAAAGCTGGGTTTTCTCGGCGATGGGGAGGGTGTACAACGCCTGGCGGTATGTGCGTCTATTGTTGTGGAGAGATGTTTCCCAACCGCCCTTTTCGATCTGTTTGACCACCATGGTTTCGAAAAGAGTCGGCTCCGAATTTCGTCCCAAGGGGGCTGGGGATGTTATTTTATTACCCGTGTGATACGGTACCACTCGAACCGGAAATATAGTCACCGTTTGATATTGACCCCAGAGTTCGAGGAGGGGTTACGTTTCGGGGGTAGTAATCGCGGGTTTCCAGTACTAGCCCATGGCAGAGGAGAGGGGGGGGGGGGGGGGGGGGGGTACTTGATATTGTGCATGGTCGTCGTAGTATGACGTTAGACCCTCGCATCCCTGCAATGCCGGGAGGGAGCACGTTGGTTTTTTTTTCACCGGCCAGACAGGCACTGCTTGCACCAAGCGCGAAGCGAAACGTGAGGTGTTCGCCGAGTCGCATGGAGGGTGAGCTGATTTTCTTGCGTATGGATGACGGCGTCAATGAGTTGATGTAGTTTCCGGTGTGGCCACTTCCAGCGACAGCAACGGGTCTACTATGTGGCTGCCTCGTGGGTGCCTTACCGTACCGGTAAACCCTACGTCGTACGATCATTCCCCTTGAACAGAGTGAAGGTTCTTCACCCCACACAAATGACCTAACTTGATCGCCAGCTGTGACAGACCGCCATAAAAAAAGCGACACCCTGGTTGTCTAGCTCACGCAGTGAGCGCGGCATGGTATACAGTGCCGTTGCCAGCCGACGCCAATCAACCTCTATACGTAAGGAGGGAAAATACGTTTGGTCTGTCATCGCCGACGATACGTGATAGGAACGGTTACCCACGACGTATAATGTGACCGGAAGCGTTACCGACGACGCATTATACCACAGGCACCGTCATCGACGGCATATTATGTGACAGGAACCATGACCGACGGCATATGATACGACAGGAACCGTTTCCGACGACATATATATGGCAGGAACCGTTACCGACGACATATGTTATGACAGAAACCGTTACCGACGGCATGTTGTATGACAGGCGTCGTTATCGACGACATAGGGCACCGTTCGTTTCCTCTCGCGCTTGTTGTCGCCGATTTCGTTGGTGTCAGACGGGGGAGGGGGAGGGCGACAGGGAATGAAGGCGGGGAAGAGCGGAGGGATGAGAAAAAGGGAAGGAAAAGTTTGTCAATCTACGTACTATAGTCTCCTCCAACGTATGACAAAGGCATCGATGTATCTATGGCGCCTCGTTGTCTCCAGCTTTACTTCACTTTCATGTTCTTTATCTTGTTACTTTTCTGTTTTCTTTCTGATAGTTCACCCTCGAAAGTCAAGGGGGACGATGGGGGGGCTGAAGAGCGGGGTGGACACAGGGGGAGGGAGGAAGGGGAGAGAGGGGGGGCAAGATTTTTCTATGGAGGCTCGAGTGCGAGAGAGAGGGCCTGTGAGGCATAAGGTAGAGAGATAAAGTTGCGCGTCAGCGGTAGTTTGCTTTGTGTTGGAGGTGTTCGTGTGTCACGCAGCGAAACACAGATGTAATTTAATGTGGCGTGGCAAGAGGGGAGAAGGTGCGGCGAGGGGGGGATGAGGGGCGTGTGTGTAGAGGGAGGGTGCAGGGGGGTTGAAGTTGAGGCCATCTGAGCATTGTCTTCCAGGGCACATGTTTTGCCTAGGGAGACATTTTGTGTTTTCCTGTGGCGAGGCGCTCTTACCCACTACACTACAACGTATTACTATTTTTTATGAACAATATCACCAAAAAAACGTTGGTCGTGAGCCGCGTTTATTGCGTGCGAGTATGTGCAATCAAGGCGACACCAACCGTTGGCGGGCGGTGGGGGGGGAGGGGAGCAGGCGCACTGCCTTTTTTTTTTTTTTTTCGTTTCATTTCGTTTGGTAGCCACAGGCTATTGCTGCGGGAAGGCTTGTTTTTTTTTCTTGTTCGAATTTCGTATTTGGTGGGCGCTGGTTGAATGTAGCATGTACGTATTTTTGTGCTTGGGTGATGGATATCGGATCAGGATTTACGATATATCGTTCGATATATTGTTGAGGATTTGCGATACAAAATCGTTCGATAAATCGTTGTATTTATCGTGATCGTTCCGTCGTTATCGTCAATGTCGTCGTGGTCGTTTTAGTTTTCGTTGATTGTTGTTGTCGTTAATGTCGTCGTCGTTGCGGTCGTTTTCGTTATCGTCATGGAAGGCATTACTTCGTCTCTAGTCGAATCGGCTTGATTTTGGTCCATCATGGTATCAATAGTGGGTTTTTGGGCTACTGTATGTAACAGGAAGTACCTGGCGACGCATGAAAAATGACCGCGCATTTGATGGCCGAGCATTCGGTAGTCGTGCATTAGAAATACTGATACGCAAGCGATTTTAGAGAAAAGCAATCGCGAAACAAACATCGGTTCGTCCAATGCCTTGTTACCACAGGGACTTAGGGAGAGGCGGGGGGGGGGGGGGGGGGGGGGGGGCAGGGTACCCCCCCCCCCCGTCCCCGTCCCCCTCCCCGTGCTGTCTCACTGTCCTTTTTTGTTTGTTTTGCTTGTGGGAGGTTTTGCTGCGGTTTCTTGTGGGTTGTGGATATTTTCTTCACAAAAAAAAAAGGATTTGATAAACTATACAAAGAAAGAACCACGTTGTCGTAGGAAGGGTACGTACATACATCCGCTGAGCAATAAGGCAATGTACACCCCCTGACTTATTATGCTGTCAGATTGTGCCCCCCCCTCGTTGAAGGATATGGTAGTCTACGTGCACCGAATGGTTACACGCTGAGCGTCTTTTGTGAAATCATCCTTCTGCTAACCCTGGTGGTACAGCAGTGTCGACACAGGGGAGGCACAGGCCTACCAGTTATGGTAAACCCCTCGCATCGGATCCTACAAGATTACACATCTCGGACAGATTATGATCTTTTCTCGGTTTGTAAAACTGAGTATCTGTCCTGGAAAATGCTGAAATGTCTGTCTGTCCGCATGCCTTTTATTTCCGGATTTTTACATTTATTCGTTCTAGTGATCGATATACTAGTTCGATACAGATGACCTTTCATGCGACGTGTTCGACTCTTACGGCAGACCTTATATACTGAAACGAATGCTTTTCATCGAGGGCAGTACCAAAATATATTTCATTTACTATTGATAGATATATTTTATCTACTATATATAATCTACAGCAGTAGTACCTCCCCTGCGGTTGTGAGGTTGTGCAGGATCTATCTATCTGCATAGTACAGATCCAACCCGGAAAACACTTCCTAGATCGCACAGATTATTATACAAGTCCCACCCGGCTAAATGAGCCACAACAGATCTTGCATACAAGGCCGGGATTACTATTTTGGGGGACCATAGTAAATAGGATCTACGGTACGCACGAAAACCTATGTGTTTCCCTATGTTTCCCAACAATATTTGGTCCTATTTACTATGGTCCCCCGTAATACTGTATACTCTCGACGATCTGACCCATCCACTGGACGATGATGTGGCGGCTATGATCGACTACCTCGAACGCCTCGACGAGGCTACACTAGCCTTGTTCTTGGATGATCCCTCTACATTCCGACCGGCCACGACAAGTCCTCCGGCTAGTTGTACATCCCACACCAACGACGGACAAACAGATACCGGCTCCATCCGCCCTCTACCTTTTCTGCCGCCCAATGAGAACAACAATTGCTTCTTCAACGCCGCCATCGCCTCCGCTATATTAGCTGCTTGGGAAGGACACCCTCTCCCGAACCCAACCATGGCAACACCAGGTGGAGCCATCTTCTCCACTCTTGCGGCTGTGCGTGCCTGCATGTTCGACGGCAAGCCTATCCAACGCGCCCTCTTGATAAGTTCTTTGCTTGTTTTGTTATTATCTACATCTCGTCGTACTAATACCCCCCAATACTTACCGACGCCTGCAGTACCCATATATATATACTACGTTGTGCTTTCAAGTGTCTTCTAAACGTTTTATTGTATCATTCCGTGCGGTATGCGTCGCATTCTTTTGCGGAATGCCGGATTCTTTGGCTCAAGCACGTGATAAGATCCTTGGCAGTAGCGGCCTACCGGGCACAGGATCCGTATTGGGAACGCCGGGCGCCATACACGAAGCGATCACCCTTCGACCTGATGATCAACTCCACCCCAACAGCGGATGGCCAGGTGACGTCGTAGAAACGGCATGCTTGTATCATGTACACTCGGACGGCTATCGGCTTCAACGGACACTCTAAACTTCCGATTTCCAGAGGACCATGGCCATATCGAGATAACCGCATCCCAATGTGCACGATGACGAGATCCTGCACCAGTCTTGATTCCGCACGGACCACCCCAGTCACTCCAGGATGTAGTCAATATCTTGTTCCTGACCGGAGCCGCCTCCGACTTCTCATTTCCTGGACCTGCTCCGTGCCCTCCCTGCGACGAGAGCTGCGCCCGGCACGTCAGCACATCCATATGGTCGGTTCTACCTTGGAGTGCGGACAACGCCCCAGATCGCGTTTTCTTTCGCGTCTGCACGTGTAGACATCTACGAGGACGCCGGAGAGCCGCCGACGCCGTCACCCATTTTGATGATAGGCGTTGAGTACTGCCTCGTAGCTGTCATCTACTCCATTCGAACCAATTCAAGACCCAGTTGCGTTCCAGAGGGCGGTGGTTGAAGTACGATTGTATTCTTGGCGGGAGTACCACGTCTTGCGACGATTTCGACAATTACTGGTATCATGGTTGCCAGCATATGTGTGTCTACCTTCGATGACCTTGCCTTTTCCCCAGGCACAAACGACAGCATACCGTAGTGCTAGCTACCATGAGCGCGCAAGCCAAGAACGCTCGGAGATAACCGAGGCAACTAGACAAGGACCGATCATGCCCCCGCCTTACCGAAGTCCTGGCCAATACGACGTGGGGAGCGCAGCTGTGCCCTGCCGATTCCTACGTACCGTTGCCTTGAGCGTCTCACGTGTTCTTCACATGTGTGTTGAAACGTTTTGATTTTTCGTGTAATGTTGCTTCTCGAATAGGACTGCCTGCCTTCTTCACTCCCTCTTTTTGCTAGAACGTATTTGGCAGAAATGTTGCACGGCGCGTCCAGCCCTTCGAGTTCTGCGCAGCTACATTTATATTATCTGTTTGGTCGACAGAGTGTTGTTTACGGGGTGCATGTATGTAACGATCATCGGCGAAAAGTCTACTTGTATGCCTTTTGTCATCTTGGACTTTACAGCGGCCTTTTATTTGGTATCTCGGTGTGTTCGCGACACGTCGAGGTCGTCGCAATCTGCGCGATGCCACTGTGATATTATTTGTTGGTTTTTCGCTTCGAAATAGCGGTAACAGCAGCATCTGCAAACAACTAATATTCTACGTAGCAAGTATCTACATCGCGAGAGAATTTCCATACCTCCGTCCAGCCTTTTATTGTATGGTAACACCTAGGGAACAGCAGGGTAACCCTTGCCCTGCTCTACACACAGTTTACTATGGTCCCCCCCGTAATACTGTAGATCTGCCTGAACCTTTTGAAGGACCGCACTCCCGTGTGGGGGACAATCTACATATAATTTGAGTGGTTTAATCCCAAAAATGGGACTGCAGTCTAAATATGGTGAAAAGGAGGAATCGGCGATCGTACAACATACGTAAGTAATACTGATGTAGTGCTACAGTAATAGCTGTGCGCTCTCAGTCCGGCGCCTTGTCTATTCACCCCCCCGCCCTTTGCCGCCGCGCGCCGTACGGGCGCCCTCTCGGACCTCTCTGTTGACACCCCTTTAGAGCTGCGCTCACGTCTTTTGGGGGTTGGGGGGCAGAAATACTTGGAAATAAACTGGGATTTTTTTTTTCGTTTAAAGACTTCCACAAATTATCGAACAGATCCTCGACTCCCACTTGATAATATATTAGAACAGTAGATCCTTCAGGGGAGATACGATAGTAAGTGATATGAGTGGAGTACTCATGGGCTTTAGATATAGATAATATGTTGCAGTCTTGTAGTCTCGCGAATACGAGAATAATCACAAGAATGGATTAACCCGGCGGATATTCCGTTAGTCGAGAGTAACGCTCTTTTAGGAATGTTCCCTAGGGCGGATAACCCGTTAGACGAGAGTAATGTTCCTTATCGCAAATAGGACCACGAAGTGAGAAGTTCTTATATTAGCAGAAGAACGATCGGTAGCCATAGGAAAGTTCTGTAGGATTATATCAGATAAGAGGAACTTAGGAGAGCTTGTGGCGTGGGGTGGGACGGGTATATCTGGGCGTCGAGTCCCTCCCCCGTACCTCTCACCTCTCTACCAGAGCACCTCCTCAGCTCTCGCCGTCAATAAGAAGATCTACAGTAAACTAGAAGAAGCGAAGCACTGCTTTCCAGCTGCCAGAACCACCTGCGTCCCATACCCTTACCCTTACCATACCTGCGGGCCCCGCTTCACATCTGGTGTCGTCGGCATTCTGCTCCTGCCGTCGACGCCAGATGTGATACGGAGCCCGCTCTTGGGTAGTGGTAAGGGTAGTGGCAAGGGACGCAGGTTGTTCTGGCAGCTGGAAAGCAGTGCTTCGCTTCTTCTGATTTAGATCTTCTGATTGATGGCGAGAGCTGAGGAGGTGCTCTGGTAGAGAAGTGAGAGGTAGGGGGGCGGGACTCGACGCCCAGATATACTCGTCCCACCCCACGCCACAAGCTCTCCTAAATTCCTCTTATCTGATGTACTCCAACAGAACTTTCCTATGGCTACCGATCGTTCTTCTGCTAATATAAGAACTTCTCACTTCGTAGTCCTATCTGCATCAAGGAACATTCCTAAAATAACGATACTCTCGACTAACGGAATATCCGCCGGGTTAATCCATTCTTTGGATTATTCTCGTATTCGTGGAACTACAAGACTGCGACGTATTATCTATATCTATAGCCCATGAATACTCTACTCATATCACACTCTGCTTTGAGTTCTGTCTATCTCTCCTTTAGTCTGCCTTTTAGTGGTTGTTCTCAGCGAACACCCCCTCTTCGTAGTGTTTGGGTCTTATTACGAAGCGTGGGGGATCTATAGCCTCCATTCCTTTTTTCGAATCGCCGCATCTTCGACCACCTTTTTCCTGGCCGTTTGGAATGAACTTGGTCATCACCCTCCGACCATCTTGTGGTCTGCATATTCCACTATTCAGGGTGGGCTAATGTGATATGAGTGGAGTACTCATGGGCTATAGATATAATAGATAATATGTTGCAGTCTTGTAGTCTCGCGAATACGAGAATAATCACAAGAATGGATTAACCCGGCGGATATTCCGTTAGTCGAGAGTAACGTTCTTTTAGGAATGTTCCCTAGGGCGGATAACCCATTGGACCAGAGTAATGTTCCTTATCGCAGATAGGACCACGAAGTGAGAAGTTCTTATATTAGCAGAAGAACGATCGGTAGCCATAGGAAAGTTCTGCAGGATTACATTAGATAAGAGGAACTTAGGAGAGCTTGTGGCGTGGGGTGGGACAAGTATATCTGGGCGTCGAGTCCCTCCCCCCTACCTCTCACCTCTCTACCAGAGCACCTCCTCAGCTCTCGCCACCAATAAGAAGATCTACAGTAAGCCAGAAGAAGCGAAGCACTGCTTTCCAGCTGCCAGAACCACCTGCGTCCCTTACCCTTACCCTTACCACACCTGCGGGCCCCGCTTCACAAGTAGCAGCAGTAAGTAGTAAAAGAGTCCTGCTCTGTATGTGATTTATAGGTAATGTTGCCGGGTGGGAGCCGTATAATAGTCTGCAGGATCTACTGTGGTGCTGTACGTGGGACATGTTTCCTGGGCTTGATTTGTACTAACTACAGTAACTCGACAGCTATAAACAGATTCTGATCCTGCACAATATTCCATAACGGCAGGTTTTATAAGAAGGAAATATTGTTGTTGTATACAGCAGTAGCTAGATCGTGATCTGTCTTACTTCGCATTGTGTATGTGGTTGTCCTCGGGATTAACGTATTTACTTGTACCATAGGGTTCTTTGCCGAACATCGAATGTCCAGGCAGTCAGCGTGTATGTACACGTATCAAAGCAAGCAAACAGTCTCGCGAGCTTGCGAGTCTCCGCGGCTCGTAGGTGCGAGAGAATGAAACGCTTCCCAGCCGGTGTCTGGGCGATCGATCCACTCATCACCTCATCATAATGGTCAGACGATGACCCTCTTTCGCTCTTCTTCTTATCGACGAGGCTCTCCGGAGAGGTCTGGGATCTGATATCTGGGATCTGAGGTTTGTCCAGGCCGAGCGTTAAGATCAGAGATCTGAGAGTTCTCTGAGAGTTCTCTGAGTTATGAGTACGAGGTCTGAAATCTGTCCTCTGTAAAACCTCAAATCTCGATGGAAATGTGCGGTTGGTCGTAGTCGTAGCAAGTACGTGCCAACAATCCAACAATCAAACCTCGTACCAGTATAAGATACAGCTCTGGGCTAAAATGTAAGGAGCGCTTGAAAACTAGTACGCAGATCGGACGTTCCTTATATTTACGTCCAGAGTGGCGTGATCGTATGATCGCAAGAAGTACTACTAATATCACTATTACTATTACTATTACTATATAGACGAGGCGTATTACGCAGCTTGCAAAGTTGGGTATCAACTATTTAATCAGTCGAACTCACAGCTGACGCATTTCAAAATTTATAAAAAAAAATTGCAAAGGTTTCAACATGTTGCAACATCGTATCAATATCCCTTGTTCGGGTTATATAGTATCAGTGCGCAGAATGATTAGTTAAAATTGTCCTGTTGACCCGGGCAGCATCCAGGGGAGCCGCTGGCCTATATCTTTGACAAGGCATCACATATAGAATACGCGCGCTCGGTTTATCACAATAATCGTAAAATTAGGTAAAAATGGAATATAGACGAGGCGTATTACGCAGCTTGCAAAGTTGAGTATCATCTATTTAATCAGTCGAACTCACAGCTGACGTATTGCTGTGAGTTCGACTGATTAAATAGTTGATACTCAACTTTGCAAGCTGCGTAATACGCCTCGTCTGTATTCCATTTTTACCTAATTTTACAATTATTGTGATAAACCGAGCGCGCGTATTCTATATGTGATTCCTTGTCAAAGATATAGGCCAGCGGCTCCTCTGGATGCTGCCCGTATTTCAAAATTTATAAAAAAAATAATAATAATATTAATACAACAGAGATAACCTATGCGGCGCAATATGTATCGTTTCGTCGTTTAGACCGCGTTTGTGATGCCGTGATGCTGTATTGCTGTGTGCCCTGACGACGGTGCGCTGTGAGCCATGATCCGTGAGTCGTGAGTCGCGTGTCGTGTGCCATGGGCTGCGAACCGCGTGCTCCTGTGATGTGTACTGGCGTGTCGGCGTCCTTTGTGCTGTTGAACTGTTAGCTAGGTGCTGATACGCCGTGAGCTGTGAGTGGAGTGAGTGGAGAGAGCTGTGAGCCGGATCGAGCACCTCGCCGCATGATACCTGCCCTAGCGAGGCCACACCTCTTCATTCGACGACGGTACAGGAAGTAGCATGTACGTGTGGGATCACCGAAATCGGCGTCATAGAGCCCTTGCCCGGAAGCTCCCGAGACCCCCCGCAAATGCCACGGCGTCTCTTACCCGAGAGGGTCAGAAGCACGAAGCAGGGTGAGAAAGTCAGCCTACGCGGTTGGGCCGCATGTGTTTTCTCTTTCTTCGCGACCCTGCGACACATACATGAATGTCAGACGCACGTCGTTCGTACACGCACATACGTATACTGCAGTTCGCTACTTGTTGCATGCAACAAAGGACTAATATATCTACGGACGGTAGAACTCGTTGTCACCACAGCGATGAGACGAGCTGTAGATCCTAAACAAGAGGTAGACACGCATCTGCCGGACCCCGAGATGACGATGGATTTGGTGTTTTCGACCGTCCACGCACGAGAAGCGTGAATATCCAGCAGTACGGGTGGGATCGTGTTGTTGTGCAACTCCTTGCGCTGTAACTCGGACACCAATTTGTAGCATTCCCCAATCGCGCAGTGACCGTTGTTGTGATCGTCAGTGTTTGTTGTCAAGTTTCCTCTCTTGAGTCTATCACCGGTGACACGTGAGTGGCCAACAAAAAAAGAGTGGGGGGGATAGAGAGATGTTTGGTGCAGGTATTATGCTTGGTCGGACAACGCATGACGTCACAGGCAGCACCAGAAGGCATATCGACCAATTGCACGATGGTGATACGTATGCAGCACGAAGAAGTAGTGATGTGGTGCCCATTTTAAGACCGGCCAAGAGTAGAGATAATCCTACTTGAAGGAAAATCCGCGTGTCAAGAGAAAAAACAATATGGAATTGTTATACGAGTATCGATAGTTTTTTTTCTCGAAAACTCATACTGGTACCAGGTATTGTCTCAAGCACTGTGTGACACTTCAACCGCACGTACTGCTATCAATATCGTGTAACGACCGAAAAATGAAGAAGACAAGTACGTGCGGTCTTATTGTGTTGACCGTCTCGGAAGTGCGTGCGTGCCGCACTACAGGACGTACAAGTACATACCATCATCATGCTGCTGAACAAAGTTGTGTCGTTAATCTCCCCGTACGCTGCACATCGATCGTCCGCATTTGCAACCGCGACAGCCGAGGCTACGTCGTAGTGTGGCCGATTCTGCTCGCTGCAATCAGTAGTTAGTCATATTAATAGTTGTGGTGGGCGCTTTTTTTTCCCCCCTCCCAGGTTCGAAAGGGTTAATTTTGAGTGATTCGCGTGCAACTGGCCGGCCAGCTTGAGACGGCCCCGGTGCGCGCGTCACAAATACCACCAAGAGGTTTGAGTTCGCACTGGGGTGCGTGCAATCGTGTTTTCAGTGCTCGGGTTTTTCAGAACGAAAAGATCCCCAATTTCCGATCAAGGTGTTTTCGAGAAATATCCGGTCGAGATGAGCCTTTCGCAATTACGATCTTCGACTTGAGCGCTCTTACCGCTGTCGAGAAAGCGAGATGTGAAAAACGATCGCACCTAACCCTGTGCGAACTCAAAACTCTACCATTCTGCCCGACCTACAGTAGTACTTGAAAAACCCAACTTCTCCTTCTTTCTCTCTCTCTTGCGATATTTGGATGAACATTCTAGACTCTTGGGGAATTTGGACCCAAGAGGACTCCGGCGGGCGGACTCTACAGGTCTGCCAGACACCCTGCAGACCATGAAGCATTTGGTATCCGGTAGCTACATGTAACCCAGAGCGCGCGGTTTCTCTATCTGGGTACATAGCCCCCGTGCATCCTTCCAGACTCGCGGTCTTGCATCTCCCTTTGTGGCAGACCAATACCCCTGTAGGGGCGGTGCCTTATTGTTTTGTTTTGTGGGCCCCTCGCAAGAGGGGAGCTCAATATCGCACCCGAAAGATGCCCTCAAAGAACGTTGTTCGCTCTCACCAGACCACCATCGCCATACCCAAGTCCTAAAACAAAGATATTACGTGACGAAGTGCATGTAATATGCTGACCGGTATACTAATAGTTGCTCATTCGGGGAGCTCAACCTGTCAAAAGGTATTATTATTATTATTCCTGCCTTCCGACAATATAGCGTAGATGCCGTTCCTATATAAACCGAATATCCTTCCGAAAAATCAGTAGTATCCCTCATACGCTTCTCTGCCTGCCGTTTCCCAATTGAGCTAAAAAACAGTGATACCCCTATGTTTTCCGTGGTATTGCTCGGCATTCAGGCTCGTGGAGGAAGAAACATGGCGCCAGAGACTCGAGGACACAGAAGTCAACATCAAGCTGGAGGATGTGCGCCGGCTCATCATGGAGTACATGGTGCGCTGTGAACCCTCTTGAAGGGACTTCAGACGCGGGAGGGGGGGGGGGGGGGGGTGTACTCGTTATCATGCATGGCCGTAGTCGTACAACCATAGACCCTCGCATCCATCCCTACAACGACGGGACTTACGTGCTTATAGTAAGGGGGGAAATTGACGGTAAACACGTGGACGATTACCGCAACGTCCGCTGCGTCATTGGGGCATCTTGGTGTCCGAGTTACAATGGTTGAATGCGAGGAGAAATCGTATTGCACGGGCGGAAACATGATGACCCTGCCCGTGCCACCGCTGGGCGCCCAAGCTGCTTGTACACGGATTGGATAACACAAATAAAAAAACGTTTTCTTGGTCGCTATCTCGGGGGTCTCAAGAGGGTTAGTTAACCTCTTTAGGACTGCAGTCCCGTTTCGGGGACAAAATTCCTTGTAAGTAGAGTGGTTTGTCCCCAAAACGGGACTGCGGTTCTAGAAGGGGTTGAGCCCTTTCCCCGCCGACAGCGTTTGCGCCCGTGAATGTTTTTCGTTGAGAGAAAAGAAAGTTGAGTTGTACTCTCGGTGTTCGAGATGATTGCAGGCAACGGACGATCTTGGGGGGTACGTGGAGAAGACGGCCGTTTTCCTTCCTGATGCATTCCACGCTCGGCAGTGTGCCTGCCCTTCTGCCACGCGCATGCGAGCATTTGATGATAAGTTTTCTCTGTTGTGTCCATTGTGCACCAGTCGATACATCTGTTCTGGAAACCGCCACAGTCTCTCCACCGGCGTTGATGCTATCAAGCAGACGTTATGCGACAAAAACACACCCCGTTCGTAAGCTTGAAAATCATGCTTTTTGAGTACTGTACAGCAGAGCAGACACTTCTGCGCATTCGTGTATGTTGCTCGAGCTCCCTTGCCTGTGCGTGTGTAGGGTTGCGGCGGAGTGTGCGCGATGTTCTGGCTTGCACGGGAAGAAAAATATGTTACTTTTCGAAAAGCCTCTTCAATACCGTCCGTCTTTATGTGGGGGGTCCTTCCTGCGTTTGAGGAACCCCCGTGACTGAGTGCGGTCGATTTCTGTCTCGTGAGCCGTAAAAACACTGTAAAATGTGACGAGAGACGCGTATAGTTCTTTCTGCTGCCACCTTAACAAAGATTCTACTGGTACGACGAAACCGGTCTTTTCGGGCACGTTAACGCCTCTTTATTCGTTGGTATACTAGTTTTGGTGTAGTACCGCGTCCCTTCAGGGTCCACCTACCTCTGTCTCCCCTGCAGCATCTTTTACTTCCTAAGGAACAAGCATCATGAGGAGCGGGGCGGTATTGTTGCTCTTCCTGCGATGACAACTAGCACTAAATCTGCACAATGCGGCTTGGATTAAACTCTACCTTTGTACGTGCGTACGGTGTCGGTGGCTTCTGCTCGTATTTTTGCAAAGGACGACTCTGCAGGCAAGCAGGAGCTCTACGAGGTCGTGGAAAATTTGCGGCACTGGAAGGAGAACTGCGCCGCGTTCGGCTACGATTCTGACGGGGAACAGTTGTCCGAGGAAGCAACTCAGGGGTCAACAGAGGGTGTGGATGCGGACGGGGCTTCAGGAAGCGAGCGCAAAGAGAAAGAGGTGGGGTGCAGCAGCATATATGGCCGAGTTGTGTGCAGCTTCTGACGCAGGAAACGTAAAACGGAGTATTTATTCGTGGTGGTGTACAGTGATGGGATCCTGTAGACTCCACGGCTACAGTATTGCGACACTATCCTCGAGAGACCTTGAGGATAGGGTATATCGAATACCTCGATAGGGTTTAGTGTAGCGATCGCCGCTGAAACGCGATTTTGTGATCCATTTATAGAGATATCCCCCGCGATTTGAGCCTGGCGTCCTCCTAAAGTATTTTATTTTCCCAACCCGCTATTGTCTTCACCCATACTTTCTCTCCTCTTACTAGTCGTAACTCAGATCCGGGGTCATAAACCAGGCTCTCCTCCCTCCTCCCCATTAAAGTCTTGCCTTGCTAGGTAGGGTTTAGTGCAGCGATCGCCGCTGAAACACTATTTTGTGATCCAATGTTTTAGAGATATCCCCCGCGATTTGAGCCTGACGTCCACCTTAAGTATTTTATTTTCCCATCCCGCTGTTGTCTTCGCCCATACTTTCTCTCCTCTTGCTAGTCGTAACTCAGATTATGCGTCACATAACAGGATCTTTATTCTCCCTCCTGCCCACGACGATTCTTTTTGCCTTGCGTTTTGGTTGGGAGAATACTTCGGCCCTTCCTTCCCTCCTTGAGTAATTACGATTCATGGATCTACACCGTCTACCTCTTATGTTAGCCGGGGAGCTCTGCACCAAAAAATAGGTTTAAAACCAACGTATGTCCATCGACCTACACAATAAACTACTCTTTTTTTCTGTGTCCGGCATAGAGTTGTGCTTCGAAGAACCTCTCGACGCTCCTGCCGGCACAACAAACGAATACTTCGTACATAAACACCACCTATACCTCACATGGGTGGTACTGGGCCAACTCGAAAAACACTTCACCGAGTGTTTGGACACACCCTTGATGTCTTACCCACTCACCCACTCGCGTTGTATTGCGACGGGATCCGACGAGGTGTAGGGATATACGTTTTTCCTTCCTAAAAACGATTGTCGACCGAACGAATCGCCCCTGAAAAATCGTCCTGTTGACACTGGTAGTAAGCATCCAGGGGAGTGAGTGACCGGCCTGTATCCTTCACCGAGGAATTCCTGAAAAACACACACGGCCGACGTATCACACATCTTGACAAATACCATGGCTGTTCACGGGTTGCGTGAAACCTATCGAGTCAGGTCAGGTCGGGTCGGGTGGGGTCGGTCAAGGGTAACCCGACTCGACCCGACCCGACCCGATCCGACCCGACCCAACCCGTGATATTTTTAAAACTTCCTGCCCCGACCTGCGGACCGGGTGATGACTCGTGGAGAGCCCAAATACGAGTTTCGACCATCCCATCGGCCGAATTCACGGCAGCTAACGTACGTATCTGTTTCTGGTAAATATTTGTTTTAAAAGCCAATCTTGAACTGCTCAAATTAACACCTACCAGTATATATTTTTATTTTCTTCCTGTGGCACAAACTCACGGAATGATTTTTCCACGGACGGACGCGCGCGCGCGTGCGTGGCTTGGGACAGAGGCGGAGAGCCGAGCGAGGAGAGAATTCCCGGCGGAGGAAGGCCCGAGAGGTGTTCGATATGTTCGACGCCGACGGCAGCCGCACGATATCCATCACCGAGATGAAGGTGAGGAGGAAAGAGAGGTCTGGAAGTCGTGAGCCGTCCGTTCTACGGTTCCTAGGGGTCGACGTAACAATGTTTGAAAAAAAAGCCAGCAATGTTTACGGCTATCGCGCCCGTGTACGCAGTGTTTATCACTTGGTGAAGCTTCGACGATTCAAGCGTGACAATCAACACTGCGTACGTGAGAGTTATTCGTTACATATTTCATCTCGAGAACTCACCCAGGAGCTTCAGAGTCAGGGTTGAGGGGTGAGGCATAAACTCAAGGATATTTTAATCGTTTTGTCGCACGACGCAGTCTCTCTCACGCTGACTTCAAGATAAAAACAAAATCGGAATCAAAAAGAAAGCACAACGCCAAGAAGAAGGCGAGGTAAGGAAGTCTTGAAGAAGAAGAAGAAGCTGTCACGGTTGCCGTGCCGAAACGCGCAGTGGTGTTGACGTCAAATATGTCATTGAACACAAACAGGAACTCTGCAGCTACTGCCGTGCCGTGCCTAGCCTCGCCGCGCCTCGTCGCACCGCAACCACGCGGAGCTTCAGTAGTAGTGTTTTTACAGCCTTTGTCCTAGCTGCAACAACGTCAACACCTCACTGCATCTTCATCTCCAAAAAACTGACAGCAGGTCGGGGGCAGGGCTAGAGCCAGGGTTGGGATTCATACGGTCAAGGATTGTTCAACCACATGTTGTCGAAGCTGGGCTACAGAAAGGGTACAAACAGCCTTCCGATGCCCGTACTGACTACCCGTGGGCTACGGTGATGAGACATGATGATCGATCGGGCTACGCGCCACAATTGACCGCGGTCGTTTTCGATTTTACGTTGCGGGCGGGGGACGGGAAGGCAACGCCCCCCGCCCCCCCCCCCATCTTCTTGACTCTCTTTGGCTGCATCCTACTGAGAACCGCTTGTGAGGCGGACTTTTTTGCATGTATGGATAACAGCTTCGACCGACTTGACTTGTTTTCTGACGTGTCCACTTCCAGACACAGCAATGCTTTTACGTTATACCTGCCTTGTGGGTGCCTTACCATACACACACTACGTGATACGATAATTCCCCTCGTGCGGAGTAAAGGGTCTCCAGCGGGCATAAATAATCCAACTTCACCGCCTGCCTTGTGGGTGCCTCACCATCAACCAGATACACAGCACGTGATGCGATAATTTCCCTTGTGCGGAGTAGAGGGTCTCCAGCCCGCACAAATGATCCAACTCGACCGCCAGTTGCGCCGACCGACAAAAACAAACAAACTTTATACACCCTGGTTGTCTACAGTAACTCACGTACCTGTGAGAGGCGTGTTTTACAGGGTTGTTACCAACTGACGCCAACCCAACCCACATATAATACATATATACATATAAGGGCCGACGGGGGCATAGTAATCAGAACCCGACGATTGATCCAAACACCAGGTATCCCTCCATGTTTACATAAGTATATTTGGCTCCGAGTCCTATGTTCTCCCCTAATAGTTGGGTGGTGAATTAAGGCGGCTGACGTTTTTTTTTTTTCGTCTTAATTCATATTGGTATACCTGGTAGCACAAAATTCGAGCCCCAGTCGCGCCAGCCAGATAAAAAAAACGCAGAAACCCGAAAAATGGCCGCACGTAACTCACAGCAGTAACTACAGCAGTAACTACAGCAGTAACTACAGCAGTAACTGCAGCAGTAACTGCAACTGTACAACATAGCCAAACACCAGCGAGGTTTGCGACTTCTAGCCAGCCAACTCACAGACGAGCCTGCTCTTTGCTCCGTGCTTCCTCGAGCAGGCGCTGCTGGAAGAGATGTGCATCCCACTGAACCGACAGCAGCTCAAGAAACTGATGACGGACATCGACACCGACGGAAGCGGGGAGGTCGACTTCGACGAGGCAAGACAAACGATTGTGCCTTCTAAGGCGTGTGGCTACAGGATTAAGAACCTGTCTCTGAAGAGAATGCACCGACGCCGCACAGGTGGCCGGGACTATCCCCCCCCCCTGCATATTGTAGGCGTGAGTAAATCCTACACTTCTTTAGCAAGCCCAACAGGGTGCCGGCAACATCTCAGTTCGGTACGCCTGATCGTGCGCTATAGTCCACTGTTCAATATCTCCACAAGTATTGATCGTCACTCGCCCACATTATGCAAGGGAGGGGTCCCGCCCACCTGTGTGCAGCATCGACGCTCAGATATTGATTTTAGGGAACGAAAATGGTTGGCAGTGTGGTCTCTGATGGTTGGCTGACTGACCGCTGCCAAGTGCTCCCGGAGCAGAGTAGGGACACCGTTCACCTACGTGGTGCTTTTACTGTCGGCCGGGAACTTCGAAGGGAAACAAAAACCGTGTTTAGCTCCTGGCCCGATCATCTGCCGAAGGTTAGCGTCGTTTCGTCCTAGGATGGATGCCTATACGCGTGCAGTGTGGTGCTCGGCGCGCCCGCCACAAAAAAATCCCTTTCCCCCCGGTAATCTCGAGCCTAATTCTTAGAGACCTGTTATTCGGCCGGACTTCACGGCTACCGCTATGAACCATTTCAGTTAGGAATTATCATACAAACGGTCCTTGCGTCTAGGTACATAGTGGCAGCTAACAGTGTGCGAAAACGGTGCGCAGGAATACCGAGATCCCTTCCAATACGTTTTTTTCCGTATCGCAGGGTCCCTTGAAAGAGGCAACCTACCTACTGTACAGCTGATTCCAGTTTTTTTTTAGTTGAGAGGAAAAGTACAGGCAAGTATTAATAGCTGGATTTACAGTGGTCTGTCTTTTTACAAATAAAACACCCCTGTAGTTGGAGCCACAAGATAAGGCAGTCAGATTTCTGAAAAGCAGAACTCCGCCGCCAAAATTGCGTTCGCAATCATTTTTATTAAGTACCGTTGCCAACTCAATGACTAGTCTGCGACGTTTGGGTTAACCAACTCACGGTCCTATATACTGATCGTGGAACCTACCTATATTGCCAGCTACTGTATTAATGTACAATCAGCTAACTCACAGCCCTATGTACTATGAATGGAACCTATCTATATAATCAACTAGTGCCGCGTTCTACGATAGAGATAGCGCATTTCCGCTAAAATGTTTTCTGAATGACGGGGTTCCTTACCCTAAAATCGACGGAATGCCAATCTTGTTCCGAAAAATGACATAGTCGCATACTTGGGCCATGGGATTATTCATCGGGATGCAATTCGATTTTTGCTGAAGTCAGTTTGCGGGTGAGGTGTGGAGCTCCTCAAGTGAAAAGCCTCAGAACACTTAGGGCGAACCTCTATCGTAGAACGCCTCTAGAAAGGTAAAATCAACCGACTCACAGCCCCACAAATCATGGAACCTACCTAGCCAACTAATACCTAGGCGGCGATTTGCAGTCAGCCCACTCACAGCCTTACTATTTACAATCATTGAACCTACCTACACAGACAATCAACGGATATCTACTCGGCGACTTACAGCCAGCCAACTCCCAGCCGTAGTACTGTAATTATGTTTTTTTGTGCCACTTCGCTCAGTTCTACCAATGGTATCAAGACAACGCGTCGGCGGCGAGGAGCGCCGACAAGACCCAGACGGTCGGGCTGTTCGCGACGAAGCTGATGAAAGGCCTGACGGGCTTCACCCTCCGCATGGAGGCCCTTCGCATCATAGTCGCGCACGCGCAGTCGCAGGTCAGACCCACACAAGGATATGGCAGGGGGGGAGACAGAGAGAAGGAGGGGCGGAGGGGAGAGGCTGTGGAGAGTGAGAGGGTTAGGAAGAGGGAGCTGCGGGGGGGGGTACTCATTTGTTGCGTGCCTTAGTCATATGACCATGGACACCGGATCTCTTTCGAGACGGGGGGGGGGGGGTGGAGTGCTCGATTTTGCGCGCTGGCCGTGTTGAGGCATGGAAAACACAATCAGCCGGCTTGACGGCCCGCCCTGGTTTTCCTCCGCTTAGCACATGCTTGACCGTAGTCGTATGACCATTAGGCCCTCGCATCCCTACAACGCCGGGACGGAGCGCGTCGGGTTTTCACCGACAAGGCAGATATTGCTTCTTGCACCAAGCACGAATCGCCGTGAGATATTAGGCGAGTCGCATAACGGGTGGAAATGCATCTTACCGAGAAACCGCTTTTGATGCGGATCGCTTGTACATGGATGACAGCGCCAATGTATTGGTTTATTTTTTGGTGTGGCCGCTCCCAGCGACAGAAATGGGTATAGTACTATGTAACTACCTCGTGGGTGTCTTACCCTGTACACACTACGTGATACAATCATCCTCTTTTTATGGAGACAAGGTTCTCCACCTCGTACCAAAAGGATCTTACTCGGCCGTCAGCCGTGGTGACCGGCGAAAAAAAAATGCAAGAAACGGTACCCAGGTTGTCTAGATCACGCGGTGAGAGGCGTGTTTTTCAGCGTCGTCGCCAACTCACGACAGACCAACCTATGCATATTTTCCAGATGGGGGGACGTTTAGGGGTCTTATTGTTTCAGCGGCTCAGGTCCACTCGAGCGCGCGCGATGGCTACGTGGCGCACTTCGTCGCAAAGCCTTGGGCCTTATGTGATTTCGTTGATTGATCGCATAAGCACCGCATTTTTTTGCTGCGCTGCACCATGGGAGTTTTTGTTGCGCTGCGCCATTTTGTTTCCATGATTTTACTATAATAGGAGTCCCTTCTTGAGTGAGTTACAGGGACGTTTGCGCCAATAGTGGCGAGTAGTGGAGATGCTAGGCCTCTGATCAGGCATGCCTTGGCTGGAATTGGCGACTAGTTTATTGGTTGGGTGTGCGAATGAAGACTATTTAAGACGCGTTCTGCGGTTGCTTTTTCTGAAGCCTCCTCGCTTGAGAAGCCATCCAACCAACCAACCGCGAAACGTCGCAATCCCAGCTCGATACTTGTACACAACCGCGGGGGGGTGTGAAGGCATATCTATCGAACAATCCTTTCAAAATTAGAACGTCAGACCCATCGGTACTGGGTATCATAGCTCCAACGTGTCAGTGAGACACGTTTAGTTTGCGCAATACGTGCAGATCCCATCGTAGCACCTGTCTTAGCTGACTCACCGTGAAGGCGTACCACCATAGTTGTAGCACTTTTTAACGTTGTAAGGCAATATTTCTGACTGGTCGAGCTCCTTAACCCAACATCGCTGGAATATACCATGATCAATAGTGTTTTACAACGTTACTGGTGATGTACCTACGATAGGCTTTAGGATTGTTCCTCGGATTGCAGTTTTAGCTTTTCTCAAAGTCATGTTTTGGGTGCTACTACTGCAGGTACTGAGGTATTGAGCTCCTCAACCGGGGACCATGGGAAATATTAGGTGCAAACCCTAGAAGGCAAGCACGCGCCTGGTCAGTCGGCTACAAGGACATATTCATCTCCGCCAAATCACCGCAAAATTATCACAAAATTACCGCACGCAACCCACTGTAGACCAATTCATAGCTATGAGCTGGCGGCTATCGGCAGCCAACTCGCAGCCCTAGAAAAGGGGTCTGCTCCTGCATGCGACTCGCCGGGCACCTCATAGTGCTTCGCGCTTGGTGCGAGCTATTTCTGCCTGGTCGGTGAAAATCCGACGTGCTCCGTCCCGGCATCGTAGGGACGAGGGGGGTCTATGATCATACGCCTACAACCATGCATAATATCGAGTTCAACCCCCCCCCCCCGCTACCGTACCCCCATATAGATTGGGCTGGCGTCGGTTGGCAACAGCAGTGTAAAACATGCCGCTGACGTGAGCTAGACAACCAGGACACCGTTTCTGTTTTTTTTTTTTTTGTCGGTTACAGCTGGCGATCGAGCAATGTATCATCTGGGTGGGGTGGAGCACCTTTACTCCACACAAAGGGGAATGATCGTATCACGTACCAGGTAGTGTTTATGGTATGGCACCGACGAGGCAATTTATATAGCCCCCCCACTTCGGTCTCTGGAAGTGGCCACATCGGAAAATACATCAACTCATTGGCGCTGTCATCCATACGCAAGTCCGCTTCGCAAGCGGGTCCTAGTAGGATGCAGCTCACTGCGACTCGCCGAATACCTCACGGCGTTTCGCGCGTGGTGCAAGCAATGTCTGCCTGGTCGGTGAAAACCCGACGTGCTCCGTCCAGGCATTGCAGGAATGCGAGGGCCTATGGTCATACGACTACGGCCATGCATGACATCGAGTACACCCCCCCCCCCCCCCCTACCCCCGACCGTACCCTTGGTCGTCTGCAAGTCCGCACTCGGTCGTTTGCGGTAGAGGCCCAGAAGAACTTCCTCCGCGACCCAAAATTGTTGTCACTCACGATTTCCTGACAGAAAACAAAATGATCTAGGTTTTCGATTCGTGATGGAAACAAAATAAACATCACCATTTTGTTTTTCGAAAACATGAAACCACGCCAACTTTAGAAATGTCACGAAATGACTTTTTTCCTTACGTCAGTGATACCAGGTACGTAGGAATGACCCAAAAACGCCAAGCGGCCAACGAAAAGTTAAAGGCGAAGCCTAATCTACGTTTTCACCGCTCCTCAGGTCGAAAAACGCGAGCGAGAACGGTTTCGTCAACACCGGCCACCGCGCTTGGTGTGTGACCACTGTACGGAGGCGTTTGAATCGGTGAAGGAGGAGAAGCGGCACATGGCGAAGAGCGACCTCTTACACGAGGCGTGGGAAGCCGGAGAGCTAGAGGCCCGCCGGCGATTTCACCCGGTCAGCACAAGTAGGGGTAGCGCATAAAGCAGGTATTCGCCTCTTCACATTCTCCCTCGCGCATCACTCTTGTTGATCCTGTGGAAGGTAGTCCCTGAAACCATAACCATTGTGGTAGTGTCTGTAGGGCGAGCATAAGACATCCAGCGAATATGCCCCCTTGAAACCACCATCAGAGAAGTAGTAGTGTCTGTTGGGCGAGCTTAACGCATCTAGCGATTTAAGGTTCCGTTCGTGCAGCTTGCCGTCTGCATGCTACTACTATTATTACGGGGGAGCATAGTAATTAGGACCAATTATTGTAGGTAACAATAGGTAAATATATAGGTTTTTCGTGTGTACCGTAGGTTCTATTTACTATGGTCCCCCGTAATAACAATGAAGCTCACTACCCGGGCGCGTCGCTGGTCCACAAACACTCTCTATAAGCTGCTACGAGTTAATAAGTTGCTTTGCTCGTTAAAACCGTTCGCCGCAGTAGAGTCATACGCTCTCCCTCCCCCTTCCCCACCCCTCGCCATCACGCGCGCGCTTCTTTTCTCAGGTGGCTGTGTTGCTAGATCACACCACACCGCCAGCTGTAGAAGGGGCACCCCCGGAGCCCTTCAAGTCGGATGGCCCAACTGCTCGCAAGAAGGTTTGCCCCTCCCCCCGTGCTCCTTGCCATATACCTAAATGTGGCGGAAGGACGCAAGCCTTGCTGTTCCATATGTATGTATGTTATTTGCCTGTTTTTGTGTCGTCGTTTTGGCGACAGCAACTTTTGTTTCTAGTCTGTTTCGTTGTCGTCGCTTTTGGCGACAGTCGCCACGGTTGTTTTTTTCGGTCTGTGGCTTGCGTTTTCGTATGCTTGTTTTTCTTCGACTTCGACCTTGTACCTGCCGCGGCGAAACTGAACGCGTCAAGAAGCAGGGGCAGCACCTAAAGAGGGGTCCTGAGGCTTCGTATTACCTATACCCCGAACGCCTGGTTTTCTTTTCAAATAAACAGTGGTAGTACCCGCAACCCACCTAAACAACACAATGGCCTAGATATACAGTTCTATGTCCCGCAATGTTAGTACTGACTATGCTAAATATTAATTACTAATATACGAGCGACCTTTGCACGGTGGAAACCCGTGACGAGCCAATTTACGTGGTCTTTGTCTCCGTATAGGTCTCATCATTTTACTCCTGAAGATAATAAAAATGATTCCATACCGATTCCAAGCGTTATTATTTTTTTTCTTCGTGACACACAAAAAAAACGATGTATCTCGTCTTGTCTCTACTACTACGTGGCCTTAAAACCCGGATGGTCTGAAGCTGGGCACGCCACTATCTGTACGTACGGAAAAAACGCACGTAAAACGCGAATAGAGGGTCAGCGATACTTGGGTATAGGATTTCTCGGTTGAGTCGGTAAAAAAAGAATTATTTTTTTCGGCCAGAACGTGCTGCACGCATCGAGGCACGCATCTTCCACATCTGTAGTTTCTTGTTTTTTTTTTAAAATATATTTTTCTGCGTTCCTCGTCCGCGACTTTCTATGTATTATCCGCGGCGACCCCTATCGATTTGACTCTGCTGTGCGTACTGCAGTAAAACGACGATTGTTGTAAAAGTAGACAGCGATTTGTAGTATTGATATTAATAGTACCCAACGGTGCTGCTGCCGTGCCGCTTTCGTGCTGAATGGTTGACGCGCGACGGGTGCACCCATTTGTCCTGCATGGCCGCGGCCGTATAGCCATACGTAGCCTCTCGCAACTCTACAATGCCGGGGCAGAGCACGAGAGGTCGGGTTTTCACCGGCCAGAGGAAGACTTTTGCTTGCTTCCACCAAGCGCCAAGCGCCGCTGGGTGTTCGGTGCGTCAGTCGCATGAACCGTAGGCCAGCTGGGTCCTCCTACTGTAAAAACCGCGTCACGAAGCGAGCTTCGGCAAGTTGTGCTTGTACTCCCTTGCGTCGCGTTGGAGGGGGGAGCGCTGTGCCCAGCCGTTTCGTTTTATCATTGCAAGAAATGTTGTTTCCCGCTATGTAATCCAAGAGGTTTTTTCGCTGGGTCGTTTCCACTCTAAATCCTTATCCGGACGGCGCATTTTCTGTTTCTATCCCAACCCACACCTTTTGTCGCTCAGCGGTTGCGAAGGCTGGTCTTCAGCGGCAAGTTTTACGTGCTCTACGGAGGCGTCGGCTGGGGGGGGACGGGGATGGGAACCGGAACCGGCGTTGACGTCGTCGAAGAGCAGAGATGGGTGAATAAGCCGCATCCGAGGCTTGGAGACCCAGAGGACAGAAGAGGGGATCAGCTTCGACGGCAGCAGGTACTACATTCCGCGCTATACTTCTTCGTATATTTTTACGACGCGTATACCACTACGGACGAAAATTTACGGAACGTGTGTTATTATTTTTAATGCGTATCTGATCCCTATATATGTCCGCATTAGTGCCATTCCACAATCAAAAGTGCGGCTTTTTGAGTGGCAATAGCCGAAAGAAAAACACCATGAATAGCAAGAACACCCAGACCACGAAAACCCAAAACACGTACGAAATTCTTTCGGGTTTTTTTTTGGCGAGCCGGTTTTGCGGTATATAGGCGTTGAGTACACGGGTTGATTATGAGACCTCCCCATGCGAGGAACTCCGTATCTCACTCCCCCCCCCCTAAAACAATAAATATTTAGAGGAAAACGTACACACCTCGCACAAGATCATGTACAGATCATCTACAGGGCATTCCCACTTCATGATCTAGTTAGATAGATTCCTGATCTGTATTATCTGTATGATAGCTCATGTTTCCGGGCGGGAGTCGCGTAATCTGCATAATCTACAGTAGCACATGGTTCCTGGGTTGTATCTGCCCAATAAGGCAGATCCTGTACGGTCTCTCACAGCAGCAGGTGAGGAACTAGATCATCTAGTGTAGACAGATCAGATAGATCACGATTTCTTTCGAAGTGTGAACAAGTACGCTTATCCAGACGAAGACTACATACCATGGCCATTCCGATCGATCGGGATTACGGTCCCCGTCCGATATGCACACACCCGTGAGGATGCGAGTCATCGCACCCCCCCCCCCCCCTATGTAGACCGATTCGTAAAGCTCGATCGCTCCACGCCCACGAGGCTGCGAAAACCGACCGACTCGTCCAAGGGAAAGTTCTCAACGGGGGTTTCCCAAAGGCACCCTCTTCTGCATTGCCCCCTCCCGGCTGTTGAGCGATCCACCTTTCAGGGTTCGTCTTGGCGGGGGGGGGGGAGGCGATGACCCGCATCCTTGCCGTATTACTTTAGCCCGTTCTTAAGACTTTCCATCAGAGCGGTCGTTTCTCAGTTGAGGAACCCCACATCGGTCGCTAATTAATACGTTAGTCCAAGAAGTGCCGCTCGTGCCCCCACGTATAGCGTACCATGCGTGGTTAAAAAAAATAGGTGTTGTGTTACTTTTGGTACCATTACCATTCCTGCTGTCAATTCGTTTGCCACCTTCGACAAATGTGCAGCATGCAGCATGAGCTTCAACGACGATCACTCATGAGCACTCCTCGACAGAAGAAAGCCGGAAACACACAAATTTGGGGGGAAAAAAGTTATCGTAATGGTTTTTGCCGTTCAGCGCTGCACCAGCCAGGGCCCTTGCTCGACGCGCACACAACAGTGCACTTGTGACACAAGGAGTTGTGCCAAAGGTCGGGTCGGGTCGGGTCGGGTCGGGTCGGGGTGCGGGTCTTGTCGTATGCGTGAGCAACACAAGAAAAAACGAACTTAATGGAGACGCTGCAAGTCTCAGCATGGACGTGAATACGTACGGCTCGAAACGGCGGGATGTACGTAGAAGGCAAACTTCAGCATTACCATCTCCTTCTTGTGCACTTGCTTCCCTCGTTCCGCCGATGGAGTGATCGGTTGAAACCATACGATACTATACTGATAGGGATGTTCTTAGCGACATACACGTTCTCCTATTTGGAAAATTGGAAAGAAAGAATCAGGATGTTTTTCCTTCTAAATCACGGGAAATTTAACAGATTTCAAAACGTCAGGAACTGCCGCATTCTTCTTCATGAACCATAAACAACCAGGAAAAAGGAACTTTAGGACCACAAAACAATTCGATGACAAAAGGCCCTTGCTGAGACGTTACTTGTGTTTGGCCCGAGTACGATCGCGAGCACACTTCTTGATAAGACGTTTATAGTTCGCTGGCAACGTTTTCTTCCTGCCGACAATGCCGAGTGTTTCATCTGCTGGTCCGCTCCAAAAAAATCGACCGACTACCGACTACCGATTACCCACCCAAAAACTAAGCGTCTCTGCGAACCGCCCTATGCGACGCTGTTTCTGGACAAATGAATGCAGTCGGTCGAGGGGATAAATCCGTCGGACACGCGAGCAAAAGTCTCGCTGGAGATCACCAGGGGAGGGTTGGTGCCAAACTGGGAGGGGTGCGCAGGGGGAGGGTGACGAAACGCGCAGCAGGCAGAGAAACGACGGGCATCCAGCACATCTTGCTGCGGCTGCTGCAGGCGAGGACGGTGGGAGGGAGGGGTTCGCAATTGGCGGGGACTTCCCCCATGCACAACTGTGGGCGTAAAACAACCCTTGGGGAGACATCGAACCATGTAGCCCACCATTAGGCACGCCGAAGTGAGAGGTTGTCAACTCTTCGTGGGCTTTGCTACATTGTTTAATGTCTCCACAATGGTGTATTTTCGCCCGCACTGTGCAAGGGGAGGGAGGGTCCCGGACACCCGTGTTGCCTTGTGGTTAAAGCGTCGGAGCTCTACCAGGTGGTTCGACCTTGCCATTGCCTTCCTCGAAATTCCTTCCATGCTCATTCGCAGAGGGTCAGCACACCTGAACGACACAGCACATCGTAGACGCAGTCAGCTAGGCAGGTTCAGCGTGGAGGTCAACTCCGGTCAAGACCGAGCAAATGCTCATTTATAACTAAATTCGATCGGCCATTCCATGGCATATGTTTTTGCTCGTGTTTCCAAGCACACCGCAAGGCATCGTGCGGCATCCCACGCTAAAACCACCCTTCTTCCGAGGTCGCGTAGTGAATATCAACAACACTGAGTCATTCAAAACATGACGCTCCTCACTCACCCGCCCACTTATCCACCCACCAACCCACCCACCTACCCACCTACCCACTCACCTACCCATCCACCCACACACACACACACCCCAGCCATCCAGCCACTCCACCCCGCCCCACCCCACCCCACCCCACCCTGTCTTGTTTCCAGGAAAAAGCAACTGCCGCCAACGTCTTTACTGCCGACGATGTTCTTGCGAGAGCCAAAGTGACTTTTCGTTGGGAGGGATGGTCTTCGGATCAGGTTTGTTGTTTTGGTGTGCGTGTGTCGGATGCTGGCATCAATAGCAGCAGCAGCAGCAAAAGCAAAAACACAACCTTGGTGGGCGTTTCTTCACGTTGTTGCCCGTGAAGGGGCATGCAGACGTGGAGGGTTCGTCTGAGCTATATCGATGACGGCGTTTTTGTTAGCGTGGTGCCTGGTTTACACGAGTAAGGTGGCGTTTCTGTGGAGTCTTACGGTTTCACTGCGGTTTTGCCGTCTGACATGATGTGTCTACTAACTACGACAGAGCTTCGAATCGAGGGACAAACGTTGTGGGCGGTATGCGACATTTTTTTGTCATTATATTTCGTTCGTACCTCGTACCCGTTCAACCTACCATGCGGAGTAACTCAACCGGTGTTTGTTGCGGGATGCGATAGCCATCGAGCCCACGATGAACCCTAAAACCGATACTTGTGTTCCTCTAATTTTACTACTAACAAGGTTTTGGTTGGTGATGATTGCTGCATGCGTTGCCTCGTAACAGTAGGTAGGGCTGACTACCATCAATAGTCGCTGACTAGTTATTAGTTGGCTAAGTTATTCAAGTTACCGGTGACTGCGTGAGGGAATTGTTTAGTCGTATATTTGGTGCTGGTTACTTCTGTATTTCCCTCCCGTAACAGTAGGGCTGGCTACTATTTATAGTCGCTGACTTAATTATTAGTTGGCTAAGATATTCAAGTTACCGGTAACTGCGTGAGGAAATAGTTTAGTCGTATATTTGGTGATAATTATGTCAGTATTCCCCCCCCGTAACAGTAGGACCGACTACTATTTATAGTCGCTGACTTAGTCATTAGTTAGCTAAGTTATTCAAGTTACCGGTAACTGCGTGAGGTAGTTGTTTCGTCCTATATTTGGTGATGATTATTGCTACACCTCCTTCCCCTGAAAGTAGGGTTTTGACGCGCGTGACTGACCACTACTGTAGTCACCGATTATTGGTTGTTAATTGGCTACTGAAAGTTTTCATGTTTAGTTGCGTGGAGATAAAAAAATGTTTTTTTTTAGTTTCTCCTGCGTATTTGGTGCCATCTGACAGGCCAAGCGTTTTACAAGCGGCTTCGGCTTGTCTCTTTTTTTTTTTAATTTTTCGTAAGCTCCTGGGGGGAACACAAGGGGTACGTACGGTGTATAAGTAAAACACAGGGGTATTACATGGTTTATTTTGTGATGAACATGGGTTTCTGATTAGTTTAATTATGTCAGAACAGGTGATCCAGTTAGTTAGTTGGTTCCCTTCGCCATACTGGACGTGCAGTCCAGTCAAGGCATGCGCCTTACTCACAGCCCCACCAAATGGATCTATGAGGCATATGCCTGATACATGCACCGTTTAGGGGGCAGGGGACGGAGAAAGGGGGAGAGGAGGGGGGGGGGGCGGTGTGAAAGGGGGGGGGAGGTGGGAAGGGGGAAGGAAGGAGAAGGGGAAGGGAGGGAGGATTCCCTCGAGGCTCGGCCGCTGTGCTGGAGAGATCGGCCTTATTGGTCCGGGTGCGAGCGAGACTTGCAGCGCATGCGTATGGTTCTCGGAATTGTTGTTTTTGCTTCTGTCTCTGTTTCTTTTGTTTTCTTTCAAAACCCCACCTCAGCAACGCCTCTCTCACAGAGGTCGGCGTTATCGGGTGCGGGTGAGGGTGAGGGTGAGACTTGCAGCGGGTGTGTCGTGCTCGGTGTGTGTGTGTGTTGTTTTTTTCGTTCTCTTCCAAACCCCACCTCAATAACGTCTCTCTAAAATATCAGGTGACCCTTCACGGGGAGTTCAACCGGTTTGCAGATGAGGGCATGAGGGAGGACCAAGTCCAGGGGAGGATAGGCCACAGCTCGACGCACTCGCTGTCTCCCGGGGCGTACAAGTACTTCTTCATGGTGGACGGCCGCCGAAGGTTCTGGGAATTTTCCTTGCACTCTGTTTGTCCCTACCTAACCGGTTCTTACTTTCTCGTATTATTGTCGAAGGGTCGCTCGCCATGGAAGTGGTGTAATATATCTCTCTCCGCATCAACTAGTAATATATCTGTCTGTACGATCATTAATCTCTCTCGGGACAACCAATACGTCCTCTCTATGTACGGCCAGCCCTCTCTCCCCCCCTCTCTCTGTACAACCAAGAGACTCTATCTAACCCCGGAGACGCACTTCTTGCAGCCCCGTCTTTTGGCTCCTAGATTTAATAGTACAAGTACCTAACCGTGTCGTTGACGGCGTCTCACCGTTCTCTCGGAAATTATAAAAGTAACTCTGGTAAATATAGTTATTGTTCGCTTTCTTCCGGCGTTTTCGTCCACGTGATGACAATACAAGGGTAACTGATGAACCGCGTTTGAGCCGCGCACCCACCCACCCAACCCACCCGCGTTTGTGGGGTACAAACTACTTAAAATCAGTGCGGGATTTTATTTTCGGGTGGCTCGTAAGATCAGGATCAAGGTTTGTATCCGTTCGGTAACAATATTAATACTATCCACCCGTGGGGGAGGGGGACCCCCTTATTCACCGTGCCGGACTCTAAAACCTTGCACACCTCGAAAAGGCCTATACCTCTCTGGGCGGAAATATAATAAGACCGTTTCGTCCTCATAACAACGTACCGGGTACGAAGAAACGCTTCTTGGATCTGCCCCCAGAGGGTGAAGCCGATCATCTCGGTTTTTAATCTATTGCAGATACTTCAGGGCAGATAGATCGATAGATTCCCGATCTGCGTGATGTACTGTGTGGCCACGTTCAAGGTTTCTGTAGGTATTGCGCCTGGCGGCCCTGCACCTCATTCATGAGCGAACCCCCCTGTTTTTTAAGGACTCCCACAGACTGACAGATACATCGATCCCTACTTTCAAACCGATCTAGCTATTTTAGGGATGATGTATTCCTGATCCGTACGATCTGGCTCACTGTGCCGTGTTTAGATTTCTATATCAGGCGCGAGCGGCCCTGTCCCTCACTCATAAAAGCGGACCGTTGAGACATGTCACGCCTCGGACGAATGGTCGGGTTTCCAAAACTTGTCAGGCATGCTGTATCAGGCAACAACTACTGAGGTAATTCAAGGTTATGTAGTGGCGGAAAAGCAAAATCCTGATTACTACAGGCAAGGGAATATGCAGGTTCATGTTACACGCAGGCCAGGTGTGCGGTGTGCCATCATATTTCACTCGTCTGACAGGATATCGATCTCCACTTCATGTTCTAGATTGTCCGGGGCAGATGGGTTCCTAATCTCTATGCCGTCGTAGCTCTTGCAGGTGGAGTACAGTCGGACGTAGGACGTGAGTCCTGGGTTGAATCTGTACTGGAACAGTTCCTGCAAAGCACCTCACAACGGCAGGTTGTAGGGAGGATCCAGGTGATCTGTCTGTAGATCCCCGCTTTGACCGACGCGCGAAACGTTTGTTTTGTGCGTCGTACCAACAACGGACAACCCCGTGGCGGCGCATATCGCAAAAAACAAAAATGCAACAATTCTCTAAGGGCAGTGATACGAGTGGCCCTCAGCCGCGTTGAAACTAAAACAATCCTGACAGAAGTACCCCCCAACAGTGTGCAAGCAATGCCGATGGAAACCCGACCTGCTCCGTCCCGGTATTGTAGGGATGCAAGGGGCGCATGTCATGAGTACACCCCCCCCAGCCCCCCCCCCCCCCCCCCGCGCGGCCTTGGTCTTGTGAGCCTTACGCCTCGAATTCTATACCCGTGTTTCTTCCGTTTCGTTCCGTGCTTGCCGCTTCGCTTGTAGGGTGGACACGTCGCTCCCCGTGATTAACAATGGGGACGGCGAGTTGTTCAACGTCGTCACCGTTACGAACCAGGTGAGAAATTCGGAAGGGACCTCTCTCGGCCCGACCTGTAATGTTTTGACAAGGTATCTGTCCCGTGTCTCTCATTTTTGTTTTTTCTTGCCTTTTTTTTTTCACGACGCAACTTTGACGCAACTTTGCGGCCTCTCTGCGCCAACGGCCCAACATATATATAGGTTGCTGTACGAGCAGCGCTTTGCAGTTTCTGTTATGTGTGTTCAGTTTGTATTTTCATTACGCAACTTGTTCACGCACCGGCCTCGCGAGTGACGCTTTTCAGGTTCTGTGCGGGGTATGTGAAGTGTACAATATGTCGTCATTTTCTTTGTTTGAAGCAAGAGTGCGCTTTGTTGTGAAACGTTTTTTCAGCGCTATCCTGGCGGCACCACCGTCACCAACCAGGTGGGACTATATGTCGACAAGACGTTTCGAGAAGTGTGAGCTGTGAAACGTTTCTGTGGGCGCCACGCAGCGCTGCCGTTACCAGTACACATTCCAGGCGGAAAACATACCCAGCGAGACGTTTTTGAAGTGCCTTCTGTGAAAACGTTGTGGCAATAGAGCTCGTGTGTTGCACTTGCAGCACCGTTACGTTCGAGGCGGCATGTACGTATCATCGAGACGCTCTGGAATAAAAAAGGCGCAGTTTCATTAAACCGTCTGGTCAGTCCCAAGTGCTTCGTACGTAGCGTCGCCGCAACATTTTCCAGGTGGGAAAGATAGCATCGAGACGGGTCACGTATATAAACTGGACGTTCTGCGAAACGTTTTCGGTTAGCTCTCTAACGCTTGCTTTTGCGTTTTCACGGTCCATGCTGCCCCACGTTCTACCCAGGGCAAGACCAGGCGCGGCACAGAAAAAAGTGGGGGTGCTGCCGTGTATATTGACCAAAATATGTCCGACTGGTCGGGCCGGGGGATCTTTTGAGCACATTAACTACACAATATCGTTGGCGTGTTCTTCGTGGTTGAACCTATCCGTGCCACACGGCGGTAGGGGTCGCTGCTTGGGGTTTCCACTTTTGAGCTCAAGTATTTCTCACTCTGGTGGAGTTCCTCGACTGGAGAGGCGTTGCTATCCGGTAGGGGGCACTGGGGGTTCCACGTTTTGGCCCAATTTGTGCTCATTGACTAGAGCTGCTCCTCAAGCCTGAAACGGCACAATAAAGCACCACTATCTCCCGTTTGGAATAAATACTTACACACCAACAGTCCTTGCAATCGTGGAAAGTGGTAGTATTTTTTGGATCTTCATGTCTTTTTCAACAATTCCTCGTACAGTATTACGGGGGGCTATAGTCAATAGGACCTACGGTGCACACAAAAACCTATATATTTACCTATTTTTACTGACAATATTTGGTCCTACTTACTATGGTCCCCCATAATAGTAGCCCCGTGGAGTTTGGCATTTGTCTCGGGCTTAGCACAACATAGTGCCACGTACCGTAGTATGTTTCAGAATATCATGCTGGGGTGACGTGAAGGTGGCGTTTCTAAGGTGAGGGGCTCCGGCAAAACTGGTTGCTACCTCTAGACCTACCATGGACCAGCCGTGTTTACAATATTTTACATCTCGGACAGACAGATCATGTACAAGATCATTCCCGCTTGATGATCTAGATTATGGATCATCTATTCCCGCTCTTGCATGATCTAGCTCATCATTTTGCCGGATGGGAGCCGTATAGTACGCACGATCTATCGTAGCGCATGTTTCCTCGGGTTGAATCTACCCTTTAGGGTAGATCCTGCACAGCCTCGCACGGCGGCGGGAGAGGAACTAGACCACCCATGATCTACAGATCACTATCTGTCCAAGGTCTGCAGTATTATTTGTTCTAGACCTGTACATTGGGGCATGGGATGTTTCCTCCGGCTCCTCTTTTCCTTTTGTTCTATTGCGGGGAACGTGGCAATCAGGACTACGTATGTCTGGTAAAAATACTGGAATGATCAGGACCGATTGTGATCATAAAAAAAAATACTGTAATATATAGGCTTTGTGTGTATATGATGGGTCCTAAATACTATGGCCACTCCTGATAAAGGCCAGTTTTGTTTGGGTAACAGGGATATATATATATAGCTCCGTTGGCGAGGAGTCTCAGAAAAATTACCCCTCGGTCCCGAGATGTTCGTAGAAGAGAAATTTGTACATATTTATGTACCAAACGTCCGCGTAACTCGGGACGGAATTGGCAGCGATGGGTGCTCCTACCGCTTCATTTTCTTCTCGCTGAAACAGCCGCTCACCTTGCCTTCTCTCCATCTCTCTCGGTTTTGACGCACAGCACCTGGGAGAAACGGGAGAACGTGCCGTGATGGGTAGCGCGCAGAGTTTCATCGAGGGCTCTGGTGGCCCCGCCTTGTCCCCCTCCTCCTCCTCTTCTCAGTCGAGTCACCAACCGCGCATACACATCGACTCTCCCGAAAACGAGAACCAACAAACTTCGTCTACGAGCTTTCCTGATGGCACCATGAACCCCCCTGTTCACTACCGCCGGCCCGAGGATCATCCATCGACTACATCGCTATCATCCTCAAAAAATAGCTCCGAGGAGGTTAATGATGGAATCGTTTCTCCGTCTGCGAAATCACCACCACCATCCGTTAAAACTAGCGCCAAAAAGGATGACGGCGTCACAGTAGAAGCAGCAGGCGAGGGTGGTATTGGCTCAGCAGAGATGAGGACGGAGGTGGCGGCGGCGGCGGCGGCGGCGGCAGGAGCAGTGGGAACTGGAACGACTTGGACAGCAAGCGATTCGAGGGACGGGGCGCTCTGGACAACCACCCCGTTGACTCGAATAGACCTGTCTCGACATCAGATTTGCGATGACGGGGCCGTGGCGCTTGCTCTAGCGTTGCGCCAAAACGTCCGCGTAAAGGTGAGCAAAAGAAATACGGAAACGGAGCGTTCGGTAAATCGGCTGTTTAAGTGCTTCTTCTGCGTAACGCGAGTTATAGCGTGCGCGATGGAGTCACGGGAACACAAGAAGGGTGTCCCCGGGTTGGAGAAATCCTCATGATTGTATACACCGAGCGAGATGACCCCAACGACTCCTGTCTTCATTGACCCTGCATCAGCAAGGGGGGAAAAAAAACAGAAAGCGGGTAGGAAATTCACAGAGCCTGTCCACCTACCCCAAGACAAACAAACCCGGCTAGCCCATGGGATCGTATATCGTGCGCTGTTGGGTGAGCTATCTAGACGTGCGCTATAAGTGCATTTTCGCCGCTGAGAGGGTCGTCTTACAGCTTTTGTTTTTGCGTATGTGGGTGTTTTCGAACCACGTGCTACCTGTGCGTCAACACCGTGTAGCGATCGGATATATAAAGCGTCTACCCTGAGCGGATGCTGATCTTACGAGGAAGGTGGGTAGGTTGAGCACAGTATCGCAGCTATCGTCGAGAGCAGAGAAAGGCACGAAAACATGCAAAGAGGGCCGCTTGGTCACGGTACATATCGCCTGCTACAATATTGCCGCGTTAGAGGCCAGGCCAGCAAATGTTGCGCCAACTTTCGACATGCACACAGTCCCGTTCGGTTTGTTTCACGAGAGAGTTTACATCATCTGGGTGAAGAGCTAAGCGCACGGCAGGTTTTGACGAAAACGAGCAGACGAAAGCAATGGGGGTAGCGTAGGTCATATCGATTTTTGTATGAGCGTGCGTGCATCACCTTGCAGAACGACGGCAAACCCATCTGATTCTCGATCAGTCCGTGCACATCGTGATCGAGGCCACCATCATACCGGAAATGGTTTAACGTAAGACGCCACCTCTCTCTCAGACATCACGCGACTACAGGAAAAAAAGTATTCCGGGTGATAAAACAAAGAAGAACGCGAAACACAAGGAACACCCAGGGTCGTTTCTTACGGCCAAGTACGGTATATATCGACTGAGCAGACACATCTTCGTGCCGTTGAGGCGTTCGCGGACAGGACACATCCGTCTCGGCTACAGATTGCCACCAACCACAGCAGAATAGAGCAACAACACAAAACGGCGATCTGACCCGCCGCTTGAACAGAAGAGCGCAAAAATGCGCGTACACCCCACCCCACCTCACCTTCGCCCTTCCCGGAGCTACGAAGCACGGGACATGGTTGATCCACGGACCGACACATGCAGACAGAACGCCTCGTCAGTGCCCCCCCCCCCGCTCCGTCTCGGAAGGGATACGTTGTCAATGGCCAAATGACTAAGGCCAGCAATAGATGAGTACGGGCCCCCCCTCCTTGCCAATCCTTTCCCCTGGCTCTGAATATCCTTGGTAAGAGCTAGACCTGAGTTTCAACCACCTGCCCCCCCCCCCCCCCCCCCCCTTCCCGCCCTTCCTGTTGACGCCATAGTTCCGGGAAGCTAGACCTGAGTTTGTTCGCCTCTTGATTGCCCCCCCCCCCAATTTCCATCCTTTCTATTGGCTCGACCCTTCGCTCCCTGCTAGGAGCTAGACTTGAGTTTCAACAAAGTATCCGGAGAGGGCATCGCTGCGCTCGCCGCTTCCCTCCAACATCCGCGGTGCCGCGTGGCACGATTGATTCTCTCCCAGAACGGAATTGGGCGCCGGGGGGGGAACACCTTGGAAAGATGCTCGCGGGGGTGGAAGGGGGTGGACAATGGGGACAGGTGAGGGAGGAGTTTTTTTGTTCCCTTGAGCGAGGGTAGAGCGGAGCGATGTAGGTATAATGCCATGTGGGTCGTTCTGGTGTACATGTTGCGTGTGCGTGTGTGCGGAGTGCAGCAGGATTATGTCTCTTTGATCCCAGCAGTGGCAACAGCGCGGTTACGACTCTAGGCGAAGGTAGGGAAGGAGGTCCTCTGAACGCCAGCAAGTTGCTCAATCCAACATAAACAAACTAAGCCCGTGCGGGCAAAAGGTTACAGAGCCATGCAAAACTTTCAGCCATTTGTGCGCACAGCATCAGCACACATCGCGCACGTGGCGTATTGACAACCTATGGTACGACTTGGGCTGAGCACGCACGATAGCGACTGAACGTTGCTTGGCCTCCCCCTTCCCGGGTCTGACTTTGCCGAGCAGGTGGCGTGTCTGAGAGAGTTAAACCTGGCAGACAATACCCTTGGGGACGACGGCGTGGAAGACCTGTCGGAGGGATTGTTGGGACACAAAAAAAAACCCCTGTCTCGAGACCCTGGTAAGGGTCGTTCCCAACAAACGCAAAACAAACTCACAATTCGCGACAAAAAAAAAACACGACTCTCGATTTTTAGTAGTTCAGCGTTGCGTTCACCTTTTCAAAAACAAAAAACTAAGGTTTTCTGGTCACGAATCGTGACATCGGCGCTTCATTTGTTCTCGATTGTTCGCAGCACTTTTGTTTGTTGTTTCCGTGACATATATCACGATTCGCGTGGCATTTGTTTTTGTTAGTTCGGAACAAATGACCCAAATGCGGACCGCCCTCATCATCGTCGGTGCCGTTCCGTTGTGCTTGCTTCGCTTCAGCGCGGGGTGGGGTACCCGCAGTCTTGCTGATGCTGAAGCGCCTACATCTATTTGCTTTGCTTTGTGTTGTGCGAGCGTCGGCCCTGCCTTTTCGATTTTGTGTGACTAGCGTACGTCTCCACAAACGAAACACCTATAGTTGATTGTTCCACCCCCACCAATAGCATTCCCAGTTACCCGGTAAAAGTATCGATGTCATTTCCTCTGTTCGTACGTCTCCTAGCTTTCGTTTCTGATGTGTTCGTCCTTCACATTTAAGCCGTTATTCCTATCCGTCGATCGTCGATCGATACCCAGCGTACCCACGATGTCCGTGGAGGTGCTTCCTCCTAGAGAGATAAATAAAAGCTCTGTGGTAGTAAAACTACCACACGGAGATACTACTGTACATCGTAATGTGCTGTGGGGAGTAAGTAAACGAAGCACATATGCTACGTTGCATAGCAGGTAAGGGAGGTAGCTACATCACACAGAGAAACTACATTCTAAATGCGATACCAAGGGGAGCACCAGGTAGTAGACAATGCAATGCCAAGCCATCGTACTGGATACCGACGCACGCCTCTGGACCTCGTTTGCTCCACGTCGCAGGTCCTGGACGGCAACGACATCGGTCTCGATGGGACGGACCGCCTGTCTGACGCCCTCCTGTGCAACACGTCCTTGCTGAAACTCAGCCTGAGAAGGAACTGTCTTTTGGCTGACGCCGCCCAGGCAAGGAAACCACGCACAGTAATAGTCCCTCTACAGTGACGGTATCATATGCTCCAGCCAACAGATACCGGCACTATACGTAGCGGCAACCAACCGGCACTAATTACTCCGCGCAGTACCACACAGTGGCGAATCCCGTCTGTGCCAAGCGATTTATTTCACAGGCCCTAACATGGCGGGCAGCCGACACTATTCAACCGGTACCATAGAGGGGCCAATACTGTATAGCGATACATTTGCCTGGTAAGGACTTATATTCGAAAGTACTTGCGTACGTTCTGTCCGCTCAACCCTTACCCTAGCTATGTACCATGACGGAGTTAGGCGTTTGCGCACATAGGTATTTTCTGGTTTCCCTTGGTTTTTCTTCTTTTTTCCGGGAGCGTTTATTAATAGGAGTGATCAAGGCTAAAGCTCATGCTGTACACTGATACTCGGATGACAAACACAACGATAGTCACAATAGCAGTATGCAGAACGTGTTTGTCGCATATTTTTGTTTTGGTTGTCGTCCACGTACGCTATTGTCGTGTCAGTATACAAGCAGTACATTGGTAATCTTTAGTTGAGTCCTGCTTTCTTCGCCATATTCTGGGATTGACACCCACGCTGCGCCATATCCGGCCAAAAAAACAACAACACCAGGTGTATACTCATGAAGAACATAGCGGTAGGAATTTATTCTTCCGAGAGGATAACCGAGGGGACGAGTTCCCATTTTCGCGATGTTGTCTTCTGCAAAATAGGGAAGTATAGATTTTTCGCTTAGCTTAACCACCACGTCGGTAGACCTCCCTAAGTCCGCAGCCTGCAGTCAAAATGAGACACCCTAGATAAAACGAGACACCCTGGATGGAGTAAAAACCAGCCATCAAGTGTTTGCTGACTTCTGAAACCAGAAAAAACGGGCTGCTGAGCTCCGAGTTTGTTGTTTTCGTATCTACAAGCGAAGCGGAAGGTGGAAGTTGCTTTGTCTTTAGTGAATGTTGTGTGCAGCTCTGCTTTTCCTCATACTGTGTTTTTGCATATAAAAACGGGAAGGATGTAAGCGCCAACCTGTTCGACACGTCGGAAAGATCACTGACCGATCGCCCATCCTCACTTCGTGATCTAGATCTTTCAAGTCAGGTGTATATATAATCCTGCTCTATACGATCTAGCCCATGTTGCCGGGTGCGAGCCTTATCATCTGCATGATCTCTACATAAATACGTACGAGCACCGTGTGTCCTAGGGGTTGATAAGATATGTACCGCAGTACGTGCACAGATCCCGCACAATATATCATAACGGCAGGTTGTTGAGTCTAGACGATCTACATAGATCGTGATCTGTTGGTTGGCTCTGCACATATCCAACAGATCCTGCACAATTTCTCAATAACGGCAGGTTGTAGAATCTAGACTATCTACGTAGATCGTGATCTGTTGGTTGGCTCTGCGCACATCCAACAGATCCTGCACCAACATCTCGTAGCGGCCGGTTGTAAGATCTAGACGACAATCTACGTAGATCGTGATCTATCTGATGTGTGAAACGACGCGTGACACTGTTCCACCCGGGCTTGTGACCAACGTCCTGTGTCAGCAGAAGCTCGCGAAAATGCTGGTTCGCAACGGTTCTCTCAAGGCGCTAGACCTCTCCTACAACCCGGTGGGCCCGGAGGGGCTGCGACGGCTGAGCGTGTTTCTGATAAGCAACAGCCGGCTGGAAACCCTCGGCCTGAGAGGATGCGGGGTCCAACCGCACGGGGTTAAGTCCGGAATGTACGCACTAGCGAGGTACGACGTTAATAATAAAGTGCAAGAAGCGCAAGGGGGAAATTTGTATATATATACCTGGTATAGATATATTTTTGCGATTAGGTGGGCTGTGTGTGACGTGGCTGACGAACAACGAACATTATAGATTATGCTACTATGCGACGAAAACATAAGGATCGCTAGGGTATAAATATCAATACATAACGTTCTTTACATTTCCGGCCACAGGGGTACCACTCTGGTCAGAAATGTAAGCACCTTCTGATGTTGACGCCAGAATCCAAACGGGGGCTGTATTCACGGCCAAGGGTTGGGTGAAATTGTTAGTTGGTCACGCGTTACTACCAGGAAAACAGTTTAGTTCGCGTGCTATTAATATGAAACATGTATGCTTTGAGGAATTTCTGCGTCTAGTCTGTCGATGTGTCGGACTGGCGCGTTTATGGCTTGAAGTGTCTTCTGTGACACGCCGATGAAGACTGCGCGACGCGTGGTACGTGCGGTGGAGGCACTCGTGGCACGTACCGCTCTGTCCCAAAATGCAAGCAACTTTATTACATGGACATTTCATCTAATGGTTACTTACGTTTGGGTGCAGGGATCTCTAAACCTCACAAAAAAAACACTTTTTTCCTCTACTGTAGAAACGCACTAAAAAAGTGCAACCCCGATGAAACAATCAATATCAGGACGTGTCTATCTATACACGTACTTTCTCACGAATATTAATTTGCAAAACAATACTATTAATAATGGCGTTCCAACGATATTCGGGTGAAGGAGCCAGGTCAGTCCCAGTGATACTGGTATATTGTTTTGCCATAAAGTGCTGCCCCTATCGTAAGTACGCCTGACTGCTGTGCGGTCAGTTGGTTGGCTTACTTCGGCACCTACCTACCGGAACAATAACTACCTGTAGCTGTGACTGCGGGGAGTCGAAACCGTGTCGGTGTCAAAGCTTATGGGTCCGGCAGAAAACAAAGTTGCCTGCGAGGTTTCTGTCGCGGCACGACACATGATGCGTGACAAGCTTAAGGTTTCCTCTTGGCATCGACATCTATCGGTTTCAAACCTATTACCGGCAGAAACATGTCTCGGAGATTTTTGTTGCGGCACGAGGGCTCAAGGTTGCCTCTTGGCTGGACTCGTGATACCGCCGAGTGGAGCCAGTGCCGAATCCAAAACACAGCCTAGAAAGGAACAGCAGCGCAGAATCGAGGCCCGGCATTCGAGCTATCGCTGATCTGTCTCACTGCCCACCTACATTGACGTGCCATTTTGCGTAAACGTTCTTCTTAGACATTTACGTCTTCTTGGCCATGATGAGGCAGAACGTCAACGAAAACCCCGAAATAGTATTTCGTGCCCCCGCCCGCCCCCATTCGATCACCCCACCCCCATCGCCGCCAATCCGGCTGGTTTTTGTTTGTTTGTTGTTTTTCGTTCTACTCGTGCGCGTGCTCACGTTTCCGACGCCGCGGCGGGTGCAGGGGCCTACACACAAATCGGGCGATAACATCCTTAGACTTGGCCGCTAACGGGCTCGACGAATACGCGGGACAAGAGCTCGCGCACGCACTGTTGAAGAACAAGACGTGAGTCGTGGTTGGCCCGGCCCTAGGACGTTTTTTTTGTTCCTGAGTGGCACTTGAAGATCCGTCTGAACACAATCACCACTGCGTATCTATCGCCTGGGATGCTTTTTTCTCAGCGGCACATGAAGACCCGTTAGGATACCATTATTACTACGCATACAGCGGTACTGAAAAGTAAGGAAGAGATACGCCCCCCAAAAAGTTGGAAACCCCTCTCATCCCGGGGATTGTCCCCCCCCCCCCGCTCCGATCCCGGGGACCGAGCAGCCCGTCTCCGGGAGGGCGGCACACCTCGGTCGGAACTGCCTCCGTTGGTTGGTCAAGGACAATGGGTCGGGTGGCTATTTACAGTAGGTGCCGAATTGTATTCAATTTGCTCGCCTGTATACGTACGTAGCATGGGATAGTTTAATCGCGCGTGTAAAAAACATGCCTTGTATATCAACAGCGAAGCTCCAACGTTCCACACGTCGGACAGGCCATTATCTATCTGATCTATCTGCCTACCGTAGATCATTTAGTTTGCTCACCTGCCGTTGCCGGAGGTTTGTGCAGCATCTGCAAAGGTACAGATCCAACCCCAGGAGCATATTGCTAGATGATGCAGAATAGACGGGTTCCCACACGGGGCAACATGAGCAACTGCAGATAATTTCATACACGTAAGGCCGGGAATAGATCTGCCTTGAAACGTCAAGACAAATGAAGCGGAAGTCGATTATCCGTCTGAGAGGTATGCGGTGTTCCGGCCTGAACAGCACGATGTTTTGTTTTTGTGTCGCCCTTGCCCCGATGCTATTTGCGGGATGTCGCATCTCAGGTTGACCACGATAGACCTCACCGGAAACAACAGTATCCCCGACGAGTGGCTTCGCGAAAACCACCAGGTGTGCCGGGGAGATACGCCAGTATGAGGCTATGCGGGTTGGCTGACTACAAGTCCTCCGACTAAGTTACTAGTTGGCTAGGTAATAACAGATATTTTTATCCCAACCCTAGATCGGTGCTACGGTAGAATTCACAGCAAATTTTTCTTGAGGGTCCTCAATAAACCCTAAGGAGCCCTATACCTCACCCGAAAACCGATTTGGAGCGAAGCTAGAAGTACAAGCCGATGAAATATCACGAATAGTGTTCTAAAACATTAATGGCATCCGACGATAACAAGTTAAGGAGCTCGGTCAAGGAGCTCGGTCGGTCAGAAATATTTTTGACGAAAACGTGCCCCCGCTATCGTAGCACGCCTCCCTAAGGAGGCGCTCGTGTCGGTTTATGCCTTTTGGAACATACTCGGAGTTGTGATTGGTGCTGGTAGAAATCTTGGAACAAAAAAACGGGAGCGCATGAAGGCCATCCCCTGGGTTGGAGAAAAGCCTGCGGCTGTGCGGAGGAAGCAAGACGACACCATCTGCAGAGAGGTCTCATTAATCCCAAAGTTTATACGAGTTGACTCGATGACGAACGATTACTACAGTATATTCTGGCGTTGCTCTTTTTAGTATTTCTCCAATTAAAGGCAACTATCCTGATAACCTTCGGCTGCATAGGCTAGGCAAAGAGTGGAGGAGATTCGTCATCGACCCTCTGAGATTGTTTTTGTGCTGGCATTGAGGTGCACGCATTTCTTTGTACGTGTTTTTCTTCCATAGAGACGTTTGTTAAGCCTTTTTGTGACCACGGAATACATTTCGGGGGAATGAGCTAGTGTAGGAACATCATTATATTATCGTCATTTTTATGACCATCATCATCATCATCATCATCACCACCACCATATCATCAACGTCATCTTCATCATCATCATCATTATCATCATCATCGTCATCATCACCATCATCATCATCACCATCATCATCATCATCATCATCATCATCATCATCACCATCACCATCATCACTATCATCATCATCATTATCATCATCATCATCATCATCAGCAGCATCAGCATCATCACCATCATCATCATCAGCACCGCCACCACCACCACCACTACCACCACGACCACCACCAGCAGCATCATCATTTCATGAACATACAAGTACGTCCGCGCAAAATCTAAACCGATTATGTAGCACGAGGTCGACTTCAACTCGCCACCCAGCCCCATCAACGCGCTCCCGAAACATTTCCTTCGTGGCGGGGTGACCTCTCTTCGCGGCGAATTTTCTTCGGCGCCCTCCTCCCGTTCTTCCATGGACCCCAGCCCTATATTAATAGATACATGCTACGGTAGGGTAGGGGTATACAGTATATGGCATATAATTTTCGGAGGCTCCTCACTACATGACCTTAAGACAAACAAAAACGAAAGCGGAAAATATAGCCGATGGACAGTATCATAGCCCAAGAGATTTATCGTCATTACACAGAGAGAGCGGTGCAACAATAGAGGTTTCGTAACACTTTTTAGACATACTATTTCTGACCGGCCGGGCGTCTTAGCCCAATATCGTCGGGAATACCATCATACGTACCACTATGTCCCGAAATATTAGGACCGTTTCTGAATTAATATTCAATATTTACGGTTTTTATATCTAGGGACAGAGTGTTACGTAATATGTGTAAGTATTTTCTCAATAATATGATGCAGCTATTGATAGGCTCTGAGATTGCTCATCGGGGTGGGTTGCACGTTTCTTCCCGCTTTTCTCAGAAACGGCGTTGGCCTACTCCAGGTATTGAGATATACAGTTCCCCAAGCGAGGGTCCTCAAAAAATATAAATGCTACCCCTACCGTGGCACGCCTCCAGATTTCCGGCATATTCCAGCGGTACCGGGTAGTGTTCCTGAGCCGAGGAGAGAGCCTCTTGGGTCAGAAATGGTTTGCCCAAACGTGTTACGTACTGCTAACGTAGCGCGCGTTCCCAGCTGCACATTAAAACTCACGTTGGTGATTTTTCCCTGTTACACCCGCCAACTCACCTACCCACCTACCCACCTACCCACCCCAAAACAATAGGTACGCAGCGAAGTTTACGGTTTCTTGCCCTCGCTGGCGGAAAGCCTGAGGCTCAACCGCGTCAGACGCGAAAGCGGCGCGTTTGTATCGCCTCGCTCCGCGCACCTGAAGAATTTGAGGGAGAAAGAGGCCCGGGCGGACGAGCGACACAGGCGACAAGAGAGAGCGCGGCGGCGAGCACAATGTCGTCGCCGGCGGCAGCGGTGCCGAGAGAGGGATGCGACAGGACAGAGGGCGGCGATAAAGACGGCGTCGACAACGACAGGGCCGGGTGGGGAGGGCGAAAAAACGAACGCGACACCCCCGATCGCGGGGGAGAGGTCGAAAGGACAGGAAAATGAGCAGGTGGAGGAAGAGGAGGAGGAAGGGGCAGGGAAGGAACGAGGTAGAATAGATGGGAGTGATGGTGATGGAAGCATCGGCGGTGTTCGAGAAGATAATGTGGCGGGAGCGACGGTGAGTGAGTGTGTGATGGATGAACGACTGTATGCAGGTAAGTGTATTTGAAAATACAGAATATCCCGACGAAGTTTGGGACATGCGCCACCATAGGAACGCCCCACCCCCCCCCGTAGTCCGTATCAACTCTTGGAACCATTGTATTACTCCGAGCAACATTGCTTATCAGCAGTGCCCCGCTCTCACTGATTAGAAAAGCTACGGCGTTTATACATATTCATAATACATACATACATACATACATACATACATACATACATAACACGTATGAAACTTTCCGATCGAACCCTCATCACCTGGCTCCCCGGTGTACACTTCGTAGTATACAGCCTCCCTGCGCATCTATTAGTGTAACAAAAAAACGAGCGCTCTGCACGTTTTCTGCTCATTTTTTGTTTTTTTCAGCGCAGCAGCACCAGTCCGACGATGGTGGGGGTCGGCACCTTCATCAAATCCGTCTCCTTCATTTCAAAGGCGGTGCCGAACAAAACTGCGCCACCTACGAAAAAGGTCGATAGTGGTAGTAGCAGTGACCCTATCGCCGCGGAGAAAACGATCGCTTCTTCTTCTACGGCTGCGGCGGCTGCTCCTACTGCTGCTGCTGCTGCTGCTGCTACTGCTGCTGCTGAAGACGTCGTCCCGGTTCCGGAGGAAGAACATTCTCCAGAAAAGTCCCGCAAGAAGCGTGGTCACGACCAGGCCTGCGAAGGTAGAAACCCGGAGACGACGAAGCAAGACAAGCGCTCAGGGGGACGTGCGGCGGCGGCGGCGGCGGCGGCGGCGGCGGCTGATCGAAAACGGCAAGACACACTCCCGCGGTCGTCGTCCTCGGTTCATAAAGGCGAGAAAGAGGCAGAAGAAGGATTCAACAAGAAACGCCCCAAGAAGAACAACAACAACGGTATGCCAACCGTGAACGTTGTTGCTGCGATCAGGTCCCCCCCGGAACCGGGACCATCTAAGAAGCAAAAGCGCCGCCCCACGGTGATGTCGACTGATGGTGGTGGGGGCGCCGTGCCTTCTTCTTCCGCTACTACCGCAGCCGCGACACTGCTGTCGACCGACGAGGTGGAAGAAGAAGGTGGCAATGTTTGTTTTGTGCCTGGTATTTTTGTATCCATTTGTTTCTGTTTTTACCATCACGGTTGAGATGACCTAGGTGACCGGTGCACTAGGGGATCGCATAAACACTTTGGGCTGGTAGGCGACTGGCTTCGCGTTGAGTTGTGTTTCATTTAGATTTAATGGTTTGTTGGGTGTGCCTTGAGCTGAGTTTCTACCGTCGTTTGGCGTGCAAACCACCGGTATACCGTTTTGTGACGATTTTGACAGATACACAGAATTATAGACAGAAGTCGGACTTCTGGACATGGAGGACCACAGTGAACTGTGCCATGTTTGTTGTTTAGCTGTGGTCACGTTCTTAGTATTTTTGAAAAGCGATTTTAGGTCATCTATCTGCACATTTCTTAGAAATATTGTAGATAAAGCAGAAGTGCCTCTCCCTTTCGGGCTGAGGTGTTTCTTCAGTCCAACCGCGTCAGTATTTGGAAAGCGACCCACTACTTTCGCTTGATTCCAACACGTCGATACGGATACTCCGCTTCCTATTCCGCCACAGCAGTCGTGCGGCATTTATTGTGAAACGTGTGGTATTTAACGATGTCTCCCGCTCCGGCGCAAACGGTCACAGTAATACTCCTAGACTAACCGCCCTTTGCATGAGGATCTCCTGTGGCGTATGGCTTGGCTTCTCTTTTTTCGTTCAGTACAAATTTACTGTATGCTCGTAGTATTGCGTTTGTGGCGTGTATAGAAGCTCAGTGCTGATGCGCACGCGACACACACGTAAGTTATGGGCCTCGATTGGGTTGATGCAGTGATAAAAAAGGCTGCGATGACTACTGACTTCTGTGATACAGTAGGTATCATCGCCAATACCTTAATCCACTCTTTATCGATTATTTGGCAAAGAAAAAGGAGGGAGCAAGAGCAGCAATTGAATTAGCTCAGAGTTAAGCATTAAGTAGGTACAAGTGCAGGGAGTATGAACCTTTGTGCTTACAAGTAGGTTTCCTTTCTTTGTTTTGACTTCCCTCGGTCTTATTTTGTTCGGAAAATGTTCATGACTGATCAACGTTGAAGCTCATGCTGGTACATTGCTGAGGATGGCAAACATAACAATCAAAACTAATTATCCTTTGTGACTCTCTACATACTCGTACCTTGCTTCCGCTTCACGGTCGGCCGCGGCCACAAAATCGGCGCAAACACGGGGATAGGTTTACGACGCGTTCCCGGGTTTGGACGCGAAGGGGGCGGTGGGCGCCAACGATCGAGATTACCGATGAAGTGGCGGACCAGGCGCGGGCCGAAGGGCGCAGGCTGGGAGACAAGCAGAGGCAGCGCCGGGAGGATGAGGTGTGCGTGGGGGGAAACATATATGAAACGTCCTTATCTATCTTCTCCTATTACGGGGGTCCATAGTTAATAGGACCTATGGTATACATAAAAAACTACTATATATTTACCTATTTTTACTAACAATATTTGGTCCTATTTACTATGGTCCCCCGAAATAGAATGTACCATGTCCAGAAAAAGGACGACCGTTTATACTAACAAATATTAAGACAGAACGGTTAATATAGTTTTTCGACAGAGTGCTGCGTATCTACGGCTTAAGCTTCCTCTTGTTTGGTGCAGGCCGAGAGAGGGAGAGAGAGAGAAAGTAGACGAAAACAAATAGAAACGCTTCGTACGTACGGCAAAGGGTTTCCGGTTCGTCGTTTTCAAAATATGCCTTCTTGTTACGTTGGTACCTGGTGGTAGACAAGCGCCTGATGTGCGGTCCATTGTAGCAGTAGAGCTGCATAATGCCGTGGTGGCCCTGTGTACCGCAAGGACAACAACGCGGTACTGGTTTCATCGGGCTTGCCCCCTGTTCGTGACCGAGACCACTGATCTCGGATGCCGCAAATTCGTTCATTCGGCCTCCCGCATCACCCAATGTTCGATGTTGGGCCCCGGATTGATATTGTTCTGTATGTACGTATGCGAAACGAAATTGTTGCGATGTGAATATACTGCGGACGAACGCCTTTGTGTTCAGGAGGTGATGAGAACCGGAAAATTAAAAGGCTAGCACCACATTTTATCCAAGCCTCCTCGCCACATTTTGAGCTGTGCATAACCTCATCTAAGAGTACCACAGTTTTATAAGCACATATATATCGAACACAACGGGTTTGTGTTTTTGTAAAGCAAGCATCGGGTCCGGGTGTATAGCTCCTCGGTTGCAATGGTTGAGGAGCTCCGGTCAGTGAGAAACGTTTCGGCGAATTATTGCAACCCCTAAAAGCAATCCCTGCTCCCCACCGTAGCAAACCTCCTCAGATGAGAAACTCCGTCGGTCAGAGAAATGTTTGGGCTCACAAGCGCAACCCCCTAGTTGTAATCCATGCCGTAGCACGCCGTCTCAGGTGAGGAACTCCGTCAGTCAGAGAAATGTTTGGGCTCACAAATGCAATTCGCTGGATGTAATCCCTTATTGTAGCATGGCTCGTACCGTGTGTAAACCTGGTAACACGTACAAAATAACACATACACACACCCTCGGGGTTGTTGTTGTTGTTGTTGATGTCTTCAAATTAAATCGTCCTTTCTACCCAGCTTCATCAGCACACCCAGTGTCCGTCCTGATTCCTTATCCTAAGAGAGATACTGATTTCGTGGTCACAGACTGTGAGACAGAGGAAGACCAAAAACCAAAAAAAAATAATCGCAAATTCAAGCGTCAAGCAAGTGAAATGCCAGCGTGTACCGGGCACGAGAACACAACAACACAAGCGAGACCAAAAAAAGGGTGAAATTTTACTATAAGCTCGATTTCCCCACAACGTTAACATCACGAAAAAAAAAAAAAAAATCCATCTCTTGATCCAAGGCCAAGCCCACCACTTTTTCTTCCTCTTCTTTTTTTTTTGTGTGTGTGTGCCCTCCTTGCTTGGGAGAACAAAATCGACTGGAAAAAAAAAAAATCGCCGCGGAGGGGGGGGGTGTCTTATCCTGTCACCACAGTGGGATACGGCATGTCCTGTAGTACGAAGCGAAATGAGTTGCGATGTTAGCCGCGGACGCGCGTCAACGTATTTTGTAGGAGGTGGCAAGAGCCGGGAACGCGAAGCGCGAGGAGCTGCTGGGGTACCTCGAGACCCCCGACGGGGAGGCGTTGGTGGCGAGGGTGGCGACCCTTCTGATGCACACGCGACGCGAAGAGGTGACAATATTACGAAAGGGGTGTCTGTATGTTCATATTCTATTCCGGAGGTGATTATATTTGGGGACAGGGCGTTAGACTGCTTATGATACGCGTACAACAACGATAGGAAGATGTAAAATTAATTATAAAAAGGGAGGGAAAGGGACATAACTAAAGATAACAGACAGAGACAGGAAGAAGTAAGAAAGGACGGAAGGAAGGAAGGAAGGAAGGAAGGAAGGAAGAAAGGGAATTCTTTGTGCTATTGCCACTTTCCTCGTACGATCCACATGTCAAAAAACGTACTCGCCCACAGGAGCGAGAGACGCGTGTCATCGAGCGGACGCAAAGGGCTGAGCTCCGAGAGTACCAGAGGCAGAAGCAGCGGCAAGCACGGCAACAACAACGCCGCAGAGGAACCGAAACACACCACGACGATGGCGCGGCAACATCGATCCGTCCGCGCTCCTTCTGGCTCACCGCTTCTTCAGCGCTGTCTAAGTCTCTTCGGGGCCAGCCAACAAACGGTCTCAGCAAAACGTCGGGATCTAGGTTGCCTGGAGGTCAGCCGATAAATCGCCTTGACATCGATAAATCGGGTTATCAAAAATCTCTTCGAGACCAGCCGACAAAACGCCCTGACACTGACAAAAAAACAGCGGATACCGGTAGTGGACACGTGGGAGATAAATCCCTGTCGGGAGGAAGCGCCGCGAAAACAATACCCCGACGACCTTCCGCCTTCGAAGGTGAGAGGCACTCTGAAGAGCGAGAACGACAAAATGTCCGACGCTGAAAAAATCCGCGCCTTGGTTTGTTTGTGTACGTAGGTTTAACCGTAGAGTTATTTTCTTTTTTTTCTGGGCTTTGGAATGGTTCGAAGGGGCAAAAGCCAGAAAATGCCCGATTTCGCCCGATTTCGACGAAAAACAGAACATGCAAAACCCCCCCCTGCAGGAACGGCGGCAGCGGCGGCTGAGGAGGAGTGGGATTCCATGTTTGGAGGAGAGTCGGATGGTACGGCGGGCACGCTCGTGACCGGCTCGACTGCCGCGTCTTCGCTGCCGAGCGCGGTAGCGGCCGCCGCGATGGAAGTCGAGGACGAGGAGGACGCCAGACGATTGCTTGGTCGCCTCCGGGAAGAACAAAAGGTTGGCGTTCGTCGTACACACCTGGCAAAGAGTGTTAAGGGGGGAACTCGTTCGCAACGCTAATGGGGTGCAAAACTAAAGGCTAAACCTTGTGTGTTTCGGAAGGCTCTCTCTCTCCCTCTCTTTCGACCAGATCTCTGCCGAAACACACAACCCTTGGTTCGGTGTTGGACACCTACCTTCCCGTTCTGGAAAAAAAACATCGAGCGCTGATATCACGATCGCGTAACCCCCCCCATGCTGTGCTCACTCAACGCTCTGCACGGCATACTTCGAACTATAACCGAAGAAGAGAGCATAGACAACCCCCCCCCCCCCCCCCCCCCCCCCCCCCCCCCCCCCCGCGGTGCTCCGTCTCGAAAGGGATGTGTGGTCAATGGTCAAACGACTAAGGCAAGCAACAAACGAGTGCAACGAGTGCACCCCCCCCCCCCCCCCCCCCCCCCCCCCCGCTGCTTCGAAGGGGATGACTTCGAACTTCAAAAACGTCTCGGCTATTTGATTTACTTTCACCAAATCAGTCAACCGGACGCGTGCAACGATGGGGGGAAGCTCCTGAATCGTCCCTTTTAGAGCATCATCCGTCGTGCACACCTTGGCCGCGAGGTTGTTCTTCTTCGGGGGTTGATTTGTTCATCCCGCAAGCAAAGAGCGTTGGTATCGCAGAGGAGGGTGCGATCAATTTTCAGCATTCCATTTTGTTTTTTCCAGAACGGGGAACGATTGAAGCTGACATAACCGAACCAGCTGCCATAACCGAACCAAGGTTGTCTTTTTTTTCTTTGGAAATAAATCTGCTCGAGAGAATAAAACAAAAGCTTTCCCAAAACCTAAAAACAAAAAAAAAAACTTTCACTTTATTTAGCACTCTCACTGTCGACGAGAAAAAAAAACGACCGCGCTGAAAAACGATCGCCCCCCCCCCCCCCCCCCCCCCCCCCCCCCCCCTGCGCGAACTCAACACTCTTTGCTGTAGCTCATCAGTTGCGATGGTTGATTGCGATGGTTGAGGAGCTCCGTCAGAGTGAGAATGGACGGGCTGAAAAGTGCAACCCCAATACCTGCCGGAGCATGGCGCCTCAACACCTGCCGTAGAAGCCACGTACTTTGCGCCAACTTCTCGTCCTTCCACTCTCTCTAGAGTGTCCAGAAGAAACATACACTACAAAAATAACAACGAAAATCAAACACAGAAAAAACAATCTAAGAGCCCTTCTTAACGGGAAACACTAAATTTCGTTCAATCAGATGCAAATTAAATTGGAAAAAAAAAAATCAAGTCAAATTGAAAGAACCGAAAGTCCTCGATAAGATGGGCCCTAACGAGCCAACCAACAAACAAACAAACAAAAGAACAAAACCTCCGAACGAAGCAAACGAACGAAGCAAACGAACGAAGCAAACGAACGAAGCAAACGAACGAAAAAAAACAAAACAAAACAAAACAAACGAACAGACTAACAAAACAAACAAACAAACAAAACAAACAAAACAAACAAAACAAACAAAACAAAGAAGAAAAAAAAAAGTAAAAACATGAAAAAACATACCAAGTAAAACCTCAAACACATAACACATTTAACACGATTGCTCCCCGGCGGTAAACAGCACTATCGGATGGATGAATTTTCGTTGTCCGTGGGATTTACGTGACTAGGAGCAGTGATCCTTCCCTCAGAAGCAGAGCGATCGAGAGAAAAAAATCGGAATGGTGTGCCGCATCTGCTTGCCAAGCGAGTCGCGTTAGACTTCACCACCTCCGACAGGCCGTCGATTCCCAGTTTCCATGATCTATTACGGGGGACCATAGTAATGGGAACAAATATTGTTAGTAAAAATAGTGAAATACATAGGTTTTTGTGTGTACCGTAGGTCCTATTTACCATGGTCCCCCGTAATAGGTGTCTCAGGATGTGTAGATAGCTATTGATAGTTCCCTGTTGACGGTGTATGATCAGCAGCTCTACTGTATGTCGCTGGGTAGGAGCCCTGCGCTCTGCATGATCTGCAATGCGGGACAGGTGTACCCCCGGTTGGATGTGTGCTTGAACAGATCCTGCACAACACATCGTAACGACAGGTGAGGATCTCGATGATAGATTGATGATCTATCTGATCTATCTGAGCAAGATTTGAAAGAGTGCAGAGACCAAGGGTATAGATCAAAGACAAAAAAATAAAATAAAATGTTTTAGAAAGTCATCATTCTTTGCGAGCTGCTGCTGTATGGTACCATTATTGTACGTTCGCTCGTGCCATACGCACGGGAGGCGGGGTTGGGGGGGGGGGGGGGGGGGATTTTTTTCAGAGTGGTCTACTAAATCTGGCGATTCTGTTTTCGTGCAGACCAGTGCATATCATATCGCACGTACATGAAGAATTATGTTTTCTCTTATGGTGTACCCGACAGCAGTGTTGTTTGCACTTTTGTTTTGCACACGTGAGCGATCAACTCCGGCACTTCGCCGCAGCAGAGCGATCGTCAATCGGCACCATACGTAGTCCTCATGAACGATCGAGTTTGGCACCATATCGCCGTAAAAAAAGGTCATCAACAATACCCGTGGTCATAGTCCTCGTCAAAAATAAAGACTGCTCCGTTTGCCGTCCAACCCCGCCTGCCCCCCCCCCCCCAGCACGCCTCCATTCATCATCGGTCCCACACCGGCCGAACAGGCCTGGGCTCGCCGCAGAACGACCCTCAGCACCGCATCACAAGTCCTCGTCACACTAAATGATTGCTCCGTTTTGCCGTTCAACTTTGCCGTTCAACCCCTCTCTCGTCAACAGCGTACGTAGACCTTGTCAACTGCCGTTCCGTTTGCCACCCAAGCCGACCCCGCCCCCCCCCCCCCCAACTGTTGGAGGTGTGTCTCTATGAGGTGTAGGAACGGTGCTCCATCCCGAAAGGGGTACGTGGTCAATGGTCAAATGACTATTAATAAGGCAAGCGACAATGAGTACGCCCCCCCCCCCCCCCCCCCCTCCCTCCCCCCCCACACACACACGCCTCCATGCTACCGTCGGTTCGCACACCGACCCACGAGCAGGCCTGGGATTTGAAGCACCGGCCTTCCTTTTTGAGGGCGTTCCAACGATTCGATCCTGAAGGTTGGGGGCACATCCCTGCATCTGACGTGAGAATTGCCGCCAGCCGTGAATTGTTTTATCTCATTCTGTAGTGCCGCGTGACCCCTACATCGGCGAGGATGAGCTATAGAACTGCCGCCACACGTTCTGAGTGCCGACTACTGTAGCACTTGTATCACACTTGAGAAACATTGAATTAGCAGGGGGTGTAGCGTTTGCGGTAGCGTGCGTAGTGATTCGACGTGCGTGCACCACCACAGACTGGTCCAGGATTCAATTTTCGCGCCAAGTTGAAGGCCGGCGCGAGTCGCGTTTCTGGTCCCGTTTCTTGCCCGAGGCGTGTCTTGGGTGGCGGGTGGGGTTAGATTTATAGGGTTAGGGTCAGGGCTAGGACTTGGTCTACCCCCTCGCCTTTGATCCCACCATCGAGCCGTGCTATGATGCATGAGAAGAACTGCCGTTGGGGGGTACGATATACGAGAAGGGCTTCAATTAGGAGTGATACGGAGGTATAAAAGAGGGGTTGTAATTAGGGATACTGCGGTTTCAGAGAGGGGTTGCAATTAGGGGTGCTACGGTTTCAGAGAGGGTTTGCAATTAGGGGTGCTACGATGTAACAGAGGGGTTGCAATAAGCTGTACTACGGTATAATAGAGAGGTTGCAATTAGGTGGTCCTCAACTTAGGAAGGACCTATGTATCCGATGTGTACGTGCTAAGCCCGTTTGCTGTATCGACTTGTATATCGGTCTTTAAGCTTGAAAAATGATCTAATTAAAAATAAAACGGTTTTTGCTCTCGGTGGGGAAAACTAGAGCTACAGCAATAGCTCCCCACGTGAGGCGTCCAAGAAAAATTAGGTAGAGGGCCGCGGCATGCGTCCACCGGAAGTGTTCTCTAGCCCATATCCCACACACAATCGTGAAAAAAAAAGCAACGACCCAACCCTTTGACAATCTATGTCCTCTGAGCCGTTGTTATGTTTTCCCATGAAAAAAAAGCCAACTTCAACTCGTTACATGTCTTCCAGCCCCACGCGTGGTGATTAATTTGGGTACGTACGCCTCAAACAAAAGCAATATTTTATTAGGCACTGCCACGTACACACGTGAATTTCTATAACCGGGATCTGCCACGTACATACGTGAATTTCTATAACCGGGATCTTCTGGTGGTGATGGTCGTGGTGGTGATGTTTGTTTGCTGCAGGCTGTGGGCCCGAAACATCCTTCAGTCTTGTTCACGCTACGTTGTGCATTGGCGGCTGATATTGTTACTACAGTAATGTTGCTTTCTGACCATTCGATGCCCCCCCTACAATGAGAAGACCGTTTATATTACGGAGGTCCATAATTAAGAGGACCTACGGTAGACCTAAAAAAACTATATATTTACCTATTTTTACTAACAATATGTGGTCCTATTTGCGATGGTCCCCCGTAATAGCAAACATTAACACCCCACGCTGCGGTGTTCTCTGCGTGGTTCGCCCCCCCCCCCCCCCCCCCACCCCCGCCTCCCCCCACTCAAAGATTGGCGACCTCATGGCGCAGCTGCGACTGCCAGAGGCGATCGAGGAGGGCACTGTCAAGGCGGTCACAGACGCGCTCATCAAGGTATAATACTAGACGAGGTTCCGAGATAAGTGTGCAGGATACGATTCTCATTCCGGGAAATATTTTCTTTACGACGACGACGCCGATGTGTGTCCCTTCCGCTGCTCCCGCAGGCGGCGGACAGCGAGCGACGAGAGCACAAGAAGGCGGCGGCGAGGGCGGCGCGCCGATCGGGCCTAGACCAATCGCTGTCCGCACCTCGGCCTTTCACGGTCGGCAGCGGAGAGAAAACGGTTCGTGTTGCTAAATTCTTTACTTTGGCCCTTGACGGTTGGCAGCGGGAAGAAATAAAACGGTTAGAACCCACCCAATTCGTTATGTTGATTGACCCTTTACAGTTGGCAGCGGGGAAAAAAAAAAAACGGTTTGTGTCCACCACCTCTTGGGTTTCAGGTCGGTGAGTTAATGGGGATGACTATTAACACTACTGTATATACACCGTCGACTACAGTCACTTGGCAGTTGGCCGGCTGTTACTCTCCGAGGTATTATACTATAGGGTCCGTGAAAAAGAGAAAACGACACCCACCACACACCCAGAGGTCGGAATGGAAAACCGTTGCAACCGTTGTGATCACATGATGAAGTAAAAAAAATATGTTGATTATATATAGGTTTGGTTGGCGTCGGTTGGCAACGACACTGTAAAACATGCCGCTCACTACGTGAGCTAGACAACCAGGGTACCGTTTTGTTTTTTTTGGCGGTCGCCCACGGCTGGTCGTCGAGTTAGATCATTTGTGCGAGGCAAAGAACCTTTACTCTGCACAAGGGAATCGATCGTATCACGTAGTGTTCAAGGTAAGGCACACAAGAGGCAGTTACATAGTACTCCCATTGCTGTCTCTGGAAGTGGCTACACCGGAAATTAAAGTAAGTCATTGAAGCTGTCATCCATATGCAAGTCCGCCTCACAAGCGGTTCCTAGTAGGATGCAGCTCACTCTTCATGCGACTCACCCAACACCTCACGGCACTTCGCGCTTGGTGCAAGCAATGTCTGCCTGGTCGGTGAAAACCCGACATGATCCCTCCCGGCATTGTAGGGGTGCGAGGGTCTGTGGTCATACGACTGCGGCCATGCATTAGATGGCGTACATCTCTCCTGTCGAGTACGCCCCCCCCCCCCCCCCCCCCCCTGTCTAGCAAAAAAAAATCTGTGGCTGTTCACATTTTTTTTTGGGCGGGCGCCCTTGTAGTGTGCGGTAGTTTATTACGGAGTTCTATGTGTCTTTGCATCTACCTATCCGTACCTCGAATTATGCATTTTTTTTCACGTGTCCCATACGACAGGGCATGCCTTTATCCCTGCTAATACTGCACTGCACAAGAACATGTACGTCGTATCTGGCTCTATTTCCAAGTAAATTGTCCCCAACTGTCACCCACACGGGAGTTCAGTCCTAAAGGTTGCCCTATAGGACTAATTTCGACCATTTTTTTGTTACTTGGTCAACTGAGGAGAGCTACGAGTACGTGAAAACATATTTTGGTTTTACGACACTGTTCGTGACATTCCTATATATATATATATATATATTTTAAATCAGCACTTTTACTTTCCAGCTTAACTCGTAGGAGGTTTATCCTCAGCGATCTTCTGGACAAGCCGTGGTCACAGGTGTCGTCCCTTCTTCCCCCCCGGCACGTGGCTTATTTGTTTTGTCGCGCACAGGGTTCAGCTTTCCCACTGCTCGTCGATTTTCATCGAATGTAGCTAACTCACGCTCTCGCGCTTTCCGCCAATCATTTTTGTTTTATGCAAGAAAAAGTCCCAACGAGCATGTACGTGTAAAGATAAAAATAGAAAGAAAACACACACACGCGAAACAAACACAAAACCAGCACTATACGTGCGTCACAACTAAAGAACATCGTACACCTCAAGCACGAAAAAAGTTGACGGCGGGGGGGGGGGGGGGGGGGAGTCAACACGTTAAATCAATCCAAAGCTATACGTTGCTGTTGCCCTGCTGGTCAGGGGCGTGGGGCGGATCGATCTAATAGAAACACAGAAACACCTTCAGTACTCTGTAAGTGCGGTCGTGCGGGTCAGACCGGTGCAACAGACCTCAGCAATCCACAGCGTAGAGCCTCGATCGTTTGATTTTTTTGATCGCGCGGGGTGGGCGTGTCTCTGTTGCGACAGGTAGGCATGTTGCACTTCTGGCGGTGGCATCGCGGCGAGCATTTCCAAAGGAAGCCCAGCAAGAACGCGCGGTCTCGGAGGGAGCTCCAACGCCTCGCTTCGCAGCAGCGGCGGCGAGAGAAGACGGGAGAGGTGCGACATGGGCGGGGGGGGGGGGGGCGTAACAACGTCCCGCACGTCGGCCGGGTCATGATCTGTTCTGCCTAATCTGCTGTAGACAATGATCTGCCGGACAGATCGTTGTGTACCTGGTCTACAGTAGAGAATGGTCTGTGCCTGGCAGATCGTGGTGATCTACCTCACCTAGATCGTACAAACAATACAGTGGGCTGGGACGAATATACGTCAACGTCGGACATGCCATGATTTGCCTGATGGTCTGTAGATAATGATATGTCTAACAGACAGATCATGATCTATCTGGTCTACGGTAGATCGTACAGACCGGTTGGTTAACACATGCTATGCCCACACTTCAGATAGAGCGTGAACCGCCTTGCCTTGAGGGTGCTGATCGGCGGGTTAGGGACACACACACGCCGTCAGGAAGATCATGATCTGCCTGATCTATTGATCTGCCTGACCTATTAGTAGGTCGTGCAGATCGGTTGGGTTGGGACCTTCGTGCAGACCATGAACTACCCATAATTAATAACGTGGAAACTTGTACAAGCCACATAGATCGTACCAGATCAGACTTGCAATGCGCCCTAAAACGATCACAAGCTGTAGATAACTATTGCACATACTTCGAGAGCATGACACAGACCATGAACCCCTTTAAAGGACTGTGGGCCGGTCTCGGACCATGAAAAGTAACGTTTTCCTGGTATGCTTCTGTGCGGTGCAGTATACTACAGTAGTGCTTTGCTAAACGGGTTGGCATCCCTTATAACAACAGTAGATCATCATTTCTCGATTGGAAACTTCCAGAGGGACAAATGCAGATCTATCTGTTCCTAGAAACGATCTGTGTGATCTGTACAATGATCTGTCACGCATGCTGCGGCAGGGGTGCCACCTAATTTTTTTGAGGTTCCTTCCTCACTTGATGAGCTTTACACCTCAGTACCTCGATACCTGCAGTAGGCCTACTGTTGTGGTTTCGAGAAAAGCTACAAAAAAGGCAATCCGACGAACAGCGAGCGCCAAAGCCCATTGATAGCTATATATCATGAAAACTAATGTCAATACAATAAGTACGTCATGGCAATTCAATAAGTACGTCATGGCAATTCGGACGATATTGGGGTTAAGAATCACGGTCATCTAGAAACGGTTTCCCCGGAAAGCGCCACCTCGATCGTAGCACGCGTGCAATGATCTGATTGGATCTGATCTGTCCCGCCCGATGTGTGAACACGTTTTTACAAGGAGGCATGTTTGTGGTAGTGTTACGCCATCCGGTCTACCCTGTTGCGACAGTAAGATTGGCGGCGACGTGTCCCCTCATCATGGCTAGCAAAGGCGTGATCGCCTGCCTGCTGGATGGTGATTTATCTCGCCCCTTCGCTCAGAACGCAACTTCTGTACAATAAAATGATAACTTCCAAGCACCTCGTGTGAGTGACCAGAGCAGGGCCAGAAGCAAGTGCCTGCATATGTAGCAGTAGTCGGCCCCTAGGTCCATGCCGCCTTTAACACAACAGACATAAGTATATACACGCCGCGGTATCCTTTCGATAACGAACAACCGTGAGTGTTTGTACGGGTGGATTCCGAACTTTTGCGAACGACTGCGTTGTTATTCCGAACGCAACCGAAGATAGAAGCACAGACCCGGCGTCCCCGGCGGTCTGGCGGTAAACTTCGTGACTACTCGTACTGCTGTAGCGACAATTTCGCGAATTCGATACCCCCCAAGGGTCGTATCGACGATGCGCATCAGGGATATACAGCATCTTTCTCGATAGGGTTACGTAGATGACGAATTGGGGATCTGATCTATCCGATGTGTGTACCATTTCCACCACGATCCTTCAGACCATATATGTATACATTTTTTTTCATCCTCCGGCGGATTGGTAAAAATAAAGCTTAAGCTCGCCACACTTCCACGTTCCAATTTCGTGTCGTGTGTCAATTTAGCCCATAGCTCCAGTTGTAACATCAGAACAGGCTGTCGTTACCCCTGGAGTTTGGGCACGTTGACCCGACCTGACCCCCGGGAGGAGCAGGTGCGGTGGAGATAGCCACCCGGGAGAGTTATCTCTCCCGGGTAGCGTGGGACTTGCGCGAGCTCACCCACTAACAAAAACCGAGGCTATGAGGCCTTCCCGCCGGACTTGGTCCAGTTACGGTCCACCCTACCCGTGGGGCGTTGGCCAGACCATACCGTACTGTGCCCGTACCCGGGCCCTACCGTACCGTAACCCTACCCATCCTTTGTCTCCAACCATGTCGCAACCAACCTTGTCCGTCGGTCGAGGGAAGATTTCGCGGGATTGGGCCCGCCGGGTGGTCCTAGCGGTGGGAGAGCGGGAGGCCCGCCTAGAGGCGACCGATAGATTTCGCGGCACCGACCCTCCGCGATACGTTTGTCCTGAGTGCCACGAGTACGGGTGCTCGAGCGCAGACGGGCTGGACGAGCACCTGCGCGATACGTCCTGGCACGATGTTCAGGCGGCGCTTCAGGTGAGGGGGTTTCTCTGCGCTAATTCTGTCGCGGATACCAGACTGCACAAAAGAGGCAATTCCGAGCGGAATCGCTGGCTACAATTTATTTCGTGCTATCGCTGGCCACTGTAGCTCCCCCCCCCTCCCCCAACTCAGACACACCGGCCGGGAAGTAGACCAGTCTCCCTTGCAGCACGTATGCCATTATTTGCTCGGTTTTTTTACCGTTAATTGTTTTGGGGGGGAGGCGTGTACTCAATATCATGCATGGCCGTAGTCGAAGAGTATGGCCGTACACTCTCGCATCCCAAAAAATGCCGGGACGGGGCACATTTAGGTTTTAGCTTACCTGGCAGACATTGCTTGCACAAAGCGCGAAACATCGTGAGGTGGTCGGCGGGTCACATGAAGGGTGAGCTTCATCCTACTAAGATGAGTCGCTTGTGAGGCGGACTTGCACATGGATGACAGCTTCAATGAGTAAAAGCATTTTGCGGTGTGGGTACTATACTACAATTTGACGATGGGCTTGAAGCAGACGTCCGCCTCTTGTACCGTATCGCCCCCCTCGAGATGTGAAAATAGTATGAAAACGTACATGAATTCACCAGATCATTGTCTTCTAAAAAAGAACAAAAAAATATAATTTTATCACCCACTATCAAAACAAAAATATCGTAATTGGTACTGGTATTGTATTATGTGTTGATTATTTCAGGTGCACGAGAATGTTGCGTGTAACCGTCTGGGATGCGTAGAGACAACACGCATGTTTCTCTCGGGGACGTATCAGTTAATGGACATTATCTTTCACAAATGCATATATGTTGGGGGGTACTGCGTACGCTCTTCCCATGGGCTTGCAGGAGACATTCGAGGACAACGCCGACCTTGTCGCTATGGCCAAGCGAGTCGGAGATGAGGAGCCTTTCCCTGAGTACATGCAGGTGGCGCGGGACCTGCCGGAGGAGACGGAGCTTCCGGTGCACGAGGAGCCGGTAGGATTGCATAAAATTGATCACAGCTGTATTGAATCATCAGACTTCTCTACAGCCTTTCCAAGCAGTCTGTAAAAAAATGGGGGGTAACAGTACTAAAGGGTTGAAGTCACAAGGTAGTCATTAGTCCGACTAGTAGTTATAATCGTTTCCCGGAGGTACCGACCGCATACCCCACTTATTTGTTGGGTTTCCATACGCCTGTAGGAAGGATTGTTGAAGGAGGGATACCTTTTGTTGTGGGCGGGGGGAGGGGAGGGGGGGGGGGCTCGGCCGGGGAGGGGGATTTGACTTGACTCGCTTCCCTTGACTTGACCCGTTTAGGACTACAGTTCGGTGGTGGGGACGAAACACTTCATATTAGAGTCAAATTTAGGTACATATATAGCAGTGCAGCACTAAAGGGTCAAGTCGGACTGTCAGTTATTACGGGGGACCATAGTAAATGAGACTAAATTTTGTTAGTAAAAATAGGTAAATATGTAGCTTTTTGTGTGTACTGTAGGTGCTACCAGGTATTTACTATGGTCCTCCGTAATAGTTGGCTGACGGAACCTAACCGTCTACTTGGTGGCCGTGAAATCCTGCGGAGCCACAGCTCTACGGACAAAACATGGCATCAACAGTAGCTGTCGCTGTTGAACTCGCGCAGAAGAACAACACACGCGGCAAGAATATTGGTATCTATCATCGTATTTTGTGCGTTGGTGGATCTCGGTCGGTCGGTCGGTCAGTCGTCGGTCGCTCCTCCAGTCATGTTAAAACGGGTCTCCTTTTTTCGACGCCGTGCAAACTGGAAGCTCGCATGCGCTCGCAACAGGAATAGTACTAAAATATCGGCAACAAACGTGGTTGCGTACGTACATACTACGTAAAAATGCATTCACCCTCTCCATGCAGAGGATAGGTGATGGTCCCTGATACCTACCCCAATTTTCCCGCAAATCACCACGTGCTTAGCGCTTGATATCATTTCACCCAGCAGAAAATCTTCCCATGCGTGTTTCCCACTGCAATTGGATACCACATTTCCCAGACCACGCCGGTCAAAGATATTTCAGTAATGGGCACCATTCCCACATTTATCCATGTTCAGTATTGGGCACCATTTCCTGAACCACGCGTTAACCATGTTTGGTAATGGATACCATTCCCGGACCACACCGGTTAACCATGTTCATTAATGGGCCCCGTTGCCGGACCACACCGGTTAACCATATTCAGCAATGGAGACCATTCCCGGACCACATGCTAACCGTAGTAAATAATTAGACACCATTCCCGGACCATACCGGTTCCGATCGTATCCATATTCAGTACTGGACACCTTCCCCGGACCACGTGCGGTTAACCATATTCAGTAAAGGACACTATTCCCCGACCACATGCGGTAATGATATTTAGTATTGAATGTTAGTCCCCGACCACACCGGTTAACCATAACCAGTAACGAGCATCATTCCCGCACCACATGTAGACCATATGCAGTATTGGAAACCATTCCCGGACCACACCGGTAAACCATATTCAGCAGTGAACACCATTCCCACACCACATGTTAACCATATTCAGCATTTAGACACCATTCCCGGACCATACGCGGTTAACCATATTCAGTAGCGGACGCCATTCCCGGGCCACACCGGTTAACCATGTCCTGAAAAAAGACACCATTCCCAGGCCACGTCAGTTAACCACATCAAATCATGGACATATATTCCCAGACTACACAGCTTAATCATATTCAGCAACGAGCACCATTCCCGGACCACATGCTAACCATATTCAGTTTTTTAATGACCATCTCGGTTTGCTCGTTTTCTCGATCTGCACTCGTAACGTTTCTGGGCGGTTTCGCTTCCTCAGACAGAGATTTCTCGACCCCTTGGAACGATCAAGTTCGACATGCTAGTCCTGGCCCTGGGGGAAAACGGAGAGTGGCTTAAGGTACGTATGGTGCCGTCGGTACTAGAGTACGTTGCACGTACGTACAGCACGAGGGCCCACTTTTTTCTGGGTCGATTCGATGCAGTTTTAGTTTTTCGCTACATATTCGAGGGCCGTTTTCCCGCAGCCCGTCGTTCAAACCTCCAGGGCAACACAAAAGTTCCTGGGGTAAATTAGGAGAGTGACTAGGGAGGTGTACTCGCTGTCACGCATGGCCGTAGCCGTACGACCATAGACCATCGCACCCCCTACAATGCCGCCGGGACGGAGCACGTCACGGTTTCACCGACCAGACAAACATTTGCCTGCATCAAGCGCGCAGACGTGCCGCGAGGTGTTCGGCGAACTTCATGGAGCTTGCGCTGGCATCCTACATTAAACAAGAGTCGCTTGTGAGGCGGGTTTCGGCACCTTGTGGCTGCCAGGGTCGAACGAAATTGACAAGGGAGTTGCTACTCTAGCGGCGGTGTCGCCTGTCGTGTGATGTCGTCGGCAAGGAAAATGCCCTGGGTGATGAGGTGGCAAGAGCCACGGGTCACGCGTCGAGCGCTACGTATATGTGCACGAGTGGCATGGTAAGTAGAGCACAGGACGTGGTCGGGATGCTACCGCAAACCTGTGCTGGTGTCTTCGTCTCTATACTCTTCGGTTCTAAAGCGAGCGGCAAGCTTAAACTACAAGAATTGTTTCCGTCGCCTGCGCACCGTGCATCACACGGGTCATTAGATAAGACACCCCCTCGGACGATTTTTTCATGCCAAATTCCTCGACGACAGGGACGGTGCAAACACCGAGCGATGTGTCTGTACGAAAATATTTCGATGATATGAATCTTCCTGACGCTGGCATAAAATTGTTTCGTTTGTGTGTGGGCCCGTCTCCGTTTCGGACAAACTCGTCTCGGGTTTTTTTTTTTGTCCCATGTTCGGTTGCCACCCGTGCGATGCGGTACACCTCTTGGTAGGCTTACACCGCTCACAGAGAGTGCACCACCGTTCACCATCGCCAGCTCCTATTCCGACAGTCGGCACTGAAAACGTGCGAATTCTCTTTCCCACCCCCCCCCCTTCCCCGAAATATAAAACAAGCAGTACGTTTTCTATGCAATGTCTGAAAAAAAAACGCTAGGATGCCTGTATCAGGAGTAGGAGGAACGGTGTCCGGTCTCGAAAGGGATGCGTGGTCATTGGGTAAATAACTTAAGGCAAACTCCAAAATGGATGCGGGATAAAATGGTTAATCGGCTACGGCAAGCAACGAATGAGCACGCTGCAGCTTTACCCTTCATGCGGATCGCCCTACACCTCACCATACGCTTCGCGCTTGGTGCAAAAAGCAATGTCTTTTGCCTGGTCGGCGAAGACCCAACGTGCTCCACCCCTCGCATTGAACGGTCCGACGACTATCACCATGCATGACAATAAGTAACCCTCCCCCCCTCCCCCCAACAGATAAACTTCGAGTACCACCGAGGAGTGTACGTCAAGCACACGTCCACGGTGGCCGCCGGCCGACAACGACCGCGGAGGGTGATCACGCGCATGCACCTGCCCGCGGCCAGAGCGACAGCCAAGGCCGCCGCCTCTACAGCCCACCTCCTCTCCGCCACAGCCGCCAACACCACCACCATCCACTCCACCCTCACGAGGCCCCTCACCCTGGCCGCGTCCGGCTTGGCCACCCTCGGCCACTCCACCATCTCAACCCTAAACACCTTCGCGTCTTTCGCCCTCCACGGTCACCGCGGCGTCCACGAGCCCGAGGCGCTAGCCCCAGGGACGGCCATCTTTAAGCCGAGGGTAGTGCGGTTCGTCCTGCCCAGGGTATTCTGTCACGCGAGGGGTGTTCCCCCCGACGCGATGCTAAAAATTCGAGCGGATCCCGGTGGGTCGGGGGAGGCTGCTAGTACTACTACCGGAGAGTCAGCGGGCGGTGGTAGGGTTTTGGGGAGGCTGGGGGCCGGGCAGTGCGTGGTGGCGTTGGCGACGTCCGGGGATTGGTTACAGGTGATCAACGCCACGGTAGGCGGGTGGGGGTGTCCTCGTGTCATGGCCCTACGGTGCGATAGGGGAGAGAGTCATGCCATAGGGGAGAGAGTCGTGTCTTAACCCAAAATCGTCTGAATAATGCCATTTTTTTGGGGGATTGCGAAGTTTAGTTTAGCCAAAAACGTGCTGTAATACCCCTATCGTGTGCACGCGTTGGCACCCCCCCCAATGAAGAGCTCAAACCGGTCAGAATCTTGATGAGGAGGACAGTCAGACTCCACCCCTGTCTGCCGTGGCATTGATTGGTCAGGTGCGGTACAAGACTTACGAGGCGGCGTGGATGCTGATGGCGTACAAGGGGCGCAGCTTGATGGCCCCTTTATCGGAGGTGCATCCCGGGTTGGTGGTAGTGGTGGCGGCGGACGGGGCGGGGGGGCGGGCGGGGAGCAGCAAGGGTGGTGTTAGCGAAAGCCCGTTTCCCATGCCGACGGAGGTGCTTCAATAGAGAATTTCGCGCAGAGACATACTATTAGAGGGAAATATGTATATAGATACAGAGCGTGCGGAGCTAAGAGCCGCGTCCCCCGCCTGCTGTTGGCGGGGGGGGGGGCAGTGGGCGGTGGAAGGGCACAAGTCCCGATTTCAGCCTTCCGGAGGGGAGTGGTGAACGAAAAACTCAAATGTTGTGGTGGCGGCGGCTACGGAGGGGGGGAGGGGATAGCAAGGACGGAGTTTGTGAAAGCCCGTTTCCCATGCCACCGAAGGTGCTGTAGAACTATGCGGAAGTGGAGGAAATATAGAGCGCGCGGGGTGTACGTGGTTACCCCAACCCGCTGTTGGCGGGGGGGTACTTGGAGGTCGAGGGCACAAGCGGCCGCTACCAGCCAGCCAGAGGGGAGTAATAAAAATTAGAATGGGCTGCATGTTGTAGTTGCGCGTCCTGCTGCGATGGGTTTGAGGGGTGCTGAGAGTTGATAGCCTGATTGTCGAATGCCCGGGCACGATATGTAGTGTTGCGGTTAAGGCGTACCGTGCGATTTAGTCATCGTGAGATAGGCAATATCATACAGAAGGGGGGAAAGCCGCTCGCCGTATGGGAAGCATCAACGATACGGCCCCAACATCTAGCATAGAGGGGTCTATCGTCCTTACGAAAGCATAATTTTTCGTGTGCATAGGTGCATTTTAGCGATACCGCCAAGTGCGTAAGCTGGCGCATGTGGCAAAAGCACACCAGCCGCCCCCCCCACCCCCCCCGCCGTGCCCATCTCCCGTGTGGTATTGAGCGTTCAACTAACCCCGACAGGGAGCGTTGCTCGACGCTCGTGGCAGTCGATTGCCATCATGGCATGAAATCCTCACCATGCAGAAGTGCTTGCTGCATCAGCACGTTCGAGGTGTGTGGCGGGCACTTGAGACACCTGCTATTACGGGGGGGGGGCATAGTAATAAGGACCCATAATACACACAATACACACAAAAACCTATGTATTCCAGTATTTTTTACGAAGCGTACTTTGGTCCTGATTCCCTATCTTCCCTCCTAGTACCAGGCACATACACAACAGGGATCGACCATTTTTTTTATGAGGCTCTACGCCTCACCTCACCCCCCAACAAGATTTTTTCTTCTCAAAGGATTTTTTTGCAGTGCGACCGGATACTGTACCTGTCTCATCGTCTACTGCTGTACTACACCTGCAGGTAAAAAGTATCTAGCCAGACATGCCGTGAAATATAAAAAAGGAAAAAAAAAATGATGTTCCAACGATGTTGGGCTCGCAGAGTTCCTCGGTTGTGACCCTTTTAGTACCGCATTACAACCCAGAAACATGCGTCTAACTGTAATTCCAAGTAATTTGTCTTGGACAGTTGTCCCCCAAGACGATGTGGCCCCGAAGGGACTAATTAAGGTATAGCCTCGGCAGTCAGAAACGCTTCGGCGAACAACAAATATGCCTACATACCAGGTTATGTACCTGGTACGTACTACTCAGTATCCCTACAGTACAAGTCAGCAGTAGCAGCAGTGGCTTGAATTAATCCTTTCAGGACTGCAGGTCCCGTTTCGGGGACAAACTACTTGGAATCTTACTCCCGTTTTTGGAAAGAAAAAAAAACTGCTTTTAGAATTTGAGTGGTTTGTCCCCCCCCCAACGAGACTGCAGTCTTGAAAAGGGGTTGAGGGGACGCGATCGAAAAATGGAACCCGTCCTGAGCCCTTATTGGCCTCTCTCTCTGATGGTTCTCTCTCTCGGACTTTCTGTTTTTTCAAGAGCGAACAGAATAAGCCCTCCCTCGTACGTACTTGTCGGGCAAAGTGTTTGGTGTTTGTTCTTCACACTGCTGTTGACAAAAACTGCTGTGGTCCCGTTTTCGGGGGAAAAAAACCACTCTCGATCAAATTCCAAGTAAGTTTGCGCCCAAAATGGGACTACTGTGCTGTCCTATACGGTTGGGTTACTGCAGTCCTAACCCTGCCAGGACTGCAGTCCCGTTTGGGCCACAAACTTACTTAGACTTTGAGTGGATTGTCCCCAAAACGGGACTGCGTTCCTAAAAAAGGGTTAAATTCCTGTGCCTCCCCCCCCCCCCCCCCCCCCCCCCCCCCCCCCCCCCCCCCCCCCCCCCCCCCCGAGATAGCGCTCAAATTCAACCATACCAACAGGTAACTTTTTTTTTTCTTTTGTTGTGTTATCAACCATTGGTGAACCAACCAACCAACCGTCTACGAGCAGCAGCGTGAGCGCCCAGCAGTACAGCAGTAGCACGTGCGGGTGGGATCACGTTGCGCCCGTGCTCCGCGTGCCGCCGCGCGACTGATTGCCTCGCGACTAGGACACGAGTTTGTGTGCCTCGAGTGCTGTATCTCCCAATCAAAAATCGCGCAGTGGCCGTCGCTGCAACCGTCACTTTTTTCACTGTTCATCGTCAACTCCCCCCTTGTTGAAGTCTCGAGAGGGTTAAATCGACCTTTTAAAAATGCAGAAAAATCTGCAGTCTCGTTCCGAGGGGACTAAAATCACTCAAATTTTAAGCAGTTTGTCCCCACGAACGGGACTGCAGTAATAAAAGGGTTGATCAAACCGTTCTGTCCATCCCATCGACGTCGAGCGCACCCTGTGTACTTGCCGTTTCTTCCACCCTACCTAGTGATATTTTTCCAGCTATCTGTGGGGGTCATAAAAGCCACAGACATACATGCATCGCATGCCAAACGTACTGGGTACGAAACGCACGACAATGCGTCAAACCAGAAGAAGTGCGCAGGAGAGACAAGAAAAGAAAAAGTAAACAATCGAACAAACAAGCGTACTGGGTACGAAAAGCAAAGGACACATCCCACCCAAGCCAGGCATTTTTCAGGAGAGACACGGAGTAAAGAACAATGGATAGAGGACACACATAAAATAGCAGAAGAAAACATCGATTTTAGGCAAATGGGGAAAAACCTAAACAAATACCTGGTCGTAAATTACAAGGTGTATATAATACGGATGGGTATGTAAAGGAGAGATACGAAAAACAGCACCGCTCGCTGCATAAACGCGCCATTCCCACGACGCAGCGTTAGCTACATGCAGTGTTCCGTTCTTATACACACGCGAAAAAGGCCACCAGGGGTTGGCGACGCCCGTCACCACAGCCATCGGTGAAAGTCGCTTCGACCGTCAATCACTTCTGCTGCAGCATACAAAAGAGTGAAGAAGAAAAAAAAGGTCGTGCTTACTCGTAGACCAGCGCGCAAGGTGCGCTCCCGATACCATCCTGAGTCTAAACGTCTACCAAAAATGCCTCGCGAGAAGCGGCCCAAGGCTTGAGAAAGGCAAAAACCTACCTGATGGTACGCAGTGCAGGCTGTAAAGAAAACAGGCAACTATACCACTACTGTAGCTGGTACGTACGTATACTTCGTATTGCCGAAAAGTGCTCGTGCGAAGAGACTTGTTCGAAAAAACAGACGAAAATTTCACCAACATATATGAGTATATGCTTTCACGCGTTACGAACCTTCGTCTTTACGAACCCACTCCACAACCAGCGTCCGAAGCTCTGCCGGGGTGCATACTACCACCGCAACCGCCACAGCACGTTGCATACCGCCTTTGCTACGGTGTTGCCTTGAGTGACCTCGAAAGGGGTAACACCCTGAGTGCAGGTATTGGGAAACGCACATGTATCACTTGGGAGGCGTCACCATTCAGCCAAGTAGCCTCAGCAGTTAGCACAGGATATCTGCCGCGTGAAGGCTCTTTTTTCGTTCTTCATTTCCGTCACAGCTCTCTATAGTATTTTGTACCACGACGTACTCTTTTTTTTCGAAATTCAGATCCAGATTCACAATAGCAGGCACTCCTCCCCCCTCCCCGCTACAGGAAAGCTCAACATGCGTGTACACGAACATGCATACTGCTACTGGTATACAATGGAACTGCTGTTCCCCTAACCCTAACCCTAAGGGTCAACAAAGTCACGGACAATATCCCCTGCATCATCGAAAACGGTTACTTAGCAGACGCCCTACCGTGATAATAGTATCCCAACATATCAAAACATAAAAAAAAAGTGTCACGAGATGCGGCTTAAGGCACAAGAAAGGCAAACACATCATACTGTATTGTGCGATTTAAAGAAACGGACAACACCGATACAACATAGTGGGTGTGCCCACTTAAAAAGATGAAGACCCCCTTGGGGACAGGCAATTTACTGTGCAGGGTGGTCTCGTCCCTCAACATGGTCTCACCTACTACCACTACCGTACTGACAAAAAATAACCCCACACCAGTCCCAAGATTTTTTTTTCTCGTGACAAGAGCCGATTTCACCTGGTCTTAACCACAGAAACAACCCCATACCATTACCAATTCCTTTTTTTTATTTTCGTGACAAAAGCCGACCTACCTGGTGTCTTATCCACCCCAAAGTCCCGGAACCGGTGGGCCTCGAAGTGGGCACACCACTGTACGGTCATTCATCTTTTTACGGACTCACTTTAAGGCCCTGATGCGTGCTACTATAAGGTAGGGAGTACCACCACTCTATCCCTAACTAGAAGCAGGGCTTTTCGCTTGTCAGGTCAAACCTCACGGGTCGGGTCGGGTCAGCTGACCCTACCCGACCCGCCAAATGTTTGGGGTGTTTCAACTTGACCCATCCCGACCCGACCCGACCCGACCCGCGAAAAGCTTGAATTGTCTCGACCCGGCCCGGCCCGACCCGACCCGACCCGCGACATTTTGAAACCCTCCTGACCCGACCCGCGGGTCGGGTCACAATCCAAAAAAAAAACCCTGATTATATCGGGAGCGATCGCGTTCAGTATAAACCCTGTGCCCAAACATAAGCATCGAATGTATTCAGTATTAGTATACATATACAAAATATCCTTTTCACATATTTAGGGACAGAGCGGGAAATAGCATCGTTTTTTTTTCTGAGACCCCTCCCTTAATATAGAGGAGCTCTGCATAGCACCTCACCTCAACAACCCGCCATTGAGCAAAAACCAAATCGAGCCATGAACCCGGTGGACAATCCCGATGATGCACTACTGCCTGCACAGTAGGTATGCATCTCAACCGCGAAGCGTAATCGTGCGAAAATCAGAAATAACCATTTTTTATTATTACATTTTCCGAAATCGGGGAGACGAACTAATTACACTTCGCATCCAAGTATATTGGATAGCCTCTCCCTTGAGGAGCGCCTATGCGATTAAAGGCTTTGGGGCGCAAAAGTGCCGACTCTTGTCGTACATCGGTACGGCTCCCCACTCCACAACAACAAAAATATCCCAGACAATCGTCGGGAGGCGCATACAACCGCGACAGCCGCAACTGTTAACAGTACGGCGACTTGCAACTCCCCCCCGGGACTTGCGGGGTCAAGGAAGGCAACAAAATTGGTTGTTTTTAGTAAAGAAACCGACAAATACAGATGCGTAATTATGCCCATCTATTTCTTTACGAACCCCCCCCCACCACTCCCCAGCAACAACAAAAAACCATCCGCGGGGGTGTTCCGTCGCGAAATAGACCCGCGGACAATGATCAAATGACTTAAGGCCAGCAACAAATGAGTACGCCCCCCCCACCCCGCCCGGCCAACAACAAAATTCCCGACGATCGAGTATTCGGCATACTACCGCGGCAACTACAACAGCAGTACGGTGACGCACCCCCCGCCCAACCATTCGGGGTTTCCATTTCGCACCTGTGCATGCACGATTCGGTGTGAACGAAGGAAGAGCCAAGCCATTTGTACGGCAGGAGGGCTATCAGCTTATCACCTAATCTCCCTCAGGTGCATACCCCCACACGACGGTTTTTACTCTACCAAAAAAAACAACCAAAATTCGATTCCGATAAAAAAATCGTAACTCGCCAAAACCGGAGGAACATTTTCCAACGGCTATATAGACACGTCCACACACCACACAAAATATATGATGATGACAACACAAATCGATACGAAATATATACCAGGTATAGAGAGTAGTGCCGGTTCCTCTATTTTGCCGGTATGCGACAAAATACCGGCATTATACGAGCGGCAACCAGCACTCCTCAACAGCACTTGCCACCCTGGTCAATCGCATCTGTGCCTGTGCCAAGCCATATTTCAGGCGCTATAGCGGGCCGCCGGCACTATCCAACCGACACTACAGAGGGACCACTTCTTATCTTGCACCGTTCCTCGGGCGAGGATCCCGCCAAATCAGAAAACGTCGGGGCCCTGAGGCACCCCTTAATTTCGTGTTTTTTTTTCTCTCCACCCCATCTACCAGGTACCTCGTAATATATTTGCCCTGCTTGTCCAGCTCCCTTCCTGCCGTGACCCAGATACGGGATCACATAGCGGGTGTTGCTCCTCCCCCCATCGCGACTGCGGTGCATGCTTACACTCTTCTCGTAAGAAAGGAGAAACTGCTCGCCATTTATTTCCCTCGTCGACCGACTCGCATCGAATTGCGCGTACACACGGTGATTAACATGCGTTTTATGCAGTCAAGTTTTGCACAAGAAACAAAAAAATATCTCCGGGGGGGAGAGGGGGGCTTGAGCCCTCGAAAGTGATATTATCCAAATAGCATGCCTCTGAAGCCAAAAAAAGGTATATCGGTACAAGGTAAGGCACCTTATCCGAAGCAGCATGGCCCCGACCGGCTCAAAGTGCGGCACCTTATCCGTAGTAGCATGGCTCCCATGCCAAAAAAAGGTACAACCGATTCCAGGTACTGTACGATATACCAGCCAAGCTTGTACAGTGAAATTGCTACTGTAGCTTGTACAAAAGTAACTGTTTTTAGAAAAAAAACATCATCAGCGATTCGTCCAGAATCTAATTTTCCAGCTGCGTGTGTTTCGATAGTTGACAGCGCGTACGTACCATATACATCCGGGTTTTGATATTATAACTCCATGAAGGATTGGTACAGATACACGTGAGATTTCGACAAGCACTTATGTAGCATGTTGTGCGTGCTTTCAAAAATCCACCCTGTCCTCTAGCTTTTCAGCGCCTGCCGTTAGCCAACTTGATCGAATCATCTGACATCTTGAGCGTCGCGATGAAGAAGACGCCGAGCGCCGGTCCCGGCACCAGAGCCACGGTAGCCCAAGCCCACGAGGTTGCGCTCTGAAGGAAGAAGTGAGAAAACAGGAGCATAAAACAGTCGTGCGTGCCATTAGGTCGCGATCGCGAGTCAGGGACACACAACGAAAAAAACAAAAAATACTGACACCCGCTATATACCCCTCAGCGAGACCCAGACAGGGGAGGGGGCATATACTAAAATCAAGTAAAATGAAAATAGGAAAAACAAAAGCTCGCTCGAAGTTGCGCTCTTAAGACAGGGAGAGAAGAAGAGCTAAAACAGACAGTGCCAAGAGTTCGCGATCGCGAGCCAGGGACACACGACGAAAAAAAACTTTATCGAAACCCCGCTACATGCCTCATTGCGAGACCTATAGACAGGGGAGGGGGGTATACCAAAACCAAGGAACATACGAATACGAAAACATAAAACTCGATTATAGTAGTTTCGTCCAGAAATCTCACCGCGTTGCGCTTATTTTATTGTATTTTGAACTTTGGTGAGGAGTGTATTAATAGTAGGTCGGAGTTTTTTTTTTGTTATTTACATATTTTTTCGTATCAACCAAAACTCCCTCTGCGGGAGAATGGACAGTTTTGTTTCCGTTCGGACAGGAACAAAGAGAAAAAAATAGGCCGAAAGTGACGACATGAGCGAGAGTGATGAACACAAGAACAAAAGCACCGAAGGTTTCGTCTGAGCAGGACAAAAGCAACCACGACTAATGTACAGCCGCAGATGTTTTGACCGCCTTTGCGCAACCCCCCCCCCCCCCCCCCCCCTCCCCCCCCCCATTATGCCTGGTCGTGAAAAGCCGACGTGGGTCCGTCCAGGCAATGTAGGGATGCGAGGGTCTACGGTCATACGACTACGGCCATGCATGACAATGAGAACCCCCCCCCCCCACCGATAGAAGATAGATGGTGGCCACAAGCGGCGAAACAGGAATGGGATAAGAATAGCAAAAAAGGTTCTCTGTACTACATGGAAACAACGCAATGATCGCCCAACTGTTGGGAGGTGCCTCTTATCTCTTATCAAGAATAGCAACGGTGCGGTGCTCCGTCTCGCAAGGAACGCGAGGGTCAATGGTCAAACGACTAAGGCAAGGCAAGCAACAAGGGGGTACTCCCCCCCCCCCCCCCCCCCCCCCCCCCCCCCCCTCCCCCAAAACTTATTAATTAGCCCAGCCCCGCTGTAGACACAGCCGTCATGACGAATGTGTTGGAAACCCACCTCGACCAGCGGGATGGAGAAAATCGCCAGCACCGTGACGGTGAAGCCGAGCGCCATCTGCAGCGTCAGCGCTGTGCCCACCGTGTCCCGGTCGGACAGCTCGACGGCCATCGCGCTGTACTGCGCAGATTCCTGCGCTCGGAAAAGACCGCCGAGAGGTTCAGCCGATGGGTTAAGAAGGGCATTACGCCGGCGGCAGGCAGGCAGCGAGTGAGTGACAATCGGAATGGTGGTGTTGATGAGAAAACAAATCAGCACGAACGCGTGGAGGGGGGGGCCATGTACCCGTACCCGTACCCGTACCCGTACCCGAAGGGCGGTGTTCATGCGTAAATGCGGTGCAGCCTGGGGCAAATGCGGTGTAACTCGAGACAAATGCGGTACAACCCGAGATAAATGCGGTGTGACCTGATGTAAGTAAATGCGGTGCAACCTGAGGGGCAAGGAGTGTAACCTGAGGCAAATGCGGTGCAATCTGAAGTTAATGAGGTAAAACCTGAGGAAAAATGCGGTGCAAGACTTTGAGCCAATGAGTTTCGTCCATTCAGCGCATGTAGGTAATCCGTGAAAGCGAATATAACATCCGGCTGGATAGCTTAACGTACAGAAGGTCGAGAGAAGCGCGCGGGGGGGGGGGGGGGGGGGAAGATAAACCACTCGTGGGTGTAGGAAAATGCCTCGTCCAAAACTACAAAAAGCGCTAAAGCGAATATAACACACGGCTGGATAGCCTAGCGTACAGAAGGTCGAGAGAAGCGCGGGGGGGGGGGAGGATAAACCACTCGTGGGTGTAGGAAAACGCCTCGTCCAAAACTACAAAAAGCGCTACTGGTGCAATGTCAACATCTCATACCCCGGAACAGACAATCGATTGCTACTTCATCTCCAAGTATCTCAGGGCCGATAGACTCCCGATCCGTATGATCTACTGCTGCAGTTCCTGTTGCCGGCTGGGGACTGCATAACCTGCACGACGATTCAGTTCGAATTTTCCGCGAATTGGATCCGTTCTGGATGTTGACATCTAACCTGTCCGACGCTGCGCAGCACTCGCAGTCGATGGGGTTCCCGTCAACCCCACCAGCCCCCCACGGCAGACGACGAGCGCCGAATCTGTGCTGCGGGTAAAACACCATAAGAAAAACTGATCGAGCCACAACAAAACCCCCCGACACCCACACATGCAACGCTACGAACAGGGCCAGGCCAGGAGCTGGCTACCTCTACCTTGTCTCTAACTTTTGCCTTATCCGCGACGTGCCTTATTGCGGGGTACCCACTGTATGGACGTATGTGATCGAGTGAGGTGTGGGTTGGTCTATGATCTCGTTAGTCTGGCGTTTGTTTTGAGTAGCAGTATCTTCGACCCCCCCTCTTTCGATTTTTCTGATGTCTAAGTAGCCATCTCTATATCGTCGTGGGATCTGCATCTACGGCTATTCAGGGTGGGCTAATGTGATAAGAGTACCTTGGTTGGTAGTCAATAGACCAACCATCAGTAGGGGCCGTTAAATATTATTGTTCCGGGTCGTACCCCGTTTACCATTTGATATCTGTAGATACGCAAGCTATTATTGTTCCAGTCGGGTCGTACCCCGTTTACCATTTGATATCTGTCGATACGCAGGTTAGTATATCTGTAGACACGCAGACTGGTATATCTGTAGAATCTGATATGCAGGTTAGTAGGTTGTAATATTGAAGCTGAGAATAACGCATGCACCCTTACGGGGTGTTGTACTATTGAAGTTTAGAGTATCGTATGTTCCCTTATGGGTTATTGTACTATTGAAGCTTAGAGTAACGCATGCACCCTTACGGGGTGTTGTATTACTGAAGTTTAGAGTAACGCATGCACCCTTACGGGGTGTTGTACTATTGGAGTTGAGGGCAACGCATGCACCCTTACGGGGCGTTGTACTATATGTTGAGGGCAACGCATGCACTTTTACGGGACGTTGCACTATTGAAATGAGGGTGACGCATGCACCCTTGCCAGTAGAATATAGCCGGTTGAAGCCCGAGGATTCTCCTGGCTTCAAAAAGCAAGTGCTCCCCCCCCCCTCTATCCTCACTCTTCTCACTTGCCCCTTTTGAGCAAAGCCTCGCACCAAATAAAATAAGAGAACTCCAATTAGAACTAGGTCTGAGTTTGACCAAGCACAGACACCTGTGTCACACTTCTTCTGTGGATCATCATCCCGTGGAACCCTTACTGCTCTCCCGCTCACACATCACACGTAACAGCGGTCCTGATATTTGAGGGGGCAGAGCGGTAGCCTCGAAGCCCAGTCAAGGCATGCGGCTTAATCCTTCTAGGGGGGCAAAGGCGCTCAAATTATAAGTACTTTCTGTCCCCAGTGGCACAATCACTTTTACTTTCCAGCCTAAGTCGTAGGAGGTTTTACCCTCAGCGATCTTCCGGACAAGCCGTGGTCACAGGTGTCGTCCCTTCTCCCCCCCCGGTACGCGCCTCTATGTTTTTGTCGCGCATAGGGTTCAGCATTCCCACTTCTCGTCGATTTTCATCGAATGTACAGCGAACTCACGCTCTCGCGCTTTCCGCTAATCAAGTTTGTGCAAGAAAAAGTCCCTACGAGCATGCACTCGGTGAGACTCGAACCCACGAAACTAATCTTGACAGGCTCGCGGACCACCTACCAGGCCACCGGGGACGCCTACTGCGGTTCCAAAAAAAGGGCGAGTTAAGCCCCGAGCGAAAACAAGGTGACCTTCGTACCAGTCGAAGCCGGTCCGCCAAAGCCAACTCCTGGCCGGGATAAAAAAAGAGGCAAGCCAAAAAAAACAACAACAAAAAGAGCGTTTCCCAGTGGCACTCACCGCAATCGCTGCGGCGCCCCAAAGCACCGCCAACGGAATGACCAGCCCCTGAGGCGCGCCCGCCACAGACAGCGGCCCGACGGCCGCGGCACACGCTCCCGAGACCATCAAGCTTGCGATGCACGCGTTACATCGCCCAATTTTGGCATCCGCTGCAGGTACGGGGCCGCAGGGGGAGAGGGGGGGGGGGGGGGGGGGGGGGGGGGACCGCGGAAGGCGTTATTAATAGCAGCGCTGACAAGTTGTTTCATAGCCAGCATGGCATACCGAAAGTTGGTCGATCATCATCGGTGTTCCTTCTTTTGTTCGTTTTTTTTTTTTAATAGTGGTTATTGGCGTGGATTTTTATGCTTTTTTTTCGTGGGCATTCGCGTTGCGCTACTATCCTATGTAGGCTTGTGCTACCCGACGTAGGGTTTGGTTTGGTCGCGCATAGGCGCAATCGAGCGTTCCGAGGTCTGCCCGAACACAAGCGCGCAGAAAAAAGCAGCCGCGGGTGTATAACACGTACGTAGAGCGACAAGGTTGGTGAAGGCCCGTCAATCACACCGCGCGCATCTACAGCAGTAGTGTGCCGCCCGAGCTGGCTCAAAAACGGAGAAAAGCGACACGCCCTTAACGTTGGCTGCCGCCCTCTCGGATCATCTCGCTAGTTCCTCAGAGACATCGATCCATGTAGATATTTCGTCCTCCCTGCAGAGACCAGTCGAACGTTAAAAAAAGAAAACTGGTCCATTTTTTTTCTTCTTCTCTTATCCTCGGCGGATGGGTTCAAAGTAAAAACCTCAAAGCTCGCCACACTTCTATCTACCAAATATGCACCAGTTACCCTTCAAGGTAATCAGCAACGAAGCGCTGCGTCTGGGTGGGGCCTATCGGTGGAGCTACCAACAAGCCTCCTATTTATCGATCTGGTCAGCGTCACCCACGTTTCCTCGACTGTTGTCCAAACAAGTTCGCGAAAACCAATGAACCCAGGGCTGGCCTTTGTGCTGCCGGCCACTTCTGTACTGCTGTATGTGCCTTCTGAAAACCGACTGCGCCTCTCTCCCCCCTTGGGTCGTGGGCCAACACTACCTCGCTGCCGCCGTGGCAGCGTTCCCCTACCCTCCTGGCGCGGAGGGCGGCTGGCTATGCCCGCCCCGTACCCGCCCCACCTTCGTCCGCTTTGCTTCAGCGTTCGTTCGCCGCAGACAACAGAGCAGCATCAAGTGGTCGCCTCGACGGGATCGCCTCTACCTACAACAGGTGGCAGTGAACAGTCTCCGAGAGATGCGGATCATGTGCGTGTGCGTGTGACCTCCACGAAAAAAATGCGCTGCCGCCCTGCTACTCCACCGGACATACAGCGGCTTCCAGCCGGCCGATGCTTGTCGCGAAACTTGTGAACACATATTATACAAGAAAAAAATAAAAACACAATCGGTCGAACTCGCAGCTTCACACCTGACGTATTTGTTACAGTTGTTTTCAAATACACACTACCAAAAAAACTGAGAACCTGTGGGTGGTACCGCGCTTGCCTCCTGACGTAGCACACGCGGACGGAGCTATAAAAAACATCGCATGGACACAACTTTTGTGGAGGAGGGCTGGGGGGGGGGTGCGGGGTGTACTTGATATCATGCATGACCGTAGTCGTATGACCACAGAGACCCGCGCATCCCTACACTGCCGGGACGGAGCACGTGGGGTTTTCATCGACCAGGCAGAAGACGTTGTTTGGCCCCAAGAGCAAAGCATAACGCGAGGTGTTCGGCGAGTCGCATGAAGGGTGAGCTGCATCCCACTCCAAGAACCCGCCTGTGGGGCGGACTTCTTGCGTACGGGCGACGACTTGATTTATGTTCAGGAGAGAGGGGTCGGCCGGGGGGTCCCACGCTCTCACCAATCCACCCGACAAACACGCAGCTGACCGCTCCGGAGCTCACTACGCCGAAAGCCACAAGGCTCGCCAGGCGCTTCCGGTCGGACTCTCCCGTCCCCCCTCCAAACCCAATCTCCCCTTGGTCTTCCAAAAAGTCCGTGTACAATGTGAGAATCCACGTCCAGAGTCCGTACAGCTCCCACATATGCCTGGACAGCAAAACGACAAACAGTTGCGGTCGTCGGATTCGGCAATCCGTGAGAAAACATGAGAGCTTAGATCAAGCAAACACCCAGCGCGCGCGCGCGCCACGCGAGTCCCCCCCTGAACGCTGGACGGACAGGGGCTGTGGCCTACCACTTCCCCAACCGTGTGTGCCGTCGGCCAAAACTACACCGTCGCCACCCCCGCCGCGGCACGTGGATATCTTAGGGGTTCACGGGTACGTTTTTTTTACGCGCCTGCAGACCCTGTTTTATTACACCCACATCTCTGCTGTGCGCTGAACGATAGCCGTCGTTGTTCCTTTCGTGGGACGCGGCTTACAACCCGTTTTCGGACCGCGATGCTATTACGGGGGGACCATAGTAAACAGGACGTACGGTACACACAAAAAAACAGTGATGGCAATTCCGACGATTTGACCAAGTTCCGGCCGTGGAATTCCGTGTTTTGGGCTATTCCAGTTCCGGCCGGCAATTCCGGCAGACAGGGGGCCCCGGAACATCGAGGGGGCCCCGCAGATTCAGTATCTCAGTTGTTGGGGGTGTTTTTTGCTTCTGTATCCTCATGACAGCCTCCGGAGAAGCGCAAATGAAGCCCAACAAAGCCCCCAACGTTGTATCGTCGACTGTCGGGTGTACGTGTGTACACGCCGCCCAGCCATTTTCAATATTTCGAGCGTAAGGCACCACCGCTACCTGTGGTGCCATGTGATTTGATATACCGCGGACCCCGTTGAGAATTTCATAATTCCGCGGGGAAAAAAAAAAATCCGCCCGGTTGGACACAATTCCGGCGAATTCCGGAATCGCCGGAATTGCGATCACTGCCAAAAACTATATATTTCCCTGTTGTCACTTAACAATATTTGGACCTGTTAACTGTGGCCTCCCGCAATAGAAGGGTCACAACCCTTCTTAGGGAGTGCACTCCCTTTTTCGGGGACAGATGACTCAAAATTAGAGATGAATATATCTGTCTCATGTGCAGCAAGCAGTGAGTGCAGCACTACTGTAAAAAGGGGGGATACGAAACGTGTGCGAGAATATGTCCCGAAGCAGGCTACAGCAGGCCTGCTGGCAGGTGCAGGCGGGCAGGACAGGGGGGGTGACGTCTGCCAACCATCCGAGGGCTCTTCTCTTTCTCGCTCTGGGAGGGAGCTCTCTATATCTCACACAAAAAAAAACTGGCAATGTTCGGACAAATTTCACGCTCAGTGAACCCGATTGTGAGCAAAATCCCGTAGACTCCCGCATAGCCTAGTTAGTTCCGTAACGACTTTTGTTTAAACGAAGAAAGAGACGAAAACGATGTTGGGGTTTACGGCTCTTCAGTCGAGAAAGCCCCCCCCCCCATCCATCAGTCATAAACTATTCGGCCAAGTACCGCTATTACTATGTACCCCCCCGGCCCTCGGGCAGAGCGTGCCCCCCTCAATTTTTCCCCCCCTCCTTCAGCGTGCCGGCGCGTCGGGGAAACACCATCCCGAGCCACGCCCTAGCCGCCATCATGCAGGTTACCCTCTCATTCGGAATGGTCCGCAGGAATAACGAACCGCTTTATTTGTTTAGTTTGTGCTTTTTTTCCAGCAAAACTTCCCGCGTGTTTAGTTTGTGTGTGTGTTTTTTTTTTTCCGGGGTACATATTTTACGGAAATGCAGGACAGCAGACAATCGGAGCTTTTCTTCTTGCGGCGGCCACAGACCTTACTTACGCGGTCAGGCGGTTCCGATTTTTTTTTTTTTTTTCAACTTTTTTACTTTTTTTTTAAAAATTCTCTAGCGGAAGTAAAAAACAAAATAATCTTGAAAAAAAAAACTGTTTTTACCTGTTCGCGCATGAGGCAGGTACAACAACCATGCTTGATATACACATGCGCAAAAACACGACCCCTCACATACATGCCTACGTACATTTTTACGACAACGGTTAGGGCGAAAATACCACCCGCTAAAACAGGACTCACGCGCAGTATCCTAGGGTGGCGAGGACGACACCCCGGTTGCGGACGAGACGCGGCAGGGTCTTCAAGCTAAACTTAGCCTTGGAGAACGGGAAGGGCCCTGAGGAAAAGCAGGCCACATCTCAACGGTCAGTCGGAATCTCATGGGTCGGGTGTGGATTTAAAAAAAAATCTCACGGGTCGGGTCGGGTCAGGAAGTTTTGGAATCTCACGAATAGGGTCGGGCGGGGGGGTCAGGTCAAGTCAGGAGGTTTTCAAGTCTCGAGGGTGGGATCGGGTCAGCAGGTTTTCAAATCTCGCGGGACGGGTCGGATCGGGTCGGGTCAGGACTTTTCAAAGCTCACGGGTCCGGTCCGGTCCGGTCCGGTCGGGTCGGGTCGGGTCGGGTCAGGACGTTTTCAAAAATCTAGCGGATCGTGAGCGCAAGGCAACGGAACGTCGAGCGCGCGACAAGGGGGTGTGAGCACAGGGAAAACCCGCAACACTCGCTGTCCATTACCCCTTTCATAAAAAACAAAACATGACCTGCCAACTCGGACGATCACCGATTCATCATCGTTTTTTTTTTTTTTGCCAACTCACACGATCTCGCGCTTTCCGCTATTAATAGTGCGCGCGCACATGAATCTTACCCCATTTCCAAATGGTTGGTGCGCTAATCGGCAATAAAGTAGCACCAAAGAGGTCAGCCACCAAGGAAGGCAATGGGGGATTACAAACGGAGCTGGCCAAAATCATCCACACAAAATCATCCACCAGAAACAACTCCCCGCAACAACAAAAAAAAAACAACAACAACAACAACAACAAAAAACATGGAAAACAGCAACGAAACGGATGTGCTCGCTCGCCTGTTGGGACGAAGAGGAGGACGAGGACGCCCGACAACAGCGCCAGGATAGAAGTGGCATACTGTAGGGGGAGGCGTGCATGGGAAACAGAGCAACAAGCGGTGGAGACAACAGAAAGAAGGTTGACCGGCAAGTGAGCGCAGACGACAAGAGAGCGAGCGAGCGAGCGAGCGCAGACATGTGCGACACGAGTCTCAGCCAGGATAGTTCTCGGGGCACCGAGGGAAAGTCACGTTCTCGAGGAGAAAAAAATCGGCCGAGCAAGACCGTTGGGCGTCGAACAGAAGGAGGCGCGTAGCCCTGCTGCGGCCACTGCCGGCGAAAAGCGGTACCTCGGATGGCATACTTGTCAGGGCGCGGTTCGCTGCCGAGAAGATTGCTGAGGGAGGTTTGACCCTAGAGCACTCGAGGACATTCTTCCGTTGCAACGCTACCGGCCACTCGTATCGTCCGTCACCATCAACCCCTCCCCCCTCCCCCCTCCCCGCCCCTGGATGACGGACGATGAATTCGACGTTGTTAACCATATGCCAAGAAAGTCCGCTTCTCAACAAGCGGCTCATAGCAGGATGCAAGCTCGCCCTTCATGCGACTCGTCCCATCACCTCACCGCGTTTAGCGCCTCGTGGAAGTAAAAACCCCGACGTGCTCCGTCCCGGCAATTGTAGGGATGCGACGGTCTCTATGGTCATATGACTACGGCCATGCATGCCTGACACGAGTACATGAGTCCCCCCCCCCCCCCCCCATGTCCGCCTGGTCGGTGAAAACCCGACGTTTCTTCGTCCCGACATCATAGCGATGTGTCGGTCTATGGTCATTATACGACTACGGCCATGAATGATGGCTAGTACACCCCCAAGCTCTCGCGGTCAATGGCCAAAAGACTAAGACAAGCAGCAAATGAGTACCCCCCCGCCAATGTCTGCCTGGTCGGTGAAAACCCGACGTGCTCCGTCCCGGCATTTAAGGGATGCGAGGGGAGGGTCTATGACCATACCACTACGGCCTTGCACGACAATGAGTACACCCTCCACCCCCCCCCCCACCCGCCCCGCCAGAATCCTCCCCCCCCTCGTACAAACGCCTGCTCGCAACAAAATCCGCAGAGACACGCCCGGTGTACCCACGCCATGATCCACATACCGTAACGATGCGCCAGCGGTCGCCGACACCCCCAGCGCCAACGATAAGGTGAGGAAGCGATGACCCAAGCGCCAAGCCGCCTATTACCGTTCCAAGAGCGACCCCCCCTCCCGTATCGAAACCACGTCGAAATCAGCTGACAGCATCAGAGGGAGACGTGAGGCGTGGACAGTACAACGCGCGCGCGGGAGCGGGGGGGGGGGGGGGGGGGGTACTCGCTTCTACGCCTGGTCGTAGTCGTACGAGCACAGAGAGGGGGCGTACTCGATATCAAGGTGGAAGGGGTGGGGGGACTCGTTTGTTGCTTGTTTAGTCGTTTGACCATGAACCACGCATCCCTTTCGAGGCCGAACATAGGGTGGGGGGGGGGGGGGGTACTCACGGGGGGTGGGGCACATATGAAGGGTTTTCATAGATGAAACCTTGAGCAGACACTGCATTATTTTGCACGCTAGCGATATTTGTATGGTTTGACTTTTTGGTCGAAGCAAAAAATATTGGGTCGACCATCCCACGCTGATCGGCCATGTCTTGGCACCACCGATTCCATCCGGCGACGAAAGACACATTGACCCAACAGAAAAACTAATGGGCGACAACATCAAAAAGCTGTTTTGGAGCAAAGCCGCGGACGCTTGCACCTTAGAGGACAATCATAACGAACGCCAAAAAATCACGATTAGTGGCAAAAAAACAAAACAAAAAACAAAACAAAACAAAAACAAAAAAAAAACGATTCGGGACATCATGCGTAAATTGGCGTTATGTCGTTGAAAAACGAAACACTGCACATTCCTACATTCCTAGCGCATTTTTTTAGTTCGTTAGGCTGCTTTGGTTGTGTTGTGCGATCGGTGGGTGCAGCAGGCATAAGAAAGTAGTGGCAGACGCGTAAAGATTGCAACCTAAAAAACAACTGCGACAACGTTCCGTCGCATGCGGGCGCACGCAACCTTCGTGCGCGGCCCGAAGGGCACGAAGAAGACGACCACACATACCTTGAGCGACGACGGGTAGACCATGGACAGCGAAGCGCCTGTCAAGAACCGAAACAATACCGCGGTGCTGTGTTCCAACGAGTTTTGTTTTTCATCCCGGGGAAGAAAACCGAGCAAAGGAGCAGGCCAGGCGAAGGAGGAGGAAGACGAAGAGGAGGAAGATAAGACGACGGGAAGAACCCGGAACTGCTGTGACCGCTGTGAGCAGCAACGAATTGCACCACAAAAATCGGCGTCCAGCAGGAAACAAACGACGCAAGAAAAAAAAATCCAGACAAGACGAAAGACGAGCCTGCGCTCACCACAGCCTCCTCTACTTGACTAGAACATCACGACACAACGAAGAGGCGCGAGCCTCGAAACTGTCCGAAACCGTCCGCAGCATCGACACGACACGACGGACGACAACTATTACGGGGGTCCATAGTTAATAGGACCTATGGTACACACAAAAACCTATATATTTAACTATTTTTACTAACAAAATTTGGTCTCATTAACTATGGACCCCCGTGGGACGATGCCACGCCGAGTGCACCGGTACAAACTGGCACTGAGGGACAGGACCGCCAGGCTGCTGTGGGGGAAGGAGGGAAGAAACCGGAGCTTTGCTGCCGTATGACGTGGGGGTGGAACGTTGACGAGGAGTAGAAGCGTAAAAATGGGCTTGCCAAGGGAGGGAGGCCAAAGGGGAGGACGGTGCAAGTAGGGGAGACGGGGTATCTGCTGGTCCAAGCGTGATGGAAGGGGGACCACTGCCGCGATGGAAGAGGGACTACTACCGCGGTACCATTGACGTATTCGATTCAAGTCGCAATGGAACAACTACGATACATTTGTCGGAGGCAAAATAATAATAATAATGATAATAATAGTAATAATAATGATAACAATAATACTAACAATAATAATATTAAATACTACTACTGCTACTATTAATACTACTACTACTACTACTACTACTACTACTACTACTACTGCTACTACTACTGCTACTACTACTACTGCTACTACTACTACTGCTACTACTGCTACTACTGTTCCACTACTGCTCCTACTGCTGCTGCTACTACTACTACTACTACTACTACTACTACTACTACTACTACTACTACTACTACTACTACTACTACTTCTACTACTACTACTACTACTACTACTACTACTACTACTACTAACAGCGGAACGGAGGAGTGACGGCCGCGCGGAAGACAACAAAACAGCATGGGATGACTGTTCTCGTTTTTTATTTTTTCTACTCACGGGAAATTCACCGGCGCCGCCACCGAAGCGTTCCAAAGGGCGGCACCCACGCACCCCATGAAGTACAGCGTTTGCGGTCGCACGGCGTCCGCAACGTTAAGGAAAGATTGCGACACCGCACCCACCACAAAACCTGTAGTTGACGCCGCGGTTGGTCCGGGTGGGAAAAGGGGGGTGGGTGGACAGCGTGGGGAGGGGAGTTAGCGGGGGGGGGGGGGGGGGGGGGGGGGGGGGGATCTCGTGTCATGCATGGCCGTAGTTGTATTGCCATATACCCAAGGAGAGCCCTGGGAGAGCGCGCCGGGGGAGGGGGGTTGGGGGTGGGGGTGGGAGGGTATCGCATAAAATGTTCTCGCGGAGCGCCACACGACAAGGTTAATTTCGAGCCGCACGGGTACACAGCAAGTCCGACAAGCCGGGGGCGACTCGAAGCGCGCGTCTGTGATTCACCATGTTGTCCCAAAACATTAGAACCTCTTGCACATTGGTACGAAATAGAAACAGCAGTCCCTGTATCGACGGACAGAGCGGCGGTTCAAGTATACCAGGTAAGCTTTATGGGTGCCTGTAAGACTTGGGGCCGAGCTTCGACAAAATGGTTGATCGTGTGTACAGAAACGATCGTTCCATCCCAGCACCATTCTGCAAGAACCAAAAGGGGGGTATAACTTGCTAGTATAATCCCGCTGTACAGCCGCGTCCAATCTCACGTCAAGGGGCCGAACATCTCGAAAATCAAGTTGGAAAACTCTTGGAATGGGAAAAGGGTTCCAGGAGTGGTCCCTCGATAGCGCCGGTTCAGCTAGTGCGGGCTGCCCGCTGTCGTGTCTTTGATAATCGCTCGCCACACGGATGCGACAGACCAGTGCGGTAGTCGTGCAGATTAGTGCCGATTCCCGCACTAGCGTCGACACTGCCTGTTGGCTGGCGCGCTTACCGGCACTGTATAGAGTGTCCATTACGGGTAGTCTAATCCTCCCATCGGTAGTACTGCAAAGTCTATATACGTACGAGAAGCCCTTTTTTCTATCAACGCTTGCACAAACAACATCACCCCACAACTATACTCAAAAAAACTTTTTTTTATCGCCCAAACAACGGGTGCTGCTCTCTCAAAAAGAGGTTTTCTGTTTTTTTACCCCTTCAAAGTCGACGATGAATTTATTTATCTTCCTTTTTTCTACTGTAGAAATCAACCGACACCAATTCCAAGCAGTATATTATCTCCCAAAAAATATGGGTGCAGCTATGTAGCTCCCCCATATCAAGAGGGGCGAAAGCATACCGCAGTACCAGCAGTAGCAGCAGCAGCAGCAGCAGCAGCAGCAGCAGCAGCAGCAGCTGGTGCGCATATCGGGCTGGCCCGCCCTCTCACCAATATTGACGGCGCTTGTCAGCACGCTCGACGCTGTGTCCTCAATGTCCCAGCGTTCCTTCAGCTGGGCGCTGTTTTTTTCAAGGGGCAGGTCGGCGAGCGGCGCGAGCGAAAGACGTGTTTTTTTTGGGAAAATAAAAAAAAAAAAACAGACAGACAGACAGACAAAAGACAGACACATTTGGGGGCACCGGAAAAAAACCTACGAGAAACGTCACGGCGGAACATATCAATATTACGGGGGACCATAGTAAATAGGACGTACGGTACACACAAAAACCAATATATTTACCTGTTTTTACCAACAAATTATTTGGTCCTATTAACTATGTTCCCCCGTAATAGTGGGTTGTCAGAGCATAGAGGGGTGTATCATGTTTTGTGGGACCATCGTCGATTCTGATGACTACCAGAAACGTAATACTATCGCTCCCTCGTAAGAGTGGCACGAGGAAGTGCGTTCAAGTGCTGCCTGTTTTTTCGACTTCCTCTTCTTCTTCTTCTTCTTTTTATTTTTTTCTTATTTTCTGGTCTTGCTTGTGTTGCTGTGTTCTCGTACCCGGTACGATGGCATTTCACTTGCTTCACCCTTGAATTCACGACTGTCTTTTTTGTTTTTGGTCTTCCTCTGTCTCACAGTCTGTGACCACAGAATAAGCAGCTCTCTAGGCTAAGGAATCAGGACGGACACCGGGTGTACTGATGAAGACGAGTAGCAAGGACGATTTAATGTGAAGACAACACACACAGAGTTTTTCTTTGTGTCGCACGCTCCCCTTAAGCTTACCCATCTGGTTTTGCTGGCTCGTTCGAGTATGCTGTAAAAAGTTTGGCCGTCCTACTACTGCTCGTTGATCTTGCGCAGGAACGTTCTCGAGGTACGTTCGTATATACACAAGCATAGCATACGAGACCAGGCGACAACATGCGTTATTTACGCACGGAAGAGGTTTGGCCAATCAGGTCAACGCAGTGATATTGCTGTATGACGCGCGAGCCTTCAAGCCGCACCTTGCTCAGCTGTGTACGCGGTGACCTACCTGCGAGTGGATCACGCAGTGAAGCGGAGTCAGCGTTACAGCTCCGAGGCGTGAACACGTCTGATTTTTTTTTGCCGAACCACCGCATGCGACAGCAGCAAAAAATAATCTGCTATCTTGGCCACGTAAGGGTCGCGGCTCATTGTGATGTCAACGTTGAGCACGGGTTCTTAAAAAAAGTTGCTACATATCTGGTAGGATTTAGAGTAGCGTTGCTCGTCGAGCACAAGTGTTCAATGATGGCTCGTAAATCCTCAAATCATGAAAGGAAAAAAAAAAACATCTTGAATTTCTCAACTCCCAAATTCTGTAACCCCCCCCCCCCCCCCCCCGACGTGCTCCGTCCGGCATTGTAGACACGCGAGGGTCTATGGTCATACGACTACGGCCATGCATGATAATGAGTACACCCCCCCCGCCACCCCCCGCCCCACTTTCCGAGACGACGGAAGAAAACTCAGAAGAAAGAAAAGCACGCGCTTAGGTCACACTCTGGGCCGAAGCGTAAGGGACGCTCGGTCTTCATATTTATACACCAACGCTCCACACAGAAATGTCAGGTACCGGCCGAGATTCGAACCCCCGCGGATCCCGCTAAAAGCAAAAGGCGACAAGTCTTGCCGCTAAACCGCACTAGAGAGTCGCCTTGAACCGCCTGCCGTACGTACAAGCCCCTTCTTTCGTAGCCCCTTCATTAGGGCTGCAGTTCCGTTTTGTGGACAAACTACTTGATAGTTGAGTGGCAAGGTCCCCAAAACAGGACCGCAGCCCTAATAAAAAGGGGTAAGGTGCCAACTTGAAAAAAAAGAAAAAAAAAAAAAAGAAAAAGTTGACGACAAGTGCGCCCACACAGTAATTCGGGGCAAAAGCCGCCCGCCTGGTAGTGCACACTCCATGGAACCACCTATAGTTGGGGATATTGCTATTACGGGGGTCCATAGTCAATGGGACCAAATTTTGTTAGAAAAAAAGGTAAATATAGAGGTTTTTATGTATTGTATACCGTAGGTCCCATTAACTATAGACCCCCGCAATACGTTTCCTTGTGAAATAATCAATTGCATCCCCGAGAGTAGTGGTGTTCCACTCGAGAACAAAAGGAGAGCGTCAACGTGCCGAGCTGCGGCGTCTGAAAAAAAGAGTACACGCGATGTATGGTCATGTTATAGTAGTAGCTGGTACTGTGGCGCCTGGTACCGGCGCGTGTCGTTTTTTTTTTTTTTCAAGCGTAGCGCGCAACAAATTCGACGTGCAAAAAACTGGAGCATGTACCCGGTACTCCGGTACTTCGTGGTAAAGATAGCGCATGTTTTTTTTTGTCTGGCACCTGGTACACTCGGGTGCGCGTTTTTCGCTTTTGTTTTGGAGTACGGTCGCGCGCGTCCAGTGGCCCAGCACAACAAGCAGTGCTTGAAAAACTTTCAAGACTTGCGTATATACTGTAAAGGGAAGGCTTTACCGCAGAGAATACTTTAGAAAAATGGTTAGAGAGAGCCGTACAGTGAGCCCTACCCCTACCCACCGCCCAATCAACCAACGCTTAGGGCTACTCCTCTTCGTCTCGCATCGCACACTGCCGTGTGCGCCAACCACCTCCTCGAATAGCTGGTAAACCCGGTCCCGGATCCCAACTACGTTTGGCGAAGGTCCAGGTAGTGCGCCCACGCTTGTCGATAAAACAAACAGCAGTAGCGCATCTGGCATCAGAGTTCGACAGAAATTTGTTTCGTTGTTGAATCAGTCGATCGCACTTCGAGCATTGTGGTGTTCCAATGAATAAAGAGAGCGTCAACGTGCCGAGCTTCGGCGTGAAATACAAATAATATGCTTGGTAAATCCTGGCAGCAGTAGTCTCTGGTACTGGTTCCTTGTACCGGTGCGTATTTACCTTTGCTTTTGGTATACGTACGAGCAGAGACAACGTGCCTAATAATAGCTTCCACGTGAAAAAAAGGTGCGTGCTAACTTTTGGTTTTGCGTACGTACCCGCGCCAGTGGCTACAAGTAGTAAATCAAGATAACGATGGTTGCTTACCACATATTCCAAAAAATGGTTGACAGACACAACAATATTGGTACGATTCAAAATAACCTACCAGAAGCATACCCCCCAATCTAATTAGGCAACGCTTGGGGCGATGACGCTATGACCTCTTCATCTTGTACAGAACAAGGTGCCCGTCAACCATGTGCTCGAACAACTGGTACATGTACAGCAGTATGGAACACAAACGGTACCAGGTACAGCAGTATGTAAGCACACCGAAGAAGAAGCTCGCCCTTGAGCGGTCATCACTCAGTGTGGCTTCTCTGGTCTTACTCCACTGCTACTACTGCTACTGCTACTGCTACTGCTGCTGCTACTACTACTGCTACTGCTACTATTACGGGGGTCCATAGTTAACAGGACCTATGGTGTACATAAAAACCTATATATTTCCCTATTTTTACTAACAAAATTTGGTCCCGTTAACTATGGACCCCCGTAATACTACTACTACTACTACTACTACTACTACTACTACTACTACTACTACTACTACTACTACGACCACTACTACTACTACTACTACTACTACTACTACTACTACTACTACTACTACTACTACTAGTACTAGTACTAGTACTAGTACTAGTACTAGTACTACTACTACTACATACTGCTACTACTGCTACTACTACTATTACGGGGGTCCATAGTTAATAGGACCTATGGTATACATAAAAAAACTATATACTTACATATTTTTACTAACGAAATTTGGTCCCGTTAACTATGGACCCCCGTAATACTACTACTACTACTACTACTGCTACTGCTACTGCTGCTGCTACTACTACTACTACTACTGCTACTGCTACTTCTACTACTACTACTACTACTTCTACTTCTACTACTACTACTACTACTACTACTACTACTACTACTACTACTACTACTACTACTACTACTACTACTACTACTACTACTACTACTACTGCTACTGCTACTGCTGCTGCTACTACTACTACTACTGCTACTGCTACTTCTACTACTACTACTACTACTTCTACTTCTACTACTACTACTACTACTACTACTACTACTACTACTACTACTACTACTACTACTACTACTACTACTACTACTACTACTACTACTACTACTACTACTACTACTACTACTACTACTACTACTACTACTACTACTACTACTACTACTGCTACTGCTACTTCTACTACTACTACTACTACTACTTCTACTTCTACTACTACTACTACTACTACTACTACTACTACTACTACTACTACTACTACTACTACTACTACTACTACTACTACTGCTACTGCTACTTCTACTACTACTACTACTACTTCTACTTCTACTACTACTACTACTACTACTACTACTACTACTGCTGTGCGTCGTGTGCCGTCTTAAAAAAAAAAAACGTTCTTTCTCGTACCCAACTATTTAATACATCAGTACACCCAAGTGTCTGTCCTGCTTCTTGACCCTTGTAGGACTGTTTGTGGAGAAACCTTTCAAATTACAAGTAATTTGTCCCCAAAAACAGGACTGCAGTCCCGAAAGGGTTGACCCCAGAGAGATACATATTCAGTGGTCACAGACTGTCGAGATACTACATACCAGGTATTGATATTCATTCAATATTAATATTATAATTCGAAGTATATTCGTACTTAGGGTCATTCTTATCGGAGAGTTTTTTTTTTCCCATACCTTCCATATTATTTTCGCGCAATTTTTTAATCTTCCACTTTTTGCTGATTTTTTTTTCCCAAACGTACGTACTTGAATATAACTTTCCTGTTTTTTTTTTGCTTCTGAAGAATTTCACAATTTGTGGCAGAACGCCTCCGCGTTTTGATACATATGTCCAACTATTTCCAAACGCGGGAAGTTCTGGGAAAAAAAAAGATCTCCGGTAAGAATGGACCTTATGATAGGTACCAATATACCACCATTGACTTTTCACTATTAATACTACTGTAAAAACAATGGGAGGCACCATTCTGTCCCGAAATATTAGGACTCTTTTGATATCGACATTCAGCTGAAATGGTGCTTACATTCACGAACAGAGCGGTATGCGTGTATGCATGTATCTTGTGGCACTGCTGCTGTCTGTTTGTGGCGCTTGTGACTCGTGACTGCCCCCCACCAACATCAGGCATTCCGCCCCTTTTTCGCGAAATTGATTCGTCACACCGCCACCCCCCCCACACACACTCGAGACACTTTTGGGGCTGCAGTCAAGCTACTTGTACTTTGACTGGTTTGTTCCGAAAACGGTGCTGCAGTCTAAAAAGGGCAAAAAAACGACAGTCCATCCATTCATCCGTCCATAGATCCACTCATCGATCCAATCATCGATCCATCCGTCGATCCATCTATCAATCTATCCGTCGATCCATCCATCGATCCAACCCATCCATCCATCATCCACCTTTCATCTCTCCATCCAACCATACATAAACATAACATCTACATCCGTCCACCCATGCGTCGATCCATACATCAACCCGTCCATCCATGCATGCATGCGTGTCCAGCCATGCCTTTATTTATATGCTACCCGTCCATCTACACATCCATCCACACGTATATATACCTGGGATGCAACGAGCAAGATATAGTGTGAACAACACGGACGAACTTCCAAGCTCGACAAATTGGAGAGAGGAGATTGCAACAAAACGTCGAGCGATGCCATTCTACTGGTATATATATATATATACGGAAAGATCCATCTCTCAACGAGATTTTTTCTCGGTCGAGAGATCTTTCCAAAAGCCACCAGTACAAACATTCCGTTGTGTGCCCCCCCCCCCCCCTGTTTTGGGAGAAAATCGACTGTTAATATTACGGGGGACCATAGTAAATAGGACCAAATATTGGCTGTAAAAATATGTATATATATAGGTTTTTATGTACGACATAGGTCTTATTAACTATGGCCCCCCGTAATAGTGGAAGCTCGGCCACGGACGGCTGATGGTGTTTGTTCTGCTTTCTCAACATGTCGTTTATGTATGGCAATCGCTGTTATATGTAGGGACACTCGCGCAGCAGCAGGGTCTTAAGTAATTTTCTTCAACTTGTGCACGTTGGTCGAATTCGATAATTTGGAGAAATTGTGCAGGGTGCGTACTTATATTATGCGTATGCTGATCACGGTTGCCCCTAACACATAGGCCGAAAAAAAGAGGCTTCCCAATGTATTTCTGAAGACTACACATGTATACAGCATCGACGGAAAGCCTATCATCAACCGCCTATTTGAAACAGAAAAAAAAAAAAAAAAATCGATTCACCCAGTGCTTTCTTTAGACACAGCGCACCAACGTGGGCAATTGGAGCTGCTTTTGGGCCTACTGTACTTACTATGCGCCTCCGTGATAGCACCATCCGTGCTTTTTCAAGTCATCGCAATCTCGCAGGGTAGTACTAAGGCTTACGGCCCGTGGTGCCCGTAAACTACTGCTGTAGGATAAAAAAAAAATATGCGTAAATCATGGACGAATATGCTCAAAATGTGCGTCTTACACGCTCTTCTTACCCCTCCGTACCAACCGGGCATCAGGCTCCTCTTAGCGTACAGAAACACCATGCTATACTGGTACGAACTTCCCCCCAAAAATAATGAGCCTACGGCAAAACGGACCTAGAATCAATTTCGACTAACGGACCCCAAAAACAAAATCACCCAAGAAAGGCAAAAAACGGACCCAATTTTTCTCGGCCACGGTCCGCACATGGTTTTTCGCCTGCGCCGCTGCACCATAAGACGGAGGTCGCACATCGATCCCAGCACCATGGTGCGCTGAGCGGAATTCTCGCCAAAAACGTGCCCGAGCGGACCGCCACACGCCCCCAAGTATAAACCTGGATTCTATTATTACGGGGGACCGTAGTAAATAGGACCAAATATTGCTAGTAAAAATAGGTAAATATATAGGTTTTTGTGTATACCGAAGGTTCTGTTTACTACGGCCCTCCGTAATATTCGTATCCCTTTTATTTGCGGATGGTACGACTCGAACAATTAAGAGCTGCACGTTGTCAGCTGGAGAAAGGGAAGCACTATAATGTTAGGTAGGTTATCTGCTGTAGATTAAACTCGGTTGGCGCATGCGCGCAACACCATAAAACCAGCGTATGCTGGGCTTCATTTCTGCTGAAAATCACACGATATGTTCATGTATTTTGTGCCATTACGATAGCAGGAGGCGTTTTCCTGATTTGTTGAGCGGCCGCCAAAATTCCCAAAGTCAAATTGGTTCGTAGTGTATAATATGCATTGCTGGGCGAGAAACAAAGCCGAGGACCTAGCAACCGGACGGCTAGGTACAGCATGAAAAGTAGGCCAATGAGCAACAAAAACCACCGTATGGACACTAGGGTTGGGCACTGGCTGACTGAAGTCAGCAGCAACTACGCTGCTGTCGTCAAAACCAAGCAGCATCGTGGATTGCAGCAGCTTACTGTCGCTCTTCTCCACTCTCTCCGTCCGAAACGCACTCGGTGAGTTTCCGTGCTATAATATGGCGTGTTTCTTGGGTGTACGCGATATAAAAACTACCAGGTACTGGGGAATAAACTGGCCAGATCAATGAGTGGAATACTACTGCCACTGTTTACGGTGTCAGTGCCCAGCCCTAATGAATATCATACCCGTAAGAACGCCAGATTCACTTTGAAGGGAGACTCTTGAGAAATTCGGATTGCGGAGTAGTTCTGTGCGGCGCCACACTAACTCCTACCCTGTACGAGTACGAGGTATGTGAATTCTAAGCAAGTCGATGAGAGAAGACCGCGCTGAACCTGTCCTGCAAAAAAAGTGCAAGGCGCGCACTGTAGTGAGGAAGGGGGGGTGTACTCATTATCATGTATGGCCGCAGTCGTTAGACCATAGGCCCTCGCATCCCTGCAATGCCGGGACGGAGTACGTCGGGTTTTCACCGCCCAGGCAGGTATTGCTTGCGACAAGCGCGAAGCGCCGAGAGGCGTTGGGCGAGTAGCATGAAGGGTGAGCTGCATCCTACTAAGAACCGCTTTAGAGGCGGATTTTATTGCATATGGATGACAGCATCAATGAATTGATTTAATTTCTGGTGTGGCCACTTCCAGAGACAGTATTGGGATTACTATGTAACTGCCTCGTGGGTGCTTCACCATATACACACTACGTGATGAGATCATCCCCTTTGTGCGGAGGGAAGGTTCTCCCCACACAAAAAATGATCTAACTTGACCGCCAGCCGTGGTAACAACCAAAAAAAAAAAAAAGAGGGGGGGCGTACTCATTTATTGCTTGCCTTAGTCATTTGACCATTGACCACGCATCCCTTTCGAGACGTAGCGGGGAGGGGGGGGGGGGGGGGAGTACGTGATATCATGCATGACGGTAGTCGTATGACCATAGACCCCTCGCATCCCAACAATGCCGGGGCGGAGCACGTCGAGTTTTCACCGACCAGGCAGACATTGCGTGCACCAAGCGCGTAGCAAGCGCCGCCAGGTGTCCGGCGAGTCGCATGAAGGGTGAGCCGCATCCTACTAAGAACCGCTCGTGAGGCGGACTTGCACATGGATGACAGCTTCAACGATAATTTATTCTCCGCCATAGACAACAACTGGGGCACTATGAAACTGCCGCGTGGGTACCTTACCATAAGCACTGCGTGATGCGATCATTCCTTTTGTGCGGAGAAAAGGTTCTCCACCCCGAACAAATGATCTATAACCACGTAGTGGGGAGGGCGGGGGGGGGGGGGGAGCCTACTCGTATGCGACTCCTGATCAGAGTCACCACTGAGGAGAGGAGGAGGAGAAACAAGGGCGAAGACATCACATACAAGCGATGGAAAGACGACCCTCCCCCGACCATATTCTCTATGTTGAAGGTTGCCCCCAAGGTTTGTATCACGTAATGTTTCAATTTAACGCTGCTCAGAATGGGTGTTTTTGATGGGCGGGCCCCTATCATACTGCACCGCAGAGCATTCATCAGGCCCGCTGCACTGGTTGCGCAAAGTGCAACAGAGAGACCCGAAAAGACGTGCTGGTGCGGCTTCAGCAGCCACCAGAGGCCACGTTCCGCATAAGGATCGCCGTAGCCAAATAAATATCTTGCGACGCATGCTTCAACATTCGCCGGAAAATCACTCCGCAAGAGTGCGTTTAGACGTTAAGACGCCTCCCGGACAAAAAAAAAAAAAAAAGAAGGCGATATGCATCAACATTCGCCCGAAATAACACTTCTACTTGGAGCGCACTTAGACGCCTGCCGCACGCCCTGAAATGCTTTCGAAAAATGTGCCTCAATTTCCGCGATTTTGTTTGCGGCGCGTGACTCCCTAAGCCTACCGTCGCGAATAAAAGCCGTGCTACATGTCCTTCGCCGGCCGTTGTGGCAAAACACCGCAAGTCCGAGCCAAAATTCGCGCAAAAACTTTGAATAGAGTAATTGCCCTGCTGTACAGAGGATAAAAATAGCACGCAAACAGTTCGCCTCGATGATCGGACGGACTTTCTTTCCGTTCACGAACGCACCGTGGACCACCCTGGGGAAAGGAAGACTAGTGTTGCGGAGTTATATATGTAAATACACGACGCAGGTCGCAGCAAGGCAAGAAGTGTGGCGTGGCGCGGGGTGGGGTGGCGTAACGTGTCGTTCCTTGACGTTTTCTTTTCATTTTAGTTCTTGGGCATCACTTTTTTTTCCCAGTCAACTCTTGGGGGGGGGGGGTACTTATTTGTTGTTTGCCTTAAGTCATTTGACCATGGATCACTCCTCCCTTTCTAGACGGAGAGTTGGGGGGGGGGTTTAGAAGCCCTCAGCGGCCTTCTAGACAGGCTCGGGTTGGCTTGGAGGTCACCAAAAGACGGTACAGCGGTATGTAGCCTCTTTTACGGGGACCCTAGTGCGCTCAGTATTGGCGGTCCCTTATATAGGTACCGATATCCCTTATCAGACTTGGCACCGGTCCCTTCTGATCAATGGTGGCTTTGTAAGGATTACCCTGGGCTAGGTAATTGATCGGTCGGTCTCTTATCCCTGTAGCTCAACAGGTAATAACCTTCAACATTTGGCGTCGTCGGCAGGACACGAGTTTGAATCTCACTTCGAACGTTTCTTTGATAGAAGCGCTCGCGCGTGCATCCCTGAAACACATGTACTTCGTATATCTCCCTGTCGGGTTCCCCAGATATTGTAAAAAAGAAGCGGGTAGGTCAGCGTACGGTCGTATACGGTACCGACGCCCCATATACCCCGCCGTTCAGGGAGGGGGTGTGATAAGAAATACCCTGGGCTGGGTAAGTGATCGGTCTCTTACCCCGTGTAGCTCAGTAGGCAATACCTTCAGCGTAAGCTAAAACGGTGGGCAGAAATTTAAGGTCCCCTACGGAACGTCTGCCCTCAATCGCGAAGTCCACTAACCCTTTTACGGCTGCAGTCCGGTTTTGGGGACAAAACACTTGTAATTAGACTGGTCTGTCCCCGAAAGGGGACTGCAGTACTTGAAGGGTTAAAAGGGGCTATGATACCTATTGCCGTATTATTAAAGGCTACGCACCGACAAGCTACTCGTATATTTGGTCACCACACGTGGTTCGAGCAGTACGAGGGAGACCGGTCGTTTCGGGCCGAGCAAGACCTGTCTTGGACCAAAAATAAATGCGAATTTTCCCGCAAGGGGCGGTTCAGGTCGGCAAAGGGGTTGAACCGCGGTGTCCCGCGATAATAGCAGTCGTTGGTCACAGGTACGGTAGGCGTAGGCCTCTTTTTCCTCCAATAGGTACAACGTCTGCTGCTGTGCCTACGGTGTGTAGCATTAGTATGACACCACTCTGGACGGAAATACAAGAAACGATGGGTAAAGGCACTACTATTATTAATAGTAGTTTATACACGACTACCAAATTTCCGCCGAGAGCGGTCTAGTACCTGGTACATACATAGGTCCAGCAAAAAGAACGAGTAGTATCGATATTACGGAGGACCATAGTATATAGGACCTACGGTGCACACGAAAACCTATATATTGACCTATTTTCACTAGCAATATTTGGTCGTTTTTACTATGCCCCCCCGTAATATTAACAGTATCGACACAGAAACGTTTGGGCAGTACGTACATATTTTACATCCGAGGCTGTAGCACTGCTGTAGCTGTTATTGCACTGCACTACAGCAGTCTGTCGCGCTTGCGTAACTTGAGGATTGGATCTTCTTGCGGCTTACCGCAACGGCGGCCGAAGGCCGTGTGAGGCGTTGGTCGCGCAAACTGGGGGGTTTCGTGGGCCGCAACGTTTTTCACTCTATTGGTACTAAATATAGTGTATACGTCGTACGAGTTTTTTTTTTCGCTTTCGGGGGGAAGCGAGACTTAGTTTATTCTTCATGTTGCGCGTTGTTCGTTATGCCTTCTCAAGGTTTGGGACATGACTGCGTGCTCTAATCCCGGAAAGCGGCGCAGCCGCGTTTCTGGCTCCCGTTTGGACGCGCGCGCGGGTCACAGGGTCAAGGCGGGGTCAGGGTTACACGGGGTCAAGGGTTGGGTCTACGTCCCGTGCCTTCATCCATTTGAAGCTTCAAGCTATGACACGAAGCGCGCAAAACAGCAGTACGTACTATTATTAATAGTACTGTTGTAGTGAACCAGCCTGACCCCTTGAAGATCTATATCCTACGAAAGGCGTCCCACTTGAAAAAAAAAAGGATCTCGGACTCGAAGACCTGCAGCCCACCGGGAAGACTCGGCCGCAATAGGCCGATTTCCACCGCAGACGCAGGATTAGGCTCGAAGGATGTTGTGCTATTGTTTTTTCCAACGAGTACTCGGATAGTCACCAAATGTATCATGAATACTTGATACTTACTTTGAAATTCCCCATGCACGTACCTATGTACCCTGGTACTTACCGACGTTGCTAACCCTGGGCGGGTGGGCGGGGGGGGTCTGGACGTGGACACACAGGCAGACAGGGAGCGAAAAACACAGCCATCATCATCAAGCAAAGTGCTTCAGAAAGAGGGCTGAAGGGCTGAGGGCTCAAGCGCTGACAGACGCCGGAGGCACTTGCAAGCTCGCACGCACTGCGGAGCGATCATGTCACAAGGTTGAGGGCTTTCCCTTATCTCTACCCTGAGGCAGACATGCATCGTGCGAACCCACTGGTATGATCATGATAGTAGTACCGCCATCGTGTATCTACGACTTGTGCACAGGATGAGGAATACTGCTGTAATTGTCCTTGTGGGCTGTGAGCATGAAGTACTGGCTAAGTAGACCATGCATGGTAGGTAAGGTGCTTGAAAGCAGGTATCGGTATTCGCCGCACGGTCGCATGCGACCTACCTGACTGCCGTGGCGCTAAACCAGGTGGCCAGGCCGAACACCACAGCCGTCGTCGTTATAGCAAGCACTCGATACCTCCCGGGAGGGTCAGCCTTCAGCTCCTCGACCTGCTGCTGCTGCTGTTGCTGCTGTTGCTGCTGTTGCTGCTGCTCCTGTTGCTGCTGCTGCCCGTTGCCCTGCTCCTGCTGCTCAAAAGCAGCTTCTAGGATTGCCTCGCACATTTCCATCGTTGCTGATGATAGAGCCGGAGTGCTTGACGTTAACGAGTCATTTTGTGCGTGCCGAGGTTTCTGCCCTGTGCCGACAACGACACCAATGTCCACGGGAGATGCCAGGGCGAGTACCTCGTCCCCAATCTGGGCCGGCCTGGCTCCCACGCGGCTTGCTTTGACATCTCTCATGGTTCTAGACCAACCAGCTCGAACTGTCGTATGGTATACTACAGCTGAGCTATGTACGCTGCCGAGACGTTGCAGCCCTGCCAGTGCCTTCGATAAGTACTGGCGCGTGGGATGCACCGTAACAACTCGAGCCGGTAGCCTTTCTCCCCTCTCTCCTTCTCTCGTATGCACGCCGTTGCACTCCTAAGCGGCTCAAGGCTGGCCGGATCGCGGTTGTGTCTGGGGTGCGTAAGTGCAGTGGCACAAACACACCACTTATCACTATCTGCCGTAATTTTGGCTTTTGTGCCGCAAGATGAACGAACAAATCAACACACCGGGATAGAAACCGCCGACGAATCAAAACGTTTTCTGGGAGATTTTTCGAACCATTTTCGGAAACCTTGACATATTTTTCTGTTTCCCTTTTTTCTAAAATATCACAGATTCTGTCAAGATACCGCTCGTATACTCTCTTTTGGTACTTCTGCTACTGCTGCTACTGCTGTTGCGCCTATGCCACTAGTATTCTACTACCGCTGTACGCTGCTTCCGCTATATGTTCTATTCCGCTCTTCATCGTCTCAGGATAAGGTGACGTTGGCGTCTTTGGTTGTCCACAATCTACGGTGAGGCATTTTCTTTCTGCATGTCCATATTATTTTTTTCAATAAATTTTGAAATACGTCAGCTGTGAGTTCGACTGATTACAGTTGATACTCAACTTTGCAAGCTGCGTAATAGGCCTCTTATATATTCCATTTTTACCGATTTTTACAAGTATTGTGATAAACCGCGCGCGTATTCTATATGTGATTCCTTGTCAAAGATATAGGCCAGCGGCTCCCCATTATGAAAAATATGAGATTCGCGGGAATCTGTGACCGAATTTCCAATAACAGTTTGATTTTTTTCCGAATATAAAATTATTCAAAATAAGATTTTTTAGATTTCCTTTCCGTAGATTTTCGATTTTCGTAGATTTTCGATTTTCGTAGATTTTCGATGCTTGTTTTTGTCATGCATGTCGGGGGCACGGCCGCCTTGGGGACTTGCGTGCAGACCGCAACAGCGGCGCCGTCAGTCCCATCATGAACAAACTACCTACAGGGCTAGGCGGGTGTACGCACATTTCTCACCTGTGGCAAGCGTCCAGTCCGCAGCACCCTCTTCGAGGCCCTGAGGCTCGGTCGCTGGTGGTGGTTGGTTGCTCGTAGAACAGCGTATAGCAGCAGTGCAGCAAGGATCGGATTGGAGTGTCTGCATTCATTTTGAAAGTAGTTTTTGCCCTTTCGGCCTCACCAGCTGCTGCTGCTGCTGCCGCTGGTGCAGCTTCAAGCAAGCTTCGGAGATGCCCAGCATGGCGAGCTTGAGAGCAGCCGTCTCGTCCATGGAGAGGGGGGAGTCAACAGAGGAGCAGGAAAGGCGCGAGAGACTGGAGCAGGAGGTGCCGGAGGAGGTGGGGTGGCGGGCCGAGGAAGAAGAAGAAGAGGAGGTTGAGGAGCCGCGCGTAGTCGTGGCAGCTACCGAGGCATTCATCGAGGACCAGGAGGACAGCCGGAACTGGTCTCCGTGCTACCGCCGGCTGGCCGAGTGGTGCAACATCATCTTGATGGGCCTGGTCGTGGGCTTCGCGTGCATCTTCGTGTACGCTTGGGTGGAAGCGTTCAGCAAGGTGCGGAAGAGAGCAAACTTGTCTTGCAGTTTTTAGAGAGATACCAAGTCGTTTCATTTTGAAGGAGACGGACTTCGCGCGTGTTTGTTTTCGGGCTTGGCGCACCCATCTTGTCTCGTAGTCTCGGGGGCGGTACTTGCCCCTCCCCCCTCTCCGCTCTCTTGTCTCTCTCGATACAGCACCCGATACCGCAGCAGTCTAGATCCTTTCGAACCATAAAACCACCACAGCAATAACAGCAACACCAACAATAACCACATCCGCAACGGCAGGCCTCCGCGGCGGTGGCGGCGATGGCAGTGGCACCCCACCCCGCCCTACCTGACCGACTCTTTTGGCTGTTGGCACCCATAACTCCCCGACGGTATATACAAAGCATGCTCTTGATACTCGTAGTTTGTACCGTATAAAGTCGTCGCAGTCGTTGGTTGCCTCCCGTTGTGCAACAAGCTTAACGACAGCCCCGTCGACATACGGTCAACTTTAACTTCCTATCGTCATGCGCTACTTTCCCTGCTTGCGCTTTCGATGTCACGTCTTCCTTCACCCTCTCGCTGGTTCGCCCCCACTGCCTTGAGCAACAACACGCAGCAGAGTTACTGCTGTAGAGCAACGAGAAAACACCGCAACGACAGGACAGGCCGTAGAATTCTCTACAACTATGCTGCTGTCTGACCAGGTACCTGGTGCACTCTACCTGCAGTACGAGTACTGCTTGCTGTACCTGGTCCCCCTCTACTTCAAACTACGAGCTACCTGGTCTACTACCACTGCTTGTACGTACTGTTTTACCTGTAATCTATGTTTAGTACTGCTTTTGGTGCATAAGCAGCACTTGCACACCGCAGTTGTACTCGTTTTTTTTTTTTTGGCGTCTACGCGCTGCTGCTCCTGGTGCTGCCCCTGTTTACTGCGTGCTCAAATAGCCCAAAAGCCGAAAACCTCTCAACAAACTTCCACGACAGCATGATACATGATATGTATACATATAACCCGTATGAAAAATGCAATGCTACGTACTACTAATATCAATGCAAGTAGTTCGATGTTCTGTCTCTTTCAAGAAATCACGAAACCAGAGATGGACGTTCCCGCCAGTTGTGGCTTCCCTGTTGCCAGGACCATCACTTAACTATACTGTATAGTCAGATATCACCATGGAGCCGCTGATCACGCCGTATCACATCACCATCGAGCCGTTTGGCCACCTTTTAGTATCATAGTGTCACCACGGGCCCGTTCCCTCCGGCTTCCGATGAAGGGCTGTCTGGTATTATATTATACGCCTCGCACAACTCACGCTGCCCCCCCCCACAACAACAGCAGTCAGCACTCGTTTGCATCGAGTACAGGTATTAATGGTTGACATGATTACGAGACGCCGCTTGGGTATTTATGACCAGCATGGCAGCAAGCAGTACATACCAGAGGGTACGAGGTACCAGCGACTAGCGAGTTTTTTTTTTTTTTTTTTTTTTTTCATCACTTTTACTTTCCAGCCCACTCGTAAGAGGTTTTACCCTCGACGATCTTCTGGACAAGCCGTGGTCGCAGGTGTCGTCCCTTCTACCCCCCGGTACGTGCCTTTATTTTTTGTCGCGCATAGGGTTCAGCTTTCCCACTGCTCGTCGATTTTCATCGAATGTAGCCAACTCACGCTTTCGCGCTTTCCGCTTGTCAATTTTTTATGCAAGAAAAAGTCCCTATGAGCATGCACTCGGTGAGACTTGAACCCACGAAATTGATCTTGACAGGCACGCAGACCACCTACCAAGCCACCGGGGACGCCGGTCATGATGCCCGTGCAAGGTACTGATGGTACCCGGTACCGTGCCGGGTATGGGTATTGGTGTGTAGCAACATGATATGATATGTACGGGCGGTGTAAGGTTACGTGTTGCAAGTGCAAGTGTCACGAAGGTGTTACGAGTGCAGCAGTACGAGTGCATATTTTTTCTTTTCCTGTCATTATTCGAGAGAGAGAGAGAGAGAGAGAGAGAGAGAGAGAACAAACCTCTGCCGGCCGGATTGAACGGCGAACCGCACTCGCTGCGCGTGACGTTCGCTGCGCGTGACGTGGACGAGCACATCTGTATGAAGCCTGTTTCATCAAGGAAGGGGTAGACCTCAGAGGGTAAGAGGCAACATCACAAATCCATCAGTCGGCAGCAGTGACCGCATCAGGCAGGATTTCAGGGAAATGAGCTATTAATAGATGAACGTGCGAATATCATCAGTAATAGATCAACATTTCGTCATTACATACGTAGTTTGCATATATATCGTACATATTTAAAGTTTTTCATATTTTCGTGCTCTCTCTGGTCTCTGTGGTACCTGGGGGGTACGACTACGTAATTTGGGCCTTAGAGCGTTTTGCACGTGTTTCGAATTTTCGATAGGATCATCCCTCATCGCCATCATTGACGAGATGATCGTCCTGTTTGCGGTTGCCATTGGATCGGGTTTCTTCTCTGCATGTACTCAGTGTTCGTTCGCGCCCCACGCACAAATTCTTCATCTGATCATGGAAAACAAATGCTTCTTCCTGTTCCTCTAGACTTTATTACGGGGGGGCATAGTTAATAGGACCAAATATTGTTAGTAAAAATATGGAAATATATGGGTGTTTGTGTGCACCGTAGGTCCTATTCACAATGGTTCCCCGTAATAGTACGCGTACGTAGGCGTCTCAAAAACGCCCTCTCCCTTTTCGCCTCCACAATTGAATGTTTCCAGCAGACTTCCGTTAAATATCAGTAAAACATCAAGGAAATCAAACAAACGAAAATCAAAATATCGAAATTTCAAATTTTCAAAATGTATCTATATGTTTTTTCTCGAAGTTAGCCCGACCGTGACTGACTGTCTGCTGTCGGCATCAGTCGTAAAAGCACACGAGTGACAGCTGTTTTCATTACAATTGGTAAAATATCAGCGAAATATCAAATATCGGTATACCGTATCATATATATATATATATCAAAGACTTCATTTGTCTACTTCTCAGGTAGTAAATTATCGATATAACGAAATTCAATACGATATATCAATAGTGTATGGCCCGACCGTGACTGTCCGCTATCGGCATCAATTGGTCGAACTTTTTACTTACTACTCTGTTTTTTTGCGATTGCGAATTTCTAGTTTCGATGGCGCCAAAAAAAACGGGCCCGTTTCGAGTACAGTTGCCTGAAGCACCCGCCGAACGCCGTAGCGTTCACTCAAATCAAGATAAAAAATACAAATCGATGTGGTTTGGGTTGGGCTGGTGTATGCACATGGAGTTTTTCAAGTGCGTGGCGAGCCACAGAGGAGAGGGGGCGAGAGAGAGAGTGTCAGAGAGAAAGGGAAAGAGAGAGGGGGCGGGAGAAAAGCTTACCCTGGTTCTGGCAATCGGTCGACCTCTTCCCCGGTCTAGTAGCTCGGTGGCGTATGTTAATCCTAAGAGGGTTGGAGGTTGATTGTTGATTGAGTTGGTGGGGACGGGTTGAAATTAATCGAGAACACATAAGAGGAACGCAATATTATACGTACGTTCATACTTTCCACCTGCCGCACACAAGTTGACGCTTACAAATGTCTACGTAGCGCTCTTCACGGGATGAGGAATATTTCGAGATCTCGCGGGTCGGATGGGGTGGGGTCGGGTCGGGTCGGGAGGTTATCAAATCTCTCATGAACCAGGTCTGGCCACTCTTGCTTGGCCCGACCGACTCGACCCGCGAGGTTTGGCCCGAGAACCAGGCTTGGGAATATCAAATATCCTGCTGCGCGAGTTTCCGTACTGCAGTACATATGTACGTAACGATAGCATATTTGTGCTGTTTTAAATTGCCAGGTAGCTACAAGGCTATTAATAGATTAATTCCGCTCTGAGCGGAAATATAAGGACCTTCTACACATTAGTATGAATAATAATCGGTCCTTGCATTTACGCCCTCAGTCAGTGGTAGTCTATATATACCGCTGTTAATATTAAAATCCATAATTTTTTTTAAATACCAGGACGGTATTACGAGTATAAAATATGTACATACTCGTACCAAGAATAAAAGTAATAAGTGCCGATTATATGCTGCTGCTGTCCTATGAGGTGTGGCAGTTACATGCTCCATTTACTGCCTGTCTTGTCTTTCATCTTCTTTCCATGCTGCTGCTGAGGCCTGCGAAGGTATTACCTACTGAGCTACAGGGGTAAAAGACCGATCGATGTAAAATCCTTGTAACGCTCTCCCCCCCCCTCTGAACGGCGGGATCTTTGGGCCGTGGGTACCGTTTACGGCCGAACGCTGACCTACTCGCTTCGTTTCAATACCTGGGGAACAAGGGGGGTACGTCTTGAGGGGGCCACACGCGCAAGCGTTTCTATATAAAGGAACGCTCGAAGTGATATTCGAATCCGTGTCCTGCCGACGACGCCAAATGTGAAGGTATTATCTATTGAGCTGTAGGGGTAAAAGACCGATCGATTGCCCAGCCTAGGGTAAAATCCTTATAACAGGCCCCGATTGTTACAGCAGCTGCCGTTACCATCGGTTGGGACTCGACCGAGCGTCCTGCCTAAAACTTTGTGCAGGATGCGGGTTTCATTGGTGAAGGCGGGTCTTTCGGCCGCCCGACGTTTTTTTTTTTTAAATGCCACCAATACACGCGGCGGATAATTACCCCTGCCGCCCTCCCCCAAAGGGTTGGGATCCGGGTTAGGGTTAAGGTTCGGGCTGAGGTCAGGGTTGGGGTTGGGTTGGTCTGGGCCGACGTGCAAGGTTGAAATTGACGACACACGTCCTGCACAAAGTTTTGTGCAGGACGCTCCTTCACATATATAGCGGGAGCCATCGGCTTGATGGTATTGGCTCCATGAGGGATCAGAAGTCGGGCGGGGGGGGGGGGGGGGGGGGGGGGGGGGGGGGGGGGGGGGGGGGGGGGGATGAGCACTTCGTTTCAAATGCTTTATAACCCTTTTAGTACCGCAGTCCCGTTCTGGGGACAAATCACTTGAAATTAGACTGGTTTGTCCCCAAATCGGGACTGCGGTACTGAAGGGGTTAAGAGTAAAAATGGCCTTAAAGTGTCATAGACGCAGGGAAAAAGCCGAGAAAAAGCAACGACGAAGCAGAAAACCGTCGTGTTGTGGGTGCCGCTGGTTGGTGCCGACTCTCCCGCTTCTTTGTTCTTTTTCACGAGCTCGCGATGGACGCTTTGTTGTATGACTTGTTTGTGAAAACTTGCTGCCCAAAAAATAATTTACAACAGAAAAAAACGAAAATCTGTTTCGGTGATACTTTTTAATTTACAACAGAAAAAAAAAACGAAAATCTGTTTCGGTGATACTTTTAGGTTTGAGCAACGAAACATGTGCGTCTGGTTTTGAGGGGCTCGATGGTTCATCAACTGTTCGGGTTTCGGAGACCTTTCCTTTGGTAAATAAACAAAAGGCCTGAGTACCTGTGCTTCTGCATGTGTTTCTGTTCTCCTCCTGTCTCTCCGTCCGTCCATGCGTCGTTTTTTTTTTTGTGTGTGCGTTACTGCGGGGGGGGGCATACTTACTTGAGTAATCAGGACCCACGACGAGCACGAAAACAGCATATCCCCCTATGATAATACACGATATTTCATTCTGTGTACTGAGTTTCCCGGTGATACCTGGTAGCAAATAGTAGAGGCGTGTTTAGTATTACGGGGGGGGGCATAGTAATTAGGACCTACGGCACGCACAAAAACCTATATATTTACCTGTTTTTACTATCAATATTTGGTCCTATTTACTATGGTTCCCCCTAGTATGACATATATTTTCGGGGTATAGTCTGATGCCCGGGTATATATCCGGGTATATACCCGGGTATGACATAAACGACCGGGTATGGTATACGGGTACCCCAGACTGGACCTATATACGCATATCACATGCACCGATTTGCTTTCGCTGGTCGTTATGCCTTTCCGCTTTTTGGGCTGTATATTCTTCAATTTTTCAACGGGCTGGTGCGCCTTTTTAATTTTTTGTGTATATCCTCTGGCGGATTTGTGAAAATAAAGCTTAAGCTACACTTCCACGTCTTCGTTTTTTTTTCGTGCAAGGGTACGAAACCGTCATCGGATTTTACATTTGACTCACCCCGTTGCCTCCGAAGGGGAAACTTCACATGGTGGACAGATTATGAACTACGTATGATACTGTATGTAGATGATCTAGTTCCTCATTTGCAGTTGTGGTAGATACTTGTGCAGGATCTGCTTATATAGTACAGATCCAACCCAGGAAACATGCGCTAGATCATGCAGATTATGCGGGCCCCACCCGGCAGCATGAGCTAGATCATACAGGTCATACACACAAGATCGCGAGTAGATCTTCCTTGAAGTATCTAAAGTAGTAAGATCGTGAACTATCCGAGGTGTGGAAACCTTGTACTACATTATTTGCGGGGGACCGTAGTAAATAGGACCTACGGTGCACACAAAAACCTATATATTTACCTTTTCTTCCTAACATGATTTGGTCCTATTTACTCTGGTCCCCCGTAAATAGTAGGTAGTATGCCGTATACTACCCCACCCCACTCCACTCCACCCCACCACTATTATGACGAGTTTTCTTGGTTTTATTCCGTTCCTTTGACTCAAGAGTGTGTACTCGTATGTATTCATGAAATTAAAAAAAAAGACAGCAATGAGATCGAGGATATGGTGGAAACTCGTCTTTGGTAAGCTGTGTGTGATAGTTCGATACATCGGTAGACAGCGGACAGACCACCTCCCTCTCCTCCTCCTCCCTCCTCCCTCCTCCCTCCTCCCACACACCACAAAAACGTACCCACTACTTTGCTTGTACTGCTGTGCCACAACACAATCAACGCACACATGCATGTTTCACTATTGCGGGGGACCATAGTAAATAGGACCAAATATTGTTAGTAAAAATAGGTAAATATATAGGTTTTTGTCTTCAACGAAGGTCCTATTTACTATGTTCCCCCCGCAATATACGCACCACTACTTGTTGCTTGTGCTGCTGCTGTGCCACAATAGTGATGTGTACATATAATACGTGTTGTTGAATGATCATGTGATACCTTACGTACGTGTGTGCACGAAACGAGCGTGAATACTTTTATGAATATTACGGGGGTCCATAGTTAATAGGACCTATGGTATACATAAAAACCTATATATTTCACTATTTTTACTAACAATATTTGGTCCTATTAACTATGATCCCCCGTAATGGTGAGAAGTGAAACGCCGGCCGGCGACGACGTAGGGTCAACTTCCACCGCACTGGTAATGTATCACACGAGTGATAGTGTAACTGGCTTTATATCACATGGGTGATAATATAACTGGTTTTATATAACGCGCGGGTGATAATATAGCTGGCTTAAGGATGGTAATATAATTGGCTTTATGTAACACGGGTGATAATATCGCTGGTTTTTAATCGCACAGGTGATAATGTAGACTGGTTTTATATCACACGGGTGATAGATAACTGGTACTATATCACACGGGTGATGATATAGCTGGCTTAAGAATGGTAATACAATTGGTTTTATGTAACACGGGTGATAATATCGCTGGTTTTTAATCGCACAGGTGATAATATAAACTGGTTTTATATCACAGGGGTGATAAGATTACTGGTTTTATGTCACACGGGTGATGGTATAACTGGTACTATATCACACGGGTGACAAGATAACACACCCCCGAACGAAATTCCAATCGGATTTTCTCTCGACAAAAGGGGACCGCGCCAACGCCAAGCGATGCAAGCATGGGCCGACGGAAAGAAAGGTCTCGACGACATCTCCCCGAAGCCGCCAGTTTCGCTGCCTGTGCTCCCCCACCTGGTCGGTAGAGGAAATCGGGTCGAAAAAATCGTCCGGAAGAGGGGGTGTGTTAACGTGCGTGTTACCAGGTACCGGTTTACGGTAACGAAAGGACCGTTTCCGAATCGCGCGCGAAAATACACCACCAGTTCCTGATACGTACGAGCTGCTGTATGTAGAAGTAAGCAACCCCCCGGGGAAATGCAGGAATTCCAGCGTTGCAAAAGGAGAACACAAAGGAGATTCGCCGAGAGGGCCAACAGGAGAATACGACGAGAATATCCAGTTAACCCGTGTGCTGAAACAACGGTAGTAGTACGTAGCGGTACATCTATTTCATGGTGGCGGTACTGTTAAAAACAAAGCGTGCCTTACGTGGTCACCATTCTGTTCGCTATTTTTCAAGAGCTTTTTACCCCCCCTGACGTGAGCTCTTTTTTTTTTTTTTTTTTTTTTTTTTTTTTTTCCATTTTTTTTTTTTTTTTTTTTTATTTTAAATACATCAATTTTTTACTTTCCAGCCTTAACTGTCGTATATAGGAGGTTTTACCCTCAGCGGTCTTCTTCTGGACAAGCCGCGGTCACAGGTGTCGTCCCTTCTTCCCCCCCCCGGCTACGCGCCTTCATTTTTTGTCGTGCATAGGGTTCAGCATTCCCACTATTCATGGACTTGAGATAACGTGCGTGGCTGTCGCGTGTGCATGGCCTTCGTATATGCCCCTGGAACGAAGCTCCTCATTTCTGTCAATGCCCTTAGGCTGTCGCTAGGAGCTCCCTCGCGCGCAAGGGCACATCTGTAACTGTCCACAACTTGCGTGCGTTGGTTATCTGCTGTCGCTGGGCGCCGCGACGCGGAGTGGCCCGCGCGCGTGGCTTGAGCGGCGGCTGTTCCTCTGGGTGTTTTGTGGCGACCGCTGATGGATTGATCTTATCTAGGGGGAGTTTTTTGTTCAAACGAAATAACTGGACGTCGAGCGGGAATCGAGTTCGACACGTACCAGGTACGATATACGGATAAAGCAAGAAAAAAAAAAAACTTCGTATTTGATACGATTGCGATATTTGATAACATGGAAAGCTTCCTTTCAGTGTCAGCGTGAATACGGGAGTAAGTCACAAGGAATGGAGGGCAAAACATGTTCCTTATACATACGATATATCGAACGTACGATATTTCCGGATATCGAAACTTGCGGATGTTAACTTTAATATATACCAGGATACGTACACATGTTGTGCCTGTCGTATCCAACATGTTCCTTGTACGATGTATCGAACGTACGATATTTCGAGATATCGAAACTTGCGGATGTTAATATTAATATATACCAGGATACGTACACATCTTGTGCCTGTCGTATCCAGTACGATGGCCTTACCTACAACTTACGTAGTATCTCTGTGTCGCAGGTTTTTTGTGACCACGGAGCTTGTATCTTCCTCTATATAGCAGGGTGAATAATCAGCACGGACTTTGGGCGTGCTGGGTGTCGACGAGTAAAAATGACGGTTTCATGTGAAGAACACACACAGAATCACCGCTGTCGCTGTCTATCTATGGAACGGACATCTGGTCGTGCTTGCATCTACCTCCTGCTGAGCGGTGGTTTTCCCTTGTTGTAAGACATTTTTTTTTGTTGGGGGGGGTCGTCGCTTTCACTTTCCAGCTCAGCTTTTATTCTACAGTATTATTATCGTAGGATTTCTTATTACCCTCCGCGGCATTCTGGACAGAAAAAGCCGGGGCCGGGGTCACGGGTGTCCCCCCCTCCTCTCCCCTGTACTTCCCTTCCGCTTTAGTGCCCATAGGATTCGCTCAGCCTTGCCGCTGCTCGTCGATTTTCATCGAATTAAGCTGTATAGCTCACGCTCTGGATTACAGTATTTACGGAGCCATACATGTCTACACACGCTCATACGCGCACAGAGGGAAGCACCCTATCAATAGATGTCACGAACGTTTAGAGCTTGAAGCGCGGGCTGCTATCGTACCCGTGGCGGAAAGAGCTTGAAGCGTCGCTTGCTTTCAAAGAAGTTGTGTGGGTTGTCATCTTCCCGCACGGCTCGTCTCGGCTCGGCCCGGCCCGGAGAGGCGGGTTGCATTCATCCCCTCGAAAATATGAGCCAGCTCTCGTGTTGGCTCTGGAGGCCCACGGCGCGCGCACCACCACCACGGAGCGGTCTGCCAGAGCCCAACAGGCGGTAGTGCGCTGAAATGCACCGGCCGCGGACCGCTCTGCGTGCCTCCCGGCCGCAAGCACGAGAAAGGACCAGCAGTGACTAGGGGAGAAGAGCTTGCAAAAAACATGTGTCGACCTGCTGTTTCCGGGATCCATAGGTAATAGGACCTGTGGTATGCATAAAAACCTGTATATTTATCTATTTTTTTCTAACGATATTTGGTCCTATTTACTATGATCCATCCCCCCGTAATAGCGTACGAACGTGTTTATGACTCTGGTGGAATTATGCATGTTATCCATGTTGGGGCCCAGGCATTGGTGCAACCGCGAAAATGGGAAATTATGGCTTCCTCAATCCGCTACGAAGCAGTGCTACCTTGAAAACTAAGCTCTGTTACGGGGGACCGTAGTAAATAGGACCTACGGTACACGCAAAAACCTATATATTTCCCTATTTTTTCTATTACGGGGGGCCATAGTAGATGGGACCTACGGTACACACATAAGCCTCTATATTTTTTACCTATTTTTACTATTACGGGGGACCATAGTAAATAGGACCTACGGTACACACAAAAACCTATATATACGTATATGCCTATTTTTACTACTGTAACAATAATTGGTCCTAGTTACTGTCGTCTTCCGTAATAGTGTGCGCGCGCTACAGCATTACCAGTAGATATCATGCTACAAAACAGTACAGCAGTAGTGGTCTCTCTATACGGCCGGCGTGTGCCGGGCTAAATACACCGGCTTTATTCCGAAGGCACTGGCATTATTACGAGCGCACGGGCACTATTCCGAACACAAAGCCACGCTGCTTGATTGTTATGGTACTGCTTTGAACGAGGCTGAAAGCCCGGTAACTACCTGGGGGTTGAGGTAATGGGATCGTATTTGTAGTACTTGGGAAGGCGTATCTCGGGTACAAAAACCAGGGATGTTCCCATCGAGGCACGAGCCTTGCTCTCTGTCTCCGTCGTGCACGTAAGGACTTAAGCCTGCTCTTCTTCTATCTATCTCTAAGCAAACATCACACGTGAGTCCCAACGAGTACCTGCTCTGTAGGCATACCTAGCATTGGATACAAAGTGTCCCGACCTTGATCTTAACAAGTGGCGTCGTCGGCAGGACAGCATATCTGTGTCAAGCCATTCCGTCGACATTATACAGGGAACCCTACTGCTGTAATAATGCTGCTGGCGTGTATTCCCACCGCACGCCCGTTTTGGAGGCCAAACACTCGGAATTAGACCAGGAAAAACGTACGTAGGAGTTGTAAAATGGTTATTTATGAATGGTTGGGACACTATAATGTATGATATCGCCCCCCCCTACACTATTAGTCTGGCCCCGCAGGCCGGACTGCGTAGTGTGGCCTACGCGATGCTGCAGCCATCAGTTATCGATTAGGGCACTTCTCCCCTATCAAATCCAGAAAAAGGATTTCGTATAGATATTTATGGCAGTGCTGCTGCTGTACCAAGCAAGGTAGAAGTAGTACACGTCGCCATAATGTTACACGCACAGCGGTAGAACCGGTCCCTCTACAGTGCCGGTATGCGCCAGCCACTATTCATAGCGGCAACCGGAACTACTCCGCGCAGTCGTACCACATGATACCCTCGATCGTGAATCCCATCTGTGCCGAGCTGTTCCACAGGCACTATAAGCTGCAACTGGCACTAGTCAACAGCACCATGGGGGGACCGGTATCACGGAGGCCCGCAGTAAAAAGACCCAAATTTTCCCCACGAACACCGACTCTGGTGCAGGTTTATCAAGACAGTAGTGGACAAAGCATGATAGTAGATCTTCCTGGGGTAGCTAATTAGGCACTCTGATTGGCTAGGGGTATGTTTTACGCGGCTTAATCAACTTTCGAGTCTTTCCGGCCACAGCATTCCGAGCCATCCCGAGTCAACCTAGAGTCTTTCCAAGCTCAGCATCCATCGTGGCCGAGCCAACCTAGAGTCTTAACAAGCACAGCATCCCAGCACTGGCCACTGGCATAGGGTTCGGGTTCGGGTTCGGGTTAGGGTTCGGGTCGGAGGGTCGGCTTCAGGCGTCCAACACAAAACCCGCATAAAGATCTACTATCAAGGTCTGTCCACCCCTCTATCAAGAACTAAACGGCGTAAATAAAAAAAAAACTTGCCTGTGCAAACCTTGCGGTTGATTGCAGGCTTCCCATCGATCCTACATTAGTACTCTCTTCCCGCCTGGGCCTCCTGTATATCAAGGGGCGACCGTGACGCCATTGTAAATCGATAGCGTCGTGTAGCCTGTATGTATCCATAATACATCGGTTTCACAGCTTCGTTTTTTGTTGTTGTATTTTCTTCGAAGAGATTAATTAGCCGGTGTGGTTTCGGGACGTGCTCGATATTTTGTACCGGCTTGCGCTGAACTATGTTGTACTGGTACAGCGTACCCACAGCATCACGAAAAGCGCAACGGCACAACATGCGAGTGCCTACACAACAGGAGCTGTTGAGATTTTTTTCAAGGTTTTTCACGGATATTTCTTATGGCGCGGTGCGATTCGGTGCGTTTTTACCGAACCGTACCGGACCGTACGATTCTCAGGCACTAAAATCAGCACCAATGCACCGCAGGATTCTTCTGCAAGCGGAAAACCACAGTTTCCAAAAAGAGCGCAAGGGCACAACATTTGAGTACCTATGATATTTTTTTTTTTTTTTTTTTTTTTTTTTTTTTTTTATTTTATTTTTCATCACTTTTACTTTCCAGCCCACTCGTAGGAGGTTCAGCATTCCCACTGCTCGTCGATTTTCATCGAATGTAGCTAACTCACGCTCTCGCGCTTTCCGCTTATCAATTTTTTAAGCAAGAAAAAGTCCCTACGAGCATGCACTCGGTGAGATTTGAACCCACAAAATTGATCTTGATAGGCACGCGGACCATCTACCAAGCCACCGGGGATATATATGTACGTGACGTATCTTACTGAATGAAGTATGGGAGTCAAGTTTTCCCAAGGTTTTTCGCGTTTTTTTCTTACGGAGCGACTCTTCGGTGCTGTCGCTGTTATTCAGCACCGCACCGCACCGTACAATTCTCAAGTATTCGAAGCAGCACCGCACAGCACCGTAGGATTCTGCAAATCGAAAAACCGCACGGCTATTTGAAGATTCTGGCTCGATTCTTTGCACGCTATATTAACCCGATGATTTTTCTAACACAAAAAACTGTACCAGGTACTATGTTTTGAAATATGATTTTACTGCTGTAGTGCAGGATAAACCCTGCTCAGCCACAAAACGATTTGATCCTGGCTGTCGCGTACGCAGCGTAACCGCCACGTACCCCGTATTTTTTATTTTTATTTTCAACGTTTTTTTTTTTTTTTTGAGTTATGCCAACGTTTTGTCGGGTTGTTTGGGTATTTCTTTTTGCTTTCGTTTCCAGGACCAGTACCTTTAGCATTGCATGGGCTGATTGATCGTCTTTTGTTTGTGCGATTCGCTACCAGTACTGTTGTCTCTTGTCTCCTAGCTTGTGTTTTTTTACCGCAGAGCTCTGTCTCGTGTATACATGTGGCGATGTTAATATAAATAGTTTGGTGCCACAGGTTTTGTGTGAACGTGTGTCTCGGGACAGGGGACGAAGAATCGAAGAATCGGCCAAAACACAGCTGTTTACTGGTATGCTCTGTGTCGATGGATATCAATCACATCACCTGTCGAAATAACGGGAATTGTTGAAGGTGAGGAAAAAATGTCAAAAAAAAAACCAAAAAAAAAGTGAAGAAAAAAAAAACATGGACATGAAAAAATGTAAAATACCAAATATCCGATGCAGCAGGAGTATAGGCCTGCGTACGAACAACAAATAGCCTTAACACGAACATAAAGGGTTCACTTTTTAGAGCGTCCTTCTATTACGGGGGGCCTTAGTGAATAGGACCAAATTTTGTCAGTAAAAATAGGGAAATTTATAGGTTTTTGTGTGTACCGTAGGTGCTTATTTACTATGGTCCTCCGTAATAGGGCAAAACTGCAGTCCGGTTTTGAGAACAAAACAGTGAAAGTCTAAGTAGTCTGTCCCCGCACTGTTAATAGGACTGCGATCCATAGTTAATAGGACCTACGGTATACATAAAAAACCTATATATTTACCTATTTTTACTAACAAAATTTGGTCCCATTATCTATGGACCCCCGTAATAGGACTGCGGTCCTAATAAGGGTGAATAAACTGGAACAAGAAATCGTGCTCAGCGGCAAGCGCTTTGTGCACTACATGCTACCAGGGTGTACGACAGGCTACACATGCTCGAGGTTGCTCAAAGATGGTGCCACAGTAGTAGTGTCGCAATGTACGTACGGTACCTCACTAGGGTGATAAGATAACACACCCCCTCGCACGATTTTCAAGGCAGGGTTTGTCGACAGCGGGGAGGGCGTACTGAGTACGTCGAGCATTTTGCGTCAATATGCAGCCTTCTCGACGAAATATTTCCCCAAGCCACCATTTTCGTTGTGTGTGCCCCCCCCCCCCCCCCCCCCCCCCCCCCCATATTTTGGAGGAAATCGGGCCTGAAATTCGTCTCAAGGGGGAGTGTCATCTTATCACCCAGTGTGATACGGTACTGCTGTAGGGCTTCGAGTAAGGCATGCCTTGGCTCGACTTCACGGCTAGTTGTAGTTACGGGAGAGCAGGGTAACCAGGACCCACCATACACATGAAAACCTACCAGGTATAGATTGCGGTGTTTTTTTTTCACTCGGCACGTTTGGTCCCGATTTACTACAGAACGTTCCCCTGCAATAGCCGTGAACGTGGTAATACAAGACCCACGACCGACCCGAAAAAAACCAGGTATTCCCCTATGTTCACACGACGTTTATGGTTCTGATTATTTTTTTTTCCCCCAGGAATAGTCGCGTGGCAACGTGAAGCCACTATTAATATCTACTGCAGTAGTATTACCGTTATTAAATACCTGGTAGAGTACAACTCTGGGAGTATATGTTGAGAATTTTTAGGCATCCATATGAAGAACGTTCCTCATATTTCCGCCCAGAGTGGTGGATATCACACGGGTGATAATATTATCACACCCCCTCAGCCAAACTTCCGCGCTGATTTTTTCGATAACGGGTAGGGTGCAAACGCCCGAGCGACGTGGCTGCGGATAACACCCCGAAAGAACGCCGCCCTTTTTTCGTTTTGTGTTTGTCCCGTTTGATTCCGGATGGGGCGCTGCCCCTGTCTGAATTTCGCCACCTCGACGGGGTGTGTTATCTTGCATGTTATATATATATATGTATATATGGTAAACACCCCAAAAAACGCCGCCCTTTTCTCGTTTTGTGTTGTCCCGTTTGCTTCCGGATAGAGCGCTGCTCTTGTCTGAATTTTGGCACCTTGACGGGATGTGATATGTCCCATGTTATATATAAGGTAGCTGACTTTTGGTCTTGACTTACAGCAGTGCTGTACAGTAGTTAAAATACGCAATCCCCGTCAGGCGCCAAGATGCAGAGCAGCTCCGCAAATCTTGGGGATCGCTTACGACGCATTCGATAAAATGGTTGACACACACTACTGTGTACGAGACGAACAGAACGAAGTCTCATCAGACCAAACTATTCGATAAAATGGTTGACACCCAGGATTTACGAGACGAATATAACTAACCCAAAAGCTATACGCTAAGCCTAAACCGATCAGAGCAACCCTAACCCTAACCCTAAGCCTAAGCCAATCAGAGCGACCCTAACCCTGATCCTAAGCCAATCAAAGTGACCTTAACCCTGACCCTAAGCAAATCAGAGTGACCCTAACCCTGACCCTAAGCCAATAAGGACCAAGTCTCGAGTAGGTAGCAAGGTCTACTGCAATATTCCGCATGTACGTAAATAACAACCACTCTGGGTGTCTTGTCAATACAAGGACCGATTGGTCTTCATGTTAATATCTAAGGGCCCATCTTATCGAGGACTTTTGGTTCTTTCAATTTGATTCGATATTTTTTTTTTTTCTAATTTAATTTGCATCTGATTGGCCGAAGAGTGAATGACCAGGCAGGATTCGAAGGGGCAAATTAGAAAAAACCAATTTGAATGAAAAGTCTATTGGGACTTTTTTCGTGTTATTTTTCTAGTTTCAATCTCGAATTTGGGCGTTGATCAGCCTTGATGTAGCATGTTCATGGTGGGTCAACACCCCCGCTGGAGTCTGGGGTAATTCTTGGCCGCTTCCGTGACCACGACCGAGGCGATAAAACGCGAACCTCAACGACAGGCGACCGGAGCAATAGCCGCGCCCACGGCCACAGACCATAGCACATCGTACCCCGGCGGTGGCGCCTCAAAAGAAATCATGGCGGCCGCAAGCCCAATTGTTCGGCCTGCTCGATCGGCCAACCATCACGAAAACTGAGCAAACGAGAAAAAAAACAGAGGGTATGCTCGAGACCTCGACAGCTGCACCACCGTTGTTGTTTCGCACGTGGTGCTTGAGGGCTCCCTCAGCCCACCCAAGACACCCTGAGAGTGATAGCTTCCTATCCTGCGCCACCAAAAGAAAAAAATGCTGGCGGCGCCGCGCACGGGACAACGCAAACCTTCGCTCTCGTCTACGCTTGTCGCTGTTTGTCGGCTGGGCGTTGTGTGACGCGCTGCGTTATTCCAGGTTGTTTCGATTTCCTTTTTGTTTGACAATGAATGCGCCGTTTCCCGATAGGATACAAACACGTTTTTTTTTTTCGAAATCAAATTAAAATTCATAGGAATTGAAATTTTATTCCCAAATAACGAAATTTAGTGTTCCCCGTTAGGATGGGGCTCTAAACGATCCTTACGTTTCCGCCCAGAGTCGTACCGCACTACCTACGCCGTCTCGTATATTGGTCGGTGATTTACATTCAGTCAGCTCTCAGGAATGATCCGCGGAACGTTTCTTGGACAGCCCAATGGACCAGTCCGTCCACGGGCCAATCATACTGCGGAAGAAATGGCGGTCGGACCCGTGTGCCGGATGGACAACTATTTCGAGGAGCACGCTGGTCCTTCTCTCCGCGCCAAGACGATTCGTGCAGTGCGGTGTACCTTCTGAAACATACGTAGTGAGATTTGTTTCGTGCAAGTCGACAGGAGCTCACCTGGGAGAAAGAAGCCGCACGTAAATTTTGGGAGACGTGAAGGCACGGAGGAAAGTATGATGCAGAACCGACGCAAGGGAAGCCCAACCGCGTCAAAGGCGCGACCACACACACGCACACACACAACGAAAGAAACGCCGCGGCGGTGGGAAAACCTCGTTTGGTCCGAACAAGCTTACCGTACGGCAACACGCAAGACAACGCACACGCTGGGAATAGGTCCCGAGATGGTTGTCTCCAAGCCAAGCCCCGCCCCCGGTGGTCAGTTAATAGCGGATGACCTCGAACACTTCTACTGTAGCGTTGATGTCGCCGGCCCGTCTTTCCTTGTGGGTTTTCAGGTCATCTGAAGACACCGACTGTCGAGAGAGCGCCTAGCGGCGGTAAAAAAGTGCAAAATCGGCGCGAGTCGACGGATAGAAGAAAGTGCCGAATGGGCCTTCTCGCGATAACAGTGCAAGGCGCGTATATACCGTAATCGAGGGCGGGAGGGGGGGGGGGAGCAGATTCTGCCATGTTGACACCGGATCTGACTTATGGCTCAGGAGGGAACAGGAGAAATAACGGCGAAAATAGTACATGGGGAAGGGAAACAAAAGAGAAGATGAAGCAAGGGCGCGTCAGACGTGATGGAACAAGAAGCAGGCCGCAAGCATGGGTGGAACCTCTTACTCGCGGAAGGTGCCTGCCCTCGTTTTATTTCGATGGGAGTTGCTGCTACTAGTAAAGTTTCACAGCTCCCGATAACAAAAAAAAAAAAAAAACGCTGAGCTACCAGCTGAATGAACTCCCGAGTTCTATGCAGTACTAGTAGAACTTTGCTTACGTACGACGTTATTGAACACCAATGACTAGCGGTTGACGCGCTGCCTACGAGGCGAAGGGACCACAGGTACTAGCCCCAATGGTTTGATTGCGTCTGATTGGCTCACACGAAGGGTAGCACGTAAACTTTCTGAGGCCCCTCACCTCACTCGTATGATGGGAGCTCTGTACTATACCTCACGCGATTTTTTTTTTTTTGAAAAAACGTAAAAAAGTGCAGGCCGACGAACAATCCCGAAAGCCTACTTATAACAGGTACATCACGAAAAATATTGCAAACCACTATATTGGTATATTCGAACGATATTGGGCTAAGGAGCGCGCTCAGTCAGAAATAGTTGTGGCTGAAAAATACTCGGGACACCCTCTCGTGGCAAGCGTCAGATGGTGGACACACCCATGTGTTACATGTGTGTTACATGTATGACGAGCGCAGCTCACCACTTATTCGAGAAAATGATAGGCGCACCCAATGCTGCTGCACGCACAGAGGCACGCTACGATACAATAGGGGTATACCGTTTTTTTTGCCAAAACATTTCTGACTACGCGACCGGGCTCCTTATCGCAACTACTTCGTCGGAATGCGTACACGATTATTTGTGATTTACTGTATTGTTTTTGGTACACATGCCCTAAGCTTTGGGATTGCGCATCGGGGAGCAAATAACTTTTTTTGGGGGGGGAAGAGGTATGGAACGCCTCGAGTGAGGAAGGAGCCTCAGAAAATCTCAAAAAATTCTCAGAAAACTGTAGGCGCACCCCTATCGCAGCATACGTTCGTATGTGTGCAGGGTGAATAGGACGTGACCCTATAACCCTTCGTCCTACAAGTACGGCCGCCGACCGAGGTTCTCACCAAACGTACGCACGCAAGTTGACCGCAGCTACAAACAAGACGTCCTGCTGCCCGCGAAGGCCCTCGCCGCGAGAGACACCTGCCTGTACCAGTCTTGTGACCAGAACTGCTGTGAGGTCACGTACGGACCCTTTCTGTTGCTATCTAAAACGCCCCGTCTTTTTTTTCCGCGGCCAGACAGCCGTGTGCTTGCCTTGTCTTCCACGCGTCGGAAGACAGATCACGATCTCCGGTAGAGCGTCTGCTCATGTAGATCCTAAGTGCGCTTATTGCCCGCCGTTACGTGAGATTACCGTGCGGGGTCTTGTCGTTCGAGTACAGACCCAAACCCGAGAAACATCGTCCCGTGTTCACCGTGCGGGTGACACGGCTCCCACGCGGCGGCATGGCCTACAGAAAAAAAAAAAAAAAACGGATGAGCCGCTCTACTGCGGAGGTTCACCCTGTGCGTTCTGAGGCTCCTATTACGGCGGTCCATAGTTAATGGGAGCAAATTTTGTCAGTAAAAATAGGTAAATATATAGGTTTTTATGTATACCATAGGTCCTATTAACTATGGACCCCCGTGATACCGTACGTCCCCACCAAGGTTCAACGCCGATTTAATCGGGGACAGAACATCTCCACGTACGACTTATGCTTGGGCTGCGTGGGGCGCGCACCTTCGACAACAACTACAGATAGTCACCACCATCTGTGGTGTACCGCTGTACCTCCTTTTCAGTTGGGGTCCGGTAAGGATGACGTGGTGGCTCATATATATTTTTTCTTTCCGCAAATCGTGGTGCCTCCATATACCGTATAACACGCTCCCCTCGGGGTTTTCCCGATTTTGGAAGGGGAAATCGATTTTCCGTACGAGGTGTGCTTCACCCTTTTGGTACTGTTAAGACTGAAGTCAGTCCCGTTTTGAGGACCCGTTTTCAGCGACAAACCAGTCAAATTCCAAGTATTGCGGGGGTCCATAGTTAATAGGACCTGTGGTATACATCAAAACCCTCCAGGTATATATTTACCTATTTTTACTAGCAATATTTGGTCCTATTTACTATGGTCCCCCGTAATAGTTTGTCCCCAACCTTTGGTATACATCAACTATATATATATTTACCTATTTTTACTAACAATATTTGGTCCTATTTACTATGGGCCCCCCGTAATAGTTTGTCCCCGACCTATGGTATACATCAAAAATATATATATTTACCCATTTTTACTATCACGGGGGGTCCATAGTTAATAGGACCTATGGTATACGTAAAAACCCATATATTTACCTATTTTTACTAACAAAATTTGGTCCCGTTAACTATGGACCCCCGTAATAACAATATTTGGTCCTATTTACTATGGTCCCCCGTAATAGTTTGTCCCCGACCTACGGTATACATCAAAAAGACATATATTTACCTATTTTTACTGTTACGGGGGGTCCATAGTTAATAGGACCTATGGTATACATAAAAACCCATATATTTACCTATTTTTACTAGCAAAATTTGGTCCCATTAACTATGGACCCCCGTAATAACGATAATTTGTCCCCGAGACGGGACTGCCTGCAGTTTGCCCTGAAAAAGCGGTGTCCAAGACTTACTCTTGGCGAAAAAACTTTCCGTCACCGCGCTAGATAACGCCCACCCTGGGTTTGCCTCCCGATCGCGTTTTTTTTTTTTCCAACGCAAGGCAGCGGGTGCGCACAACCTATCTGTTGGGCTCTAAAGCGGTATGCACGTGAAAAATGCACACCTGCCAAAGCTGCGGCTGTGAGTTGCTGACCATGTACAGGTCACCCGCTAGCTATTGGGACCCTTACTGTCGACGAATTTTTCTCCTTAAGTTGCCTGATTTTCGTTATTTAGTTTTTTTTTCCTCCTCCCCCACTTATTTGTTTTTTTTTTTGCCGTGAAACAAGGATGGATGTTCGTACAGCGCTCCTGTGTGTTTTTCTCTCTGTTACATTTCCTAAGTCAGGACTTGTGTCCCGTTTTTCCTACGTTTTTTTTTTTTTTTTTTTAATTTATTTATTTTTTCAAGAAAATGAAGAAAATCAGGAAACACGGTTCATCGACAATAGCGGGCATTTTACAGCAGTAGTTTGCGCTGGCATGTGTGCAAATCCTAGCCGTTCTTTTTTTTCCCTTCGACATGCAGCACGACCAGTGTCCGTACCGATTCCTTATTCCTAGGGAGATACAAGCTCTGTGGTCACAGAGCTACGGCACGACACGGAGATGCTGCTTTGGTATGCAGCAAGCAAGCAGAGTAGAGAAATGCGATGCCCATGTCAACGTACTCGGTACGGCAGGTACCACATACGCATTCCGGCATGCGTTGGAAGAGAGAACAATCGGAAGAACCGAAATATAGGAATAAAACCGAAAGACCCAACCCTGCTGTGACTGCTGCAAACACAAACATCTATCTGACTCTAATTTTGTTTTTCGAAAAGGGGAGTGCGTTCCTTAACGTTTTTTTTTTTTTTTTTTTTTTTTTTTTTTTTTAATTGTGAATATTTTGAAGGGCGGTGATTTTGCCGAGTTCTTCTGCGTCTGCCTTTGCACCGACTGGCGTGTTTGTTGCTGAATTCGTTTGTGTGTTTTTGTTTCTTACAGCGAATACCAGCGCCAGCACAGGGGGCTCGACAACAAGAGAAAACAACCTCCCTAAACTCCTTCCCAATATCACAACGAAAAACAATGTCCAGTACGTTGGAAGTTCTGGACGAAATCAAGAAAAGCGAATAGTAAGTTTTCTTTTTCCAGACTTGTATACTGCTTGGTGCTAGTATACCCTCCCCTTTCTAGGTCTCGAAAACAGGTGAGAGTAGAGCGTCCGGATTTTTTTTTTTCGTGCCCCCCTGGCTTGTATTGTGTTGACATACGTATCGCTCGACGTTGGCACGCTCGTTGTTGTTGTCGAGAGAAAATCGGCTTGAAAAAATCGTCCGAGAGGTTTTTTGTGTTGTTTTTTTTCACCTTAAGTGAAAACACCATACCGTAAACATTTGGACGGAAGTTGTTGGGACCGCTTTGTGGTACAAATATGAATGCCAAAAACGGCCCTTAGGTTGGCGCGACAGTAGGTGGTGGCTACAATACTATCACCCCCCCCCCCCCCAATCACACCCCATCAACACCACATTTCACTACTGTAACATCACCCCCCTTTTCGCTACTACCACCCCCCCCCCCTTTTCATCAGTATCACCCGCCCCTTTCACTATTATCACCCCCCTTTTCATTAATACCACCCCCCCCCCCCCTATACCTTCCCCCCCCCCTTTTCAATGATATAACAACTCTTTTCATTGATACCGACCCCCCCTCCCCCCCCCCCCCCCCCCCCCCCCCCTATCTACCCCACCTTCACTAATACCACCCCCCCCCTTTTCATTAAAAACCACCCCCCCCTTTTCACAAATATACCACCCCCCCTTTTCACAAATACCACCCCCCTTTTCATTAGTACCACCCTTGTTTTCATTAGTACCCCCTTCCCTCCCCTTTTCAATTTCAACATGAGCTGTAGATCATTTCTGGTACAGATCAGGAGCCCAGCCTAGCCTGAAATGTCGGAATCATAAAGAGGGAACTGATGATGATCTATCGAATACCTGTGGAAAATTTCGATATTTACTACAGTAGTACCGTATGGCTGGGGCGCTCGAGGATTGGGCTATATAATACACCAGACCTCTGGTGCGCGCTGTTGCGGGGTGCGGTATAGACCCAGATCCAACGACGGACCGAAGCACTCCACACCTACTCGAACTGATCATCCACAGATCATTCCCACTTGATGATCTAGATCTTCCAAGGCAGGTAGATCAGCTGTTCCTGACCTGTGTGCTCTGTATGATCTATTTGCGGGGGACCACAGTAAATAGGACCAAATATTGATCGTAAAAATAGTGAAACACAATATAGTTTTATGTGTGTACCGTAGGTCCTATTTACTACGGTCCTCCGTAGTAGCTATATGTTGCCGAGTGGGACCCGTATAAAATCTGCATGATCTACTCGCAGCAGCACATGTTTGCCCGCGTTGGATCTATCTGTCCTGCAAGGCAGATCTTGCACAACCGCTCACCACGGCAGCTGAGGAACTAGACGATCTATCTGTAGATAGGTACTGTAGATAGATCATGATCTGTAGGATCTGTGCTATCAATAAGCAGATCCTGCGCAGCCTCTTACAACGGCAGCTGAGGAGCTAGATGATCTATCTGTAGATAGATAGATAGATAGATAGACAGATCATGGTCTGTACGAGAAGCATTCAACGTACTCCTGTGTCCTCGCTGAGACCTTGCCTGGTTTTGGTTTCTGTGATCCCCCCCTGTGCTGTCATCGTTGGGAGGGAGCCACTCCTGACCTGTACACCCTTCACGAAGGTCACACGCACGAAAACGAGGGGAATATTGTAAATTTTAACCAAAATACGGTTTCGTGTGAAGCACAGCGAGCGGGCTGCACTTTTTTCACGAGGTGTTCTTCCACTCAAGACGCTGCCCTGTGAGACCATTAAGAGACTGTTACAGCCTGTTGGCGATGAGTTTTCGTGTAAGCATGACGGGCTACATTTTCTCCGGAGGTGCTTTTCTTCCACTCCAAATCCTGTCCTGTGAGACTACGGACTAGATTTTTTAGCGACGAGTTTTTAGTGTACACATGGCGGGCTATTTGTTTTCTCCGCCAGTGTACTGTTAATATTACGGGGGTCCATAGTTAATAGGATCTACGGTACACACAAAAACCTACCTATTTACCTGTTTTCAAGTAACAATATTTGGTCCTATTTACTATGGTCCCCCGTAATAGTAGACTACTGCTAAAGTAGAGTACGTACGAAGACTCTTTGTTTTGTTTCCTCCCCTTGTTTTGTGGGACGAGCTTTTTCGGGCCCTGTTCCGCGTTCGGCCTGCTTTGTCGTGCGCGCGCGTGCAGTGTGTGCGGTAGAGCATCGCATCCACATCTCAGATTTACCGACACCACACAAAGTTAACGAACGCAACAACATATTAATGTTTTCGTCTGTGAGAGCTGCGCGTTTGAGGTGATTGTACGGGAGAAAATAGTCTATTACGGGGGGACCATAGTAAATAGAACCTACGGTATGCACAAAAACTTATATATTTACGTATTTTTTCGAACAATATTCGGTCCTATTTACTATGCCCCCCCGCAGTAGTCAAAACCAAACTTGGTGCTTAACCGTAGGGTATACCTAGTCTTGGGGACATATCTGAATGCTTTGCCCCCCATGTAGTGCAAAATAAGCGGAACATCAGCCGTCGACGGAAAAGTCGACTACGGCGACTGAGGGGTTTCTTTCCGAATCGCCCTTCGTAATAACGCCGCCATATTGGTGGTAGTAGTCGAAGGCACAACCCCCCCCCCGGGACGAACTCCGGGTCGGCCAACAGGAGAACGCAACGATCGCATCCAATTTACCCCCCCCCCTTTTTTTTTTTTGTTCACCATTAGTTTTTTTTTTGCTTCCAGCGCAACTCGTGGAGAAGGAGATAGGTTGGGGTGGAAAGGCATGGCGTGGCAGGGCTTGGGGTGTGTGGGGTTTCGGTTGGGGTTGGTGTCCTGGCCGCGTCTTATGCCAAAGGGCGGAGGGAGGGGGGGGGGGTGGGGGGAGGGAGGGAGGGAGGAGGGAGGGAGGGACGGAGGAAGGGACGGAGGTAGGGGTATGTGGAGTGAAGGAGGGCGAGGTAGTGAAGGAGGGGCGGGGGGAGGGTAGACAGACGGAGGGATGGGGAGAGGGAGGGAGGGATGGAAGGAGGGAGAGAGGGATGGAAAGCGGGAGAGAGATTGAAAGTGGGGGGACGGAGAGAGGGAGGGAGGAAGGGAGTGAGGTTCCGACACCGGTCGGCCGTCCCTCGGATTGCCGTTCAAGGATTTACGCCTGACGTTTGGCATTTTGGCGGTTGAAGTCCAAGCGACGTCAGCAGGCCGGCAGACCCGCCCGGCCTCAAAGCAGGATCTCACCAGCGAGACTACCGCCCGCAGTATGTTTCTTGTGTGCCGACAATATAGTTCTACTGCAGTACATACAGCCCACACCGAGCCAAACGTCGACTTTTCCGTCAATACAGCAGTTGTCCTACATACATACGCACGAAGCATACATATATACTGTGCTACGCACGTGCGCATAATGATATATATATATATATATACCAGTACACGATGTCGGTAAACGAAAGTATCCGTATGATTACAATGCATACGTTACTTTCTTTGTGCATGCAATTGGCCTGAATGCTTGACACCTGTAACGCAGTGGTAGCGTGTCTTACACGAATCATGATACCAGGTACATAGCGCGCGGTACCTGACACATACCTGTTTTGGGCACCTACACCATTCCGGGCACAAACTCGGTGAAAATCGAAGCCAGAATGGCGCCTTGACGTGTGCAAAGTACGATGCATGATGCGTGGCATGCCTTCGGGGAGTGGCGCCTTAATAATTGCCGGGTGATAGGTACCTGGTATATGATACATATTAGGTGGCACCACTTCGTGGGCCTATAAGCCGTTACCGCTACGTATATTGACTGTAAAAATCAAGTGTCGACACTCTCGATACACCCTGAACCCGCCCGGACGGGGAGTTGCTGCAAGCTGATGCGAACGGTACTCACTCGTGTATTAACTTCATGGCAAAACAATTGTGTGTGTGTGTGTCTTCTGTGCGTGTGTGTCTTGCCGAGTTTTCGGAGCTACCTGGATTTTAGACGTTTTTGTATACGTTACGCTCGGTTTCTATAAGCTAATGCCCCGTTTTAACGAGAAGCATTTAAAAAATCGTAACTTCATTCAAATTCGTGAAAATCAAACTTACTGTTGGTCCGAGATACTCTAAAAGAGAAAAAGAAAAAAAATCGTAATTGTATGATAAAAAAAATCGTAATCGAATTCAAATGTCGTCAACAGAGCAAAAACAAACTGCGTTGGGTCCAAGGAACATAAAATAAATCGCAATGGGATTCTTACGCGATGAACTTCGTGATTGAATGCATATTCGAAAAAAAAAAATGCTTTGTGTTTGTTTTGCCGATCAGGGACGTTCGTATTTGTATTCCTAAAAAAAGAAACACTTATGTATATATACATTTATGCTAAAGTACGTCTAAATCTCAGCCCAGCCCGTGGGTGACCGAGCGAGGCGAGCGACGGTACACGCAATCCCCCGAGCGCCGCCGCTCGCGGCTGGGTTTTCGTGCCGGCGTCGACGAGGAGGAGCCTACCGCCCTTGGGGTCTCTTGGGCGGTGGCTGACGCAGCCGTCTCAACTCTTTCAGGGCAAACTGCATTCTCGTTTTGGGGACAAAACCAGTCAAATTCTAAGTTTTAATATTTGCCAGGTATATGTACACGCGTATTTGTCAATTTTTCGTACTTTTGCCAACTTTTCTCTTCGCACGAGCACTTTTAGGCAAAACGGTAAGAGTGCACGGACACGGGAAGCCCTGCCGGACAGATTGGTCTAGGTCTCGGCGCGATCCGTGCACTCTGAAGCGCGTGGCAGGCGCTTAATTTTTTTTTTTTTTCCGGCGGGAGTGGATGAGACGATTTCCCTGGTTTCGGTACAGAGGCCTTATTTTGTACGTACGTATATGGTACATTGTCATGCTCTCTGTTTTCTCCCCCCCCCGGCTCTCGTGAGAGCCGTGAGCACACAGCTCAGGCATATACCAGGAACACAACAGACAACATGCACAGACCCCATCGTTCCAACGCTGCCGCCCACACGCCGTGCGTGTTCGACACGCCCATACGCGCAGTGTTGCTGTGGTTGGTTGTGTCTGTCGGAGCCTGTCGTCCGCATTCCATCGTCTGCCGTATATTTTTTTATCCGCATGTACGCAGGATGACGTATAAAGTTATCCCATACATATATATATTTTTGGGTTGTTGCACGGAGCACGGACCACCGCCTAGAGAACAATACCCACAGCAGTGCACAGAGCGTGCTTACCTCCAGCTTCCTACAGCACCACAACCAACCCTGCTGCCCAGCAGCAGCAGTGAGCACACCTTGCGCGTATGGATGATCGTACTGCGGCTCATTCGTACAGCAGCGTTCGTAATATACTTACAGCAGTACGTAGAGCAGTAGTTATGATTGCAGTGTGTCCTACATTGCTGATCGATAGATCCTAGAGCCAGCTGAAAGGGGTCAGTACACGTACGTTCCTTGCGTTGCATTTTACAGCTGTACTGCTGAATATGCAGTCGTACCTGTACAAGCTACTCTACTGCTGTAGTAGATCGTGCAAAGTGTTTCAGATTGCGTAAAAAACACGACATGCCAGTTGTACCAGCGCTGTTCTAGCGTATAGATTTAAACTGCACTTACTTGCTGGATAACATTTTCGTTTCCGACGTTCGACTCGAACCATCCACGTTTTTCTTTTTCTTAATTTCACTTTTGACTATTTTTGTGCCAGAAAACTACAACAGAGTACTACAGCAGTAATAATAATACATTCGTCCACACCTTGCTTTTCTGAACGTATAATATGATAAGAGTACATGTTACTTGTGTGTTTTAGCCCAGATTAAAGAGTTTGGGCGCCGCGCTTGCGTGTGGCGTGCGTTCATACCTCAACATTTCACAGCTACTCCGGATACTTGGGAGTAAAAAGCAAAGTATGTTCGAGAAAATACTGCTGCAATGTTACCGTATACCCTGGTGGGTACTTCGTACACTCGCAGTATTTCGGGTTTTTTGTACTCGAGATATTGCGAGTACTCGCAGTATCTCGAGGTTCTGTAGATACTACTGCGTATACTTTCTTCGGGCTCGCACTAATGCGGGGTTCGCTTCGGGCTCGCACTAATGCTGGGTTCGCTACTGCTGCTGGCATGGATACCGCCTGTTGTGCTTCAAGTATCTCGGGGTTCTGTACCGCGGGTACAAGTATACCTGTAAGTACTAGTCGATAGCAGTATTTCGCCCATTGGTAGTGTTCGTACTGCTGCTTCTTCTGCGAGACTCGGTACTCGCAGTAATGAAATACCCTTAATATGCCTAGTATACTTCGAGTATGAAGTATACTTCAACCGTTTGTGCGCCGTGTCGACAAGTCTCAGGCCCAGCGCTCGGCACAAAACACACCCAGATAGTCCCACGCGAGTGGGAGTTGGAGCAAACTACTTTTGCTGGAGACAACTTGAGCACTCAAAGCAGTCTGCCAGTATTTCGATATAATATTATGCGTGACTGCGAATGCTCTCGCTATCTCGAGGTTCTGTACTGTGCGCATATATTGCCTTCACCCCAAGTATTTATGTCGTGTTTCGATACTACTGCGGGTACATACTTTAAGCAACCTGTATTCTCGGGGTTCGGTACTGCTCACTAGAGCCTGGTATCACCTAAAAATCGGGGAGGTATATGATATCTATATATACCCCCCTAAAAAACATGACTACCTGGTAAGTCATAAAAGTTGATATTTCTTAGTCATGTCCATATCACGGGAATTTTCTGGTATATCGCTATGATATGTGATATATGCAGGGTATATGATGATACCATGTCATTTGTCGTGTGATATATCATATATATAGTGCAATATCGTATACATGACGTTATATATCATGTACCTTGTATATTGTGATATGTCACTTTATATCTGCCCTATATATATATATATCGTGATTTCGTGTGCTATTGTCACCTATATCTGTACGTCACCGCCGTGTCACATCGGTACTTGCTCGTGGTTGGGGCCTGTGCCACGCTGATGGTAAGGCACTGGCTCGGTTGCTTGGCGATCTGTGCCGGCTACGTACTACAAAGCACACCAAAGAAATGAATGATGATACAGCAACCCTTTCTCCGCGAGGGTATGTTGCATGTAGATGTGTGGCGGCGCTTGACGATGTCGAAGGCGACCGCCGTAGCTGTGGCTTGCCTGTGGCCGCAGGCGATGGCGCGTTCGACTCGCTCATCGCGGATCAACCCCGCACGACAGGAAGACAGTAGCGGGCACCGGCCCTGGTACGTCCCCTATTGTGTGTGCATCGCGCTTCGTGCTCGTATACTAGTACATACGTACCAGGTATAATATACTGCACGTATATTTTTTCCGCCTTAAATGTACGCCCGAAAGACGCAAGATATATCGTCAAGACAGCAAGTGGTCATATTATGACGCATATCGGATAGCTATATCACGTATTTCACCTCATATAGGCCGATATATCATCTTATATCACCTTGTATAGGCCGATATATCCCTTCATAACGGACGTATATATCATATACCAAATATCATATCACTTTTTAGTCACATCGTGCTGAAAGCCCCTATATATAGCGATGTAATACGATATGATATATATCGCACGTTTCGGCGAAAAAAAACATGACTAAGTACTATGGAAATATCATATCGTATAGGGGGTATATATAGGGTAGCCCTATACTGATACCAGGCTCTACTGCTCACACTCTCATTACTCTCAGTATTTGGGCCTTCTCAGTACTCGCAGTAGTTTTGCCGCCAGTACTCCAATACTCTCAGTACTCGGACTACGATTTGTTCTCGAGCATTTACCTGTGAAACCTTGATATTATACCCTGAGCACCAAGAAACATTTATTTTGGGGGAACATATATATTGTAGTACCAGTATGTATGTATGTGCTGCACCGTTTATTACTCAGCCGGTCACAAAGTATCATGGCGCAACCTCGACCTCGCGCAACTTTTATGTACTTACGAATTAATCGCCGCGAGTCAGCTGGATCAATATAACTCAACTTTTACTGATACTCTATTATCTATTATTGTAGTAATTAATGATCCCACAGTAATTCCGCGAACAGCAGTATCATGTAGTCTGTCCTCAAAAATATGCTGTGTGTGTTCTGCACGTTAAAATGATGGGTGGGTGCAGATGCTACTTCTAAAAAAGTGTGCAGGGTTTCATACGAGTATTATTATTTCGCTCTTGCGCCACTCCGCTATTAATACGGCACCTCCCGGAGGGGAACCTTGTGTATGTATATTTATCCTCCAGCGGATTGGTAAGAATGAAGCTTAAGGTCACCACACTTCCACGTTCAAATTTCGTGTCGTGTGTCAATTTAACCCGTAGCTCCTGTTGAAAAACAGCAGAGCAGGCTGCTGTTTACCACTGGCGCTTGGGCGCGTTGACCCGACCTGACTGGCCCCCGAGAGGGGCAGTTTTGTCCCCCCCCCCCCCCCCAAAAGGAAGTTACCGCAGTCCTAACCGTCCTACTCGAAAGAAAAGGGTTAACTTTCACCCCCTCGGGAGTTTCAGAGGACAAGAAAAAATTGGCGCTCAAAAAAGCGAAGATTTTTTTAGCAACGGAAAGAAGTGCGTGATCGGGAGGCGATACAGATCGGTGTCCGAGAAACAATGCAAGGGAAAGGGGTCGTACAGCACACGCGCGCGCGCGCTTGACACCATCCTGCCCGCACACCGTTGATAAGACCTACATTTTTTTTGTTCTTTTTCTTCACGCGAGGGTAGCAGCGCGACGGCAATGTACCGATGGACGTAGAGAAGTTCGGATCGAAGTCAGCCGTGATGCGGTGGCTGCTCGCGTTGTCTTTGGTGGTCGAGCGCGAGACGACGACAAACTGCGTTCGCGGCTAGCGGCCTTGAGCTATGTTTTTAAGGAGCCGCAGGCGGATATAGACTGAGCTATGAGCCTTCGGAGTTTCGCGCCCCGTGAGACATATAGTTCCCATAGTTCATCCCATGGGACTAATCATGCGACGTCCCATGGGCCGTCCCTAGGGACGTCACATACTGTCGTCCCATGGTTCAGCCTGTGGGGCGTTCCATGGGTAGTCCCGTGGGACCAAAATCCCACGGGACAGCCCATGGGATGGCCCATGGGGCGTCCCACGAGTATCCGGGAAATTTAGTTCATACTGGTCGCTGCGACTGCTGCTCCGGTGGCCCTGCACACCTCTCGCGATGGTGGCTTCTCGCCTCTCAAGCAGCCGACGATACCGCACAAATATCGGGTTGCCTGGTTCGGTTTCGTGAACATGGCGCAGGGTGGACAAACTCCCCAAAATTCTACCTGGTATGCATTTTTTTTCCCCAAATAAATATATATACCTTGTAGGTATATATATATTTTTTACTTGTTTTTTTTTTTTAATCAAATTTGGAATATTAATAATAATCGGAGTTTGGAATTTTTCTCGTCCCGAAATGAAAGTTCCTTTTCGTTTGGCGGTTTTATTTTTTGGACCACATCACACAATTGGATTCAGTTCGAGACGACTCGGTAAATAAACATAGAGATTGCATGTATATTAGTGTTCAATCCAAAAGCTCCTTATGTTTGGGGACAGAGCGGCGCGTCTCTTACTATTACGGGGGACCATGGTTAATAGGACCTACGGTGCACACAAACAACCATATATTTCCATATTTTTACTGACAATATTTGGTCCTATTTACTATGGCCCCCCGGTAATAATAATTAAAAAAACAACTAATTACGTCCGTTTTTGTTGTTGTTGATCGTGTTCCTCGTTAAAACGGCCCCTAAAAAATACCGGTACGATGCGTAGTCGGAAACGAGTCGAAGTCTGACTCGATACTTGATACACAACCCCACCGGGCAGTTGGAGGGTCGATCTCGCCTGATGCGCACGGTGTATACTCACTCCTATCTTCGTATTGCGGCAAAACAGCAGTATTGCAGAATAAATATGACAGCAGTGTGTTCTTTTGACGTTTTGTCGATTTTTTCCCTGATTTTTTTTTTTTTTACCCTGATTTTTCTCTGATTTTTCTCTGATTTTTTTGTATGTACGCGGGCGGCTTGAAACCATTTACCGGTACCCTTGCCGGTAAAGAGCAAAAGTCGGCTCGGTATACACGTACAGGGAGTATCACCGTATCTGCAGCAGAAGCCTTCATAACATACTCGGTGGGTATATATATAGCGATTTCGTTGCTTTCAAAAGCTGCAAGAATTCGTAGACCCACACTAAAAAACCAGCACGCGCCCCGAAGAGCGCGCGATCGAACTACCACTGCTGCTGTAGTATCACACCAACCTTGTGAAGATAAGTTATTGTGGGGGACCATAGTAAACAGGACCAAATATTGTTGGTAAAAATGGGGAAATGTATATGTTTTTTTGTGTACCACAGGTGCTATTTACTATGGCCCTCCGTAATAGCCGATGCTGCCTGTTGATAGCTCTAAAGTCAAGCTAAACCAGTCTTCACCACGCCTTGGACCTGTCTTGACGACCCTGCCTCGCTGCGTCCTCTCGATCGCGAGTCACCTGCTACAAGCAGAACTGGTCCCAGGTGCGCTTACGGACTACCAGTATACGGGTACGGAAACCCGTGTTGATCTGATTGGTCAATTTCTCCCGTACATACAAAGATATGTTTTCTCGTACCTCGACAATTCTCACCTTTTGAGGAATTTCTCGATCTCACAGCTTTGTTCGTTTGCTTGTTTTTTTTTTTCCCTCGTCAATAGTCGACACGCACTCAACAAGCCTGATCTAGGATTTGATCTGATGCCAACGATATTCGCTCACTCGTACGTTTCGGGAGCGATTGTGTTCTTGCAACGTTAATGTTGTCGATTTCTCGGGAATATTCCGAGATTTTTCTAGTTTTCTACTGTCGGGGCTTCACGGCGCTCCTCGCCGCCACCACCCCCCCCCCCCCCAAGTAGTGGGCGGCTCCGAATCCCCCAAGCCGATGCTAGAACAGTTCCACACTAACGCCTTCCTCTGCATCCCATTCCCGTATAATGCGAATCACGGACGGGAGGCGGGTGGGTGGGTGGGTGGGTGGGTGGGTGGGGTACCGTTTGTGTATAGAACATGTCGTTGGTGCCTGGAGTAGCGTATGCCACAGCCTCTACCCCCCCCCCCCCCCCCCCCCCCCGCCTATTGCCTATGACCTCGCATGCCATTAGCAGTGAGTACCCCTACCTACGGTAATATGACTACGTCCAAGCATGATATTGAGTACCCCCCCCCCCTCAACTCCCGCCGCCGCTCCGTCTCGAAAGGGATGCGTGGTCAATGGTCAAATGACTAAGGCAAGCAGCGAAAAAGACCCCCCCCCCCCCCCCCCCCCCCCCCCCCCCCCCCCCCCCCCCCCCCCAGGCTTGCAATTTTCCTTTTTAGCCAACCAGAGGTGTGCAAATGGCTACCTCCGTGAATGTTCCCCACCAGCAGGTGACCACTCGCGACTGGACACCAGGCGTTGCTCGAACCCCGAACGTTCCATCAACGGCCGTGGCGTGGTCTGTCTGCGCGCCTCGAATAATTACTGCCTTCTGTCTTGTGCTTCATGCGCACCCTCAAAGCAACCCCATGTGTTTTTTTTTTCTTCCTTCTTCGTCTTTTGTTCGTTGTTGATACGTAATGCTACTGCCTGTGGTCCCCACCTCACCTGCCCGCCGCAGTCGACAGGGTTTCGTACTCGTGCGTTCAGCGGTAGGGATTACGAAGAATCCCCCACGCTTTTGGCGCGATGAAATATGAAAACGAGACAGGCGAGAAAGAAAATCGGTCCGGATCAATCAAGGACCCGCTCACGCTGGACTGAATTTTTTTTAAGGACTGTTTGATCTTGATGCTGACGATTCTTTGTACCTTTCTTTATCTTTCCGTCAAGAGTGTGAAGAAGCTCGGTGACGGCACAGCCCCGCGAACCGAAGTTTGAGATCAGAGCCGACACTTGAAAGTGTTTCAAATTTCAACGTTTTAGGCCACGTCTACCTTGGAATCTGGCACGAAGATCTGTGCGTGTGTGTTTTCTCATCGACATCCATCCCTGGCACATACAGTATCGTGTCCATGTTGTACAAGTATTCGGTATATATACATCAGTAGTCGATTTACAGTAGGTAGGTTCATTCTTTTCGGAGAGCTTTTTTCCCAGAATTTCGAAAGCTTGGAACTAGTTGGAGATATGTATCAATATAACGGAGGCGTCCTGTGACTATTCGTGAAATTCTCCAGAAGCCAAAAAATCATGTTTTGTAAATTTCACATATTTAGAAAAAAAAAATAAGGAAAGATCTGGAAGCTTGAAAAATTGCGCGAAAAAAACGTGGGAAATTATGGAAAAAAAAGCTCTCCGATAAGAATGACCCTTAGTATCCACTGCTGTGTTATGCGAGTAGTCAAGGGTACACAAAATAAGAGAAAACGACCTGCCAGGTACACTCCTTCCCTAAGTAGGTCAAGGATGAGAGACGAATCCTGGTGAAGGGTGAGGGATATCTGAACGAGCTTCCGTAATAAAATTGTTTTTAAACTATTACGTTCACTTTGTTCTACTATGAGGGACCATAGCAAATAGAACCTACGGTACGCACAAAATCCATTGTTTTCCTTATTTTGACTAATAATATTTGGGCCTATTTACTATTAATCCCTCTACTGTAGTCTGGGACTAGGAAGCAGAAAGTGGCGTGGCGTGGCGTGGCGTTTTTTTTGCTTTTTTTTTTTTCGAATGCCTCTTTGTTTTTTTTTCGGGTGCCTCTCTGTGAGTCCGAGAACTGCGTCGAACCTCAAATGTTTTGTTTGTTTTGTGGAGGGCTGGACACTGGTGACCGTTTTTTTTTTTTTTTTTTTTTTTTTTTTTTCCAGTTTAGTTGTCTTGGCGTTTCACGTGGAGTGAATTTGTGTACAACTTGAAAAAAAAAAATATGCGAATTTGTACCCGTGGGTCCCCGCAGTCCCGCCGAACCTTTTTGTCTTCAGTAACAGTAGTGCGTATGATGTGATACCAGCCATGCCATCACTGCTGTAACTTATAATATGCCAACCAAGCTACAGCAGTAGGACGAAGAGTCTATTTTTTCGTTTTTTTTTTTTTTTTTTTTTTTTCCGATACCTATTACGGGGGGGGGGGGCGTAGTAAATAGGACCAAATATTGTTGGTAAAAATATCGAAATATATAGTTTTTTTTGCGTGTACCGTAGGTCCTATTTACTGTGGTCCCCCGTAGCAGTGTGTTCTGTCAAAATGTACGTCTTTTGGGTGCATCAACCACTGTGCTAGATCGTACCACGTATACGAGAAAAAAAAGTCCGTCCGGAAATGTAAGAAACGCTTGGTATTCGTATTGATGCTCAGGCGGTTCGTACTTGTACGGACATATGGGCACGTACGACTTTGAGTGCACCAACCGGCCCATGCGTAAGGAATGTTTATGCGGCAACCACTCTGTCCTTGTGGCCGTGTGTGCCAACCAACCTACTGCTTGTATCATGACTTGGCGATTTTGAGTGTCAACCGACGACATGTCAGCCCGCTCAACCGCACTGACAAGTTTTAACATGTTCTTGTGCGTCGATCGTGTGCTATTATTAATTGTTCAACTCGCCGACCTCCTACCGAATGCCTAACCCCCGCTAGTCCACACCCACGAGTATAGTGTTACGGGTAGATGGTCTTGCTGCTTACTATCTCAACCCGTCGTCAACTCTTGTGACCCTCTTGCCCATCCCAGTTTTTTTCAGGCATGCCGACGATTCAATACCTCTCCGCCAACCCCAGATTTCCTCCCTTCAATCCCCCTCTCTTGAGTTGTTAACCATGCTGTATACCTGGTACCAGATATGTATTATTCTGACTGTGATGTGTCAACCCCCTTGATATATGTATATGTGATCGAGGATTTTTTTTGTGCTTCAACCGAGTTTTTTTTTTTGTCCGTACGTAGATTCTAGGGGGTGCCAACCAATCGATGGTTCGTGTTTTTTTTGTGGAACAACCAGGTGAAGAAAGAAAAAAAGATGGGAGCGTCAAACAAACCTGTCAGTGATCAATCAGTCTGTGTAATCGACATTCCTTACCTCCTCGGGCACGTCACCGATTTCCACTTCATGCTCTACGTATTTCGAGGCGGATGGATCCCTGATCTGTACGATCTGTACGATCTGTATGATCTGTGTAATCTTTATGATCTGTGTAATCTGTATGATCTGTATGATCTGTATGATCTGTGTAATCTGTATGATCTGTGTAATCTGTATGATCTGTATGATCTGTGTAATCTGTATGATCTGTATGATCTGTATGATCTGTATGATCTGCATGATCTGCATGATCTGTATGATCTGTGTAATCGGTATGATCTGTATGATCTGTATCATGTACAGCTCATATTGCCGGGTGGGAGTGAGCCGTACAACCTGCATGAACTACGGAAGGGCGCGTTTCCTGATATAAATCTTTTGCTACTCTAAGATCGTGCACAACAGCTCTTATCGGTAGGTTAGGAGGATCTAGATGGTCTGCAGTAGGTAGATCGTTGTGATAGTTCAGACGGGTGAACCGTTTTATCGTTTACAGTTTCAGCGTGCTCAAACTTTCTCCCCCGTGTTTTTTGTTGCGAGTTCATGTGTATGTATTCAACCCTGATTTGGGGCAACGTGTTAGCACCGATGGCTATCTCTTGGGGGGAGGGCTCTGGCACGGTGGCGGCAGCACTTGATGCCGTTGCCTGATATTCCTGTGCTTTTTCGTGCCCTTCGTTTGGTTTTTTTGTTTGTTTGTGTACGTGTGTGAGTGCCTGTGTGTGTGTGTTTTTTTTTGTGGTTTACGTATTTTCATGTTTCTGCTGCTCGTGTTTTGTTCTCTCGCTCATACGTTTTCTGTCTTTTGCCCTCTTTTTGAGCCTTGTGTGCCCGTTGTATTCCTGCAGTTGGTGTTGTTTTTTTATCTGTTTGTGTTTGTTTTTGTTGGGCCTGCCTTCCGCTTATTCCGGTGGATTGCGCGAGACACGACAGCAACGATGCGTCCATTTGCTTGCCGCGCTTGCGGAGGCATTGCCACGCACTGCCCACGGCTCTCTCTTATTGGCACTTTGCGACTCTCCACAATAGAGTTGGCGTTGTGAGTGCTGGTATGGAAGGATGCCGCCGTTGACAAAAATGTTGTTTTTTTCGTTGCTGCTACCTCTGCTGTTGTTTTTCGTGAGTTGTTCCTGATGTTGTATATGTCGTTGTTCTTGTTGTCTCACCTTGGCGGGCTTCCTGTAGGAACTGCTGCTGCTGTGCATCAGTTTTGTCCCCTTGCCCCCCGCCGGTTCTTCCCGCGAGCAGGTCACGTAGCACACACTGGTCTCTTATCTACAACCGCTGCTTACGGCTCCACCGGCCCTCCCCCGCCCCTCCTCTCCCGTACGCCTTGTGCCTAACACCACCACTACCATCATCCTCGCTGCCATCATTATCACGGCCGCCACCTCCATCCACCATCATCACCCCCCACCACCACCATCAGGGCGTCTACGACCAATCGATCGGGTTGATAACGGTGCTGTTCTTCGGGACTGTGGTTTGCGCGTATGCATACCGTCGGCGATTGGCGGCAATAACGCAGCTGGAAGAGGAGACCCTGCACAGGCAAATCCAACAGCTTGATGTGAGTGCTATTGCTTTTGGCCGGTCGGCTGGATAGTTTGGTGCATTGAAAGGAAGGAACGGAGGGAGGGAGGGAGATAATTGAGGCAGGTCTGAGGTATGCAGAGCGGGGGATATAGAGGGCTGGGGCACGCAGGAGGAGGAGGACGAGGAGGAGGAGGAGGACGAGGAGGAGGAGGAGGAGGAGGAGGAGGACGAGGACGAGGAGGAGGAGGGAGCGGATGAAGGGGGAGGTGCCGTTTGGGTTCGACCGTGCCTCGAGCGCCGTCTTCAAAGCTACGAAACACGTTTTCGGTAGGAGTGCTAAAATAAAATTACAAAAAAACATCACAACATGTCATGGAAAAAAAAGAAGCGTCAAGTGCACGGAGCACCGATCCTCCCACCCGCTCTCTCTTTCTCCCCCCCCCCCCTCTCTATATCTGGATGAGTTGGCGTCGAGTGGCGACGACGCTGTAAAACAAACCACCAGACACTAGACATGCAATGTACAGACTGCCCCTTCCCGCACAAATGCCAAATAGGCCAGGCATAGACACCACGCAAGCGACAGCTCGAAAACCAGACCTCCCCAGAACAGCAGACGCAACACAACAGGCACGAAACCACGGTTATTTTCCCATACCAGGACGCAAACCAGATTTAGATAACTGCAGTCACATTTTGTTTTCCCGTACCGAAACACAAAACCAGATTTAGACGTGAAACAATTGAACTATCCAGTTTTTTTTTTTTTCCCTTTTATCATGAGACAAACCGGGTTTAGACATGAAAGTAACGCCAACTATTTGTTCTGGTACCAAAACGCAAGAACCAGATTTTAGACGTACCTGATAAAACAATTGAACTAACCAGTTTTTTTTCCCCTTATGCTGCCACAAACCGGATTTAAACATGAACTTACCGAACTAACGATTTTTTTTCCCTATACCAAAGCAAAAAATTATAATAGACATGAAAATACTTGACTAGCCTTTTTTTTTCTCATACCAAAACACAAACCAGACATAAGCATGGACAAAACCAAAGACATACCTGGTATATAGTTTCTCCCATATCGTAGTACTGGTAGTAAATACAGGAGAATATAAACCAAAAACCTGACATGATGGCGGACCACCTCACACGCGCACACATAGATGCAGCAAGGTCACCCCGACATGTTCAATTCACATGAAGGTTGGGTCTCGTGATAAGGTACCTAGCAAAACATACCTATTTCCATTGGGCGGTGGAGATCTGGTCTGACATCGTCCCCAAAATCTTCGACACCAGGCGCACATACCATTTGCCAAATGAAGTGGAGGGGTGGACGATGCATGACATTAAGTCAAGACCTGTCCTACTCATGAAGCAAATACCTTTGCAATTGACCGACCGCATGGCCAAGGAGAAGCAGCACCAAGCGGTACGTAGATATCTTGATGCATTGAAGGATAGAAGTCGGCACATGAGGTGGGGGGATCGTTGACCAAGCATTCAACAGGGAAGGTCTACTCGGGAGCATTTATTGGCGTAGCTACCCGTGGTGAAACGTACATGCGACGGAGAAAGCGACGCACGGGGTCATCCCGATGTGCGAGTAAGACTTTTTTGTTACGCAAGCCGTCCTTGAACTTTACACGGTAAGAACGACCTCCCCGGAGGAAAATAACCAGTGCAGCAGCGGGGCAAGAAAATAGAAGATACGATCGTGGGACACCAGGATGGTTACCGTGCAGATCCCCTGACACCAAGGTATACACAGGAAGTTCGGAGAGGCAGCAGTAGATGCACAGAGGTACAAAAGGCAGGTAGAAGTAGTTTAAGTTCAAGAATTGGCAAGGCAAGCACAACCCACATGTGAACATTGGACAATATGGGGAAGTAACAGATAACAAGAATGGGGCGGAGATATTGAAGCTCTTTGAGCACAAGGAAATGAAGACGTTGAACAACCGAGTAAAAAAAACATTTGCCATAAAGGACTTTCACGGGGGACCATAGTAAATAGGACCAAATATTGTGAGTAAAAATAGGGAAATATATAGGTCTTTTGTGTGTACCATAGGTCCTTTTTACTATGGACCCCCGTGATTGGCAGTGTCTACAAAAGGGAGAAAGCTCCAATCTCGACGTTATAGTGGTAGAAAACGGAAGCCGTAAGGAAACGGAAGTTCATGTATGCGCAGCGGACGTAGGAACTACGGATCACAGCCTAATGTGGGCATCAGCAGACGAGAGTTATCAAACATAGCCGGGGTAGGACATTGTACATATTGGAGAATACATAAATTTGACGTAAAAAGAAAAACGAGAAGAGTTCCCAGAAGAGATGGCCAAAAGTGCAGAGCATTTTCCCGAGCTGTGGGAAAGAATAGGCACAACAAAACGATATGAAGAGGGATAATGCAGGAGCTAGGGTAACAGAAGGATGTTAGCAATTGGTCAAGACCACAACAATTAGAGTAATAGGGAAGTTGATAGCGTGCAACAGAGAAATTCAAAGGTGGGACGAGGAACTGAAAGAGGCTGTAAGCGTAGGGAGAAAGACATACACAAGATGTACATCGAGTAAAGCGACGGCAGGATGGAAGGAATATGCTACAGCTAGAAATAAAAGCAAGGAGGTGGTAGAGAAAAACAAAGTGGTATGGAAACATGTAATTTTGAAACGAATGAAGAGTTGGAGGGCGGGATGAAAAATATATGGGTTGGGGATGAAAGGGACAATGGGCAAACAAGCGGGAAAGGCACACGCGGGAATGGCTACCTCCAGAACACAGAACGGTGAAATGGTTCACAGTTCGAAGGGGGAAAGGAAGTATTATTAGTAGTAGAGCACTACCGCAAGCCAGGAACGCCCACAGCGGATGAAACGTTCGACGCAGAATTCGAGTAGAAAATCAGCGCGTGGGCAGAGGCGAACGTAGATGCATCAGAAAGGGAAGACATTGGTTCAGAAGGGCTACAGAGAGAGTTCACAAGGGACGAAGTGAAGAAGTGTGTAGGTAAACTAAGGAATAGTAGAAAGGCAGCAGGGGCCGACCAAATAGTGAATGAACTCATGAAGTACGGGGGAGAAAGAATGCTTACCACGATGGCTATGTTGTATAACTGGATTTAGAAACTCGAGTACGCACTTAGGAGGTGGAGAGAAGGAGTAATCTTGTTTAAAAAAAAAAGGAGATAAGGCTGACCCGGGGAACTATAGGGGGATAGCGCTGTTAAGCACAGTAGGCAAAACATGTTGTAAGATTTTGAACGACAGAATGGGAACAGTGATGGAGAAGGAAGATAAAATAGGCGAAGGGCAAAGGGCAAGCAGGGTTCAGGCCAAACCGTAGCTGCGTAGACCATGTGTACACCTTAGGTAAGAAAGCCCAAGGCAAGAAATACGCGAGTCTAACGACCTACTGCCATTTTGTAAATGTACAAAAGGCCTTTGGAAAAAGTTGTGGGCAAAAGGGATCAGAGGATGTAGAATGATGAAAATGATGAAGGTGTGCAAGAAGTGCTGTGATGCTGGACGGGGAAATCTCGAAGTATGTTGATATTTTACAAGGAGTTGCACAGGGATGCACGTTGATCACCTTACCTATTCAAGGTATATATTAACGACCTGATAGTAGCAATCGAGGCAGCAAGGCAGGGAGTCACGGTAGGGGAAGATACGGTGTCGGGATTGATGTTTGTTGATGGCTTCGTTGGGGATATCAGAAACACGCAAAGAAGTGCAGAATCAAATAGCGAAGGCACTAGAATGCACTAGGAACTGGGTGGGGGGTGACGGCGAACATCAATACCAGGAACATATTCGTGGTAGTATATGTACACACCAAACGAAGAGAAAAGGAAAACACGAAACGAAAATACGAAACGAGTCGAAAAACAAAACAGAAAGAAATGGAGAAAGAAAGAAAGAAAGAAAGAAATGAGGAAAGGAAACATAAAAGAACGAAAATGAAGCAAGCATGCACTCAGGGCGAAGGCCGAGTCCCGAGGGCAAGGTTGCTGTTTGCTGATGCGATCGGTCCTATGACGTCTCCAGCTGATGGGCGCACATAAGGACGTCACAAGGAGAACAGACGGAAGCCAAGAGGAGGGTGGAGAAACAGAGCTAACAATCGACACAAAACAAGCTGTCCTATGTCCAGTTGGTGGGTCGAGGACGACACAACCGACACAGAGAGGACTTACACAAAGTGATGAACATGCCGAAAAAGAGGTTGCCAGCCATAGTTGATATAAATAACTGTATGGGGGGAAGTAACCAAACGGCAAGCTGGAATAAGGTAGGATAGCGTAGTCGAGAAAGTATGGAAGGATACAGGAGGAAACCAAGAAGACAATCTCTCCCTAGATAAAGTTGGGAGGTAGCAGACGTGAGTAGAAAAAGGATAGAAATAGAGGAAAAACTAGCGCTTAGAAATATAGAGGACTCGGAGAAACACTCAAGAGGTACGAGTATACGGGGGGTTGAGCGAAGGGATAGTATTGAAAAGGTATTTGCACGGCAATGGACTTCGCAAAAACGCTGAAACTGCAATTTCGTGTAGGGGACCTGGTCCTGCCAGAAATAATAAAGAGGTCTACCAGTAGCCGGAAGGAGATGGAAGTAGATGAACAGGGGTGCTCGTATGGCAACGAGATAGAGAGTAGAACTCACATAGTAGGATGATGTGAAATGTACAAGGAGGAACGGGATGTGCTGGAAGAGATGAGGGAAATAAGTGCACGATGAAATGGAGGAATTTGGTACACCAGGGTAGCATCGAGAAAACGATCGCTATCGAGATAGGTGGTGTCCAAAGGCGGCGAAACAGGAAGGCGATAAGATTAGCCAAACGCTTCTTTGTAATATATGGAAACAAGTAATGAGCGCCCAATGGTTGGAGTTGTCTCTGTTAGGAGTAAGAACGGTGCTCCGTCTCGAAAGGGATGCGTGGTCATTGGTGGAATGACTAAAGCAAGCAATAAAGGAGTACGTTCTCCCCCTCCCCCCCCCCCCCTCTTTCCCACCCCTTCTCCTTCCACCCCTTCTCCTCCACCACCCCACCCCTCACCCCTCCCCACGCTCTTATCTCAACCCCCCCTCTTCTCTCCCCCAAGCAGTTCGTGGACCAGGTGATACTGCCGCTGCCCAAGGGTGTGCCGCGCCACGTACGGCAGAACTTCGATTACTTCCTGTTTTCGGCCCCATGCATGATGACAACGACCGCCGCTACCACTACCGCCACCACCGCCGGGGTGGATGGAACTCCCTTCGCGACCCTTCCCACACCCGCCTCCGCCGCCGCCACCGCCGCGGCCGCGGCCTCCACCGCCTTGGAGAAGGAATCGGGGAACGGAGGCGATGGTTCTGATGACGCCGTCGCCGCTGCCGGTAGAGTTGGCGTCGGCTTGAACGTTGGTGTCGGCGACGGTAGTGTTGGTGTTGGCGGCGATGGCATCGATAGGGGCGGAGGTGGCGGGTTCGGTGGTGGTGGCGGTGACGGTAGCGGCACTGCTGCGGCGGTGGGCGGAGGGAAGCCCGCTGCGGTCGCTGACGAGGATGGGGGTGGAGTCGGCCGAGGGGGGGACGCGGCGGTCGTGGCGGCGGCGGCGGCGGCGGCGGCGGCGGCTACACCGGCAGCGGCAGCGGCGACAGTGACGGCGTCGGCGACTGCAGCCGCGACCCTCGAGCATCAGCAGCAGCTGCAGCAGATGCAGCAACAGGTGCAGCAGGGGCAGCAGCTGCAGCAGATGCAGCAACATATTCAACAGGGGCAGCAGCAGCAGCAGCTGCAGATCCAGGGGGGCCTGCACCAGCAGACCTTTTCCTGGGCGGCGTCGGCACTGACGGACTGCAGTGTCTGCCTGGAAGCTTACCACCCTGGAGACCGGATGTGTCGACTCCCGTGCGGACACGCCTTCCATGCGGCGGTGAGAACGCCGACCTTCTTCCCCCTCCTTTGTTTTCTCCCCGATTCCTGGCCCGGAGATCGCCTCATGGTTTCAATGTTTCGCTGCTTGTTCGTGGCTCGTGTCCGTGTTTTTCTTTTTCCTTTTTGTGACTTTGGATTTGAATAACTTGAACACCATCAGTTTGAAGATCCGTACAGGCTGGTTCAAGCATACCGCCACAATTTCGTTGAGAACCCGAAATCCATGCCTTTTTGTGGGAGTTATAAATTTGGCACGTACGTTCTATAAGTTCGTGCCGACCCGCTACCGGTTGGGATTTGTTTTTTGTTCCAGATATTTCGGCTTTTATTTTTTCGGGAAATTATTTGTTTTCAGCGATGACCATTTTTCTGCAACAATTGAACGAACAGAAAAAATATTCGTCAATGGTTCGGCAGGGCATATACAACATATGTGGAAGCGTTGAAGATCCATCTCTTAAAATCGGCGTGGATATTTGGACCTTTGTGCGGTAGATGTGCAAATTCCGGTATCGCTTCGGAATAGGTTACTGTAGCTTCACTAAGTAAAATCGATTTTGGGCGTTAAATATGACCTAGTAATGATCATACGCAGTCAGATCTTCGAATGTTTGCGTGAAAATTTGTACAAACATGCCTTGGACCACCTTGAAGCGGCTCGTTCGGAAAAAAATGAAAAATAAGACTATTTCTAAGAAAACGCATGACTATTTTGTATCAACCTCTTTGAGGGCCTGTGATTGATCGGGTTGCATTTAAGCGGTAGCGTCAGCCGCAGGTCCTTAAAAAACAAAGTGGCTGTGTCACCCTTTTCCACAGTTAATGACGGTCACTATGATAACTTAACATGTGACAGTAGAGTTGGTTTGCATCTGCGGTTCGTGGTTGACGAAATTTGGGGTGATATCCTTGAACCAGGTAGTAGAATAAAATAAAGTCCGAAAATTGCAGATTTTGTGGTTTGGAGCTTGGTCTTCGATTGTTTTTGTGATATGTCGAGTTGGAATAATGTATTTAGTTTTGAACTGAATCTAGCCTTTGTCTCTGGGGTCGTTCGTTCGTTCGTTCGTTCGTCTGTTCGTTCGTTCGTTCGTGTTGAGCCCCCCTCAGTCCTTTTCCACACGCGATTTATGAATAAACGAATGCGCAAATGCATGAACTATTAATAGCCAACCAAACGAACGAACTATCACATGAATTTTGTTTTCTGGTTTCCGACCCCACAATAGTAGGCCTCAACCGTGATATTATTTTTTCCCTTCAAAGTCGTGTCTTTCGAAACGCAAATGAAGGTGAAAACCCTATGAACAAAGGCACGAATGACTTGTGAAAACAATTGAAAAAACAGGTGCGAATTTACAAGATATCGAGTGAGTGAATAAAACACACTGTATGGACAAAATCGACAAAACGAACGAACGAACAACCGAGCGAATGACTAAAACAAACGATTCAACAACCCCCCCCCCCCCCCCCCCCCCCCCCCCCCCCCCCCCCCCCCCCCCCCCCCCCCCCCCCCCCCCCCCCCCCCCCCCCCCCCCCCCCCCCCCCCCCCCCCTCCACCCCCACTCTCTCACACAGTGCATCGACACGTGGTTGGACCAGCAGCACGTCTGCCCGCAGTGCCGGTTGGACCTGCTTCCGCCCGACCTCTCCTGGGGCCGGTCCTCCCAGGGCTCGGCCGCGACCAGCCCGCCACCCTTCGCCTCCATATTCGGCTCCCTGGAGAGAATGATCCTCGCATCCCACCACCCCGCTACCGCCACGAGCACCAGCAGCCTGAACACCAACAACAGCAGCTCGCAGCAGGCCCAGTATCAGGCTCCACAGGGCGGGGCGGGGTCCGGGGTGGGGGCGGCGGCGGCCGGGGCTGGCGGGGGAGGATCGTTTTCGTTTTCGTCGTCGTCAGTGCCGGTGTCCGCGGCCTCGGCGGTAGCTCCCTACGCTTCTTTCGTCGGAAGCCCTGCCTATGGCGCGTCCCCCATGTCCGGAGTTAACGGAATGCTGTCGTATCGGAGGTCGCCTGAGTTTTTCCGGACAAGTGGTGGTGGTGGTGGTGGTGGTGGCAGCGGTGGCGGCGGCTGGGGTGGTGGTGGGAGTCGCGGTGATGGGGGGGCCTGGGGAAGCGGGGGCTGGGGCGGTGGTTGGGGCAACCGAATTAGGACCATCAGCGCTAGCTCCGGCACCACCGCAGGGTCGCCGGCGTCCGCGCGCCATCAGTATCCTCCCTTCCCTCCCGCTCCACCTCCTCCTCCTCCACCTCTAGCGGCATCCGAGCTACAGCAGCAGCAGCAGCAAACAGCAGCACAGCGGGCCCGCTTACCAGACTAGCTCTGCGTATTCAGGGCCTTCCTCCCCCCTCCCCCTCCCGCCGCCGACGCCACCGCTCTTGTTGACGACAACGGCAACGACGACAGGGACGACGATAGCAACCTCGGCAGATAACAGCGTACTCCAGCTAAGGCGGCCGACACGGGCTAGGGGAACCCCAGCCCCTAGCGGGATCGAGTGGTTCGGCACTCTGCCTTCGACAGGAGGAGGAGTGGGACACACGCCAGGTGCTGTTTCGGACCCTGACCCCATGTCGGGAGGTATGGAAGCGGGTGCGGGAGCGGAGGTCGGGATGGAGGCGGCAGTGGGGGCCGGAGGGAGCGGGCCGAGGCGGGAGTTACCGCGTACGCCGACGAGAAGTGGTCGCGCTGGGAACACCGGTCTGTCCTTGCCAGTGCCGTTGTCACTCTCGCTGTCGACGGTTCTGCCGTCGCCGCCGCCGTCGTCGTCGTCGTCGTCGTCGCTGTCTCCACGACGGTTCGTTCTTTTTGCTCAGCAGCAACAGCAGCAAGAGCGCCAGCAAGAACGCCAGCAGCAAGAGCAGCAGCAGCAGCATCGAGAGCAGCACCGATTTTGGCACTGGCATCAGCAGCAGCAGCAGCAGCAGCAGCAGCAACAATCAGGAGACGGCAGCAGCCTGGATCAAGCACGGACTCATACCCCAGCAGCGGCAGCAGCGGCAGCAGCAACAGCAACAGCAACAGCAACAGCAACAGCGGCGGCAGCAACAGCGGCGGCAGCGACCGCGGCGGCAGCGACCGCGGCGGTAGGAACAGCGGGAGCAGGAACAGCGGCGGCGGCAGCAACCGCCTGGGCGTCAGCGACAGCAGCAGCCGCAGCCGCGGCTGCGGCAGCAGCCGCCGCTGCGGCAGCGCCGCCCCCGCCGCCGCCGCCGCCACCATTCTCCCCTCAGCGTTACCAGTTAACGTCCATGCGACCCCGATCATTTACATTCCCTCGCACGGGTAAACCGTCTACCCAAGCTATGACCCACCACCCAGAATTTTGGGTCTGTGGAATCGGCGGCGGTGACGGTCCCCCCGTCGTCGGTTCGCGGACCCGGAGCGGCAGCGGTACCAGGCGGCTGCGCCTCCCGAATCTCAATCGCCGTTCGCGATCCAGCAGCTGCGACATCGTTGGTGGCTCATCCTGCTCCTCCGCTCTATTCGTTTGGGGAAGCGCCAGCCCCAACGGGGGTGGCGGGGCTAGCCCGAAGGGAGTGGCAGGCGCGAACAGCAGCGCGGTAGGGAGCGCGGGATTGGGATGGGGTGGCGGTAGCGGTGGTGTTGGTGGTGGTGGTGGTGGTGGTGGCGGCGGGGGGGACTTCGAGTGGTGGCTTTCAAGGGGAGGGGCGTTGTGGCGGGGCAAGGGGTGGTCGGCGACGGGTTGTTCCCAGGCGCGAGGGCGGTTCGCGTCTTGGGATGAGGGGTATGATGCTGCCGGTAGTGGTGGTGGCGGTGGCGGCATCACCACGAGGTTAGTACCGGTAGTGAGTAGTCAGGCTCGTCGACGCTGTCAGTTGCTGGCCCTTGTTCTGTATCGCTTTTGGAACGGACCCAGGCGCCAGCAGGTAAAGGTGCAGCGACGAGAACAAACGAGAATGGGATGCAATCTTCCCGAACCGTGTGTGCTAGTACGCAGCAGGAGTACGACCACTAGCAAAAGCATGCCGCGACCGCCTCGTACGCTTATAAATTTTGTGCTTTATTGCTCGGGTACTAAGTACGTATCCCGTACTCGAGCGTCGGCCTCGGGTTGCTTGATCCATGTGATCGATGCTATGTTTGTACTTTTTCTCCCGTCACTGTCTCCCTTTGAAATCCCAACATGGGTGATGGGAGAGGGATACGTAGTCTAGTGTATCTCAACCATTTGGTCGGGGCTATATATATAACCCTTTTGGGGTTAGGGATTGGCCATGCAAAAAAATATTGCATGATGTTGCCTGGAATTTCCGTGACAACCACTTATGTCTTTCCCCCGTACTTTCCTACCAAATGGCAGCCAAACGGCCCTTTTTTTTCGTTTTGCCTTCCCCTCCCGCTGGTATCTCGAACGAACGCTCTGGCCTGCTGACAGGTGCAGGCCGGAGTCGGAAGACTGGAGTGGAAGCTACGACTGGGGAAGAGGGGGAGCCTTCGAGAGGGCCTTCATGAGCGGGTCGTCGGCGGCTACGGAACAGTCCTGTCCCTGCCCCCCCCGCGATCGTTCCGGCGCTGTCGGCGCCGCCGCCGCTGCTTCCGCTGAAGGTGTCGCCGAGGGTGCTGCTACGGGCGGCGCGGTGGCTGCCTTTCGCCTGCCGGACTCTCAACCGCCGCAGCAGCGGCAGCAGGAGGAGGGGTTGCAGGCAGATCGGCCGGCTCAGCAGCAAGAACCGAAGCCGCAGCCGCAGCGACTAGATCAGCAGCAGCAGCAGCAGCAGCAGCAGCAGCCTCAACAGCAACAGGAAGAACATTCGCTGCAACAACAGCGACAGCAGCAGCAGCAGCAGCAGCAGCAGCAAGAGCAGCTTCGATTCTACACCAGCACTCGGCACGCCCCCCACTTCCACCTGAGCTTCGACGACGAGACGTCAGAAGAAAATGACGAAAGTGAGACCGAAAGCTTGGACCAAGCCGACGAACGAGCGGAACACAATCATATGGTGAACCATCAGACGGTTAGTGGGCAGACGATTGACCATCTAACGGAAACCAATCAAACGGAGAACCATCAGACAGTGAATCACCAGGCATTGAATCACCAGTCGGAGAACAATCAAACTGAGAACCATCATATGGAGAACCTGGAGATGCAAAACCACCCGACAGAGAACTATCTGATCGAAAACCATCTGATCGAGGCAGGGGTGGGGACAGGGTCCGGGTCAGTGTCCAATAGAGGGCGCGGTCGTTTCTGGCCTATGCTATACTGCCAATAAGGCATGCCTCAAGGTCTTCACTTTCTCCTTTTCTTCTTTTTTGCTGAAAAAACGAAGAAACGGTAGGTGGGTGGGAGGGTGGATGGGTGGGTAGGTGGGTAAGTGGGCGGGTGCCGTTTTTGGAGAGGTAATGTCGGCCTTGCTGCCGAGGTAGCGCATATTACAGCCCCCTACTCCCCCCCCGCCCTCTGCTTGGTCGGTGACAACCCAACGCGCTCCGTCGGCATTGTAGGGATGCGAGGGTCTATGGTCATCCGACTACATCCATGCATGATAATAAGTACCCCTCCCCCCCCTCCCCCCCCCCGCCCCCCGCGTGCGTGGGAGGAGGCCCAAAGGGGGGGAGCGGGGGGTGGTGTTGCTTCAAGTTCCCTACTCGTGTCGTGAAACTCGGCATCGGCCTTGATCAACGGTGACTCCTGGTCTTGGGTTTTGTCAGCCTCACCCCCCCCCCCCCGCCCCTCCCGCCCTGGTTCACACGGTGTTAGTATGCGGAGTGGAACGTACATCGCGCTGAATTGTGTTTTTTTGGGGGGTTGCGAACCGGTGGTTTGCGGGGAACGCCCCCACCTTCCTCTTGGGGAGTTCGAGCAGCCCACCGGGGCGTTCTGCGAGAAAAAAGGGGAAATTAAGAAAGGGGGATATGACATTGCGCAACCAGATGGAAAATAACCCAGGGAAATGCGGGTGGGAGTTGTGTTTGAAGTGGGTGGATGTTGTTGTCGGTATTGCGTTAGCTTGTCCTCTCCTGCCCCCCTCCCTCCAAATTTCCTTCTTGTGCACTGTCGTATATTGGCTGCATGGCGGCTTTATGATGCGTTATGATGGAATTATGAGATGTTGTTATATTTTATTTTTGCGTGCCTTTTACTTGTTTCCATTATTCCGACCTTGGCTGTATGCCTTTTCAATACTTTATGCTGAACGTGAAGAATTAGCGAGCCAAAAGACACTTGACACCCCCCGTGTTGTTGTAGCTGAGTCGATAGGGCCCGTGTTGAGTGATCGGGCCTTTCGCTTCTTCCTCCTTTTTGTCATTTATTTTTATTTTTATTTCGTTTTGGATCTTTCTAGCTTTTCTTCGAGTTTTTGTTTTGTACACGTCGTCGTTGATGGCGTTGATTGTATTGTGGCGTAATCGTTTTCGGCCATTCGTTTCAACCATCGCACTTTCTCGCGCCCCCCTGTGCTGGTCGTACGTATACGGTGGTTGATGACCTCTTCGTGGGTTCCAGTGTTTCCTACAAATAGGTTTTGGTAGCGACCGAATCGACCCAAGTGTCCTACCCGGCGGGATTGTTGGGAAGCCTGTGTAGCGATGCAGCCTGTTTTTTACGTTAAGCCGTGCTTCGTCTGCCCCCCTCCCCGGGTCTGGTCATACATCTACGGCTATGGATGACAACGAGTACCCCGGCCCCCCGCTTCCCCACGTTTGTGCTCCTAGACATTTGGACTTCGCCATGCTGTTATGGGAATGACATTCTTCGGTTTTTCTCGGTTCCCCCCCCACCGTATTTGTTTTTCCTTCAGACCATGTTCTTGCTCTTGACGTTTTCGGTATGAGTTTCCACAAGACACTTCGTCGAAGTTCTATTCGAAGAACGGTCGGATAGACGGAAGGAAGGAAGGAAGGCAGAACGGAAGGAAAGAAAGAACTAAGATTGTGTTTTTTTCTTGCCTCTCTCTCTGTTTCCGCTCTCCCTTCCGCTCTCCTGGACCTTGCAACTTCTGCATCTTCTGGACACGCCGTAGTTTAAAAACGAGAGAGGAGGGCGTGCGGCGGCGGGGGGGGGGGGGGGGGGGGGGGGGGGGGGGGGGGGGGGGGGGGGGGGGGGGGGGGGGGGGGGGGGGGGGGGGGGGGGGGGGGGGGGGGGGGGGGGGGGGGGGGGGGGGGGGGGGGGGGGGGGGGGGGGGGGGGGGGGGGGGGGGGGGGGGGGGGGGGGGGGGGGGGGGGGGGGGGGGTAACCGAACCCTCGGATTTATGGAATCTCCGGATTCAATTGAATCCCCGGTTTTTGCTTTTCCCTTCCACCCTCCCTCCCCCCGTCCCTTTTTGGCTGATGCGGATGTGGGTACGCTTTTCGCGGGTGTGTTGGACACATCAACATACCTACAAGCGGGAGGGCGTGGGGGGGGGGACCGAGGGAACCAACAACACAATCACTCATGCGCATGCACGTTGGTTGCTGCTGTTGTTGTCGCTGTTCCATGGCTGGAGGCGCTTCTGTGCCCACCTCTTTTTGTCTCTCACTTTTCCTGTCTTGTGATCTTGCAGTTTTAACTAGTTTATGCTTCTCCCTTTTCGTGTTTTTTTATCATTTTACGGTGCCGTTTTTTCTGCTTCTTTTTTTCGCACCATTCATTGTTTCCATTTTGCAGCCTTTTTGAAGGTAGGTACCTCGTAGCAGTTTTTTTTCTTCTTCCAACTTTTTTGCGTTTACTCAGGGGATATACTGTTGCAGCCGGCGAACGTTTTTCATGCCGCCAAACGAGCGCAGCATCGTGAGTGCGTTTTTCTGCAGGCGCAGGGGGTATTGGTGGGTTAATTTATGGAATGATACCCTTATCGTACCCTGTTAGTTTCGACAGGTACAGCGGATATTAGTGGGTTACCCCTCTCCCCCTTAACGGCCAGACGTGAGATACAGGTCACCCTTCATGCGATTCGCCAGATACCTCACGGGGCTTCGCGCTTGATGCAAGCAATGTCTCTCTGGTCGGTGAGGAACCGACGTGCTCTGTCCGGGCATTAAAAGGATGTAAGGGTCTTGTGTCATACGAATACGGCCATGAATGACACGAGTACACCATATATGTTTGTCCAGTAGTGCTTGCCGTTGGGGCGTATATTCGTGCATGTACGACGACCTACGTTGCTGGTGGCGATGGTGGTACTGATGGTTGCGGTGATTGGGGGAGTGGGGGTGACGATGATGGTGATGATGGCGTTGTCTGCCAACGGTGATCAAATACGATTTACTGGTAAATCTGATGGATGAATCTGGATCGAATCGAGCCACCACGCTTATCTATACCTGGTATACGCCTGGCATGCACCCTGTATTGACCAGGCCTGCACGTAGTGTACCAGTGCGATGTTTTTTACTTTTTTTCTTTTTTTTTTTTATTTTTACCGCGGTTGTGGTGGTGGTGGTCATGAGTCTTGACCCGGTGAAGCTACATATATATTTTTTCTTCTTTCTTTCTTGTCCTTCGCGCCGGGGATAGAAGGCTAAATTGATGGAGGGGTGGATGGATTGACCTATATATATACATATACTCGCATATGTGTTGGATGGTGGATGTATGGGTTGGATATACGATATTGATAGTTTGATGGACGGATGATTTGACGGATATATATGAGTGTGGTGGATGGACGATTGGACGTATGCTAGGTGGATGGATGGACGGATAGATCAGTAAAGCTTACCAACTTGTTAGAGAAAATAGCTGGCACACACTGTGTACAAGGTTAAAGGACTATCCAATGGTTGATTGGGTCTGATCTGATTGGCTTAGAGTTAGGGTGATGGTTCGGGTTAGTTCTTGTTCGTCTCGTATTCAGTGACCCTCAACCGTTTTATCGAATAAAGTGGTAAGCTCCCCTCGGATAGATGTGTGCTTGTGGAGGGTGGATGAATGGACGTATGCTTATGATAGGTGGATTGGTGGATGGGTGGATGGATGCGTTGATGGGGGATGAGGGATGGATGGATTTGATATATGGACGAATTCGGAAGATGGATGCGTGTATGATGGATTGGTGGATGAACGGATCGAATGAAAGATGGATGACTATACTATGGATGGATTCATGAACGGCTTGGAAGGATGGGTGCAGAGATAGGCCTACGGACGGAACCGATTGATGGGTATATCGTCTCCTGCAGGCGTTGAGGAATTGGGAAGATAGATGCGTGTATGATGGATGGGTGGATGAACCGATCAAATGAAGGACGGATGGATACACTGTAGATGGATTCATAAACCTGGAAGGATGGGTGCAGAGGTGGGCGTACGAACGGAACGAATTGATGGGTATATCATCTCCTGCAGTCGTTCTATCTACTACTGTAGTGCCGGTATCAATTGCTTTTGGTAATTTTCTTGTTTCCCTTAATTTGTTTTATGTTTATTTTTGTACGTCGCTCCCCCTGAAGAGACAACCGAAGTATGGGGGGATGGGTGGGGGGCGCACAAATTTATTGCTTGCCTTAGTCATTTGACCATTGACCACTAGTATGGGAGGTGGGGTTTTGCACTGTTTGGCGGCGTTCCCGTGCTGTTTACTACTTACGATACCTGGTGCACAGCAGTAGAGGTGGAAATAAGGAAGCAAGCCTGTTTTTCCCAACAAATTTCTAGTCGTAAACTGATACTAATAGTTGTTTTTTTCAACCATTTGTTGGTGTGAACTATTAAAAGTACGAGTACTACTGTAGAGATTCCGTTGCAAAGGTCAGAGAGGCGGGAGCGGGAATGGGAAGAGGAAAAGGACCGCGGGGGGGAGGGGGGGGGGGGGGGGGGGGCAGGTTTTGTGGTATCCACTCAAAACAAAACATTGGGTGGGAGGGTGGTGAACTATACATTTTGCGCGTTTTGGATGGTTCGAGCCTCTGCACTAATATCAGAAGGCGCTCGATGGGGCCGACTAAATGAGTCCTTTTGGTACTTCAGAGCAAAAAAAAGCGTCAAAATTTTCTACAGTGCGTATTTACTACGTACAACATCGGCCCCACGCGGTAGGGGCGACCACGCGCAGTAGCCCAGGCTGCTCGGTGCGGAAGATGTAGATGTTCATGAAGTGCGACGTGCGCAGATGCACGACGCGAGAACAGCAGTACTGCGATGCTCGTAGCAGTGCTGCACGCTCCTCCCATGAAATTTCCGGTCGAGAAGACCATCTTTATTTCTCCTTTTTAGGTCGCTATGCCTTCTGTAGGCCCAAGAAGGGTTTCCTGGTGTTTTGTTTTACTGCGTCTTCGGCCAGCGTAGAGAGGAGGGTTGTGTGCGAATAGCTTTGTTTCTGTGCCTCCCGATTTTATATTTATTTATGGTTTACCTGTTTTATGTTCATTTTCTCTAATGTGCTCAACATACACCGGGGAACGATCGGGGGGGGGGGGTTGGGGGTGGAAGGTGAGCTAGGGGAAGAGGTTGTTTGCATATGCATCCAGCCCATGGTAACGTGCTGGGAGTTTCTGTTCGCACTGCAGTAAGACAATGGATATATTGTTCCCACGGCGACTGGTTATCCAGAGGCGGTGAGGCATTTATGTGTAGGTTGACGGCCGAGGTCTTCTGGACAAGGATCAATTGATCGATCGCTGTTTTTGTTCTCAACAGACAAACCAGCAGACTACTATTATAGTTAGACCCTGCAATTACCGATTTCTCTATTGCTAGGAGTATGTTCTTCCTGAGTCTTGTTCTGTCCCATGCTTTGCTCGGCTCTTTAGTAGAAGCCTTATGCAACGAGCGTGCACTGGCGCGATCGCCGTGCTGTCTCAGTTGCGTATGGTTGAGGTTGCTGGAGATGGCGTTTTTTGGTTGGCTAGTTGGTTTGATGATTCGTTGATGAGTTGGTTCGTGGATTTTACTGGCTGGTTGGTTGCGAGGGAGAGGGATGGGCCGTGTTTGTTTGCTTGATTGATTGATTGATAGGTTGGTTGGCTGCTTGATTGTTCGATTGTCTGCTGGGCCGATTTAATATGCATCGTCCAACGTGCATATGTCATCGACTGGCTTTCCGCTCGAACATCGAACACGTAGCGGCTCGTTCACAACGAACCTAACAAGCAGCAACACTACTGTAGTAGCGGCAGCAGCGGTAGTTTCAGCAGCAGCAAACAAGATATTTTCGGACTCCAGGATGAAATATTACTTCAGGATGAAACGTAAAAATATAAAGCAGCACAACCGCCGAGGCTGCCACGGCAGTAGCAGCTGCTAGCAGCAACAGCACAGCCGCGGAGGCTGCCTCGGCAGCAACAGAAGTAGGAGCAGGTCGGTGATGATCCTTCATGCGGCGGGGACTGAACTAGTGGACGATTTTACTTTGTACCTGGTAGGTAGGTGCATACGGCCATTTTTGCATACATCAATATACTAAACATACTCCATACATTCGTAAGTGCCTTCATGTGTCTCATCATTTCGTACATGGAGAGCAATGGAAACTTTTTTTGTTCAAGGCCGCGCAGCGAATTTTTCGTCTCCATCACCGCTGCAGCGCTGAGAGAAGCAGCCGTTAAACATCACCACTTACTTTACCAGCAGCGCGAGCGGCATTGCTAGCAGCAAAATCAGGATTCATTCACTGTAGATCAGGATCTGGATCCAAATGGTTTGGTCAGTATGGCCAGGATCATGATTGGGATATGTATGGGGGATCTGGATCTTTCGCATATAACACACAGCCGCGAGCACAAAAATCACGAAATTGGATCTACTGTAGGTATACCTGTGGAAAGACGACTTTGTTTCCAGTTATCGACTCGGTATATAGGCACTGAGTACTGTTGATCTTATGAAGTACCTATCATACAGCAGTATCATCGCCCGTCAAGCACGACGTGAGCTTATTTCAGCTCCGGAAAAGCCGCATGGAGACACGCCACAAAAGGCTGTGTGCTGACTACCAGGTAAACGCGTTCCGGATGCCTCACACCGCAATCGCATACCTAAGCGCCTCATCACTTGTCAGAGGGGTTTGGAAGATCGTACACGACGTTCCCACGGGACAGCCAACGGTAGCAGAACCCCTACTCAATAGGCTGCAACTTTGAGGACACCAAGGATTAGAAGGAACCCGCAGAAAGGATACGAGTCAAACGAGCGTCGACATCGAGGAAAGACAAGGGTCAACAAGCATGGGTGTAATCTCATGCCACAGCAGAGAGGCCTCATTGATCTCAAACTATATATACGGATGCACCTACGACGTGATGTTACAGCAGCTATCTGGCACAGAAAGGAGGGGACGCCCACAGAGTGGATCCCTTTTCGGGAAAGCCTCATTGTTGTACTGGGAGACAGTGATCAAGTATCACTTCGTGGGCGATATTGCAGCTCTACAGCAGCACCCTCAAGTGGAAAGAGGCTAGGAAAAAACATACCATCCCACCCGCCCATCGTTGGTAGCAAGGTGTACCGTCGACAGCGACATCAGTTTAGTTATTGTGTACTCTACCGGGGTACCTGCTCCCTGCGACGAGGTGCCACGTTGATTGACAGACAATTAACGCGGGAGTAGTAACCCTGGGTGAGAGCCTCCGGCTGGTGGCAGCAGGGGGTCTTATTGATCCTAAACTGTATACCTGGTACCTGGTACGAAATAACCTACGACGCGACGTTACAACAGGGACCCCTTGGGTCAAAACGAAAAACGAGGTCAATAGGTTTTCGAGTGCTTTTTTAAAGCAGCAATATTATTCCGGTACGACAACAACGACATATCACGACCCTTCACCGAACACGGCACAGCTCCATTTCTTGCCCTTGGACCATCTCCCCATCGACGCATAGCGTGCTCGTTATGGTTTCTAGGAGGTGTTGGGGCCTTTGGATCTGCAGGGAAGGGAGGGCAGACATTGCTGTGTTTGACTCACGAAACGAAATCACTCAGAGGTAAGAATTTTGGCCATTCCGGAGCTCCTGTTGGGCATGTACGCTCTGCTGTGGCCGCGTAGGTTGTTGCGGAAGGTCGAACTTGAGGCCCAGGTAGATTCGCCTACTATTAATAGTGCTCAGCATCGCCGACGAAAGTATGAGTTAAAACTGCATCAGCAGCCCGAGAAACTTCTATTTTCCTGATTTTGTCTACGGGTAGCAGAGGTGTGGGGAGTCATTCTCCAGCAAGAAGAACTTTTCGTGACGAAAAAAACGTTGGATCTATCCGGCGCCTGCTGCCAAAAGCTCGCCTACAACCTATGTACGCTCTTTAAACGTGCCGCGAGGAAGACGATGGGGATCAAAACTGGAGACTTGTCGTTTTCCGTAGGGAGTCATGAAAGGACGAATTATACCACAAATACTGTAGTGTCGCACATGAAAATAAGGGGATTGCCTCGAAAGTGCATAAAAAAAACTGCAGTGCTCTCATATTTTTCGCCCGCAGGGGGCCCCTTACAAGAGACTCGATGCAGGCGACGAAGTCGACTTACACAATGGAACGTATTTCCTCACTCAATCGATTTGGCCTAGCTCTTGCCTGATATACTCTACTGCAACCAATTGTCGTAATCCATACGAGGTGTAATGTCACATGCAGTACGAGGACCGTTCCACCTCTCGTTACTCCGTGGGCGTTGCTGTGCTTAATTTTTGTTTAGTGAAACTACTGCCAATATTACTCCTGTACTACATTCTGTCTGACATATAAATATATATCAGCTGTGAGTTTGACCGAATGAGTGGTTGATACTCATCTTTAGCAATCTGCGTGACACGCCCGTCGGGTGCGCGTACGTTGCAATTTCATATTTTTGAATCCGAGCAATCTGGCTTTGTGATACGTACCAGTATTCGGATTTGCAAGCTGTGTGGTAGAGGTCGCGTGGAACACGCATGATAACACACCTCCTCGGAAGAATTTCGAAGGTGGTCTGCTCGACTATGCGGAAGATGCAAACGGCGAGCGATGTTTCTGTGGGGAAATCTCGATGATGTATTTCCTGGGCAACCGTTTTCGTTGTGTGGGCCTTAAGGGAGTCGGCTCGGAAACTCGTCCCCGTGGTGTGTGTTATCTTGCGTGTTATACGGGCTGGTAATTTGGTTTGTGATCCCCCTGGTTGCCGCCAGGGTCTGTATTTACGCACGAAATCCGTTGTTTTGCCGCAACAAAGCTTCGTAGCTTCTTTGGCGCGCCACGGCAACATCAGTAACAGCTTGTTCTTGCTTTGCTCATGGCGGGTGATCGACCCTTCCACAGCTAGCACATATCTGGTAAAGTACAAAGCGCAGTTGCTGCGTCATCATGGCGCCAGGATTAAATCTGCGATGTGTGATGGCTAGCGCTACGCGGAGGATTTGTCTTGTTTGGGCAGGAATCAAGCTGTCGAAAGTTCTCCTTCGCAACGTCTGTATAGTGAAAGTAGGAGTACCCGCGGCGAGGGATGCCCTCTGATGCGCGTGGAGACTCAGACGCAATTGAGCATGCATGGCCGGTGTCTCTCGATGCCACCCAAATTAAAAAAAGACATGAGCCAAACGGTCTGTACTTGTCACGTGTTGCACTAGATAAAACCGACAATATTAACCTCGTTGCCCGTTACGGCAACTGGAATAACGGGAATCGGAAGCATAGTGGTTCTGTGAGGACTTGTCTTGTGAGAGTTCACTCTATCGAATTCAAACCAGGACGTGAGCCAGTTGCAGGAGTAACGATGATGGCTTGCTGTGCGGCGTGAGGGATGAAGCTTGCTGAAAAATGGTTTCACCCAGTTGGAGCGTGCTGTTTTGGGCTTGGTTTTACACACACACCGTAGGGCGCCCCTCGCCAGAGTGGGCGTCCCTCCTCTCCTCTATATGTTACGACAGGGAGGGTCCGATAACCTGATCCTTCCCCATACAAAAAAAATCGTCCGCGCAACGCTGTTCCGGACGGTGACACGCATTGCCCTGTGAAATCTCGCCCCCTCGAGGCTGAAACTCCCCTAATTTCCCACGCATACCTATCATCGGTGCAAAGCGAGCATCCCGGTCACGGCCTGGTAACAGCGTGTGCGCCTACCATATATGGACTAGGGTGTCTATTTTGAGAGTTATTTTCTTGGCCAATCGATTTCACTCTAAAGCCAAAACAACTGTCCCCTCGGCTTTACCATTGTGCGCTGTTGTCGCTGTTTAGTGGTGTTGGTGTTGCTGAGCCCAATGAAAGAGAGCGATCTACCTCCACAGCCAGTAGCACACCCGTATAAACTATATACTGGATTCTAAGTCAAACGTCACCCGAGCAATATTCAACACCTTGTCTTCAGGAGGGGAGACAGCGGACATACGGCGCCGCCGCGGGAACAGAGTGCATCCTCCGTAAGCATACGAGCAAACGAACGAGCTGCATCAGTGAAACAGGTAATTGAATACCGTGCAGAGGTGCGCGGTGCCTACAGGCTCAACCTGCAACCGCCCGTTACTAGAGCCCCTCGAACTGCCGCTCTCACCAACCGGAGGTACTAACCACCACAGCCTACGACACTTGTTACGATTCCTGCCATACTGTTTCTCTTACAGCTGTGCTGTTGCAACCGCTGCTGCTGCTATTGCCGCTGCTCGTCCTCCGGACCTCAGCAACAATAAACGTCGCTTGCTGAAGCATTCGCCGGTGTCTGTCTACCGTGCAGCTTGTGCAACGACTCCAAAGCACCATCGTTATTCTTGTCTTACCAGACGTCTTCGATCACGCGGACACGTAAGAGTTCCCAATTCACAGATGTCAGGTATCACGCTCAAATCACACGACAAGACGACATCAAGCAAATACAAACAAACTATTTCAAGAGACAGAACCGGACAGAACAGCAAATGAAACGCCGTACAATAGGATGACAACATGTAGAAATTCGCAGACGCCCAAACAAAGCTAAAACTCACGCGACCGCAGGAGCTGAAATAGTGAGGCAACGGCGAAAAAGAGAACGAACATCGACCAACCTAGGTACAAGCCCGACCCAAAAGAAGCCAAAGGAAAAACAAGAACAAAAAGGCGGATGACGCGCGCACAAGTACTGCGTGTGTTGAGAACAAATAAAAAACAACAACATCCTCCCCCCACCCCTCGCAAATTGTAGAACGTCAGCCGCCAGAGCCGAATCCAACAAGTACTCACAACACTATTAGTTGTATAATGTTAAGATACACATGTAGAAGAGTTGGAGACGTCTAAGCGGTCACGGCGATGACTTTAGACGACAACGTACAGCGCAGGGGAAGTCGTTGTAGACAAGAGACGACGAAATGCATTGACCGCCGGCGCAAGACCAACGGCATCGACGGATGAACGGCAGAAACATCGAGCGGCATCCCCGTACGCGAGAAACAAAGAGCCGACTGTCCTCCCTCCCGCCGTCCGGACTCACCTGCGACTGTTAGACACAACCATGACCGATCGAGTCTGCGACTCAACAACTATCCGAGGTGGGGCCCACCTCCTTGATGAGGTTCACAAAACACCGGCCGTTCGCAGGCTCGTTATGCTCGGGCCTTGGCAGTTGTAGGATAAATCATTTTCCCACGTGCGGCTCACTTTCTTTGTGATGCCCATGCGGCACGTGAACGGGCAGTACTGTAGTTGGAGTGATGAACGACGAATTGGCGAACAGTTCTCCACCCGAGCTGGTATTAAAAAACTACGATCTGGTCTTAGCAGCAGGACTTGACAAGGATTCAACTCGACGGAAGGAAAGCGCTCGAACGGATCACTTAAAAAGAAGCAAAAGTCCCCGCACAAGGACACATTTATATTGTTGCCAGCTATGTCATGTTCGAACTACGATTTTACCGACATACGGGAAGAACACAAGTGTCATAATCGTTGCGTGTGCATTGTTTCTGAAAACCGAAGGCACATCATATGTAATTCTTGTGAAGGTGACGTCCTCAGCATGCTGTAGGCCACATCCATCTCGGCGTTGAAAGCACTAGACTAGAGCTCGTCAATCGTAGTACCCCCAGAAAACACGGCCCCACGAGGACGACACAATAGTAGGAATAACGACCGGGCTGAGTAGCTGCATTGAACAATTTCTTCCAGGATCAAACAGTCGTCGAGCCACGTTGAACTAAGTATGTAGTTGTGTTCAGTGTTACCAAGAAACATGAACCACATGGAGCAAGAAGAGCACGCCTAAAGGGTCAAGTTAATACTGTATTTCAGTACTAAACCTCTACGAAACATTAAATCACCTCCGCAATTGCCCCGAACGAACAAGTTGATACGTTCTATAGAACCGCGAGAGGTACGTCATCTTCTCCACAAAGGCAAACCTCAGGAATGTTTCGTTGTGTTCAGTGTTACCAAGAAACATGAACCACATGGAGCAAGAAGAGCATGCCTAAAGGGTCAAGTTAATACTGCTGTATTTCAGAACTAAACCTCTACGAAACATTAAATCACCTCCGCAAATGCCCCGAACGAACAAGTTGACACGTTCTACAGTACCGCGAGAGATACGTCATCTTCTCCACAAAGGCAAACCTCAGGAATTTTTCGCAAGCCTCGCGGCACCCCTCATCTCGTACCGTAGACAAGTGTGCTGTGCTGACAACTTCCAGCGGGTCGAGTCGATCACAGGCAGGGGAAAGGGTAAATGTATTTAATCGGTAAGCCACCACGAAAACTCTTGGGAAACGGCAAACAGAAAAGAGGGCGAACCGGCAGGGACCCAGTTGATATTACCTTGGGGGGCATTGTGGACAAGAGACAGGTGGAGCACGCAACGAGTTGACAACAAAATGGCGGCAGCACAAGCGGTTGAGGGGTAGTTAGAGTGTTGGCGATACATGCTGTAGAGCCCACCGCAAATGTCTCAGAGCACCCGGGTAGACGCGAAACCAAACTCAAGAAAGCACGACGCAGCAGGCGCAAACTAGGCCTTTGGGCCGCGCACATACATACTGCCTCCACAACAAGGGCGAAAATGATTGGAGTAGGAGGGAGGTGGGCATGTGTTGCATGCACCAGTCCGAGCGAGCCATAGTCAACAGGAGAGCGCTAAGTACAATTGCGTGTGTGTCAGTAGGCATTTGCCAGTTGCCATCGAGGTCAGGAGCTACTTTCGTGAACTGCAATACCTAGTGCAAAAACGTTGACGGGAAAAGCGAACCAGAACTTAGTACTAGGCAAATGTTGAAACTGGAAAGTGATGAGAGAGAGAAAGGAAAAGCAAAACACTTTGTGGAATGATGTTCTTCCTCGCCCCAACCGTAGCGGTTTGGTCAAACAATTTTCATGGGGTTTTAGCCAAAACAGGCATACCTGGTCACTTTTTAGCCAAAATCAGCGACGTACTAAAAACAAGTACAAAACAGACGCTAGGAGCCCTACTATTGGCCAGGCTGACATCGTACTTGATTTTGGCTCGAAAAGGACAAGGTATATCTGACTTCACCCGCTCTGTCTATTAATAGCGTTCAACTGATTTTGGTCAACTTTGAACCAATCAGAGAGACCATACGCGTATTGTTTTTGCTCTGCGCATGCGTCTGCGGCATTCTTGTGTATAAACTCTGTACCCGTACGTACGTATACATACATAGCAGGTATATACGTACGCTGGTTTCACTTTTTCTTTTGGGGTGTACGACGTGCTTGTTACGGAGGACCATAGTAAATAGGACCTACGGTACACACAAATACCTACATATTTCCCTATTTTTACTAACTATTGGTCCTATTTACTATAGTCCCACGTAATAGTTGTTGTGATGTGTACCCTGATGTTTTTCTATGGTCACATGAGCCCTACTACAGCACCATGGACACACACGGAATTTCGTCTGCACCACCCCGCGTCGAGGTGGTCTCAGATTTGGTACGGCAAGACAATTTCGTGCCGAGCAGGTGGTTCCGCGAGGATGGCCGAGAAGCTTCAAAACTGTCAACGGCATGGGGGGGCGCCCATAATAAATACTGTTGGAACTCCCGCCGTGGCGAAACAAGCGAAGCCTGGCGACTATCTGCAGGTCCAAGTAGAGCCCGCGGTACCTATACCCTAAAGAAAACAGATATACGAGTATTCAGTTTTTTTTTGACGCGCGTTTTTTTACTTGGTTTTACTTTGAACCTGATTTTGATCCAAATAAATGGATAAATGGGTATACCTGATTTTGGCCATGACCCATTACCATGTCTTACAAAATAGGCCGCAGCAGAGCCTCCTGTCGGGATAAAATGAAATGTGCAGTACCACTGCAGTACAGCAGCTAGTCAGTAACGGAACATAGATGTTGAGATCCATATCTATGTTGTTGTGTAGTGCGAGCATCTTGGTTTGGATATTTTGGTGAATTCATTACGCGGCGAGATTACGTTGTTCTTATTCGTACAAGGTCGGTAATATACAGTAGTCAATGCATCAGTCACCATGAGGAACGATGCTTGGGACGTTGCTTTTAGATGACAAGTACAACGACCCGTAGGGCATATCTCCGTCGTCGCAGATGTGAGTTGATCGAGGATGGTTGCGCCCGCGCACTTCACTCTCTCTTCCCCCTTTTACTCCCTTTCCCTTCTTCTGCCTTTCTTGCCCGCAAGCTGCTTCTTTCAACATCAATTATCTGCTGTACATCCGAAGTATCAGCAAGGTAGTTTAACCACTACCAGCGCAAGCCTGTGCTACGACCTGCCAGGGATATACTAATCAGATACCTGGTACCATACCATCATACGTACCAAATACTCCCACGACCACTAGACTACACTGCGCCTTAAAGCATACCAGGTAACCCTACTATGGTACTCGTCGTTCGCCATGTTCCAAGCTTGCCTAGATGTCTTGGGTCTCGTAGTCTAGCTGTGCCAGGATAGAAACGAGTGCGAGCTCAGGTCCCAAAAACAGTCGGCACTATCAATAGACGTTTAGGATAAACGCCATGTTTAGGATGAGCTCTTAAATTCGAAAAAAAAAAAAACGTCATATTCTCTCCGAAAATAGTTGAAAATCGCGAAATTGTTTTTTTGGGCCGTCGATGGTATCGGCAATAAGCGTGTCACAAAAAACTAAGGATTTTTACTGATTACTCAGAGCCATCGAGCGGAAAACAGATTTTGGGGGTGTCGGTGCACACGCGTGTGCGTGGAAAAAACATTTATTTTTTTTTATTTTTTGCTGTACCACGAAATCACCTACGCAATCGATGAAATTGGTCCCCTTTTCATGACACACTGATCCGTGGCACTAGCAATCCATTAAAGAGTCGTTTCGAGCATTTTCGGTAGTTTTGGAAAACATATGGCGTTTTTCAATTATTGAGGATCCCATCCTAACGATTTCGTTCATTATTAACTTCGAGTTCACGCTGTTCAAGGCTCGCCAAGCGGGAACTACTACGTCTGAAAGACGTATGCACACAGCGTCAAAGTTCGCGAGGCACAACAGTACGTCGGTCACTTGTTTGCGCAGTGCAAACATGATAGCAAAACTGCGTAACTGTCGAGCCCGAGAACAGGACCGGTCCCGGCCCATAGCCAGTTGGAAAACAGAACCACCATATGCTGGTATACTCGGGGCGGTCCACGTTCTACAGCAGCGGGGGGTATGCCCCTTGAACAAGATTTTCTTCCAAAGATGAAGATTCGGGACATACGAGCTGGATAAGTAGAAAGGTGCTACGGGCTGTTCTTGTGCTCGACGAAGATGGCGGAACCACGCTTATAGGGGGGCCGTCCGCTGCATGCTGAACACTACTCTGCTCCTATCTCTGAGTTTAAATACGACTATCGTTCGTGTTGAAGGACTTCAGTCACCGATAGTTGCGTCGGAAAGCCCAACGAACAGGATCTTGTGATTTTCCGAGCCATGGGCAAACAGTGGCACACGTACGTGTGCTAGGAGCGTATGATGCCTTATTTTGCGGTGGCAAGAGCGTACACAACATACCAAAAGCCTACGGATAGTGTGCAGCTGCAGTTGTTTCGAAGAATATTCTTCGATACCCACTGATTGGTTGCGTACTCAAGCAGTCAACCCGGCATAATTTCGTGGCACGGTCAGGTCATCGGGCAGCGGCAGAAACCTTCACGCTCGGATCAACCATTCACCAGGCAAAATCACTTGCCTAAGAGCGCCTCTGCTAGCCTCGTCGGGTCAAACGCTAGCACCCCATCCTCGAGTTGCATCGCCTAGGTAAACAGTGTACACAACACGATTTTGTGGGGGACGAAGAATGTCCCTCCTCGACAGACGTTCATATATTGAAATCACCCTGAAACGCCATGAGTGTGAGGGTTGAACAGCGTTATTTTGCACCTCTGATATACCTCGGAGTGTATAGTCGAGCTTCCTCAACAATGCATAATATTTCATCGACTATCGCCGACAAATGGCAATACATGTACCGTACAAGGTCTCGGTGGGTTAGCAGTTGTCCTTAAAAACGCCGCCGGCAAAGAGGGGCTAAATGTGGCTCGCTCGAGACAATTTGCCCGAGCCATTAGCTGTAAGGGCACCTTAGCCCTTCTCCACGAAAAATCAACGTGATGCTTCCGCACACATAATCAAGGGAGCACACTTCTCAATATGACATCGTCGACATTGTATTGCGTGCAAACGAGCTGCCGTCGACGCAGTGTCCGTAACACACACACTTTCAGGGTTCACGACACCGCCCGTGTCTCTTCCTTGCTGTGGCAGGCGAAGGTCATCGAGGCAAGGGCGGAAGACAACTAGGATGGGGCGTGTGGGACAGCCCGATTAAATGGGTCTGGGAAGGTCAGGACACATGCTACAAGTATGGCAGGCATCGTGGTCGCCACCGTCTGATGGTGTCGGGAGACACTCCATTTCACACGAAAACCTGCGCACCACGAATATCCAGGCTCTGGTGGAAACCTTTGAGTGCAGTCGCGGCTTTAATGAAAGAAGCTGGAAGCCCTCACCAAGGCTAACGTTGAATGATATATCCCGATCGCATCTCGCCAGACCAACTCAGGTTGATACACGAACAACGTCGTGTCTGTAGCCACGTCCATGCACGACGCCCCATACGCGTATTCCTCGAGAAACGTTCTCCTGAAGTCGTTGTTTCTAGTGCGGAAGATCAATCGAACTAATCGTTAATGCCTGCTCCGTAAATCTGTCACTATCCTTGGTGACGGTACGCGTCTTCCTGCTATCTTTGCCACGTATGTAGTAAGTGGTATCGCCTCTACCACGTAATGTTTTGCTTGCTATGTCATTTTTTTTCCCTTGCTATGTTTGCCCATTAGACACGTAACGAAAACCGAATTTCATCCGTTAAATGTAGTACGCATTAACGGTCCTACGTTGTGGAGGCGTGTCTCGGTCGGGAGAGCCAAGCAGCTTTTCATGGCACGCCGGCATCTCTCCGATCAGACGAACCGCCGACAGGTGTAGGAAGGTTTTGCTGTGCTTTTTCAGGCCCCTTAAACGGTGTGCGTAAAGGTCGATACACAGCAGGCAACAGGCCAAGGACCAGGGATGCATTCCATGGGACCAAGGCGAAGGTGTACTGAGGCAAGTTATACAACTTAAAGCGTAACATGTGTGGCATTCTTCAACCGAAAGACGGCCACTTCCTTCGTCCTTGCGATAAAGCCAAACCTCCCCAGGCCTTCTCCCTGAAAATGACTGGGAATACCCTCAAATACTTACAGCAGCAAGTGCTGCAGGACGATACGGCTTGGCGGCACACCCTGAAACATGTTACTGTCTGTATTTCTGCCCCCCCCTGTCCCGCATGACTTATTGATACCCGAGGCGCTACGTTGCATCTAGTGCCTAAACCTAGCGAGATCGAACGCTCCGGAACTTCGACACTACGTGAGAGTTGCTGCCGATTGGACGCTGAAGCTTCACGATTCACGCTTCCGTACCGAGAAAAGCTGGATTCCTGGCGACCTTCTTCCGACCCTTCTCGGCGCTAGCTGCCGAGGAGCCCCCCCCCCCCCACATTTTGGTCTACCGGACTTCGTCACGTCACTTTTACCAATTCAAAATAGGACGTCTCCACAGTTAGGGGCTCGGGAAGGCCAGACGAGCTAGTCGCCTTCGGTAGGAAGCTCTGCAGGTGCGGGTAGTTCGACCGGAGTGCAACGTAAGGGCAACCTAATCCTTCAAACAATGACTTGTCAAACCTGTCATACCCTTTTCGCGAGCATCCTCTAAATTATACCCGGGGAGGGGACACAACAGGGACAGTAGGTCGCTGTTCAGAGGCACTGGTGCCCTTCGGTTGCACCTTGCCGAACTATTCGCGTCTGCAGAGTTTTTTTTTAGAAGGCGGCTGGCTCGTCTGGTCTTGTCGAGTCCCTTTTGTGATGACGTCCTACTATTAGATCCAGCGTTCACAGTCGCCCCTGCAGGCGATGGAAACGGCGGCTTGCCCCCCGCGGTAACCACCGCTCGGATGGATGATGAGCTTGGTCGCGGCAGTGGTGACACCATACCGAGTGCAAGTGCTGCGTCTCGCGTCGGTGCTTCCACCGACGGGGTTGTTGCTGTCCGCCCCATCGCGGGTTTCAACAGCAGACCATCTTTGTCGGTGGTCGAATGCGGCAGTCGCGGTGATGCCCCGCCCGTGTCAGCAGATCCCTGCTGCAGCGTCGGAGTTCCGGTCGACCGTATCGATGGTAACTCCATCACTGTGGTCACCCCCACTTGGACCAATAAAGCGCCCGGCTGTGGCCGTGATGAGACGATCACGAGTAAAGGTGCCCCGTTTCGCCTCGGTCCCTTGTTCCGACGGGGCTGTTGCAGTCCCCTCCACCGCCACTGCTGATGGCTGGTCAGCTACCTTGGCGACCGAACGCGGCGGTGGCGGTAGTTTGTCAGGAAATCCCTGCAGTAGTACAAACGTTCCTGCCTACGGTTTCGGTCACCATCGCGTTGACGGATGATGCCCCCGGCTGCGGCAGTGGTGACGCCACTACGGGTGCAACTGTTGTCTCCCGTGTCGACGTTTCCGCCGGCAAAGCCGAGCAAAACTCGATACTGTTGGTTGCAACGCCGGCTCTGTAGTTGGAATCTCCTCACCCGGAGGGGTCTTCGCCGCCACCGCATGCGGTCGCCGAGGCAACCGTTCCAGCCGCTATCAGTCGCGAGGAGGGAGACGGCAACACCTCCATGCTTATAAGCACCGACGCCACACACGGCACCTGCACTCGTTGCGGTGTCACCGCCAGCACAGGCGGACGTATCATTGACCCAAGCGGGGTTGAATACCGTGACCGAGCTATCATCGATACCACCGCCAGCACTGCCAGCGCTGCACCACGAGTCTGCTGATACTGGTCGACCATGATCCCCGCATGAGGCTAATGAGGTATCCACCCAGCCGTTAGCCGCACCTCGCCTGCTAACGGCTACTCGGCTAACGCCGTAGCCTCATGGGGCGGTCGTGACCCGACCGTGCCGCGAAAACCCTACTTCAGCGCCGGCAGTCTAGCCGACGTTATTGATGGTGATCCGACCACCGTGGTGACCACCACTTGGATGGATGACGTGCCCGGCTGCGGCAGTAGTAAAACGATCACGAGGGCAGGTGTCACGTCTCGCGTCGGCGCTTCCACCCACGGGACTGTTTCTCTCTCCCCCACCGTGGCTGCTAGCGGCTGATCGACTGCCTTACCAGTCGCATGCGGCGGCGAGACCCACCCGCGTCAGGAGGCACCTGCTGCCGTGCCGCGTTCCTGCCGACGGTTTCGACGATGGCCCGACCACCCTAATTAACACCGCTTGGGGTGATGGTGTACACGGCTGCAGCAGTGGTAGCATCACAGCAAGTTCAACTGCTACGTCTCGCGTCGGCGCAATCATCTACCGGGGGTCCAGGGATGCAAGTATTGGCAAAAATGAGCAGAGCGTGCCGTACAATTCCCCCTTGCGTGGACAACTGTAGCACGGCACCAGTAGGAATCGGTATACCAGGGGTATTGTCCGCCAGATGGGGATAGGGTAGAGATCCGCTACATGAAGCACCTTCTATCCAGCGAGCTCAGTGGCCAAGACGCTGCTGTACCGTGATCTGGCCATAACTTACGTTACACCGTGTCTGCTTATGTTACTGTTCACGATTCAATGACGTAGGGTTTGCCGTTTCTTGGCGTCAAAGATACCGACACATACGCCCATCGGGCCCGGGAAGCATCAACTTCGTTACTGGACGAGGATAGCTAAACAAGACAGTAGCATACTCTTCACCGAGGAACAGCCTACTACCATGGTCATGGTTCAGGAGGTTAGCGCAGACAAGGGGGTTCGTGGCCGGTAGATGAGCCATACCCAGCATGTCGGAGCCCTCTTGCTTCCTGGTCGGGCCAATGGACTTCTGGTCTGAGGTGGTTCCTGTGGCGGATTTGTTATGTGCCGCCACCTGGCACGAGACAATCTGAAATAGCTCATGGCTAACATCCCCAAACTGGATACGTGTACGTCACTCCATCAAAACACGTAGTCCCATTTGTTTTCTGAAGGCCTATATCAGTCCGTGACACGTAAATCCATCGTAATACTACAGCACAGACACATTCAAGGAGGCGTCTATCAACGTTGTATCGTCATGGTGCGTATCGCTGGTTTACAATGGCGAATGAGCTGCCGGCGATGCAGGTTCTATGCCACGCACGGTCTATCTCGTGTCCTCCCTGCGACAGGAGAGTCAATTGAAGCAAGCCTGGGCGTCAATCAGGATCGAACGGGGCAACGCGATGAGATGGGCGCGGAGGTGTCACCCAGGGCTGGACTCGACCATTCGCGATGTTGGGAGACATTCCTTCGCCTTCAAGCGGATACTGCGGATCGCGAACCCTCGGGCGCTATCTCCCACCGTTTAGCGCAGCCGTAGTGAATGTAACTAAGAAACCCCACCAGACCCAACCTGACTAGAACCATAGAGCCCAAGCCCAACTCGGTAGCCCAATGCATTGACTTGGTATAAGCCGGGGTAGGTTGTATCATGGCTTCCATTGAACGGTCCCGTATATTTACCATGGATGCACTGCTGGATTAATTGCTCCATTCGCTGAGGAACACTCCATGGAGCTTAACTGAACACAGCAGCGCCGTTAATCTGTAATTATTCTTGCTGACAGTAGGTATATATTCTCCTTGCCATATATATTGTGATATACTATGTATCTACTGCGAAACGTCATCGTATTGTTTTCTCCCAATAAACGCGTATAATACAAAAAAAATATAGTCGTACGCAGTTTGGTCCTACCCTCGATAGTTGTATCGTTGCGCACGAACTCCAGCAGCTACGTGTGGCACTCCGTGTTCGTTTATAAAGGATAGACCACTGAGCTACTCAGTCAGCGCTGACTGCGCTGACTGCGCTGACTGAGTAGCTCAGTGATTTAACTTTTATAAACGAACACGCCGCCATTTTGCGCATCAGCTGAACCACCGACAAGATGTAACTATTGGTGTTCGGGTATACCATACGTACCGGAGCAGTAACTGTTTCCTGATGTTGGTGGTTCAGCTGATATAGAAAATGCGAGCGAACCGCAAGACGTCTACTCGACCTCCCCGAGTAACACACTGACTGAGCATAGGATGACAGCGCGTTGGATATACGTAATTGTATTCTGAACTGACATACGTGATCAGTTTGGGAAAATGTAGAAGACAAACTTTTGCAATGGAAAAGCAGCGCGTGTAAGCGGCAACAGACGAATACGTTGTAGAGGCAATGACAGCCGTTTGACATCCATGTCACTCTGCGCTAAAGAGGGGGGTAGTAGATCACAATATGGCTGAAGATGATATGCAAGCGTGTACCTTTCCTCGATAGTGGTACGTAAATGGACGAGATGAAACTACTGGAGATGTTTGCAGGAGTTATGATTTGGTTAGCGTTCTCAATATTCAACTACGGGGGTTTCGGACGCTCGATGTGCGTCACAGGGATACCCGGTTATTTGTCTTAGGGTTTCACGGGGCAAATCTGGCGTGACCAGCGTAACCAGGCGTAGGTTGTCCCCGAGGAATCCACGGGGCGGCAGCCGGATCAGTCCGCGGGGGACATCTGGCTACAACTTTAGGACTAGGGATATCGACCCCGTATACCTCATCGTTGGGGACCTTGATCCTCTCACAACGAACGGTAGTGGTGACGGTGTTGAAGGCTCGAATACACCCATCGTTTGATCCCCATAATGTTGGCCTGAGGACTAGGCAGCCCGACTGTTCAGTGCTCGGACACGTCTCGCCAACCACGTTGTTGCCGCCAGATTATCTCTGGGACCCCGCGGGGCAAAACCGCGGCGGACGTGGAGCCCCCTTTACTTTGGGCTGGGATCATCGATCTCACTTCGTTCCTTGTTGAACCCCGGTCTGTCTACGAGCGCCGTAGGTGGCAGCAGCAACGGCGTTGAGGAGACAGCATCTGCAGTCCAGTTATCACCATGCGTGGAAAGCGCCCGGGGCTAAAGAGAGGGGGGATCACAAGCTTTGTCATTATATTTCATCTCAACGGGAGGAACTCATGCATGCCTATCCCTGGTCGCTGAACAGCTTGGGACCCATCCCCTCTTGAGCGCAAAGCAATTTCCATGTGTGGTGGTGGCCGAACGATGGTGGCAGGTCTCCTCAACGCCGTTACCACTGCCCTCCACGGCGTTTGTTGGCAGGGAAGATCGATCTTGCAACAATGGAGAAAGGGGGGGCTTGGACCGCAGCTGTAAACAGCGCGGACTCCATGCCCACCGTGGACTCGGGCTTCTCGGAGACACCGAGGCGGTAACAGCGTGTTGCGCGAGTCATGAGGTAGTGCCTAGCTCAATTGGTGTACCACGAGCTCCTCCTCGAGAGCGCCGGGGGTGGATTCCACGGGTGTCAAACTATAGACACACCCATAAAATGAAACCTAAATGACATGAGACTTGCGCGTGATGACAAACGCTGGCCACGTAGAGTCGTGATGCAGCCGGGTCGATCAAGCTATGCTTTATCACATCGACTCTATTTCTCACGGGCGCTGCACGCATAGAGCTCGAAGCACAAAACCGATATTGTAGTACGAATGGAGCGCACCAACTCACTTCAACAGCAACCAGATCAACAAACCTGGACAGGAGACAGTTCCCGCTCAGTTTCCAGTGATGTCTACTGCGTTTGGCATGAGTGCTACACACTGAACTGTTGAGAGTCATGGACAATTGATACTAATACATCGAGTGGAAAGGCGCGAACGCGTTTTTTTGGCACCTACTGTGGAACTGACGAGAGCAAGCATCCGCTCGTACGGTAATTCCCTTGCGCACAGGTGTCTCCCTGGTTTGTTGTACAGTAATGGTCCCTCTATAGTACCGGTGAAGCAGTACCGCCGGCTACAGGACATGCGGAATCGCTTGGCACAGATGGGATTCACCAGTGTCGTGAAGTGCGGAGTAGTTGCTGCCGGTTGACGCAATAGCTCCGGTATCGTTGGCAGGCCCATACCTGCATTGTAGAGGGACCATTGCTGTATCTGCTATATATACCGCCTTGTCACCAAGAGGGGACAACAGGTCGACTAGTACGCTCTGTTTACGAACTGCCTTAACCCCCAGAATTATCTCCGTATCTCCGCCACTGATGCCACTAGCAAGCTCGGGATTTCTGTTATTTAGAATCGTGCTGTCGAGTACTCGCAAGCAGTACATAAAATATGTTTTCCTGTACGTGCCTAAACATGTCGCTCCCGGAAGCAGGTAGGTCCACCTATACGACCGTATACGGTACCTGTACGCCGACAGGATCTCGCCGTCCAGGGTTGCGTGGGGGGTTATATTGACTACCCTAGTCTGGGATATTTGGTCGACGTTTTACTCCAAGGTACCGCTTTCACATCGTGGTACTAGCTGTCGTGCTAGTACTCCTACTGAGTTCTGTTTGGTTGTGTTTTTCTAGCTACCCTCAGATTCCTTGTGCATTTTAGTCACCATGGGCCGCATTCTAGCCAAAAGCTAATCCAAGACCAATAATGACAAAGGAAACCTCTTCTGCACAGTGAACTACTACTGCTGTAGCACCACCGTCGCAACCTCGTACGTTTTTTTTATCATAGTTACGTTGAATCCATGCCTATATAGGCAGGCGGCTCACCTTGAGCTCAAACCACATGGTAAAAGGAACCTCCGGTGTTGGGCTTGCTCTCGAAAGTATATGTTGCATCCAGGGTTTTGCGGGGGGGCGATGCGAGCAGAGCAACGCAGCTCAGCCGGGGAAGTAATGAAAGAACAGAGCAAATCAGCCCACAGCCGGGGGGTGGAGATGCGAGCAGCGCAACGTAGGTCAGTCAGGTACCTCCGAACTACACCAGCAGCATTAGCCGTAGTTTTACTGGTAGTCTGGGTCGATCCACTTTTACATACTTGTAGCGAAGTTTCCTTCACCTCTCCTCCACGAAACTATTGGGTCTTTTATGTGTCGACAGCCCGAGTCCAATCCTACTGTTGTGCTTCTTTGGATCTTGACGTTGTGTATGCAAATACGAACGGTTGTCGATGTTGAAGTTCTCACATAAACTCATCGCCTAGTCTGTGGTACACTACCAACGAGTACCACGTGCATGTCGACCGATTTTGCTATTTATACCAACATGCGTCCATAAATAGTCTCCGTGTACGACATGACGTTTCATTCTATTAATAAGGAGACGCAAGATCTGTGTCACAAGCTGCGAGACAGAGAAAACGCACCGCGACTACGAATCGTAAGAACATCAAGTGTAGGCAACGCAATGCCAAACGCTGAATACGAAACTTGTGTGTGTTCTCCACACTAAGACCAACTATTATTGTGGGAAATTTTTGAAGGGGTGTGAAGGTGTTACCTACTGAGCTATAGGGGCAAAAGATCGATCGATCGCGTCGGATCGCAGGCGTCCGGATGGTCGGCCTTGAAGCCTATGCCCCAGATGAGGTCGTGTGGGCTGGCCTCGGCAGATGTGCTTGTCGCCCGCTGCTGGTTTCTGCTGCCGTGGCTCCGGGTGTTGGCGGAACTTGGAGAAGTTGATGTTGAGGACGATGGTTACCGGTGTCACTCCCAGACCAGTTCGTCGAAGTCGGAAACGGTTCGCCCAAGTGCTTTTTGGTCGGCCGGGTCGCGGGTCGCGTTGATGCGGCGCTCAGTTGTGATGTCCCCGAAGAGCGCGGCCTTCTGCGCCATCATCATCTGCTCAGCGCAGTTGTATGTGACGCCATCGTGTTCGATGTCGCTTCACAGGGGTCTCAGAACTGGCTTTTTTGCCGAAAACCGCGATTTACACAACGGGACTTTCACAAACACCGGTAGACTCCTCAGGATGCTCCCCTTGGTTTTTCGATAGCTTTCTCGAGCATTTTTCCGTTTCTCCAGAGTCGTGGTTGGACTGTTCGTCCATATTTCCGGTTCTGAGGACATCGTGATTTTTCATAAAAAATCCTCGAAGATCCACCATTTCTGGCCCCAGTTCTGACCAACAGCCTTATTTCTGACCCTCCAGAGAAAAGTGATTGGCTGCTCCAGAATTCAAATTAGGACTCTGGAGAAACGGGAAATCGGTCCTGAAAGCTCGCCAAATACTACGGGGAGCAGTTTTAGGAGTCTATAGGTGTTTTTGGCTTTCCCGCGGAGTAAAACGCGTATATTCGGCCTAAAATCTTAGTTCTGAGAGCTCAGAAATAATTTCCCATAGTAGTTGGTCTATCAGGCCTTTTTTTCTACGCTTCGACATCCAGCGCACCCAGTGCGCTTGCCGATTCTTCATACTATCATAGAGAGACAAAAGCTCTGTGGTCACAAAATTACGACACAGAGACACCACGGTGCATGGTGCCGTAGCAAACAGAGACGACAGGCAATTCATACAAAAAGAACATACGCAAGCTCAAGGGCACCCAATTTCTTTTTTTCGACACCTCACGTCGAATTATTCAACTCCGGCCTGCGGGGGCGTACCTGACACCGTCCCCTCCCTCTACGCTTGTACACACCCATGTAAACCGAAAACACAGGGAACGGTAGAGAGCCACCCCTCCGTTCCTGCTTGATACTAGGAAAATCAGAGGACGCGAGAGAGCAGTACCCCCCGCCGACTTGATATAGGGGAAACGAGGAAACAGTAGAGAACCTCCCCCCCCGCCTGCTCAATAGAAGGGAAATCAGGGGACGGTAAATAGCCCCCCCCCCCCGCTGCTTGGGAAGCCAGGGAACGGTAGAGAGCCGCCCCCCTCTGCTTGATATAAGACTTTCCATAGTACTATGAAACTACTGTTCGGCGCAACCTATTGGCCACAGCTGCGTCGTTGCGGCAACTGCATGCAGTAGTGGGTGGGGTTAAATGAGCTATATGCTTGCTCGAAGGTGGACCAAAAATACCCGATGTGCCGTGGGATCGACAGGCTTTGCTGGATATGCCCTGGCTGAAGGATGTCGAGGGGCTAGGTAGAAACGTTTTGCTAATCTTGTCCCCTTCCTGTTTGGCCGCCTGTGCCCACCATCTATTTCCTAGGATAGCGATCGTTTCCTCGCTGCTCACTATTAATAGTGCATCAAAACTCTTCCATGTCACATTCGTCTATTTCCCTCATCTCTTCTTTAGAACATCCCGTTCCTCCTTGCGTATTTCACATTCTCCTACTATGTGAGTTCTACTCTCGATTGCTTTGCCACACGGGCACATCTATCTGTGCATCTACTTCCTCCTCCTCCCAGCTACTAGTATACCTCTTTCTTCTTTCTGGCAGGTCCAGATCACCTACACCAGAGCGCAGTCTCAGCGTTTCGCGAAGTACTTTGGGCCATGCAAATACGTGTTCATTCCTATTCTTTCCCTTAACCCCCCGTATGTTTCCAAGTGTTTTGCTGATTCCACCTTGTTTCTTAGCGCTAGCCTTTCCCTTTTTTCTATCTTTTCTTATACTTCTGCCTTGTATCTCCCAAACTTCCCGGCGGACATTGTCTCTTCTTGGTTTCCCCCTATATCCTTCCATATTTTTTCAACTACGCCATCCCACCTTTTTCCGGCTCGCCCTTTTGTTACTTTCTCCCATACAGCTCTATCAACTATGGCTGGCAACCTCTTTTTCGGCATGTTCCTTACTTTATGTTGCCAGTTCAACTTTCTCATGTCTCTATTCGTCTCTCGTTGTCTTGAGTGGGTGCATTCCCAGTTCTGCTCTCACTGCTATCAATAGTCGCACATGAGCAACTTAAGATTTTTTGGCTGCTGTCATCTGTACTGTTTCCAATTGTTCTGTACGAGCTTCGCGTTCCCTTCCCATACTTCTCCTGAATATTATAGCTGTGGTAATATCACATTCATCAGGACACACCTCTCAATCCTACCGCTTGTAGTGTCAAGGTGCGAGTCTGTTAGGATCACATCCATCTTGCCTATACGTGTGCTTTATCCTTTCCGAATACTTTTGCTATATGTGTATCCCAAGCGCAGTCTTTTGAGGCCTCTACGTCAAGGTACGTATACTGGTCTACGATCATCAATTCACCTTCTCCCCACTTCCAATTGATTTTTTTTTCGGGCGCATTTCTTGAAGTTCGTCGTACCCTCCATTTCCTAGTGTATTCTAGCGCCTCCTCTATTTGTTTTTGCAATCCTTCGGGGGTTCCTGATATCCCCACTAAGTCATCCGCAAACGTTAATCCCGACACCGTATCTTGCCCTGCCGTGACTCCCTGCCTTGCTGCTTCGACTGCTACTATCAAGTCGTTAGTATATATATCTTGAATAGGTTAGGTGACAACGCACATTCTCCCTGTGCAACTCTTTTTAAAACATCAAAATACTTGGATATTTCCCCGTCCAGCATCACAGCTCTTCTCGCACATTCCGTTAGATTTCCCACCATTCTCCAAATCTTTCCTCTGATTGCTATTTCCCACAGTATTTTTCCACAATGTATTTCTCCATACTGTGTAGACCAACTATTGCAACTGTTAAAGGCCTCTAAGAACTGTCTTGTTTTTGCCAAAACCCGGCATTTACTCGGCGGAACTGTCAAAGGCACCGATAGACTCCTGAGGATGCCTCTCTTAGCTTCCCGAGATCTTTCTTGAATAGTTTTTTGTTTCTCCAAATTTGTAGTTGGACTTGTTTGTCCATGTTGCGAACTCGAGAAAAATGTTGTCAGTTCTGAGGACATCATGATTTTTTACCATATCCTAGAACACAAATTGTTTCTGGCCCCAGTTCCGACAAACAAGATTATTTTTGAGGCGAACTATTTTTTATGGCAAGTGTTTGATGGGGTCTCAGAACTGGTTGTTTTTGGTTGCCGAAAACACTCGATTTTCTCGACGGGACTGTCAAAAACACAGGTAGACTCCTCAGGATGCTCCCCTTAGTTCTCCGAGGGCTTTCTCGAGCACTTGTTCGTTCCTCCAGAATCGTAGTTGGACTGTTCGTCCATTTTTCCAGTTCTGAGGACATCATGATTTCTAGTAAAATTCCTCAAAGATCCATTATTTCTGGCCCCAGTTCTGACAAACAGCCTTATTTTAGACCTTCTAGCGAAAACTGATTGGCTGCTCCAAAAAATAAACTAGCACTCTATCGCAGCGGGAAACTGTTCCTGAAAGCTCTCGAAAAACTCCAGGGAGCATTCTGAGAAGTCTACCGGTGTTTTGGGTTGTCTCGTCGAGTAAAACGCGTATACTCGGCCAAAAACCCCAGTTCTGAAAGCTCAGAAATAATTTTCCATAATAGTTGGTATGACCCTTCAGAGAAAACTGCTTGGAGGCTCCAAAAACCAAACTATTAATAGGATTACAGAGAAACGGAAAACCGTTTCAGAAAGCTCTCGGAAAACTCCGGGGAGCGTTCTGAGGAGTCTGCCGGTGTTTTTGACTGTTCCGCCGAGTAATCGCGGATGTTCGGCCTATAAACTCACGTACTGAAACCCAGTAACAATTTCTCACTGTAGTTGGTCTGTACTGTAAATAATTTCATCCACCCTTACCCCTATGGAATATGGTGACAACGGCGGAGGCCATGAAGGCAGTGGCGGCTGCGAGAGTGGCTCTGAGTCGCCAAGCAACAACGACGAGCGAAGCTGGACCCTGAACGTCGTAGGGTGCGTACACTCGTTTTGGCCGGCACCAGTGGCATGGCAGCCCATCCATTTACTGTAGAATGTCATGACAACCACCATGTTCTTGCGGCCATACCCAAGGCTCCCTGGTGGATGTACGGTAACCTACAAAGCTGCTTACGTATCGCCTTGTCGCCGAGAGGGGATGACAGGCTCGATTCGTGTTGATTATGGCAGGCGTGCCCTACTTGGAGGAACAGCGCGCCGGGGGGGGGAGTCAATGCTTGATCTTGGCGTTTTTTTTCATATGGTTTTAATTCGCTGTGTGCCGGAAACTATTCGGGTAGCACTTCAGGCGAGTATCGATCGGCGTGTCGGACAATTGACTTTACGAGTAGTTTGCCGTGCCCGGCAATGGTGGCATCGGGTACGTAAATCAATCAAGGAAATCACGCTGTAAGCAGTAGCATACAATAGCGGCGCAGACGCGGGGGTAGGTTTTGATTGTAGCCTGAGCTATATATCTCGTGGTACTAGCTGCACAGGTGCATGCCGTGTACCTGGTGTGCGTTTCACTTGTATGCAGTATCGCACGTGGCTTGAGTCTCGTTCCTATTTTGCTAATTTTGCTTTTGCACCTACTACCGCTGTACCTGTACACTCCCCCTAGCGACCATCGGCTAGACTGGCAGCAAGCTATACTGTTATTTGAAGTCTCAGACCGATCACACAACGTGGTAGTACGAGCTGGGCCGGCCATAAAATGGTTCAAACGTCGAATTGGTCATGCCTCCATTAATTTTACGATCTGCACTTGATTATTTGTTACGGTGTAGTTCATGCACTAACCGACGCATTGAGTGTCGGTCCTCTACCCCCCCCCCCCCCCCCCCCCCTCCCGAGAGATATGACCGTTCCGACAACCCGAAATAATACAAAAGCGACCGAAACTACAGTAGTAAGAAAAGCAGAGAAGCAGGTATAGAGCCGACACCCAAGACCGTTGGACGTGCGATTCAAATTCGGGGTTAAAACTTCAGCGCAGGTTTTAAAAAATCGAGCGGGGCTTCACAGAAATCCCATTCCTCTACTGTATTCTTTCACGCTGTCAACGACCATTCAATGTAAGTATTGGGTTGGATGCGGCCTCCTGCTCCGAAGCAGGAGGGCCTCGCCCGGGATAAGCCCCGCGGTGAGTGCGTTCTCAACGCGACGCCCATCCCTGGCAATGAATTGATGGTGCAGAAAAATACTACTAAGCCTAGAGGGTGGGTGGGAAGGTGCGCCTATTGCCCTGTCCTCGCAGGGTAGGCTAGGCTTCGAAAGACTGATCGTTCCGTGCGTTTTAACTCTGAGTAAATACAACAAATCCTGGAGTCATATCGTTGTGCCAAAGACTGTCGTTCCTTGGGATAGGTCACGATTTCATTACAGTATGTTTTCGCGCTGCCAACGATCATTCAGTGTAAGTGTTGGATTGGATGAGACCTCCTGCCCCGGTCGGTGGTCCTGCTCAAACTCTCTTGTGTTTCTTTGTTCGAATAACCACCTACTGGGCGCTGTGCTGTCTCACCCAAACTTGCTTCGTACTGACATATTTTAGTCGTGCGTGGGCGTGGAGAAAACTGGCTCAAAAGTTGGAGACAGTGGCAGCTTGCTCGTGGTTGGGTATTCTTGGTCCCGTTTCCTCTTTGACGGCTGGACCTGCGTGCAAGTGGTCGATCCGATGTACAATTCCACTCAGTTCTCCGACTTTCACCTCCCGATCTTCATGATCTCGCCAACGGTCGAACCTGCCAAAGACTTTCTCTGCGAGACGTGCATGGTGGTCGGGCATCTCCACCGCTCACCGGTGCCTCTCAGTGCCGCCTCGTTTCCCCCGTTGGTCAGTGCTTGCTCTCGGGATGTCGCGTATCGCTGTACAGTAGGTATAACGTGTATTAATAGTCGGTGCGTTTCTCCTTTCAACATGAGAAATTTCAAGCTTAGCACCCAAGTACGTATGGTATTAGCTAAGAAGACTAAAACGTTGGGTGCAGTCCGTAAACCGTAAACGCGTGACGCAGTATAGTTTTGCAGTTCCTCCGCGTTGATGCTGCGCGCTGCCGTTGTCAGCCAGCCGCCGCCCTTATGAAACCTCTGCCGTTGTTTCTTGCTGCAGTTGCTAGCCGCTGGTGTGGCTGCGAGGAGGAAATGCTTGTGGAGCTGAAACTTATTATATTAGTAATAAAGGAGAGAAATGATATACGCGCACCGCGGCGTACCTTCCGGCGACAAACAGGTAAACCAAGTATGTATATGCCTCGAATATGGTTACTGCGCTTGCAACAGCTTACCCAGCACCTCCCGTCGTCCGGTCAAGCTTGAACGTTAATACAGAGTGTTGTATGTTTGTCATCTGACTGATGTGTGCCCTATTACCGTGAGAAAGTAATGCGATACAGGGTAAAAACGACGCTGCTAGCCCCACTCAACCGGCGGGAAAACGCAAAGTGTCCGCGCAGGCACCAGTAAGACGACAAACCGTGCTACAGATGTACTGTGATGCTGCATACAATATGCGGTCGGCAACCTGTATTTTGTTTCATCCATCGCGTAGCAGGTACCAGGCAATTTTTTTAATGATGTTAGGCATACAATTATGGCACCAGATATATCTGGTACATAATACTAATATGCCAACGCCGAACATTGTGCGGTAAACGTGGGAGGCAACACAGTTGCCTTGCGTTGCTGCTGCACGCTGCGGTCTTGACCCAGTCGCGGTCCATGTGGAACTCTTGCCGCTGTTGTTGCTGCGACGGCTCGCCGCTGCTGCTTCTGCAAATCCCGTGAACAAACCCACCCTCACCATGATCTTCTGTTGCTGTGGCTGTTAGTCGCTGCTGCTGCGGTCAGACCGAGACTATATATACGATAATAAATAGATAACGACCTCTACCAGGTATGAAAAAAATATAAGTTAAAACCCGTTAAATCAACCGCACCTTTCTCGCAAGTATATAGACGTCACCCTGGACAATTACTATTTCAATAGTCTGTATTACAATTGATTCAGGAGGATGTGTGTTAGTTGGATTTGCCTTGACAATTGTTTTTGGTGACCGTCTAACAATTGAAATTGTCAATATAATTGATTTCGGTGATTGCCCATTAATTGAAATTGGCCAGGCAATTGTTTTCGAATACCATCTACTAGTTGGAATTGTGTGAGTAATAGGTTTCGAGTGTTGTCTATAAATTGGAATTGTCCAAACACTTGGTTGCAGAGACTGCCAATTAATTGGAATTATTCACCAAATTGATTTCGGGTGCTATCCAATAATTGGAATTGTCCAGACAATTGATTCGGGTGTTGTCCACTAACTGAATTTGTTCAGACAATTGATTTCGGGAGCTGTCTATTAATTGGATTTATCTGAACATTTGATTTCGGCTGCTGCTTATTAACTGAAATTGTCCGCACAATTGATTTCGGGTGCTGTCAATTAAATGATATTGTCCTAACGGACTTCGGCGACTGGAAAATAGTTGGAACTGTCCGCACAATTCATTTCAGATGCCGCGCAAGAAGTCAATTGCTCGATGGATGTCATGGCCGTGTACCTACAGTAGTTATTGTATTATGATAGACACTCCTCATTGAATTGATACTACTCGTAATATGGCACACTAAAGGACCTTGCAAATGATTGCGTATTGAGGAAAGTTCCCGATCCTGTTGTAGAAGCAATACTAGCATGGTGGTACGGTTGTGTACTGACCAAATCAAATGTAGTTCTACAAGTAGCTGCCAGCTTTCAAACAACAGAGCCCTCTTAAACTAGATAGTCATGACAATTCCAATTAGTAGATCGCTTCCGAATCCCATTGTCCGGACAATTCCAATTAATAGACGTTACCTCAAAGCAGTTGCCCCGACAAGTCCAATTCATGTAACTCACCCGAAATCAATCGTTCAAGCAATTCCATTTAATAGACGGTCTGTGAAATCATTTGCCAGCACAATTTCAATTGATAGGTAGTCTCCGAGCTCATTTGTCTGGACAATTCCAATTATTGAAAACACCGAACATCAATTGTTCAGACAATTCCAATTAATGGACAGTCTCCAAAATCAATTGTCAGGGCAACTTCAATTGATAGAGAGTCTCCAAAATTATTTGTCCGGACAATTCCAATTGTTAAACAGTGCCCGATATCAATTATCCGAATAAATCCAATTGTTGGACGGTATCCAAGATCAATTGTCTAAACAATTTCAATTGCTAGACAGTCTATGACATCACTTGCCCGGACAATTCCATTTGATAGACAGCTTCATGACTCTGCTGTAGGGGCAATAGTCTATTGATAAGTCTATTGTCCAAGGCATAAACAGAAAAGGGCGGGACACCTCAACGTTAGCTTTGTATTTTATGTCCGCGGGTAGGAAGTTTTCATACCGCTTAGCCCATGTGCTCAGATGTAGTCAATAAAAAAAAAACTCGAAATAAAGTTATCCGTATGCACTGTTGTTTTGAAATGTACGGGCAGTTAATTTAGGAGACTGCCCACCAATGATGGCCTTGTCTGAAGTGGTTTTGGATATTTCGTATTAGTCGAAATTGTGGGGATAATTGATTTTGTATACCGTCTATTAATTGGAATTTCCCGGACAATTGATTTAGAAAGCAGTCTGCTAATTGAAATTGTCCGGACAATAGATTTCGGAGACTATGTATAAATTGGAATTTCCCGGACAATTGATTCAGAAAGCAGTCGACAAATTGAAATTGTCCGGACAACTATTTCGGGGGACTGACTATCAATTGGAATTGTCGGGACAATTGATTCAGGAGACAGTCTGTCAATTGGAATTGGCCGGACAATTTATTTAGGAGAAGGTCCATTAATTGGAATTGTCCGGACCATTGATTACGGAGACTATCTATAAAGTGAAATTGTCTGGACAATAGGATCAGGTAGGGGTCACTTAATAGAAATTGTCTGGGTGATAGAGCTCGACGCCTTTCAATTAACTGGAATTAGGAACCACAATAGACAGTCAATTGCAATAAGAAGCTATCAGTAGACTATTGGACTATTGTCTATTGTCCAGGGTGTGATTTTTTTAAATTTTTTTAGACGTACAGAAACGGGCAGCATCGAAGGTGCTTTACAGCTCGAAGCGGAACCAAGTATGCACACACCCGGTGTCGTCATGTTACAGCGGGTGGCACCAGAGCTGTACCCTGCTGTAACAGTTATGCACGCACGCTTAGAGCGCAACCGTATCACACGGCATCCACCCTCACATATGGAACTCAATATATACAGCTACGTAGGAGTATCGACCTATCCTGCGTGCAATGCGATCATTCTGCTTCCTGGGAGGACGTGCCGCGGTACAATAGCATCATGCTGTTGCATAGCCAAACCTCTTACGTGGTGCTTGGTAAAGGTCCCCTCGCCCAAAAATTCGGCGTGCGTCATATCGGCGGGCGACCTGTAATCGTCAAATTTATATACACCAATAAACTACACGTTCGACACCTCTTCCCTCTGGATAAAATGATTAAAAGCGGTATACGTGCTATCTGCGGCGTGGCTTGCTGGTGCTGCTATAAACAGCGGCACGTTGGTATACGCGTCAGGATTCTGATGCCGCTGCGAATACCTCTGTGGATGCTACTGGTGGTACTCCTGCAGTTGGTTTGGTACGTAGCAACTCCCCCTGCAGCTGTTCAACCTTTACATATATACAAAAAAGGCCGGTAGAACTCTAGAACGAGAGAGCGAGGAGACATCCATGCACCTGAAAGCCAACTGTGTTGCCTCTTCAACACTGCCCACTCTGTTCCTTTGGTTGGAATGCACCCCTCAGTGAGGTTGATATACACGCCGTTGCTGGTACATCTCCACTGGAGTGTCGACCACTATACGTAGAGATGTGCGAGGGTATACCTGGTATAACCATCACACCGTTCCCTCTGGAGACCTAGAGAGGTTATAACCGTGGCTTATCAAGAATATGAGAGCCATCTACTTCTGCGCTGCTCCCCGCTTAGCTACCTCTATCGTTGCACGCGTTCGCGCCTGCTGTAAATGTCTCTGCAAGACGCATCGATAATACCCACTACCCCAACCGTCCTGGCTGCATCTTGTGGCCGAACTGTGGTTAATTGCGCAAGCTTAATGGTGGCATGTTTTTATATGACTCTCCTTTTATTTGTACCAGCAGTTAGTTGTTCATTCTTTGTATCAGTGTACCTACCGTGCCATGTAACAGTATAATATCATGTCGTCCTATATTCGGGTTTAATGGTACTGGTATCTATCAGTGCGCAGTATGGTAACGGACTGAAATCGTCCTTGTCAAATCGTGTTGGGCGAGGCCTGGCATAAATCCTCTGTATTTGTTCCTGTGCGTATTACCCTGTCCTCGCAGGGTCGACTAGGCTTCCACAGACTGATCGCTTCGTGCGTTTTAACTCTGAGTAAATCCAACCAGTCTTTGATTCATACCGTTGTACCAAAAAGATTGATACGTTGGATTGGGTCTCGACTTTACCCGCAGTTACTATTTGTATGTGGGATCCAGGTTCTGTGAAAGCTTTTTGATGGGTGGCAAAAAAGACGTACTACATCGATCTTTGCTCCTTATGCCTTCAGCGTTGTCTCCACCAAGTTTCCTCTTGATCGTAATCGACATTTTTTGTATGAATTTGGTGGAAAAAAAATGGTCTTTATGAGTTTTAGCGGATATCTCGGCGGGATCGAGCCGGAAAAAACGCGAGGTTAGATGTTTTCAACATAGATATACTTACTTAGATCTCGATCTCTGAGCGTGCTCGGTTGGTACATCCCTGGCCTCTGGAATCGCCTCCGTTCATTACTTGCCGGACCGTTCCAGCGAGTCTTTGTTTTCTCCATTTCTCGTCGTACTTTCAGTCCTTCTTTCCTTTTTCTTCTTTCGTTTCGTGTGCGTGCGTGTACTCCGAGCACGGTTGCGCGGGCGAACCCGGCACCGTCGCGGGTGTCAGCGGATGCTGGCGAGTAGAGGGGGAGTTGCAAGGAGCGCGGTCGCCGCTTTCGTGCCTAGGCGTCGCGTGTGCCTCGAGACACGAGGGATGCATCAATAGGCTCTGTCTGCCCTCCATTTATGATTTTGGATAGAGTACGTACGAGTATTTAAGAGTGGTTCGGGACTGTAAGATAATATTCAAGCGGTGCTTATTTTCGCGACCGGGCCGAGAGTCACAAGAGGGAGGTACCCCGAATGAGCACCAACATTGTCGAGCTTGCGTCGAGGTCCACGGTGAGCACTGGGTTTCACGCGAGGCGGACGACGGGGCTCACTGTGGAAGAGAGCGAGCGAAGCTTTACCCGGACTGAATCGGTGGCGAGATGGTCGCGAGAGGGGCGGGCGGCCTACGAGGCTGAGAGAGAAGCTCTGCTGTAAGATTTTTTCTTTTTTTCATTTTTTTCTTTTTTTGACTGTGTAGGGAAATGTAGACTAAAAATGTTACGTAACAAACGCTACATGAATTTAAGGCTTATAAACTCGATTTCCACCACATTCTCCCTCACTAAACCTGACTTATCTCTCCTTGCGAGTAAGTCAGGAACCCCGATGAGACTGAGTATCCAAGTTTTACCTCCGACTTTTCGGTACCGGACTCAGTATGCAATGATCGCATTGCTCTCATCGTTCCTTTCTAGGTGTTTTCTAAGTGAGTGAGTTTTACAGGTTCTTGAACATGAGATATTCCCCTTTTTTTTTTTCCTTTTTTCTTGGGGGACGAAGGCGAGAATCGAACCACGGACCTCGCTCTTCAAAATCTCACGCCCTGCCTGCGACGCCATTGTAGGGAAATGTAGACTAAAAATGTTACGTAACAAACGCTACATGAATTTAAGGCTTATAAACTCGATTTCCACCACAACTGGTGTAAGGTGTTCCACTCAGGTAGTAAATTATTACACGAAAGGGGACGGGGATTTTTTTCTTTTAGAATTTTTCGGTTTCATTTTCGTTGTTTTTGCTGTGTTGCTGTGCCGTTCTGCAGTGTCTGTGCTTTATTTATATTTCGTACATACGAGTACACAGACACAGAACATATCGAAAGAAGAAAATAAGTACCCTACCTGGGGTATGTACGTAGTATGTACGACGTGTGAGCGAGCATAGCGGAAAACCGCCCACGACGCGAAGCATATGTGGCGTCCGAGCTGCTTTCTCCTGAAGCATGGCGGCAAGACTCTTGGCATTATCAAGTCGCCAGTTTGCAGCTAACTACAGGGGCCATAAAAAAAACAATATTCAATCATGGACCTCTGTCCGCTTCGCACACTTTGATGTTTCCTTCCTGAGCGAGCGTAGCGGGCGGCGTAGGCCGCCCGCGGAGCGAAGCGCCTTGTATGCATGTACTGTTTTTTGCAGAAGCAGTGGTGTGTCGGGTGATTTGCCAATTCCGAGCACAGCCATATATCTGGTCGGTTCGGTTTGACAATAGTTTCCAAAGCGGGAGGCTGGTTCAAACGTCTCCACCCCAATAGGTTATGAGTTTCGAGCACTTCGATTTAATCCATATTCGTTCAGCGCAAGAAGCGATTTTTTTCTTCACTTCCAAGTCCTGGATTCAGTTTTCTTACAGCCAGGTCCTTGCAGCGTTAGAAAAAGCCTTGAGGGCAAATGCAGGGATCTTATGTATTACGGGGGTCCATAGTTAACAGGACCTATGATGTACATAAAAACCTATATATTTGCCTATTTTTACTAACAAAATTTGGTCCCGTTAACTATGGACCCCCGTAATACCAGGTATACATCTCAACTGTTCTATCATATGCTATATGATCAACAAAGGATGAGTCTCGTGAGTTCAAATCTCGCCGACTTTGTAAATTGTTCTTTTCGAGCGGTGCACCACCCGGCGCACGAGTTGTCCTCTCATCAAAAGCTGGCAGTATAGTATTTATATGTGAGTCCTATTTCCGGGACATACTATTGATACTTGGAATTTGAGTGGCGCCCAAAACGGGACTGCAGTCCTGAAAGGCCTAATAAACTGTTGAATAAAAAAATATGTTCGTAGAAAAAATATAGTGCCTGAGATTGGAATTTTAACAGATTTGGTTGGCAAGCAAACGATCTAGCGGCTGAGCTATGTTGTTCTACCATTTTTATCTATGCACACTATAAATACTATCGGACTAAAAGCTGGCGAACAGCAGTTTCTAAACTGATTCTATAGTGATATATTTTGTCATGTGGTACGCATGCAAGTTTCTCCGAGCTCGTAATCCGAGTATGCAGCTTCCTCCATCGCTTGTCAATTCCGCATAAATATGTATGTATTCATGATGTATGCCGTGCCCCTTTCTCACATTAATAGTATGCTCCCTGCTTCTCGTACCTACAGCAGTACAGCACGAGTAGCGCGCTTCTTCCGACTCTCATACAAAAAAATACCCCTACAGCAGTACAATTGTTTCAACCTGTGGTATTTCCAAGAAATTCGCAAGAAATTCGGCAGCGGATATACAACTAATATACATTAGACCAATTCTTCCTGGAAATTATGTCTGGGCTCCAAGAAGTGAGTTCTTTTACCGAATATCCGCATTTTACCTTGCGAGACAGTCCCAAACACCGGTAGACTCCTCCGAATGCCCAGCAAAGTTTTCCGAGAGCATTCTGGAACAATTTCCGGTTTCTCCAGAATTCTATAGTAGTTTGATTTTTGGAGCAACCAACAATCAATCGGTTTCGTCTGGAGAGCAAATAATAAGCTTGTTTGTCAGAACTGGGGCCAGAAACAATAATGGGTCTTCAAGATTTCTGGTGAAAAATCATGATGTCCTCACAACTGGCAAAAAGGACGAACAGTCCAACCGCGACTCTGGAGAAACGGAATACTGCTTGGAAAAGCTCTGAGAAAACTAATGGGAGTACCCTGAAGGGTCTACCGGTGTTGTTGTCAGTCCCGTCGAGGGGTCTTCAAGATTTCTGGTGAAAAATCATGATGTCCTCACAACTGGCAATACGGACGAACAGTCCTACTACGACTCTGGAGAAACGGAAAACTGCTTGAGAAAGCTCTAAAAAAACTAAGGGGAGCATCTTGAAGGTTCCATCGGCGCTTTTGACAGCAGTCCCGCCGTCGAGTGCAGAATCCAGTTCTGACCTTGAAAATAAAGGCCACAATAGTGGTGTTTCCGACAGTCCCGTCAACTAAACCGCGGAATTTCCCACGATTTGACCGAAAACCCGCGATTTACTCGACGGGACTGTCAAAAACACTGGTAGACTCCTCAGGATACCCCCCTTGCTTAGTTTCCGAGAGTTTCATTGAGCGGTTTTCCTTTTCTTACTGGTGGAAGGCACTGGTACTGCCGTATGCATTTCGGTGCAAAAAGCCATATTGAGAACCAGTGAGCTATCGATTGACTCTTATTGAGAAAATCAGCACCGGCACCAACGGTGCGCTGCATGGGCGTGTCGTGACACCACTCCACATCATTTTGGCGACCGTTCTATCACGCCCTTGCTGCACTGTCTCACATTGGTCACTTCCTGATCACGAGAGTGAACGCTAGAAATTCGCTCGCGTTAACTCCACAACCATGCCTGGCAAGCTAGAGGGAAAGGTGGCGCTCGTGACTGGAGCATCGTCAGGCATCGGGAAGGCTACAGCGATCACCTTCGCTAAGGAAGGGGCAAAGGTATGTTTATTCACTGTAGAGCTTGGATTTATATCCACCAATCGACACCCAGCACATAATATCCAGGCAGAGCCGGTACGGATCGTTCAACACAGAGATTAGACTGCTGTTGTGGTGGTTGGGTGTGAAGTGAAAATGGGAAAACTACTATATTCCAGGTGCACACTTTTTATGCACCCGTCCATTGTGTGGTTTGCTTCCAGCAAGTCTGCACATGGCCGTCTCGATGCTTTCGGAGCCTGGCTTGACACGTGCGTCGGCATTGGACAAGCTGTGTGTGGTGGTCCTGCGATACGCGACAAAAGCAAAAACGACAACACACTCCTAAAAGCATCATAATGCAATGGAAAACACACCGCCGGTGGGATGGGATTTCTGGACGAACTGAAAATCTTAGTGGTATTCATTTTGATAGTAATGTGTTTATCCTAGCGGTGTATTTTTATAGTTATGTGATATGTTTGGTTTCGGTATACCCCACATATCCGGCTCTAACGAAAAATGTGACTGACTTGCCGTATAGCTTATCGTAGTGATCATTGCTCGGGATCCACGAGACGCCCCGGTGCACAAACAGAGCACAGTGGCTATTATTATACCTCGGTTTTCAGCGTCCACAAGATGAGAGCCGCTATCACATGCCCGGACGGCCCTACATTTCCATGCAGAAACCAGAAGCCAAGTACAGATCGGCCCGGTGGTTTACGAACAATACAGGGTACCAGGTACCTGGTGGTAGTTAACCTCAAATGCCACTATCGAGGGCAACAGCAGGACTGGATGGGATGTCTCGAACGCGACCTATGGCTGTTTATCTTGCCCATCGAAGAGAAACAATGAGCGCAGCGAAGAAATCGGACGAGGGGTTCAGACGTGTCGAAGAAGCGGCAGAGAGCAGTATACGAAGCACTGGGTCGTTAAGAAGGATAATGTAGCAAAACGACGAGCGCTTGAGGTACAAAGTAAAGAGTAATTTGATCAAGACGCCGTTGGGTCCAAGGCCAGGGGGGAGAGGAAGAGGAGCCACGTTGAAAGAGGCGTAGCAACAGCAGCAGTTAAGAAAGTGAATACAGCTGCCGAAATTTGGCTCGGGCCGTCCTTCTAATTGAGAGGCCCAGTGACTACTGCCGAATGCTGTGTTACAATCCCTTTTACATTTGCTTCAATTTATTTTTGCTTGCAGTGATGAATTATTCCCTCCCAAGTCGATGTCACCCACCCCCCCCCCTCGTACCCTGTCATTCTGCGTCGGCTGCGTCACCTTAGGGTTATATTTGTGCGAAACTTTGTCATTTTCCTTCTTTCCGATTTTGTTGGCGGTTCTCCTTGGTCTGTCTGTCTCGGTCCTCTTTTGTGTCGATTGTGTCGTCCTTGACGCACCAACTGGGGATAGGCCCGCTGGGTTTTTTGTTTGTTGTTCGCTCATTCTTGTCTCTATCCTCTTGTCTTGTTTTTTGTGCTGGTTTTCATGTGGCATCGCTTTATTGGTCCCTTAGCTGGAAATATCATAGGACTGATCGTGCCAGCAAACAGCAACTATGTCTTTGGGATTCGGCCTGCGCCTCGAGCGTATTTGTTTTTGTTTTTCTCACTTTTGTTTTCCCCTCTTATGTTTTCCTTTTAAGTTTTTCTTTTTTCTTGTTTCTTTTTTATTGCTCTTCGTGTTTTTCTTGCTTTTTTATCCCTTCTTATTTTTTCGAGTGTACATACAGTACCATGAATATGTTCCTGGTGCTATTTGGTTCCAAATGATGTGTGATGATATACCACAGCTCGTTATCATTGATAACAGTACCGTTTCCCGGCTGGCATGGTGCTGTCGTGCGCACCATTTCGCAATTTTTAGTGTTATCCCATCGAGATGCGTTTTTGCTACAGCCCTCTTCTTACCGCAGGCAGGATTTCAGGGAAATGAGCTGATAATGTGAGAAAATCGTCAGCATCATCATTAATACCGTACGAGGGCGGGGGATGGAATACCAGCGGGTTCCCGAATAAGCAAAATAGGGCTTTGTGTGCCTGTTTATCATCGCGGAAAGCTTAAGCTTGCGGGAGTAAATTGGCAAACTTTGATGAAAACCGACGAGCAGTGGGAATGCTGAATACTCTGCTACGGGGGAAAAGGGAAGACACCTACGACCACGGCTTGTCCAGAGAGCTGGATAGCAGGAGTGATAGATATAAAGAAAATTAAAGCATACCGAAATAATAAACGGGCTGTATCGTAGTCGTATTCCTTGCACTGGCATACCCAGAGTGTACCCAGAGTTGACCAACTCTTAAATCAAGTAGCTGTTCTCCCAATAATTCCGGCAAAAATCTTTTTATTATGAACATATTTTATTACGAGTAGGCAGTAGTGGTCGAGGGGCCCCTACGACAAAAGTTCCTGACCAACACACCTCACAACCCACCCTCATGCGGGACGAACGAAAACAAATCGCTCGATTTTTTTTTTTCTGAAGGCCCTTTTGTTGACAATCCTTGACAAGCTTCACACATTTTTACTTCACCGAGGCTGTCGTGCTTCGCATAGTACAGCTACAGTCGCGCGACGTGCCTGATTTTGATCGATATCACGTCGGTTGTGATGCTGAGAATGCTGGTTGCCAAACACACACGCCTTCCGTGTGCATGGTGCTGTGTGAATCAGTGCGATACTCTGTGCGTGATACGTGTAGTATGTAGTGGTGGACATTGGAATTGAATTGCTTTGAAAATACAGTTTTTTGTTTTTCTCAACATTGAATTGACAATTTTGGCGGTCGACCTGTCAATCTAGAATCAGAATCGAAGATTGATCGATTCGATTTTCAATCTTGATCTTTCGGTTCCCCCACCACAGTAACGCCTTACCATAACACTTGAAATCCCTTATATAGCACGCCACTGTGTCTGTCCCCATACCCCATACAACTATGCAATAAATAATAGTACAACAACACAACCGCAGGGAATAAGCTGCGAATGTGAACCATAAACAGGCTAAGAAAGAGGTCGTTCGATGGTCAAAATTTGAATTTTGGCCAGTGAAGACCACCTTCGACTCAGTACAGTGGGTGCCCGACTTGAGAGAGTTGTGGTACAGCCTAAAAACTGTCCCCTTAACTAGAATTCTCTCTGAACTTTAGCTACTATCAACACAAATTTCAAGTCATTATATGGTTTGGTTCAAGCCGTTTTTCCCTCTCTGAACTGTACTATTCTCTTCACCTGTCCTCTCTCAAGTCGGGGTACCCGCTGTATACTAGTTTTCGTGTGGGGAGTGCCTTGCCGACTGTCAAGGGCAAGACATGTAAGAGTGCCATCACGGGCAGTTGCCGACGATCGACAGCAACAGCGCCACATTCCGACATTGGGGGTACAAGGTACTCGGAATATGTGTTGGGCCTTGTTTGTAGTGGAAATAGAGTGTCATGTGACGCTAGGTCGCAGTACCGCACTGCAGCACAGCTTTCCATGCAATATGGAGCATGCATACTCTGACTTGTACACTACTTGATTACTTAGTCTTTTCGTTGCTGAACTGTTGCATTTCGAGAGTCTTTTCGTTGCTGAATTGTTGGATTTTGTGCATCCGGCAGCATAACATACATGTCGCATGACACAGGAGCTATCATACGGGTACTAAACGTCATAGCCGCTTGAAATTTGGCGAGAGGAAGATTGAGATTGAGATCAAGATTGAGCTTGTCTTTTTTCAAGATTGCCGAAAAACCCAGTTTCCCCGTTAACGGGGAATGCTTTGCAAGAATTGATCGGCGCTGTTTTCGGAGGCAATCTCCATCACCGGCAGAGTGTCAGTCACAGCAACTGAGAATTCCCTGAAATCAGATTGCTCTTTAATTTCCCATTGGGAACCAGTCTGCAGACAAGGTTGCGTTGTTTACGTGTCGTTGAGGCATAACATGTGCTTTAAATTATTGTTGGTCCTCATAGAAAACCGGCCATGCAAAAACCGCCAACCGTTTTTTGTTTGGTGAACACAGCCGAGTCTGAATGGTCTTCACCACACGGTCTTGGCTCTTCCTGTGGCTGCTGTGGATGGTGCTGCACCTTCCGCAGAGGCGTAGGTCTCTTGTGTGTGGTTGTGTGCCGCGGTGTGCGCATCGGCGGGGGTGGAGCGAAAAGCCGCGTTTTCCAGCTTCACACCGGCTACTTGCCCACGAACTCCTCTGGTTTGGATTGCTGTAGTAGGTGTCATCCCGAGTAGTTTGTTTTAGGAATAGTGCTGAAACGTTTACGGAGGATTTGGTATGCATTTTGGGGGAGATGATGCCTGCCTGGTACCCGGTTATTTCACCCCCGAGATTATTTTGCCTGTTCTATACTGTAGTATATAGAAATTAGTATCGGAAACATGCATATAGGATTGAGGGTGAAGTTTTGGAGGAGGAGATAGCTTCCAGGTACCCCCCCCCGTAGCCGAAAAGCCCGAAGATTAAAGTAAGGTAGCCTTGCTGAAGGGTGCTGGATGGAAACGCAAAATGACCAACACTCCTTCCCAGTGTCGAAAAGAAAAATAAACCAGTGCGTTAGGATTTACGGGCGAAATTACGAAACTACTTTTTGTTTTTTGTTTTTTTCAGTTTTGTATTTTGCAAGACTTGGGTCTTGGTTTACCCCTCCTGTCTAAATCTCGAAAATGGGTTGTAGAGAGTCGAAGTTTTTTTGTTGTGGACTCCTGCATTGCGACAAGAATTGCCCCCCCCCCCCCTCGTACACATTTTAATATTATTATTACTGTATCCGACGACGCGTAGCATGAGCTTTAACGTTGACCACCCAAAAACACACTCAACGAAACAGACCACGAAAGCAAAAGCTTGTAGAGTAGTACCTGTATATTTACCAGGTACCAGGTACGCATTAGGCAGCCAACAACGCTTCCTCCTCTTGAAAGGCGATCTCACCGCTGACACTTTAAACTTGAAAATACTCGATTCATTAAAAAAAAAAATGATCGCACCGAAGCAACAAATACTCGGCAAACAATGTTTTTCCATTCTCTATAAGCATGTGCAAACATCCATACACGTCTCCCAGCAAAGTGCGGAGGCGAGCGCGGCGGTGGGGTTGCGGATTTTGCTACGTAGACCCAAACGAGGTGACAGAGGGTGCAGTCGAGGGGGGCGGGCAGGACAATGCGTCGGACGGTTCAGCTGAAGAAGTAAGACTCGCTGTCAGCAGTAGGGGAAGAACCTTACCGGAACGCCCAACGTGCGCGAAGCTGATACATTGACTCGGGTGTTGCTGCTCTGTGGCTACAGCGCATTGCCAGTCTGGCGAATGGGTGAACAGTGGCAGAGCCATTTACAACGGTACCGTTGAAAGCGGGCGACATGAGGAGCGTTGATGCCTGCAGTCCTCAAGCTTATAAAGTAGTAGATTAAGATATTCTCGAATAAATGTTGTGACTTTTTCCATGATGGATGATGGATGCCCGTGAGGTAAATGTTGTGTCTTGACACCTTGCCAAGAAAACAAAGTTCGCATTGCCCTCCTTTGCAGAGTTGGTAATTCACACTTCTATAGGATTGACTGCGGTCCCGTGTTGGGGACAAACTTCTTGAAATTTGAGGGGGTTGTCCCCAAAATAGGACTGCAGTACTACTAATAAAATGATTAACGTACAGTAGCACTAATTTGGCGTTCTGCATCCCTTTACACAATAAGAAAAACCGCAGGAGGTTAAAGCATGTATTCCGTCTGGAACTGCAGTTCCGTTTCGGGTGCACACTACTTAGATTTAGAGAGGTTTGCGCCTAAAGCGGGGACCGCAGTTCTAGAAAGGTTGATTCGGAGAAAAAACTAAGCACCAAGCATTCTTAGCAAAAAAAAAAAGAGTTTTTTGTTGTGCTGGCGGGTGTTGTCTATTTGTATTTTTGAACAAGGTATGCATATGCACCAGGCAAAACATTCACGTATCACGTACGTATATGTGAGGAAGCTGTTTCCGAGAGGCTTTAATAATAGTAATGCTGACTGTTGTAATTGAGCATTCTTAGCAAAAAAAAAGAGTTTTTGTTGTGCTAGCGTGTGTTGTCTATTTGTATTTTTGAACAAGGTATGCATATGCACCAGGCAAAACATTCACGTATCACGTACGTATATGTGAGGAAGCTGTTTCCGAGAGGCTTTAATAATAGTAATGCTGACTGTTGTAATTGGTGTTTCAAAACTCGCCATCGCTCAGCTACAGCACTTGTCTTTACAGCACAAGCAGGGTGCCGTTGAGGTGGTGGTCGTCGTGGCTTGCAATCGCAAACTGTAATAAGTTAGCGGCGGGAGAATATTCGGCCTAACGTTTGCTAGCATTCTCTCTCTTGGCCTCTTCGTGTCGAAGTTTAATCAAAGAAGTATAACATCTGTCGTCGATACAAAGCCAACTTAGGGTTTATGCATACGAGCGCGTTTGGCTCTCTGGGATTTCTGGTCTGTGCTTCCTTCTTTCTGGTCGGCTCACACAGGGTATTATTTGCCGTGGGAAGGAGGTGGAAATAACGCCTTCGCCGCCAACAACCTCTACTCCTGAGCGTAAACGTGCGGGGTGCGGAGATGTCTAATGTTTCCGGGTTGGTGATGATTGGCGTTTCTTCTGTCGGCCTGCAGACAAGGAGGCGCCGTAGAGGTTGATCCAAGGGTAGTGTGTACAGTTGGAGCTTGATGGGGCTACAAGCATCTGTGACACTCCTCATTTCTCCCCTGACAATGTAGAAGACCGGTGAATTAGGACACCGCATTTTTTTTGGTATACGGCCGCCCCGTTATGAGGGGACCGCATTGATACTTTAGGTTACGGGACCAGTGCACCAGGGCACTGAACCCATGACACAGGCTAGGGAACCGGATTTGTGTGCACTAAGGCTGTTTCCTATGCGGTTCGATTTCCAGCTTCAGATTTGTGTTCTTCGATTTTAAAAATTAATGACCCTACTTATGCAGTCCAAATATGCGAAATCGGGCCGGAATTGTTTTGATTTGAGAATCCGATGACCGGCCAAAATCCGACCACTTGGGTCTTCAGATTTGCAAATCGAAAAATGGTACGCTCTCTGAATTCAAGATGTTATCCACGACAACTAACAACAGCAGAACGATCGATGAGTTGGATGGTGACACAGCTGTATAGCGACGTTGCTTCGCGCCCGAAGCGCGGGCGGCGCGTCCCTCCGTGGCCAGACTACAGTCGGCTGGCGCGGGCTCGGGCCTAGAGAAGCGCCCTCGGTACGCACCTCTCCGTGGATACGTACTCGTAGACTACGCTGCTGTACAGCAGCAGCGGTAGCAGTCAGTCACAAAATTAAACACAAAATGCCAAGACAGGTTGACTCCAGTGCACTCGCTACGTCTGTTCGCCGCCAGACCAGAGGCAGTCAGCGTGGGCTCGGACGCTTGGGTCCTACGCACAGGGCAGCGCACCCAACGCATCTATTCGCGGAGCCAAAGCACAATGACAGCAGTTGGTTTCGGCGTTTGCTCGAATCTCTACACGTAGAATATATCTGCTTTTTTCCGCATTGGAAGACTCTTTCGATTCACCAAGTTCATATCCGAACATGCTCTCGGCTCAAAATCTGAAGCTCAAAAATCAAATCGCATAGGAAACGGCCTAAGTTTAAGCTTACGAGTATTTGTTTTATTCTCGGCAATGTGTTTTGGACTAACTTTCGTTTATTCCGTGGGTTAAGTTCGCAAATTCGATATTTATTGCTGTTCTCTTGTATGAGGTTTTTTATCGATGTGCCTCCTGTATTTGATTTAGCCAAGCACCATCTGAGGGTGGAACGCTCGGATATATTCTTCGTAACCTACACAATGTGTCAGGTGGTACTGGCAGCCAGAACCGAACACAAGCTGCAGGCCGTCGCCGAGGAGATCACGTCTGCGGGGGGCGAAGCCATCGTTGTGGTGTCTGACGTTTCAAAGGTAAAAACAAAACTGCGGAATCTAGCCGTAGGGTCTACGGCTTACCATAGCAACGCGCTTGCGCCATCTGTGATTTTTTCAACCTCACCTGCCCTGTGGTGGTATCGGCAAATTTCCTTAGCATCATCGGTCTATTGAAATTTTTAAACGAACTCAGTCCCGACCTACTGTACGTAGGCGCAACTCTTGTTTACGCGTGGCAGTCGCATACCTGCATACCTGTAGTACGTTTTGAAAGTGCTCGGTCCCAATTCGTGCGGCAAACCCGATTGTTGGTGTATCGCCGCTTATTGCAAGGGACTGTATCGTTCTTGCTACGCGATTCCAGCATGCAACCAACTGTACCGGCGGAAACGCCCGGCGTGCATATAATTGGGCACAGTAGGCACTTACAGTAGCTCTACTGTAGACGTTGCATTACACTCCTAATCATGAGCATGGAGCGTTAAAAATGTTGCGTAGTCAAAGGAGTGTATGCATGATACTGTACAATAGTTATGCGCACTGTGGTATGTATGTAGTTCCAGACCAAAGAAAAGATGATCAATGTCGGTGAGCGATGACCCAGCGGGCTGAATGGACCCAACCTGACCCACAGCACGCGCATGATGTTCCCTGCTCTGAGGCCCCGAGTGGGCGTGGATGGACTTCTCTAGTACCCCCACCCACGAGTATTGACCAACGATTACTCTACAGTAGTCGCCAAAAAGTTGTCCGCCTTTCGAGCGTGTGTGTAGCGCGATTTTAGTCGTACTGAAGGGGCGATCATACGAGCGCCTCATCGTCAAGTTGCTCATGAACATCGCTCGCGGTCCAAGTGACTACTGCATAATACAGTATGTATGTCCTGTTTGGTTTCTCTCGGTAGATATGATCCGAATTCGACAAAGCGGCATGCTTCACACGAATAACGGCAGAGTCCATATTTTCTACTGTGTACAGTGAATCGAGGCCCAATTCAAGATGGGTATTAACGAAGTAAGTTATATAGCATCAGAGTCCTTTTCAAATCGTGGTGGGGAAGCAGTAACAAATTATTACGGGGATCCATAGTTAATAGGACCTATGGTATACATAAAAAACCTATATATTTACCAATTTCTACTATCAAAATTTGGTCCCGTTAATTATGGTCCCCCGTAATGGTACATTTTTCAAAACGTTTGTTTCGCACACATGCCCATACATGTGCTTCTGAAAAATCGCCATGACAACGTAGCCACATCCATCGAGAACACGTGGCGGTCACCCACGCTGCGTTTGCGGCATGCTGCAATGTTCAGGAAGTCGACTGCCAACGCATGGTCGATGTGGCGGTGGAGAAGTTCGGTGGGCTGCACGTGGCTTTCAACAACGCGGGTACCTCCAAGATAGTCAAATTTGCCGAGATTACTGAGGATGTAATGAGTGGGATGCTTGACGTAAACTTCAAGTCGCTCGTCTACTGCTTCAAGTATCAGGTAAGGCTCAACTTCACGATTTGTCGGGATGCGTGAACGCCGAACAACGCGATTTCGCGAACGAGAGTATTTTTGTTGCAGCGTAATCGAGGTGATAGTGGTCACGGTTTGCGTTTGGTGGAACATTTAAACGAGCGTACATGTTGCACATGAAACTCACTTCAGGGATAAAATAAACAGAAGCATAGAAACACCCAGAACTGCGTTTTGCGACACGACACATCGGGCAGAGTGCTACAGTGTGTTACTGTACCTTTACTGCCCTTCGTATTGGGCTTCGCACCGTTTTCGCACGAGAAACACGCTGTGTATGATACCGCATACACGGCCATCCCTGGGTTTTGTAGTGCATTACCTACTAAATCTTCCACTTCAAGCCGTCATTACGTCTTAAACGCCAACATCAGCAGGAGCGCCTTACTCATAGTCGGCCTACTGTCGTTGATCAAGAGCTGCACCCACCCATGCCCAACTTCGTTTCTCGATACCCCGTGCTTCTGATTATCATCAGAAGTGTGCGGAAAATTTAGGACCATCTTAATGCCGGCGGCTCGAGCCACTGCCGCGTGTTGTTTTCTCCTAGTGTCGAACTTACCTACTCCCTAACCACAGATTCCTGCCATGGCAAAAAGTGGGAAGAAGGGATCGATTATCGTAAACAGCTCCGCGATGGGCTCGCGAGTTTGCATGAGGATGCTTGGAGGAGGCGTGTACTCGGCTACAAAGGCCGGCGCCGACATGCTCATGAAGTATGCCGCAGTTGAGGTGAGTCCCTCCGGTGATTAAGAGAGAGGCGGACAACATGCGCTCTAGAGGTCGGTGTTTTCGTACATGGGCGGGTTTCGTATATGTGCCGTTGCGTTTCAGGAACACCGGGCACAAACAACGCAAACGTGAAGCGAGAATAAACTACAGAGACAGGTATTTCCTTGCCAAAAGTACTACGAGCAGTGGTGCCTAGACGGGGCTGGGTGAGAGGCGGCGCGGGCAATGCACTGAGTAAACCCTGCTGCTGCCAACATTTATTCGAGGCACACAAGGCACAATACCTAGTACACCGATATCTTTTGATTTCGAGCAGGGCTTGCAGTAGCCACTGCCGATAGGTCTAAAGACATGCCGTACCGCGGTATATTTTTCGCACAGAATAGGGCGCAATTCACTTCAGACATTGACATCAATAGTTTCCATGGATTCCCCGGTGGGAGGGAACACGAGTCAACGTCGGTAGACGACTTGGAAATTATATCTGCCAACTAGATGAGTGTGTCTCCCAGCTGCATGTCCGACAGTAGGAATCGAATGAGGTTTCTCGGAGGTGTGCCGGCAGTTCGTGCTATGCTTGTAGAAAACTGACGCGCTGGTGGGCGTTGAAGAGATTAGATAAAGAGGGCGGCGGCTCCCGGTCAGCCGGTGTTGGTGTAGCGGGCTCGGGCCTGTCGCGAAGGGTTTTGTAGTTAAAATAATCAACAAAGGGGTCGGCGGGGTAGACGTACCGGCCGAGAGCAACATAGCAGGGACGATCGTAGAAGGTTCGTCGCGGGTGTTGAAGTGAGGTGGCGAGGCACGGTATTCCCCCGCTTAGATTTGATCATGTAATCTCTCGCATTTTACGTTGGAGGCCTGAAATGTTTGCTGAACCCGGATTACTCATACCATACAACGTTCACTCTCGTATCTGGCTCGGGCGCCGTGTCATCTTGCTTTTCTTTCTTTGGTTTTCTTGGTGTTCACTTTGAAATCCAGATGCGACCTCGCCATCGCGAACAGTATCGATGAAGAGCCCTCGCCGGCTGTCCGTTTGCTACCCGGCACGTTAATCACGAGGGAGTATGCACCTCCCCTCACGTCGTTGCGTCGATTGCCGCGTTTTTTCTTGTCGGTTGTGTGTGTGGTTTAACTTTTTTTCGAGGGACGCGCGCGACCCCTGTGACTATCTTTGTGCGGACACGTACTTTCCTCTCGATTCACTTTGTATGCTGCCTTCATTTCATTCAGGATTAGTCACCACGTTGCGACTTTATACTCTTGGTCGGTCAATCGTTTGGTGACGTTGCTTGATCTCTCTACCTCCCTGCCCGGCCCTCACAGTTTCGCTGAGGAACGGCAGGCAAAACATGCCTTATTTGTCTGGATGACTACCCCTTCAATGATACCTGGTGCATTGTTTTCGGGGCTTTTTGTGAGCACGAGTAGACGATGTCTCGACATGTTTCGGCGCTCACGCACAGTCCTCACTTGTGTAGCCTCTCTGTCTTCGTCAATTATACGTACAAGCTCAGGTTTGCGCTCGGTTTTCTCAGCCTCCGTACCCAAGTTTCCTTCATTCCGCGCCGGTCGAGCCGCTCGTCGTGCTAGCTGCAAATATCTTGTTTCCGCCTTCGTTTTGAGCGTTTTCGGCGTATTGTCTTTCTGTCTTTCTCTTCTTTATAATTCGTGTTTTTTCGGGTATAGTAGTATGCATGTAATGGTACGCCTTCGGTTCATTCCCTCGCGTATGGTTGTATAGCTGAATCTGATGTACGTATTGGGTGTGTCTTCTTCGTTCTACCTACATAAGCTTGACCATGAACCCACTATGGATTTTTCGGGTCTTTGTTTCAGGTTCCTCCGCCCCGTCTTGTTTGAGCGTGTTGCAAGTCGTTCTCGAAACTGTTAGGCTACCTCGACTGTCGAGCGCCATTCTCTTTTCTCCACGAGGACCGTGTAGTTTCCCATGTAGCCAGTATGCTTGAGTTTGTGTCCCTTTGTACCGTTCTACCTAGACCACTACTTGTTTCAGGAGCGCCCGTCATGCATCAAATTTGTGGGTTTGAATTACCGTTCCTTGGGTTCAGCTTTGGATGTATTTTTTCCTTGGCATCCGGCATGGGTATATCGTTTAGTGCTCTCCTCCCTGTGGTAAGTCGGAGTTCACACCGGTAGGCCTTCCTTTCGCCCCTCCACTTCGTGCTCTGCCATTTGCTTTGTTTGTCTCCTCTGGGACCCTTTTCTTCCCAAGTACTGAATGCCTGCGTATCCTGCGATATAGCCTCGCTGATGGTGGTATGTACAGATCACCTTTAGCCCTCCTACGCAGATACTGCGGCGCACGTCATACTTTCTACGTTCTTTCTGGATTTTTATTTCTGCGTTGAGGGCACTCTTCGGCTTGCCTTCTTCCCAGCACTTCGTATTGTGATCGTGTTATTTTTGGTTCGTAGTCTGCATTAGGCTGCAGAGTTTCAACCAGCTTTTGCCTTGCAACTTATGGAGGTGTGGGATTGGGTTGTCAACCACAGTATCTTTGATCCCTTTTTCCGGATTTCCGGATGGGTTTTGTACCCTCCTGATTTCCCATGCATCTGCATATACAACCCTTCATTTCGCGGTGGGCTGGTGTCATGGCATCCCTGTACCCCCTCTGTTTTATGGAGGCGTTACGACTATGTATTTCTCTTTTTTAAAAAGGAACGCTTGCTCTTTCGCTCAGAAGCTGTGGACAGGAAATAAACCGCTATTGTGAACCCAACAAGTGTGAGTAATCAAGAGTATTCAGACAACACCTGCACAGCGGTAGTCGGACTCGGGCCATACCGCCTAAAATTGTATTGCTGATACCGTAGCCATCAGTCCGCTCTTCTTCTTATAGGCATACGTACTGCGAAAAAGAGGATCAAAAACACAACAACTTCAGGCATGCGAATTGAGCAACACCAAAGTAAGGTCTCTCCAGTAGATGTTAGCCCCCAACTAACGTGCCAAGCAATTTACTTCATCGAACGAATGGTGCGCTCGAATGGGTTTTTGCAGGGTGCTGAGTCTGGAGTGCGCGTGAACTCCGTCGCGCCGGGGCCCGTGGATACGCCCATCTTGGAGGTCATACCTCGCGAACAACTTCTCCATCTGGTCGAAGCTTCACAGCTCCTATCACGCATTACCCAACCCGAGGAGGTAAGAGTCAATATAATTTAAGTTTGCGAAATGGTTGGGCTGGTTTTAAAGTTTGGTGCACGACGGATATACACATCGGGCGCGTTTGGCAGGTATTGCGTGATAATCGCCAATCCAATTTATACCCGGTAGCGCGGAGAGACTGGCCAACCTTCGCAAGAGGCAACTGTTTTCAACTACACCAGGAAGGGGCGGGCGTTTCTTGTAACCGTAGTTGCCTATAGCGGTTGTAAAAAAAGCTGACTATAATGGTATCTATCTGGGAAACGAGATGATGGCAAGTGATTCTTGCTTCGATCGTCGCGATGCTACTTACCTTAAGCTATCGCATCTGGTGGTGGACAAAAATTCGGTTCCATTGCTATTGGTTAGTGTAGCCCAGCTGGCGGAATATGGCCCTGATCAGGCGAGTTATTATTCGTTGAGTGTTTTCGACATACACTATCGCGATAGAGCTAGGCTGCTCTGGCCTTCCTATTCCCCATCCATGCTTAGTTCTACTCTTTCCGTAAATTTTCCCTTGGTCAAGTACCATCAAGTGTAGCTTCGTGTTGATTTATTCCTAATCGACCTCACCCTGCCTCTCACATTCCGTGTGTTACGCAGATTGCCAAGATAGTGACGTTCCTGGCATCTGATGATGCGGCGATGGTCACCGGCTCCGTCTATCTTATGGATGGTGGCTGGTCCCTTAAAGCGTAAGGGTGGTAGACGAGGTACGAGTCAATGAATGCTGTACATCGATGACGGTTAGATCGCGTACGACACAGGGAGAACAGCAGGAGCCTTTAGCAAGACTACAACGCAAGGCACTCGCGAAACGTCTGGAATTGCTGACCGAATGGTATCCGGGATTGCTTTGAAACACAACGATGTTGCAGAACCGTGTCTGACTCGGCAAGGGGCGTACCTAAGTTAATCCTATTGTCGAGATGCTCAACGCGGCATCAACCGGGCCGGCTCCCGCACGCGTCTTGCCCGGATGTCAGGTCATAGAAGGAGACCGCTAGCTTCAAGAGCGTCGAACATTCCGAGAGGCAATATAGTCGTCGCGTCGATGGACGACAAATATTCTCCCGGACGAGCTCGTCGTGACTAAAGGTTCCGCCACGCATAGCAGGGGCATCACGTGCAAACGACGTTACGACAAATGCCGATATTCTAAGCTGCCAAGTTAGCTGATAGGCGATCGGGTTCGGGCGGAGTAGTCATGTTTGTTGGGATGGTCATGGCATATGCCTGTCGAGGGCCCAGCTCAACGTGCCATGCGTACACTGCGCTAGAGAGGAGAGGCTGCCTGAAGATACGTTTTTTCATCAGGGCTGGCATGAAATCCCGGCAGCCTTACCTTGGGGGATGTATGTATGTGTAAGCAGAAACGAGGACCACAGACGGTCTTCCAGTCTGCTCGTCTCTGATCATCGATCGCGTGACTATGGTAGGTGACCAGTCATGCGCGTCACGGCCACCTGCACCAATGGTTTTCAACCACTTTTTCATGCCTCACGTAATGGCTACGCCTGTACGGGATGCTTGAGACAGAGATAGAGGTCGTCGAAGAGTAGACGAGTGGCCAACAGCAGGTGGTCAATATCCTCATTAAGCCACTGGCAATAGACGTTTTTAATTGCCCAAGCGAGCATCTTTGTGACCATAGCGCAACAACTCTTCTCATTCAGTACTACGGGGCGCGATGAAGTACTGGCTGGATGTTTACCGAAAAATGCGTTCGGTTCGTGTAGACGTCAATGTCTGCAGTGAGAAGACTTCCATCCTGAGAGGGCACGTCCAGACTATCAAAGAGGTCGAGCACGGCACCGGGTACAGAAAACACCGCTGGTCAGTTACGCTTTGTGCTATTCTCACTGCAACCCTATGTTTTGAGGAGGAACTTAGTCACACCCTGCACATCTTTTCATCACGGCAAGCACTTGGGTTGTAGCCAGAACTAGTCACGGGAAATTGTTGCTCCTGCTGGCGACGTATTCGGTTCTGTATTAGCACCTCATGATGTCTTTTGAAGATTTTTTCGTGGACCAGAAGAAGTCACAAAATATAAAGTTGCTTAAAAACTTTAGTCAGATCAAGGAAAGCCATCGGAAGGCGAGAATAAGAAGCATCATCACATCCATTTTGTCAAAATCCGGACTACTACATCTGTAAATAGGTGCTTCGCGAGCTGTTCAACAACTCAACCCGGCTTTCGGTCGATACAAAACGTGTAGCACCAGTTCAATGCTGGAGAGTTCCACACACAACGCGATTGCTTGGAGCTCAGGGCTATCACCACTGGTGCCCACGGATGATTATTCGCGCAAACAATTGGGATCATTGTGTTCAAGTCTCACGCTTTGTTACATCTTGAACTCGAGCCGCCGTGCGCCGGCGTGGCAATTTCCACCGCTTTTGTGGTAATTTACCAACCCCCTTGGGACCTCAGAGAGGAAGATTGATAAAAAAAAAGACGATGACAGCAACGGCCACTGCGTGATTGGGGGACTACACAAACAGGTGTCCGAGTTTCAAGGCCAGGAGATGTACGCCACGGACCACAGCGTGACCCTACCCGTTCTGCCGGAAGCTCACGCTGCTCGCAGACGGTTCACAACACCAAAGTGATCATTGTGTTGGTCGCTTTCTCGGTAGATGAATAGAACCACACCGACCAGCCAATCAAACTGCATTCGACACTGGCGCCACCATGACCCACGGCAATGTCCTACTATCTCCCCAGCCGCGGCACACTGTGGTGATAATTGTGTCTATGCCGTGCTACTGTGGGTCTACACTCATCCAACGCAAAGGTCCCCTTATCGTGACACTGCAAGTAGTAGTGCTATTACTTCAAACACAGAAATTCCAACACTCAGTACAGACCCAAACAGACGTCTCCCTAGTGTGAAACCACTAAACTCACCAGAACTCCAAAAGCTCAAACTTAACGCAAATTCTAGGCCATACTTGCGTAAACTTGAAAAATCTACCCAACACTCAGCTGCCGTCCCCTATATGCGTAGTATCTCTAAGTTCACGTGAGATGCATGTTTTGTTCACAACCGACGGAATTCATTATTTATAGTCATGGGCTCTACCGACGGAAACTAAATGGCTTAATCTGTTCAGAGGCAGAGAGAAGAAAAGAACAACCATACTCGCCCCGTGCCCCCTCCTAGCTTCTCGTGATAGGTACACGAGTAGAGCACGGCACTGCTCGCTGCCGATTGATAGGCCTAGAGGCTAGGCCTACTGTTGTGGTTTCTGTGGTGGTTTCTCTGTTGCGGTTCCTCTTCACGTCAGCAGCAGGCAGCAGCAGCAGCGGCGGTTGGAGAGCTGCAGCATCATGGAAAGGGAGGAGGATGAGCAGGGGCGACGCACGCTTTACCGGTACGTGTGCGAGAGGCGTGCGAAAGAAGCGAGGGTCCGGGAATGTTCGGGGTTCTTATTTAGACCTTGAACTCGAGCGCAATAATTAATTGGGCGTGGGGCTGTCGACTCTGATGCACAATGACTCACGAGCGTGCCTGATGCGCCTGTAAGCATCGTTACCTCGATCGCTTGGGGCCGCCAGCCATGATTTTTCCCACGAGGTTTCTTTTTTCTTGGCCGGTTCGCTCCGGTGGTTGGGTAAGAGTTGCTTGCACACGCATGAAGGGTAATACGGGTAGACACTCGTATAAACTTTGGGTGTCCTTCCTAAATGCGCGAATTCGCGAACCGGCCGTTCACAGGAGGGAACAACTGATGATATTCGCAACAGCGTAGACAGGACTCGTACATCAGTAGGGACATTTGATCGAGACGTACCACCGCTGCAACGGGGCAAAGAGCACAAAGTCTGTACCAGATATCATGATATTATATCCATGCCCAGAATGGAGATAGCTACCCGCACACAGAGTATTTGGCTTTAATAGGGAATACTGATGACACCTGAACGGAACGCTAATGTGCTGTACGAGCACTGTGCTGTACGAACACATACCAGGTTTCTTTGTCTCCTCGCAGACATGCTGCACCCAGGAATGGGGATACATACTCGCACGTACCGACATATACTTGACGTATACCGGGTATCCTCGATCTCACAGCTGACGTTGTTATTTCGCTGATATGTATGAACGACGCTACTTTGCCAGTGCCGTCGGCCCTTGGCCTTGTCCGTCACTAACGATACAGATCATACGTACACGTCGCGGGACACAACGCACTGCTGTATGTACCAACAATGCTGTGCCGGTGCACTTAAAGGCTGTCGACGGTGAGGGACTTTGGGCCGGTGCAGGTCGCGTGGCCGGCGCCAATGCGTCGGCCCTCGGCCCGTCCCTCACTATGAATAGCGATATCATACACGTCGTGAGACACAATGTACGACTTTACGTACCAACACCGCTGGGCGGGTGCACTAAAAGGCGGTCGATGGTCAGGGACTATATGCCGGTGCAGGTCTCGTGGCCGGCGCCAACGCGTCGACCTGCGGCCCGTCCCTCACTAATGATACTTACCCTACACGTTGCGAGACACAATGTATTGCTGTATGTTCCTACGACGCTGTGCCGGTGAACAAAAAGGCGGTCGATGGTGAAGGACGATATGCCGGTGCAGGCCTCGCGACCGGCGCCAACGCGTCGGCCCTAGGCCCGTCCCTCACTAACGATACATATAAATAACGTCGCGGTACGCAACGAACGATGTATGTAAAACACCGCTGTGCCGGCGCACTAGAAGGCGGTCGACGGTCAGGGACTATGTGCCGGTGCACGGCTCGGGGCCGGCGCCGATGCGTCGACCCTCGGCCCTGCCCCTCCCTAACGATACCTATCATACGCGTCGCGATAAATATATACCTGGTGGCGATCTATGTCATACACGTCGTGAGACACAATGTACTGCTGTACGCCCCAACAACGCTGTGCCGGTGCACTGAAAGGCTGTCGATGGTGAGAGAAGATATGCCGGTGCAGGTTTCGTGGCCGGCGCCAACGCGTCGGCCTGTGGCCCGCCTCTAACTAACGATACATACCGTACACGTTGCGGGACACAATGTATTGCTGTATGTTCCTAAGACGTTGTGCTGGAGCACTAAAAGGCGGTCGATGGCGAGGAACCATGTTGCCGGCGTAGGCCTCGTGGCCAGCGCCAACGCGTCGGCCGTTGGCCCGTCCCTGACGAACGATACATATAATAAACGTCGCGGTACACAACGAACGATGTATGTAACAACACCGCTGTGCCGGCGCACTTGAAGGCGGTCGATGGTGAAGGACTACTGTATGTGCCGGTGTACGGCTTGGGGGCCGGCGCCGATGCGTCGACCCTCGGTGCTGCCCCTCACTAACGATACCTGTGCTACGCGTCGCGACGGCTGTAGCGACATATAACGTACACGTCGTGAGACACAATGTACTGCTGTACGTACCAACAACGCTGTACCGGTGCACTAAAAGGCGGTCGATGGTGAGGGAATATATGCCGGTGCAGGTCTCGTGGCCGGCACCAACGCGTCGGCCTGTGGCCCGTCCCTCATTAACGATACATATCATACACGTTGCGAGACACAATGTATTGCTTTATATTCCAACGACGCCGTGCCGATGCACTAGAAGGCGGTCGATGCTGAGGGACTATGTGCCGGCGCAGGCCTATGGCCGGTGCCATCGCGTCGGCCCTTGGCTTTTCCTCACTAGTGACACATATAATGAAGGTAGCGGTACACAACGAACGATGTATGTAACAACACCGCTGTGCCGGCGCACTAAAAGGCGGTCGATGATGAGGGACTACGTGCCGATACACGGCACGGGGCCGGCGCCGACGCGTCGACCCGTGACCTTGCCCCTCAATAGCGATTATTCTCATACGCGTCGCGTCGAGTATAGCGATATATATCATTCACGTCGTGAGACACAATGTACTGCTGTACGTACCAACAACGCTGTGCCAGTGCACTAAAACGCGGTCGATGGTGAGAGAAGATATGTTGGTGCAGGTCTCGGGGCCGGCGCCAACGCGTCGGCCTGTGGCCCGTATCTCACTAACGATGCATATCATACACGTTGCGAGTTGCGAGACACAATGTACTCCTGATGTTCCAACGACGCTGTGCCGATGCACTCAAAGGCGGCCGATGGTGAGGGACTATGTGCCGGCGCAGGCCTCGTGGCCGGCGCCAACGCGTCGGCCCTTGGCCCGTCCCTCACTAACGATACGTCGCGGTACACCATGAACGATGTAGGTAACAATACCGCTGTGCCGGCGCACTAGAAAGCGGTCGACGGTGAGGGACTATGTGCCGGTGCACGGCTTGGGGCCGGCGCCGATGCGACGACCCTTGGCCCTGCCCCTCACTGACGATGCATATCATACGTCGCGATAAATATATAGCGATATATATCATACGCGTCGTGAGACACAATGTACTGATGTACGTACCAACAACGCTGTGCCGGTGCACTAAAAGGCGCTCAATGGTGAGAGACTATATGCCAGCGCAGGCCTCGTGGCTGGCGCCAACGCGTCGGCCCTTGGCCCGTCCCTCACTAACGATACATATAATAAACGTCGCGGCCCACAACGAACGACGTATGTGACAACACCGCTGTGCCGGCGCACTTGAAGGCGGTCGATGGTGAGGGACTATGTGCCGGTGCACGGCTTGGGGCCGGCGCCGATGCGTCGACCCTTGGCCCCGCCCCTCACCAACGATACGTATCACACACGTCGCGATAAATATATAGTGATATATATCATACACGTCGTGAGACAGAATGAACTGCTGTACGCCCCAACAACGCCGTGCCGGTGTACTAAAAGGCGGTCGATGGTGAGGGAAGATCTGCCGGTGCAGGTCTCGTGGCCGGCGCCAACGCGTCGGCCTGCGGTCCGTCTCTCATTAACGATACATATCATACACGTTGGGAGACACATTTACTGCTGTGTGTTCCTACGCCGCCGTGCCGGAGCACTGTAAGGCGATCGATGGGGAGGGGCTATGTGCCGGCACAGTCCTCGTGGCCGACGCCAACGCGTCGGCCCTTGGCCCGTCCCTCACTAACGATACACATCTTAGACGTCGCGGTACACAACGAACGATGTATGTAACAACACCGCTGTGCCGGCGCACTAGAAGGCGGTCGATGGTGAGGGACTATGTGCCGGTGCACGGCTTGGGGCTTGCACCGATGCGTCGACCCTTGACCCTGCCCCTCACTAACTTTACTTAACATACGCGTCGCGACGCACAACAACGATGCCGTGCCGGTGCACTTTAAGGCGGTCGATAGTGGCGGAGTATGCGCCGGTCTACGTCTCGTGACCGGCGCACCGGCTTACAGTCGAGATTGACCGGAATGCATGCTGGCGCATGCGTCACCCCCCCGTCCCACTAGCGATACATTCGTACCAAAGACACAGGCGCGTGTCACCCCATGGAAAGCTCTCGGCCGGTGGACGAGATAGGCGGTGCGGAGCACCAAATAGCGGATGCTGTTGATAGGAAGATGCCGGTGCATGTTAACAACCGCGGCTATAAACAACGCCGGCGCGTACTAATGGTGTGCCGGCGCACACCAGCACGGGGACAACAAAGCCCCACCCTTGTCCAGGCCGGTGCATGGATAGAGCACCAGGTAGCGGATGCTGTTGATAGGAAGATGTCGGTGCATGTCAACAACCGCGGCTATAAACAACGCCGGTGCGTACTAATGGTGTGCCGGCGCACACCAGCACGGGGACAACCAAGCCCCACCCTTGTCCAGGCCGGTGCATGGATAGAGCACCAGATAGTGGATGCTGTTGATAGGAAGATGTCGGTGCATGTCAACAACCGCGGCTATAAACAATGCCGGCGCGTACTAATGGTGTGCCGGCGCACACCAGCACGGGGACAACCAAGCCCCACCCTTGTCCAGGCCGGTGCATGGATAGTGCTCACCGTCGCCTCTATCTAATATCGTTCCCGTCGCGCTGCCCCGTTCCGCTTCCGCGCCGTGTCGTCGCGTCCGTTGTCGCCGTCGTTGTGTTCTCTTCCGCGTCCGCGTCGTCCGCTGTTGCCGTCACTATGTTCTGTTACGCGTCCGCGCTGTCTCGCCGACTCCAAATTTCGCAGAGGCCCGGCGAGAACGACGGCGGAGAGGGGAATTGGGACAATGACGGGTAGCGACGGCGATGAGGAGGCTTTCGCGTCGCTGTCCGACTTTGCAACCTTCAAGCAGAGGATGGCGAACGAAGTCTCCTAGCTCCAGGCGGCGCACCAGAGATCGATGAATGACATTATCGAAGCCTCCCGCCGTCCCGCCCTCGGGGGGGGGGCGGCGCCAGCAGGTTTGGAACGCATCCCGGCAGCTCCGCTGCCGGGGCCTCAATGCCGGACCACTCCCCCAGCACCGCCCTGCTCGGATCGCCGGCCGGACAGCCGTTCGGGAACCCCGTCGCTGGGATCCTCCCGCCGACTCCCAACATCGCTGGCCAACCCGTCGATGGGGCCACGGGCGCCCGCGCGGGTCTGCGTGGGCTCCCCAACCCCGAGCTGGGCAGGCTCGCCGTAGGTCCGGGGCGGGCGTTCTGCCACGGCGGTACTCCGGGCGGCGCCCCTCTCGGACAGGCAGGTCCACTCGCCGTGGTCCCGGGAGGGCGGGCTACGGTAGTGTTTTTGGGGCGGTACCGGGGCCACCGTGGGCCCAGCGGAAGAAGTCGGCTACGGTGGCGCTTTGGCCGGTACCGAAACCGCCCGCGCCCAACTCGGCCAGGCGGGCGGGCTCGCAGTGGGTCGGGGGGGGCTCGGCTACGGGGGTTATTTGGGCGGCGCCGGTGGTGCCGTCGCCTTCTCCGGACAGGCGGGCGGGCACGCCGCCGGCTCGGCTATGTCCCGGGCGGGGCAGGAGCCAACAGCGCGCCATCGATTGCACTCGGCCACGCGGCCCGCGACGGGCCGGGTGGGCTTGAGGTCGGCACGGACGTTTTACGGGGACGGCAGCGCCAGCAACCCGCTTACGCCTTGGGCCGACAACTCAACCAGATTATGACCACCCGCGCAATGGCATCGTGGGCCAGCCCCACGACTCGGCTATGGCAGATCATCTGCGGTGGCCGCCTGGCGTCAATGCAGGGGGCGACCGTGCAGGGGTACGTGGGAGCCACGGTCAACATTTCGGCCGGTGTCCATGGCACGTTGGAGCGTTGGACGACCTAGACTTTCTGGCCTTCACACCGCGCGGGGGACAGGCATCAACCGTCCACTGGCACGACACCTGAGCATTTTGGGGTACGCGATCGTTACGATCGCGTCCCGCGGGCTCCCACAAAATGGCGCGGATCTCAATGTGACGCGCGCTCGCTTGGAGGCGCTCGGACGAGCCTTCAGCGCGGGGGACACGATCCTCAACGACCACGTTATGGAGCACTCTGCGGTCACCGATCGCCCGGCAAACTAGGCCAGGCTGGCGGCTCTGGTCACCAAAGACCTGGCGACCTTCACGCTCGACCTGCGCGGTGTCCCCGACTTCTGCGACCACGCTTGACCCTACCCCCCGCCGGCGGAGTCCCTTTCCTGCCATTCCGGGGCCGCACTGGCCCCGCCTTTCCGGCTGCGTCGCCCTCGGCGGCCTTGTCAACGCCGAAGTCCAGCAACCTCGCCTTTCTCCATCCCGGCGGCCGGGGCCGGGGGTGGTAAATGCCGGCAGGGGGGGGGAAGACCGGCAGGTGTCGCTTCAGGGACACCTGTGTGTTCTCCCACGTCGGTCCCACTCGCAAGACGGGCAGCGGCAACAAGCGCAAGGCGGCTACCGGCGGGGGGGGGTCGGCCGATAGCGGCGTCGCAGCCAGCGGCGCTGTATCCGGGGAACCCTGGCCAAGAGGGCCACGGGCAAGGGCAGGCGGGGGCTGGGGGTGGCGGTGCAATTAACGGGAGCAGCAGCGGCGGCAGTGGCAGCGGCGGTGGCAGCGGCAGTGGCAGCGGCAGCGGGGCGTCGAGTGGGGGGCGCTTCACTCGGTCGGCGGCTGCCAAGGCTGACGAGTAGGGGGACGGGCCTCGCCCCTCAGTGGGGACGAGGCTGATCGTAAGGCGCATGGAAACAGGAACGCGAGTTGCACAGCTTGTATGTCCGGGGTCGGCGTCCGCTGGGAGCCCAGGTCTTGGGGCGAGCGGATGTCGCGCTATGCTCAGTAGCGCTGGTATCCAGCTCGTCCGCCAGTCGGTTGCGCCGTCATCTCACCGAGCTTACACGCCAGGTTTCGGTCTCGAATGGTTTATTTTTTTTCGGGGGTTAATAGAGGTGGCTGCGTATTTCGACACGCCAGCCTCCACTACGGATAAGATTCAGGCGTTGCTTAAGTTCGTAGCATGGTGTGCATTGGAGGGCAACCAAGCCGGTACTGTTGCCAGTAAACTATCAGCCGTGTTCCACCGAGTAATCTTACAAGTGGAGTTTCCCATGTCGTCGCCGCTTGCTAAACGTACATTGCAAGGGGGGCACGGTCGCACATTGCCGCCGGTCCCTCATGCAAAGAATCCGCCGCCCTACTTCGTGGGACACGTTGTTGGGAGGACAGGGCCGGTCCGTGTCGTGAGGCCCGGGTGGTCGAGTTCTTTGGCCGTCGTTGGCATTGGGCTATTTATTTTTTTTTTTTCATGGCGAAGTCTGACGAAATATTCGCTTATTCGTCCGGAGTTGTACACCCCGTGCATTGCTTGACGAGGGGTGACGTAGCGTTATTCACGGGGGAGCGGCGGTTGACCTCGTTGCAGTGGCATCAGGCCACCAGCATCAGGGTCCTGTTTCGGGGCCATTAAGGGTCCAGGCTCAGCAAAGGTCGGGTATCGTGCGCACACGCGACGACGCCTTCGGGGCGCGTTCCGGGGTAGGAGCAGGCGGCGGTGCCGTCGCTCTCATGGTGGAGTTGTTGTGGGAATATCCGACGCTGCCAGAAAGCACCCCCCTGTCGTCGTATCGGTACGGTAAGGAGGTCAAAGTTGGGAGGTACACGCAGGCCCTCGGGGCACTTCGCGAAGTGGTAGCGGAAGCAGGAGACGGTGCCAGCGAAGTCGGCCTCCACTCATTGGGTATTGCGCAACCAATACGCTGACGGCCAGGGAGAAGTGCCGTAGAGGGCGATCTGAGAGAAGGTAGATGGAAGCTTCAAGTTTCCTACACGTACATTCGCAATAACCCAGAGGACGCGGGTATTGCACTCGTAAACTAGCAGAGACGGGAAGATAAGGCAGAGGCATCCAGGCCAGGGCACTGTTTGGGGGCCTAACACCGTAGTATCGACGCGACCTCGATATTGGGGTATGTCAATTGTTTACTACCATTGGGGGTCTCGGTCGTCCGAGACTGCGTTTGTTAGAGCCCCGGCCAGTCGGCTGGGGGGGGGGAACTCCCGGTACTGGCAGTACGATAGGCAACGAGAGTCAGCGGCCGGTGTCGCGGCTCTCGTACCACGCCAGTGGATTCCCCCCCCGACGTCGCAGAGAATAATAATAACATGACAATTCGAAGGATACACAACAAAGCGTAGTATCTCTAAGTTCACGTGAGATGCATGTTTGTTCACAACCGACGGAATTCATTATTTATAGTCATGGGCTCTACCGACGGAAACTAAATGGCTTAATTTGTTCAGAGGCAGAGAGAAGAGAAGAACAACCATACTCGCCCCGTGCCCCCTCCTAGCTTCTCGTGATAGGTACACGAGTAGAGCACGGCACTGCTCGCTGCCGATTGATAGGCCTAGAGGCTAGGCCTACTGTTGTGGTTTCTCCCGCCCACCCGCCCCTTTCTTCTTTCGAAGGTGGGTGGAACGGAGCGGCCACATGGTGCTGGCCACACCGTATTATACTTTTATTATTGTTTGCGATTAACTGGTTGCGTTTCGGGGCTCTCACTAGGAGAGTGGGGTATGTCAATGGTTTACTACCATTGGGGGTCTCGGTCGTCCGAGACTGCGTTTGTTAGAGCCCCGGCCAGTCGGCTGGGGGGGCGGAACTCCCGGGTACTGGCAGTACGATAGGGAACGAGAGTCAGCGGCCGGTGTCGCGGCTCTCGTACCACGCCAGTGGATTCCCCCCCCGACGTCGCAGAGAATAATAATAACATGACAATTCGAAGGATACACAACAAAGAAACTATCATCAGCTCGGTTAAATAGGTCGACACAGGTTTACCGCAGTAGTTCCAAAACCTACCCACAGGATCATAAGCACAACCGCCTCCCCGCTATGTTCGCGCCCTCAATCAATTCCTAAAGGTGACATCCAAAGTATCAAATTTTAAACCATGCTGGCTTTAGTTAGCTGAGTGCTGTCGTTCCGGCAACCACGCAGCCTTCCCCACAACAAAACGAACATCGGCTGAAATATATACCTAGAAGGAAATACCATGACACCGCACAGTAGTATGTAGTGTGGCGATCGATTACGCCGCCCAGGGTAGTCCTTATAACAATGGCACTTATCAGAAGATGGATGTTCTCAATCTTAATCTCAAGCTCACATCAAAACAAACACAACTCAGGTACACAAAAAAACAACGATACCTACGATCAAGAACCAAGAACTCGACGACCTCATTTTTTAACCTTTAACTATCATAAATACCACCTGAACCGCTCGACCTTTCATCGGTGAGTCGTACATAGTAGTGCTTACTAAATTTGTGTGCTCTTTATGAACCAACCACCGAGCCATCAACAATACCATCTAGAGTTAAGCATCTTATCACCGGCTTCCCAATTCTTTCAACACGAAATCACAGGCAATACATCAACTGCAGTTAAGCATTTTGACATCGGCCTCCCAATATTTCAATACGTTTATCAACTAAACTACCTTTAACAGATCACTAATTCTCAAAGCAGTATTCAACCAAAATACATAGAACACACATAGCACCTAGGGCGCACGCAGATCTGAATCCCAGACCCCCCCCCCCCCCCCATATTGGAAGACCTAAAAAACATTATTGTCGTGTATCGATTTTCCGTTGCACCAGTGTCACACGCCTGTAGGGACTGCTTTGTTTAACAATACCCGCAAGTACCAAAAGCCTCCGATCCCTACTATTCCTTGGTATTCAACGTTCATACATATCTTACATATCTCGGGAAAAAAACGTCATTCTGAACAGTTCTGAACAGGTGGATCTGGATGAAAGGCGCACGTACCGACAACCAGATCACCACTACTGCCATCTGACACTTCCACGTCGACTACTTTTTGACGACACTTCTTGGCTACACCACGACGTTGTTCCACTATAGACTATTAATAGTACAAACCGGCATCGAAACCTACCCAAGACGAATCGATATACCAAATCGACAATCGATCCAACTGACTCCACTGTCTCTTCAACGTACAACGCCGCCCGGTCCTGCTAACAGCGAAAGGCGTTGCCGACCCTACACCCCGATCTCCGCGCCCGCCATTATCCTCTGCTGTGCCACCAACTTCCCGCCCGTCCTCTTCGCATTCTTTTACCTCCTTCTCCTCGTCTCCGTCCTCTTCCGCGTCGCCCCCGTCGTTTTCATTGTCGTCCCCCTCGTTCGTCTCGTTCGCCTCGTTTGTCTCTCCCTCCTCCTCCTCCTCCTCCTCCTCCTCCTCCTCCTCCTCCTCCTCCTCCTCCTCCTCCTCCTCCTCCTCCTCCTCCTCCTCCTCCTCCTCCTCCTCCTCCTCCTCCTCCTCCTCCTCCTCCTCCTCCTCCTCCTCCTCCTCCTCCTCCTCCTCCTCCTCCTCCTCCTCCTCCTCCTCCTCCTCCTCCTCCTCCTCCTCCTCCTCCTCCTCCTCCTCCTCCTCCTCCTCCTCCTCCTCCTCCTCCTCCTCCTCCTCCTCCTCCTCCTCCTCCTCCTCCTCCTCCTCCTCCTCCTCCTCCTCCTCCTCCTCCTCCTCCTCCTCCTCCTCCTCCTCCTCCTCCTCCTCCTCCTCCTCCTCCTCCTCCTCCTCCTCCTCCTCCTCCTCCTCCTCCTCTCCTCCCCCCCCCCCCTCTCCTCCTCCCCCTCCCCCCCCCCCTCCTCCTCGTCGTCGGATCTATCGACGTCGATGGGATCGCTGCTTGGTTGACGTCGGTTTCCCCTTCCTACTCTTCCCACCTGACCTCTTGCGCGGCCGAATCGCCTTGCTGCCCCCTTTCTTGGGACGCTTTCGTGCCTTAATGGACCGCATCCCGTTCATGTCTTATTTCTGTTACTCACTCATTTCATACTTGGCTCGGAATGCCAAATGCACGGAATCCGTTGACCTCCCGGCGAGGGCCACGGCGTGTTCCTGCCCTACGTGGTGAGCCATGGAGTACTTCCAAACCCACCGCACCTCCTCGCAAAAAATGCACTTGACGGGGACGTTAGTGCATGGAGAGTGCTTGCTGCCTCTCGATGCCGTTTTCAGGCTGAGCATGACGGAGGAGCTTTGTTCGTCCGCCTTCGGCGCGAAAATTCGTGTGGAGAGCATCTGGGGTACCCTTTTTCCCGTTCAGAGGTACATGTACCCATGTCTTGCACGCCTGCACACCGTGCGTCGCGCTGCTGCAAGACCTGCGGAGTACACGCAGATCTTGTACGCGCACGAACAACGGAGTTAACAACAACTCATTAACCAAAGTTAACACGAATTGAGCCAAGCTAACTTGTCGCTAGAGTTTTGACGTATGCACGATATTCCTCACCCAGCAAAGCACTACCCGTGGGTCTGCATAGGTACAGATTAGGCACAGACAACAAGGAAGATGTTGCGTACCTCGCGATCTAGGATGTGCCCATCAACGTGTTGCCGCCGGTCGCCCACAACAATCTCAATTTTGCAGGCTGGACGCTCGACCGTTCCAACAGCAGAGGTTGTGGGTACTTTCTCGGGTGCCAGAGCCGCATCCGAGGTGTGGATGAGGTCAGCATGCAGAGGAACAGGGGTGATCGTGTGGGGTACCGTTCGTACGACAGGAGTTTCTTTAAACCCTTCCACGGTCCCCACGGTTGCAACCAGTACCTCCTGCGTGGACAACAACTCGCCCATGCTGAACACGTACGACATCGTACCCGAGCTAATATCCGAGTCCAGCTTTACCGCAAACTTCAGAGGGCAGATACAGGTGATCCCTGTGTGCAGCTTTCGGGCCTCCCACCGGAAATGCGAACCGCCCCCCCCCCCCCCTAGCAGCTTCATAGGGTGCCCCTTCGCCACCTGCCCACCCACCGACCAGACCCGGGTAACCGCGATTGGTGGTGCTGTTGCTGATAGATACCGACAGCGTACTTGGTGGGCTCATTGCGTTGCGGAGCAGGTTTGAGAAGTGTTGCGACGGACGTGCCTACCATTTTGGGAATGAGAGGATTGCTTCTCAACATCCCCTGCTCCTGTATAATATATATTTTAGAGTGTTTGGTTTATATAGAAAATAGTGTAGTAATGCGGTTTATAACTGTCCAGACTGGTCTGATATGGGTTATATAGAAATTAGCATAGTGTGCGACCAATGACCTGGGGATGGAACGTTGACGAGGAAAAGGATACACTATACCGGTAGCTAAAAACAATATGGGTTAAAATATGATATGTCCACGCACAGAACTTCCGGTGTTACTATTACCGGGGTCCATAGTTAATAGGACCTATGGTACACACAAAAACCTATATATTTACCTATTTTTACTAATAAAATTTGGTCCCATTAACTATGGACCCCCGTAATTCGTAAAATAAGAAAAGTCAAGGGTACCGACTTCAAGCACATACCAGGCACCAGATACATAAGTACCCAAGTGTGCATTATCTACGCCCCCGCGTGCGATGAACGCCTTCGCCGCGATCTTCCACCTTCATTTCGACCTCCGGCCGCACCCAAGGACATCTTGTTCGCCCGGGTGATAGCAACGTCGTTTCTGAAGGATTGAACTCGACGAACGAATGTGAAAGAGACGCGGATATCACAAACAAACGTAAGAGCACTATGCGCTCGTTTTTTCTGTACTGCTGTAGTACGACACCAATCCTGTCATCTGTGCTGATCTTCGTGTACATCAAGCCTGTACGTGCGAGCATTTATTTTCATACGTCATTTTTCTATCCTTTCTACCTACTCGAATCAGCAGGCAAGGTCTCGCCTACGGATTATACACATACCGAAAGGAGCGACAGAAACATACACCCTGGTGTATCTATTTGTTGCCAAAATCAGGTGTTTTACCTGTTCCGTCGTTTGAGCCAAAAACAGTTACATACTGAAACGAAGCATAAAGCACATGCCACGAGTGGTGCTTCTGGCCACGAGAAAGGACGAGTATTTTTTGTTGGGCTGTGCGCAAAATCAGGTATATTTACACCTGATCCATTAGGGTCAAATGCTAAAACCAAGTAAAAAAACGCGCTGACAGAGTACATACTCGTCCAGAAGAATTTCAACCGAGGAACCCTCAAACGCATACGCAGAGACACAAAAGTGCACGTATGGCATGTCTTTCGGCCAAAATCAGTTGAAAGCTACTGCAGATAGAGTATCATAGACAAAGGCACGTATACCTAGCCTTTTCGAGCCAAAATCATGCCCGCCTGGCCCAGAGCAAGGCTCCTGGCGTGTGTTCTGTACTTGTTTTTAGTATGTAACTGATTGTGGCCAAAATGTGGCCAGGTGTACCTGATTTTGTCTAAAACCCTACTATCTACTAGATTTCCCCGTATAAATATGAGCGGAAAGCTGGAAAATGAAACGACCCGTGAGAGGTTTCTGCACTCTGCACGCACACACGGGAAATTAATTCGCCATACTACTGGTCGTACGCCACTGTACAAAGGGCCGGGAAGAATGAAAGGACCGCTGGAAAATGGGAACGGCCTGTGAGAGGCTTCTGCACGTACGCAGGGGAAACTCGCCACACTATCTGTGTATCTGCACTCGTAGACAGATTGTTAGAGTGACGGGAACTGCGAACGGTTGGGCTGTGAGTCGGCAACATTTCACGACTAATTACTACCGCATACTGTAATCGAGATATCACACCCCCTGGGACGAATTTCAGGCCCGGTTTCCTCTAAAACATGCCTTAAGGGGGGCCACACACAACGAAAATGGTGGCTTTGGAAATACTTCGTCGTCGTACTCAGTACGCCCTCCCCTCTGTCGAGAAAAACGCAGCTTTGAGAATCGTCCGAACGAAAATGTGTGCTATCTTGCGCGTTGTACGGTACTACTGCTGTCTCGGGTCGGGGAAGCCGACGAGTTGACTTTAGTCGGTAAGTCGATTTGCGCCCCAAAGGCCCCGGCCGAGGGGGGCCCGCTGGAGGCGCCCACGAAGGGTCCGCCGAAGACGCCTCCACAGGGAAGATCTGCTGAAGGCGCCGTCCGAGTCGGAAATTACGCTGTTTGACTCAAGTGTACACAAGATACACGAGAAACACAAGAAAAGCGCAATATATGGTCCCCATTTAATAGGAGATTAACGTAGGCTTCAACCTAAATAGAACGGCTCCAGTCTACACAATGAAAGTACAAAAGCAAGAAGCGCAAAAAAAGTAGTCTTTAAGTAGCCCGGCCAAGAAGACTATGGCAGCAATTAAGTACTGGTTCAGTCCCAATATTTCCTGATTGGAATATGAGCGAAACATTGAACAGCGAACTCGTCACCAAGCCTCGTACATTTTTCGACATTCTCCCGCAGCGGTGCATAAAGTAAATTATTCCCAGAAGAAAGCCATGTCTTTTTTCATTCTGTTTTGTTCTGTTTATTTTATTGCCCTCCTGTGCCCTTCTCGCTCCTGTTCCCTTCCAGCTGTAACTCAGATCCGGGGGCCCCTCCCCATCACGAAACGTACCTTGGTTTTTTATAGCGAGAAGACGCGTTCGACGATAGAGGTAGCACATTTCCGCTAAAAAATGTTCTGATCACGGGGTTCCCTAACCCAAAATCGTCAAAATGCCCATATCGTTTCGAAAAATGAAGTTTTGTACACTTGGGCCATGGGATTATTCATCGGCATGCAACTTTATATTTGCTGAAGTCGATTTTTGGGTGAGGTATGGAGCTCCTTACGTGAGGAGCCTCAGAAAATTTAGGGTGAACCTTCGTAACGCCTCAGAAGGAGTCGACTCGCCTCGAAATGTTCCTACCCACGTTATAACGATATAATAGGCGCTCCCGACAGGTGGTCTTTTCTGACACCAACGCTACTACTATTACTTGATTGCTGTGCTTGCCATCTGACATTGTTCAGGATGAGCTTCAATGTTGATCACTCAAAACATTTCTAAAATAAGAAAACCACAGAAACAAAGGAAACCTATGCACAAGGCCAAGCTACCTGCCATGTCTACTTCCCCATACGCCTTATCTACAATACTCCGTTGTTGTCCTTGCTCCCTCCTCTCTCTCAGGGTGTAATCTACAAAAGAACATTTAGATCGTATCCAATCTCCATCTCCACGCCATTGGTGTGGGTCTGTCACCCCCCCCCCCCCCCCCCCTGGTTCTTCTCGCTTCCTGGAGGTCCTTAAGCTGGACTTTCTAGCACTAGCGCGACACCCTCCTAGTCATCGAGACGATTCGAAGCAGGCGTTCCTTCAACACCCCTTTCCTTCCCATCGACCCGCCATCCCTCCCCCCCACGACACTAGCTGCCAGCTGGTCGATAAACTCACTGCGTTCTAGCCTGAGACGCCCAAAGCATTCCACAGCTGAAGTTGCAAGTTTGTGACTCCGGTCATCAAAGGACACATGTCCCGGACGAGCGTAGTGTTGGCGCTGGCGCACCTCCGAGGTAGTGGCAGCTGATCCATCGTGATCAGCACTGCCTCCTCGTAGGTATATCTGTGCTTGGGGGTCAGCATGGGTAACGCCCGGCAGGATGGACTTCTCCCTATACCCCCTATTAGGAGCGTCCCGGAGACCTCCTCTGCTGACGATAACGTCCATCGGCAGATTTCGGCCTACGGTGAACGGTTCGCCGCTCTCAGCTTCGTGTCAAATTCCTAGCCGCTTCGACGAACTGGACATCGCGTGGACAAGCGGTTGGTGCTGGTTTACCTGCGCCCCTGCTCTTGGACAGATGCGTGCGTGGCGGGTGTCCACTTCAACTGCATCGCAGCAGGGGCACCTCACTGCCACGTGCTCTTCGATCCCCATGAAGCGCCTTCCCATGTCCACGAACTCTACTGCGGGTATGACGCGGAATAAGTCCGTCAGCCTCGCCGGAAGGCATGCTGTAGCTCCTTCCCCCTGTATACTGAGGATCTGCGAAGGCGTTGGTCTCGGTTCCACCCAGCTGGTCGCTCTATCCGTGGGGGCGTGCCGTCTCCGGTGGTAGCTCCTCCAACGAATACACCTTTGGCGCGTGGATCTATCCATGGTGTTCGTCTTCGCTAGTTTCTCCGAACCTCGCGCGGAACACGCGCCTCCCTAAATGATGAAGTCATGAACCATATTATAGAATAATACCGTACGAAAGAGTAGGGGTCTACGCCGTTGGCGACTTTGAGAGAGAGGGCTTTTTCGCCACTTGTGCGTGTGTGAGTGTGGATTTCCCACGCGCGCTGCAGAATGAGGGCATTCGCAACCCGCAGCGATTCGCTATTGAACGGTGTATCCCGCAGAAAAGGGCCTGCATGCTATTAATCCTTTCAGCACTGCAGTCTCGTTTTAGGGCACCAAACTACTTGACATTTGAGTGGTTTGTCCCCAAAACGGGACTGCATTTCTAAAAGGGTTCATGAACCCCATTAAGTCGGATAGTCGGCGCCTCCGTTTCACGACTGGCTGTAAGTCTGGCTAACATCTAGTCGGCATTTATGTCGTGCCGACTCACAACCCTACAGCCTAGCGAACGACGCGTCAGAAGAAATATCTGGCTAAACGCACGGGAAATAATGCACAAGTGATAGAAATGTGGTTCGCCATGCTATTGGCAAATGGTTGGAGTGCCGGGAACTGCGAAAGGCCTGTCTGAAGCGTCCGGCTTGATGTAGGGGAGATTCTGAAGCGATAATAATGCTAATTTTGAGCGAGTTCAACGGTAACCCAATGCTCTACTTAAGTCTTGTCTGTAGTCCAGGAGGGTATGAGATTCTTCAGCGATAAAAAAAGTTATTTTCAATACTGTAGGCAAATTATTGAAATGCCGAGAATTGCGAAAGGCTTATGAGAAGCGTCTGGCTTGACACAGGGGACATTCTAAAGTAGCAGAAATGAAAATTTATGCCCTAATACATGTTTTTGTTTTTGTTCTTGTTTGATTTTGTTCTCTTTCGTTTTCTCTCTTTCGTAGCCTTGCCCGTCATATCCATTATGATGACATGACATCGCTTTGTCTACTGTGCTTCCTCCATACGTAACAATGTAGTATCTCTGTGGCGTAGTTTTGTTACCACGTAGCGTTTATCTCTCTAGGATTGAAGAATCGGCGCGGACACTGGTTGTGCTGGATGTCGTCGGGTAGAAAGAACGGTTAAATGTGAAGAACACACACACACCTGGTGCTGGTACCAGGTATATGGTGCCAGGTATCTGTTTTCATGATGAAACAAATGCTTGTATCGGTGACGGTACCTATATCGATCGTCTCCTATAAACAAAAATGAACAGATACACAGCAGTAGACAATAATATTTATAAGCGACTCCGCCCGGCCTGCCCCGACCTCGGGGCGGGCCGGAGCCCATCAGTACCTACAACGGTCTACCGGTGGTCGCACAAGCCCTAGCTTCGGTAGAGAGGAATTCTGTGCGGCCTGGCAGGTGAACTACGGACGTCGTGGCGTGGTCGCGATGAGGTTTATTCTCAACCCCAAGGCCAAGGAGTTCGTTTCAACGGGAGAGGAGGAGCATCGCTGCAGCGGAGAGCGCAATGGGTACAGCTTGGGGAGAGGAGAGACTGGCCATTGCGTGGGGAAGTAAGCACCCTGACAGCGAAGACGAGAGTGTCGGGGTTGGGGTGGGCTGGGATGGCTGAACCCAACCTTTGAAAACGAAGGCAAGCACCGAGATAGAAAAGAGAGAGTCCATATCGTGATACAAGGGAAAATGCGGAGAAAAAGAAGAAAAGAACGGAGGGGTCGAACGACGCGTCGGCTAGCAAACGTTTCAGCTTGGCAGTGAGGGAAACGATATATCATAAGCCTGTTTCTACCCACCAATTGATTGACGAGCGCCTTATGTGTATGCGCTTCGAGTTTACTGGTGAAAGCGTTGCAGTCAACCTAGTTGTTGCCGAAGACCCCAACGGAAGCCAATATCAGCACACAAATGAAAGAGGCATTTTAGGAGAAATTGTGGTACATGGTTGAACAAATTCCAACGAATGGAGGCCTGTTCGTGCTGGTAGACGCAAACGCACGGACTGGAAAGAGGATGGAACGGTGCGGTGACGGTAGAGTGCTTGGAGCGTCCGGACGTGATGGACTTAACAGCAACGACAAACGCTTGCTGGCATTCGCTTCAGACAATAAGCTCGCTCTCACGAACACGTTTTTTAGCGCTCGCAAGGGTGGAATATGTCAAACGTTCAACGAAATCAGCAGCTGCACTACCAAAAACGGATTGACTACATCCTAACCCGCCAAGCACACCGACCTCACGTGCATGATGTCAAGATCCACTCCCAGCCTCCGCCCCCAGCCAAGGCAGATTCGGACCATAATATCGTATGCGCGATGGTCCGCTTCAGCGGTCGTTTCGCACTCAACAGACACGTCCGAACGAAAACCCAAACTCGGCCGTTCGGCCGGCAGAAGTTTCAATCCGACGGACACTACAGGCAGCGAGTAGTGGCGCGAATCCTCTTCAAGCTTCCTTTCCTCCCCGCGTAACCAAACGGTATCTCTGAGATGGCGGAATCCTTTGTCGATGCTGTTCTTGATGCAGTAGCGAAAGACGTACCTCCCCCACCACGGCACTCACACAAACCGGGTAATGCGAGACCGCGGACACCGTAGCCGCAATAACAATAGCATGGGACGCGAGGGAGGATGCCGGACGATTATTGCGCATTAAGACGGACAAAACCGTGTGGAAGACGCTGAGGACGGCGTGCGCGAATCTGTGAGGGGTGATTGATGCTGCGTTGCACTCCTACTTCGAAGAGTACCTTGCTGAAACGGAGAGACTCCTCACCGGCAACGACCAGCGGGATTTCTGCAAACACTTGAAGGGCACGGTGGGGTTGGACTGTCGAAAGGCGAGAAGCGAGCACTTCATCCGGGATGAGGACACGCTACTAAGGGGCAAGGTGTGCATTCTTGAACGTTGGGCGAGGTTTGTCGGCACCCTCGTGACCACGAAATCACCCAAGCTTGACCCAACCATCAGCGCCCAATTCCCCAAACGGTCGTTGGCACCATCGCTTGGATAGTAACCGACCATGAATGACATGACGGCGGTAATCCGTGGTATACCAAGCTGGAAAGCGGTGGGACCAGGTTCCCTTCCGGCCGAGTTACTTAAAATCAACCACCCCGAATTCATCCGGTACTTCCACAACGTACTTGTCAACGTGTGGCGAACGGGTGACGTTCCTCAGCAATGAAAATATGCGACCATTAAGGTCCATCATAAAAAGAAGGATCGCTCTGATTGCAACAACTACAAAGAGATTTCGCTTGTTGTCCATTCAGGCAAGGTTATGCTGAAAATCGTTGCATCCTGCCTGAGTAACTACTGAGAAACCGAAGGGATACTCCGCGAGGAACAGTGCGGCTTTCACCCGGGACGATCAACAGTCGACATGCTCGTCGACTGCAACAACTCGGAAGAGCTGGAAAAATTCTCCTCTACATGTGCTTCATCGATCTGCAGAAAGCATATGACTCCGTCAACCGAGAACTGTTGTGGGTGGTGCTCGCACGCTTCGGCGTACCAGAGAAGATGCTAACCGTTATTCTCCAGTTCCACGAAGGCATGCGCGCTCGTGTGCGTACGGATGACGGCGAACACTCGGAATGGTTTGACGTCACTCAGGGGCTGCGGATAAGATGTGTGTTGTCACCGCTTCTTTTCAATAAATTCTTCGCTGCTGTGATACACGCCGTGCTGGTACGCTTCAGTGAAGACCCAAATATTGTGAGGGACTTTTTTCACCTCGAGGAGGACCTCCGGGAAGACGGAGTGAAGGTCGACTCACGAGCTTGTGTACGAAGGACTCGTATGGGGTATGCTGTACGCGGACAATGCAGGCATTGTGTCTATGTCGGCGGAAGGCCTTGCGAAAATGATGACAATCATTGTGACCGTTTTCAAAGCAGCAGGCCCCACCGTATCCGAAACGAAAACGGAGACCAAATTGCTGCGGACAACGAACCAAGCACCTCAGACGTCACCGTTCGTCATCGAAACAATAGGACAGAGGTATAGACATACGATGCAGTTCTTGTACCTCGGCGGTCTTGTCGCCGCAAGCGCTGACATTATGCCAGATATCACACGACGGATCCGACTCGCATGGGTATGCTACAATAGGTTCAAACGGGAGCTGTTTGATATGGAGGGTGCCCCTTTCACTCTAACAGTGCGCATGCTAAAAGCCGAAGTGATGGAAACCCTGCTGTACGGGTGCGTAACGTGGACTATTGGCCAGGAACACCTCGCTGAGCTCTGAACGGCACACCACAAACTCCTCCTACGGATCATTGGCCTCCAGCGCCGACAACGCACTGACCACCTCATGTCGTACGCCAAGGCACGCAAAAAGGCACACTGCGAGAGCGTTGAGACGACCATCCGCCAACGACGCCTTCTCTTTGTGGGGGCCGTACAGCGGACGGCCAATAAGCGACTGACCCGCCGGGTGATGTTTGGAACGTTGACTGATAGGAAAAGCTCAGGACCAGGCCGACCAGAAAAGAAGTGGGCCCAATGCCTAGCAGACGACCTCAGGACTTTTCAAGCCACCTGGAGGCCCACGGAAAGCTCCCCTTTGCTGTTCGGAGTAGAGACGGTGCTATGGCCGAGAGAGGCAAAGAAGAGCGGGACGTGGTGCCGGGGGGTCGTCGAAGCGGCGGACTGTTTCATGGCGACGTTGCACAGGGACGAGGCGCAGAGAAGCCGGCTGCGCCAAGCAGCTCAGGGAACCAAGAGCAGCGACAAGGAGAGGGGGGGGGGCGGGGAGGGCGGGGGGGGTGAGGGTGGGGGGCAGCCGTACCGATATAGCTGTCGACGAATGCAGAAACGAAATGATAGATCGGGTGGCTAGGTATCGGTTCGACTAGCTCTTGACGTCCAGCAGGTTTTGCTTGTTTCTTGTTGAGATGTTCAATGGGTGGGGGGGGCGACAGCGGCAGCACTGACACTTGGTGCCGCTATTGACGAGAGTAGGAAGGAAACGGCAAAGGGTGTGGCCAGGTTCCCGAATCGATTTTATAGGTCAGACGTGTGGAATTTGCTCGTACCAAAGTCTGATTGAACTGACAGTGTGATATATGTAACTGGAAAATGACCGGCGGAAATATGCAGTGGGATTTTTGTTTTCCCGAATGGGTCGCATAAAAACGATTTTCTGGGGTCACGGGGGAGAGGGATGAGAGGCCCTTAGACCTCACAACTCAACGAAAAAATTTAATGGAGACGTTACAACACCATCTCTTCTTTTTCTCCCTCGCCTCATGGCAAGGTTGAGCGGCGCATCACTCGGCGCACGAGTTGTCCGCTTACGCGAGTGTAGAGTCACGGTGGCTCGTACGCAGGGTGTGTCATGGGTGTATCTTCGTTCTCGTCGATGTCTGTGGAAGACGTGAAGTTCGAGAAGACGAGCGCGCAGCGGCAAGGGAGACCGCGACCCCAGACGAGGAAGAAGGCACGAAGGAGGGTGCGCAATCCCAGGGCAAAGACCCCCGGAGTAGCAAGAACCCATCCCAAGCCAACCCACTGCAGGTCCCGACGGCATCCCTCCCGCACCACGCTACTTCTACCACACAGACAGACAGCACGTTCTACATCAGCTATACTAGTAGCTCCGTAAGGCCACCAGTTATTTTGACGGTTAGTTCAAGCTCGGAGAGGAGAAACAGCAAAACGTTATGTTGTTTGAGAGGCAGATGAATGCTCAGTTTTGGGAGATAGATTGTCTAGAGGCAGTAGAGACTGCTAGACTCATTAGAGTAGGTCAGAAAGAATCGAATCGAGAGGCGTTGATTGCAGAGTTTAAGAGAGATATGGTGGAAAAGGCAAGCAGGGCTTGGGGCATTCTCCTTCGTCAGATAACATGCCCCGCAGGTGAACCTCTGGTAGCTACAGCAGGTAAGCCGAGTGAGGCGTGGGCTGCTTTCAAAAGGCATTGCCAGTCTCAGACAGCCGCAGACAAGGCCAGGCTGACCCAGGCGTGGTATAGTGTTCGCATGAAGGATGGAGAAACCCCCAATGAGTACGTTTCGAGGGGCTGTGTGCTCAGGAGCAGACGTTGTGCTTATGGAATGATCTTCCCGATGGTGACGCTAACCAGCATTTTACGCGCAACCTTTCCCCTGCTGTCGGAGTGCAAAAGAGCATCTAGCTCACCAACGCAGAGTTGACATACCAAGTCCTTGAAGATGTGGTGCTCAGCGGGTACGGGAAGATGGAGATGTCGAGGGAGCAGGGGCCGAGGAACGGGACAGGACACGCGCTCGTTGTTGCCGATGTGGCTCGGGGCAATGAGGGTGTTCAACACGGTGGGAGAGGTGGACGAGACGGACGGGGGGAAGAACAGGAAGAACGACAACAGATGTGGACAGCGGCAGCCGCAGCAGCAGCAACGGCCTCATCCGTACCAGGAGCTGCAAGCCACAGTATCGACAGCCATACCCGCAGCAGCAGCAGTACCAGCGACACCAGCAGCCGTACCAGCAGCACCAGCAGCACCATCAGCAGCCGTACCAGCAGCAGCAGCAGCATCAATAACAGTACGCCAACGATCGGGGAGGACGCGATAGGAGCGGAGCGCCACAGCAGTGGGGCACTGGAAGCAGAGGGCCTGGCGGCAGGGGCGGCATAGAAAGGTATGGGGGCGGTCGTGCGCAAACAGTTGGGGGTAGGGGGGGAGGTTTGCCTTCGTACTCCGCTCCACCCGGTGGTTGCGACTATTCCCGGTACCCCCATCCAACTGAAAATCAGCCGCCGGTGCAGTGGGCTGATCCCAGGAGTCGGCAGCAGCCGTGGGCGCACTCATACAGTCAAGAAAAAAAAAGACCGCCGCCGCCGCCACCGCCGCCACCGCCACCGTCGCGACCGCCTACGACGACGCAGCTACTACGACGATGACCACGGGCACTACTACGAGGGAGCGCCTTCGCAGCAGTACCAGCCACCGCCCTCGCAGCAGTACCAACCACCGCCTTCGCAGCAGTACCAGCCTTCGCCGCACTACCAGCCACCCCCTTCGCAGCAACACCAATCACCGCGACCGCCGCCCCAGCACCTTCAGCATCCACCAAGCCATGTCCCGCATTCTTCCTCGGCCCCTCCTCTCGGAGCATCTACATCTTCCCCGAGCGCCCTACATCTTCTGATGGCACGTTCAGCGCCCCAACACGAGTCAGATTCGAGTGTTGGTAGCGTAGGAGCAGCTGGGCTGGCGCTTGCAGGCCAGACTGACGATGAGACTGTTGAAGGAGGTGGCAGACGTCCACCCAGTAGTGAGATGTGAGTTTCCGACAACGGTGCCAATAACCACGTTGCTTCGGTTCGTGTACGACTGGGTAGAGATTCCCCCTAGGAAGGAGAAAGTTCTGATTGGTGATGGGAAGGAGATGAATGTGATAGGAATAGGCAGTCTCAACTGAAGTTGCATTCGAAGACGGACTTTAACGTGAAGTTGACGAGAGTGTATGTGACAGACGGTATCCAGCACAACCTTTTTTCCATTCACGAGGCCCACGGGCGGCAGAGAATCATCATGGACGAGGATGGTGTGCACTTGTTCGACAACTGTCTGACCTTCCTCCGTGATTCGGTCGAATCACGTTTGTACGCGACTCGCATGGACCCGACAGACCCGAACCCCACTGCAGGACTTACTGCTGTGTCTGCCATGTCTGGTGTTTCAGGCCCCTCGCTTGGTAAGCCCGGGCATATTTCAGCGTCTGGTGTTTCACTTGCTCCCCCCTTGCGCCCCCCGCGCCTCTTTAACGTAGTTAGGGCAGGGCCTTCGGCGTCTGACGCCCACCCCCTGTCCCACCATAGTGTAGAAGGGGTAGTGACTGCGGATGATGGTTTCCCGTCCGCCTTTAACGGCATGGTACCTCGAGATTGAAGTTTCCAGCTCACCGACAGCGGTGTAGTGCCTATGGCTTCTTGTTTCCCCCCCCCGGCTTCTGGCGAAGCAGATGTAAGATCGACCATAGGAATGGAGGACGCCGTGATGAGGACTAGACTCCAGGTCGCCGCCCCCGAGATGCAGGAGCCAAACATGAGCGTGTTCACCGATACTTGGCTCATGGACGGTCAGGATGACACTGTGTCTACCGATTTGTTCCCTACCCCCGTTCATGAGGCGGTGGTTCAAGCCCTTACAGAATCGGATCGGACGGACGTTGATGTTGGGTACGTAGGCATGACTGCTGCACCTGTACGTGCCCCGGGTAGGCGTCCATTCACTGTTGAGGAACGTGACCGGTTTATTGATATTACCTACTTTCACGTCTCCTCCGGCCACCTGAACGAACGTCTGTTGAGGGAAACAGCTGAGCAGCACGGTATCACCGTGGCGGGAGTGCGGCAAGCGTGTGGCGGATGTTTGTAAGCGAAGGGTGTGCGAGTGGGGGTACCATGGAGGACGAGATCGCGCGCAAGGAGGCCTATGAAGACGGTGCACATCGACCTGGCCGGCCCCTACGAGGCGTCCGTGGGCGGGTCCCATTTCCTGATCATGTCCGTCGACAGTGCTTCGTGGTAGATGCGGACGTACGGGATGAGGACCAAGTCGGAGACCACCGCGTACGTCCAGAAGTTCCTGGCCGACACCAACGCCATGGGGCGACAACTCTGCTTTCGCACAGACAACGGTGGAGAATTCACCGACCGCAGCTTGATCGAGCTCTGCGACGTTGCTGGCATTCGACGTGAGTGCACGGCCCCGGGCAAGCTGCAGCAGAACGCCGTTGTCGAGAGCGCGATCTGGCGGGCCATGAAGGGTGGCCAGGCGGCTCGCCGCGAGATTCGAGGGCTATTTCCGAGCGTCGACCTCGCTCGGATTTCACATGTCGGGGCCGATGGCAACCGCCTGTGGCCGGAGCTGTCCTTTGGGCCGCCGACGGTTTCAACCAGTCCGCGACCAAGGCCAACATTGGGTGGCGGTCACCATACGAGGTATTCTGCTCGCGACTGCCGGATCTGCAGGTTGTGCCGTTCTTCCAAGAAGGCATGATGCGGGTGGACCGTAGGTCTAAATCCGACCTCCAGGCGGTACAATGCTACTTCATGAACAACGGGTACAACCATCCGTCGTTGGCTGTGAAGGTCATCAAGGTCTCGACGGACGGCATCTTCTACACCAGAGACGTGGTGTGGACGGTCCCGCGTGCGCCCGTCATGCCGTGCCGGCACCGTCAGGCGCGAGGGATTCAGGGTACGCCGCCACGCCGGCAATACCGGTTTTTAGCATTACGTACAAGCCGTCGCCATCGCCGCTTCAGTCGCCGCAACTGCCGCTTCAGTCGCCACCACCGCCGCTTCAGTCGCCGCCACCGCCGCTTCAGCCGCCGCCACCGCCGCTGAAGTCGCCGCCACCGCCGCTTCAGCCGCCGTCACCGCCGCTTCAGCCGCCGTCACCGCCGCTTCAGCCACCGCCACCGCTACCGCCCGCCGCTTCAGTCGCCCGGAGCCGCAGCGGATATCCGGCCATACCCGTTCGAAGATCAATTCTCGGCCACACCGGACGTTCAGCGCTCAGCAACTCCAGAGGAGCCGCCCCCGCCGTCGCCAGTAAGACGCGACCAACGGCCTTCACCATAGCGTCGGACGTCTATCAATGATGGATAAGACGGCGCTGTTGTCGATGTTCGATACGCGGGAGGCCGTCGACGCAAGTCACCGCAAGGAGCTGACGAGTGAAAATCGAGAGGAAACATCGCTAACAGGGGGACCCGGGGGGATGCCGTATGCATTCGCGACGCGGCTTGCCACTCGGCAGGACATCGACAACACCCTGAGGAACCAGCGGCCACCCTACAAGCCTCCGGATTTGCCGCAATGCCACGCCTCTGACCTCAAGGTCCCACGGAGCCACAAGGAGGCCATGCGATCGGAGTACGCTCATCGTTGTTAGGACTCGACGTAGCGGGAGTTTTACGGATTGCTGGATGCGGGGAGGTTTGAGCCAGTATAGCAACCAGTGGACAACTGCATCAACGCAATGTGGCTGATTGACTGGAAGGCTGATGAGTACGGTTGGCCCACAAAAACTACGACGAGATTAGTAGCGCGGGGGGATGAGCAGAGCGCTACCATTGATTTCGGGGAGTTGTTTGCGCCTACTGTTGCAGTTTCGAGTGTTCGGTTGTAGACAGCGATGGCGTGCGAGCTGGATCTTGACTTGCGCCATTTTGACATTGAGCAGGCTTTCGTGCAATCTGACCTAGAGGAAAACGCATCCATGTGTTTGCCTCAGGGTTGCGGTGGACTGTCGGAGAAGAGAGTAAAGCTGAACAAGAGTTTGTACGGTTTGAAGCAGGCTTCAAGGAAATGGCATGCACAGTGCCTGGCAGACGCATGCGTGTTTCGTTTGATGGATGAGGGGAGAGTAGTGATGACTATACTAGTGCATGTGGAAGATATCGTTGCGGTAGGGGAGAGGGCAAGGTGTTTTTACGAGAGGGATTGGGAGAATGGGGTGCTCATGATTTCATAGCAGACATTCGCTGAACAATTGGCGGATGAGTACGTATTGATTGTGCTCAGAAACACGACGGAGACGTTACATCTAATATTAGGGAGTTCCATATATTGACATAGGATTATAGGAGAGGGATATTTAGTCGGATATTCGGAGGAATAAAAACGGGATGTTTATTCCCGCGTCATGTTGGATATTAGCCTGCATACGATGCATGAGCTGTCACTCGACAGCTCGGATATAATATAAGAGGAGTTCCGTGTTACTGTCTGGAGTCAACCATGCGTTCCCGTGCCAGCTGCGACTATACCTTTAGAGATCAATCAACACACTAGTGGGTCCGGCGATCTTCTATTGGCAAGCGTAGCCAAGGCCAACCTAGAGAGGTGAGAACCTGCTTCGGCATGCCTAGTTTCGAGGACATGCCCAGTCAAGAAGCCAGCGTGGAGAGTGAAAAGACCATAGAGGAGATGAGGAAGAAAATAGAGGTCCTGGAAAGGACGATGGAGGAGCAGAGACTGCGCGCCGAGAGGGACGCGTAGGGAGCAGGAAAGGAAGGGGGGGCCCGTGGGGAGACGAGAGGAGAAGGAACTGCTGGAAGACAACAAGCAGCGTCGACGGTGCCGACACCTGGGCTGGAGGCCCGATCAGGCATGTCACTACCTTCTTTGTACCGCCCAAGTTTGTCCCAGTCGAGACCCCCGAAGTTCGATAACGTAGAGGCCCACTTTAGCATGTGGCGTAGTAAGTTTTTGGCCTACCTATCATCGCTTGGGTGCTTGCATGTACTCAGTAGCACAGCAAACCCAGTTATGGTGGGTGACATGAGGGCTTCGCCGGAGGAATTAGCCTCCAGACATTCCCCCCAGGAGATTAGGGACGCGAGATTGGTGTATGGATTGATGATGGAGGCCATGACAGGATACGATATGGCTGAGTTTAGAATGCAAAAGGCAATGTCTCCGAGTGGTGCTTGGAAGGAGTTGGAAGACTATTACATGCCGAAGACGATAGCCGCAACTCATAGATTGACGAGGGAATTTGATACAATCCGAATGGCCGAGGATGAAAACCCCTTGCTGTTCCTAGGAAGGGTGGACAAGGCAGCAGATGAGCTGGCGATGCTAGGATGTGGTAAGAGTACAGAGGAAGTAAACCGCCACATTGTCACCTCTCATCTTTGTATACTATTCAAAGCAAGTCCATTCTTTCCCGCTCTTCCATCCCCCGTTCCGAGACCGATGAGATCATCCGTGACGCGTATGCTAACGACAAGGTAGAGAAGGAGATGATTTCTAGGGCGTTGGGCGTGCAGGGAGGGGTAGATCAGCATGCCTTGTACGCCGGAGGTGCGCAGCCTGCCGGTGGCGGAGGTGCGGGTCTAGGAGGGGGAAGGAGGAACACGAGAGGCGGGAGGCTCAAGGATGGGCAACAGCAGCAGCAGCAGCAGCCCCAGCGACAGCAGCAGCAGCAGTAGCCCCAGCGACAGCAGCAGCAGCAGCAGCAGCAGCAGCAGCAGCAGCAGCTCCAGCGACAGTATCAGCAGCAGCTGCAGCAATATTAGCAGCAGCAGCCCCCAGCAGCAGCAGCAGCACACCAACGGCAGCAGCAGCAGCCTCAACAGCAGCAGCAGCAGCGTCCCCATCAGCAACGTGGCAACCGGGGAGGAGCTTCGTCGGGGGGGATAATCGGCCCCAAATGGCGTTGGGATGCCGTGTCCTGCAGGTACCGTTGGGATGACTCAGCCCCAGACCCCTTCGGTACGGGTGGAGTAGTCCCCCCCATGGGTTGGGTACCTACCGACCCACCACCAGGGACGTTGCCGCCGATGCCCCCGCCGCCCGCAGCGACTCCGGCAGGCTGGGGTCCCCCACCGAATCGCACATGGAGGCGCAAGGGGCCCTGCTTCCGGTGCGGCAGACCGGGCCACCACGCCGCGGAATGCCAGGCAGCTCCCGCGCAAATGAATGTCGCTTTCCCGGGTGCCGTTTCTCCTCAACCCGCCCAACAACCATACTACGGAGGTGGCTGGCTGCAGGAGACGCCCTACGGCAGTGGTGGGTATACCTCGGCCGGAGCTTCCCCGCCACAACAACCCTCCTTCAGCACTTCCCCCTCCCTTGGCCCAGCGAACAACGGCAACCCTACGCCTACGTTCGATCCGCACCTTCTCACCGCGCAGTTTGCGCACCAAGGCAAGGCGAATGATGATTTGTTTTGGGTTAATGGGAGAGAAGAGTGGGTAGCGGATTCGGGAGAAACTTTTCATGTGACTGGCAACCCTTTTGGTATGGTAAACTGTACTCCCCCTCCCCCTGGTAAGAGCCGTTTGGTGGTCGGTGATATGAGGTCACTGAAGATAGAGTACTTCGGCCAGATTCCAATTGTGATGCACAGCTCTCAGGGTGACGTTCAAGTTAGGCTGGTGGACGTAGCATACGTACCCGGTGTTCGCTTCAACTTATTTTCGCTTCATGCAGTAATGTTGAAATGCCCGGTGACGCTTGATGCTCAGGGAGCTCACACGTTGAATGGACAGCTGTCTTTCGTGCGTAGGGACGGGGTTCATACGTTGACGCCACGCGGATTGTAGAGACCCCGATTGCTGCCGCTGTTTTGGCTCCTGGAAAAATGAGGAGGATCGATATTAACGACCTTCACGTTGCCCTTGCCCACTCCCAGGCTGACACTCTCCGTGAAACGGCACGCCAGATGGACATTAAGGTTTTTGGGGAGTTGGTTCCGTGTGCTGGGTGTTCTGAGGCAAAAGGGAGGAGGATGGCGGTGCCGTGGACGACCGAGTGCCGTTCTACCAGGCCTCTGGAGCGTCTGTTCGTGGATCTGTCGGGACAACAGCCTACGTCTGCTGGCGGTGCGTCAAACTTGATGATGATCGTCGACGACTGCTCGCGACTGGGATGGCCGTATTTCTTGAAGCGGAAGTCCGACGTCCCGAAGGTCTTCGCTGGTTTCCTGGCCGACATCAACGCGAAGGGTGTGCCGTCCATCGTGGAATGCCTTCGCTCGGACAACGGCACCGAGTTCACCAAGGCGGAGTTCGTGGAGTTGTTCAACCACCACGGCATCCGCCGCGAGTACACGCCCGTCGATTCTCCGAAGCATGACGGGGTGGTCGAGCGACGGATCGCCATGACGCTGGAGCTTGCAATGGCGTCCCGCCTGGAGGCCACCCGCCTGTTCGGTGATGCAAGGATGCCGGCGACGCAGCCCCTCTGGGCTGAGTCATGCGTGTACGCGAGCGATGTGATCAACATGACGGCGAGGGTAAGGGACAAGCCGGAAATGCACTCGCCGTACCGAAAATTCTACGGGAGACCACCGTTTGCGCGGCTGCTCCCGTTTCTGAAGCCGGGCTTCCACCACGTCAGGAGGGCCCTGAAGACCGAGCCGAAGGCGGAGGCTTGCTTCTACCTCAACGGCGGCAACCACCACGCAGCTGACTGCAGCAAGATCTTGCTGATGTCTGGCCGAAGGTCGTTCTCCCGTGACGTCACTTGGGAACACCCGAGGAAACCGTTTGTGGGGTTACTGCCTTCGGAGGAGGAGAGCTCCCCGCCGCCGCCGTCGCCGTCGTCACCGCAGCCGGGTGCGCCGGAGCCTCTGAGGGGCCCCGACATATGGCCCGAGCCACCGTCCCCATCTCCACTGCTGCCGCCGCAACCGCCGTCATCAACGCCGCTACCGCCGCCGCCGCCGCCGTCGCCGTCGCCACCGCCATCGCCGTCACCGTCGCCGTCGCTGCCGCCGTCATCGTCACCGCCGCCGCTACAGCCACCGTCACCGCCGCCGCCGTCACCACCGCCGCCGCCGCCGCCGTCGCCGCCGTTATCATCGCCGTCGCCGCCGCAGCAGCCACCGCAGCCACAGCTTTCGCAGCGTGCTGCCCGGGCACTGGGTTATTATATCCCGGACCCGGGGGATGGCGATGTGCTGAGGGGGCGGACAAGGCACGACACCAGGAGAGCGGTGGCGCTGTGCAGAGAGGCGGACTAGGGGGGAGACCGCACGACACCAGGAGGGTGGTGGCGGTGTGCAGGGTGATCGGGCCAGGGGGGAAGCTGGGCGACACCCGGAAGGTGGAGATGTGCTGAGGGGGCGGACAAGAGGGAAGACTACGCGGAACCGCGAGGCTATGGGGCATGGGCTGCTGTCGTTGATGGCAGCGCGGGAAGGTATAGGCCATGTACTTTTCCACCTAGCCCCACCGCGCGAGAACCCTCCCCTTCCCACACGGCCGGCGAGCGAGCTTTCGACGCCGAACTCGTATGCTGAAGCGTGTGCGGACGAGTATTCGGCCATCTGGAGACAGGCGATGGACAAGGAGTACCATGGGCTGGCGAACGCGGGGACGTTTGGAGCGACGTAGCAATCAGAGGGGCTCAACGTCATCTCGGCGAAGTGGGTGTTCGCTTGGAAGTCCAACGAGCATGGTGACGTGGTGCGTGCGAAAGCAAGGCTGGTGGCACGAGGTTTCAAGCAGCGTGAGGGTATTGATTTCTTTGAGACTTTTGCTCCGACGCCTGCAGCGTCTTGTTTCCGTTTGTTGGGTGCTATTGCGTGCGAGTTGGGTTTGGATTTGTGTCATTTTGATGCTGAGCAGGCGTTCGTGCAGTCGAGTTTGGATGAGGATGTATTCATGCGACTACCTCCCGGCTGCGGCGAAATGTCTGGTCAGGTGGCCAGGTTGAATCGCAGTCTCTACGGCTTGAAGCAAGCGTCGAGGTCGTGGCACAACCACCTTCTCACTCACATGAAGAGTCTAGGATTTGAGCAGAGGCCCGCTGATGCGTGTGTCATGAGGTTGGTCGAGTCGGGCTCTGTCTCCATTGTAACGGTAGTTCAGGTGGATGATATTTTTGCTGTAGGACTCAAGGCTAGATGCGATCTGTTCTGTGACGACCTGAACAACCTTGTTCCGATCAACAATCTGGGCGAGTTGCGGTGGTATGCTGGTTGTTGTTTTTCGAGGGATTGGGATGCTGGTACTTTGACGATTTCGCAGCAGGCGTTCGCTGAAAATACCGCGGCGAGGTTTGGTGTTAGTTCTGGGAGGAATAACCCGCTTTCGACTGGTGTGAAGCTCGAGGAGTTTGACGAGAATGAACCCGTGGGTGATTGGCCTTTCCGCGAGTTGGTGGGGTGCTTGATGTGGCTTGCGAACCAAACACGACCGGATATTGCGAACGCGGTGAGGGCGGTAGCGAGGTACACGAATAGGCTGAGGGAAGTACACTGGAAGACAGCAGTCGGTATTTTAGAGTATGTATTTTCTACGAGTGATTTCGGCATTACGTTCCAGAAGGGTAGCGGGCTTCAGCTGGTAGCGTTTGCAGATGCAGACTATGCCAACAAAGCCACTGACAGGAGGTCAGTTTCCGGTGGGGCCATCATGTGTGCTGGGGAGTGTGTGCTGGTTTTCTAGGACGCAGAAATGCGTCACACTCTCAACCACTGAGGCCGAATATGTAGCACTGGCAGACACCATCAAGGAGGCAATGTTCATGCGCTATGTATGGAGTTTTATTTTTCCGGGGTTTGGGGACAGATGCATTACGGTTTTCGATGATAACGAGGGGGCAAGGCACCTGGCACAAAATCCAGTGTGCACGTCGAATTCGAAGCACATCGACGTACGACACCACTTTTTGCGCGAGCTTATTTTTAAGGGGGAGTTTGTTATTACCCGTGTAGAGTCGGAGAAACAGCATTCAGACTTCTTGACAAAGCCGCTCAACAACACGGTGTTTCGTTACCACCGGGATTTTCTTATGAATATTTGACACGGTTTTTCCGAGGTGGAAGGTTTTATGTTGTTTTTGAGTGAAGGATTTGTCTGAACTACGTATAAATCCGAAGATGCTGCCGTTTTTCCCCTGGCTAATTCCGAGGATGATACCATTTCGTTCCTGGTGATGGATTTCGAGAGTTTTTGGTGTTTTCGAGTAGTCCCCACGTCAAATAAAATTCAAGTGAAGGAATGTATGCTATCTCGCATTACCGTCGCGATCTGTGTATCTATGGCGGGAGTAGGGGACAAGGGGAGGCTCTTGTCCGGGGGAACGGGGTTCCTTGCGATCTCTGGCATTTATTTTCTTGGCTTAATTTTTATTTTGATGAGTATGACTACTGTGATATTTTATATGATTTACATTAATTCCTCATGAAATAAAGGGAGTTTTTTTTTGGATAAGGTTGAAGAGAGACTATGAAACGCCTGGGGGCGTGTGGGGTCCATAGAAAATGTTTTCTGAGTTGGAGAGTTTGGATAGTATTTTGGAAATTGAGAGTTTGATTTTTGGTTCTGAGTGAAAGTATGTTTCTGAATTTCGTATGAGTTGGTCATAATATTGAGATGTTTCCACCCAGCGGAGTCGTACATTGTAGTGTACAGAGCTGGGGGGATATTAAAGTATGGTCGCGTATAATGAGCAGGGGGGATATTGATTGTGCTCAGAAACACGACGGAGACGTTTCATCTAATATTAGGGAGTTCCATATATTGACATAGGATTATAGGAGAGGGATATTTAGTCGGATATTCGGGGGGATAAACGGGAGGTTTATTCCCGCGTCATGTTGGATAATAACCTGCATACGATGCATGAGCTGTCACTCGACAGCTCGGATATAATATAAGAGGAGCTCCGTGTTACTGTCTGGAGTCAACCACGCTTTCCCGTGCCAGCTGCGCCTATACCTTTAGAGATCAATCAACAGTACGAGATAGAGTGTGGTAAGAGTTTTCTGCTTCCTGTTGGCACGAAACTTGGAGAATTCGACAAGAATGAAGCACTGGGAGACTGGCTCGAATTTCGCGAATTTATAGGCTCACTTATGTGGCTATCAACCCAGACTCGGCCAGATATCTCCAATGCCGTACGAGCAGTGGCAAGGCACTGCGCTGCACCAAAGTTAGTGCACTGGAGGGCAGCACTTGGTATTTTAGGGTATGTGAGACGGACTACTTCCTTCGGGATTACTTTTCAGAGAGGTACAACAGGGGGGCTGAAGTTGCAGGTGTTTGCTGACGCGGACTACGCAAGCAAGGCGGCTGACAGAAAGTCGGTTTCAGCAGGATTGATGATGCATACGTGTGGGGGTGCCTGTATGTCTTGGTTTTCCAAGACTCAGAAGTGCGTTACACTCTCCACTACGGAGACAGAGTACGTGGCGCTTGCTGGCGTCATCAAGGAAGTGTCGTTTGTGCGGCCGGTGGGCGTTTCATGTTGCCTGAGGTGGGAATGCCCTGCATACCGGTGTTCGAGGATAGTCAGGGTGTGGTGCAGCTTGCCCAGAACCCCATTACTAAGTCCAACTCCAAGCACATCGACGTGCGACACCACTTCCTCAGGGAACTGGTTGGGAGAAAAGAGATATCGATTATCCATGTACCATCTACTTTTCAGCATGCGGATTTCCTGACCAAAGCGATATCGCGGGAGTCTTTCGAGTTTCATCGTAGAATTGCGATGAATTTGTGGTGATCTTCCTGCTGGAGAAGCTGATTGTGTGACATAGGGACCAACTTATATTTTGGAGTGATTTGTTGTTCTTCGGATTTTTGGTTCGACGGATTTTGTGTTTACTTTTTGGCACGGGTTTTTGGTTTTAACAGTTGTTGACCTTTCGACACTGATTTTTGGCTATCTGGATTTTGGATCAACTGAATGTTGGCTATCTGAGATTTAGTTTAACTGCTTTTTTAGTATTTAGGTTTTTTTACTTCATGTTTTGATTGGTTTTCGGATTTTTTTTTTTTTTTTAGTTATGAAGATAGGCAGATTATCATGACTGTGTAACGAGCAGGGGGAATGTGGGATTTGCTCGTACCAAATTCTGATACTACTGACAGCGTGATTTGTGTACGGCAAATTGACCGACGGAAATATGCGGTGGGATTTATGTTGTTCCGAATGGGTTGCATAAAAATGTATCTGGATGATTTTCTGGGGTCGCAGGGGAGAGGAATGAGAGGCCGCTTGACCTCACAACTCGTCGAAAACTTTAATTGATACTTTACAACACCATCTCTTCTTTTGCTCCCTCGCCTCATGGCAAGGTTGAGCGGCGAATCACCCGGCGCACGAGTTGTCCGCTTAAGACGGGCACCCATGTTACTATCACCGTCTGGAGTGCGATGTTCTCTTTTTCCTTCTTGGCTTTTGCCTTGGGTCTCTCCCTTTGTTTCCTTTCTCCGCCCCGCCGTCCGTATGCCGGTATCTTCCTCTCCTTCGTGTTGCTTCGTCCGCGCGGGAGCTATCTGTCAGTACGTATGATTTCCGTCTATTAATAGCAGCAATTCTGATCTCCTCGCGTCATTTGTGTTCTGTTTCATTGCAGAATTTATAGTTGTTTTATTGTCTTACTGTCCTTACTTTCTAGTCTTGCTTGTGTTGTGTTCTCGCACCCGGTACGCTGGAACTTCAGTTGCTTGACTCTTGCGATTATGTTTGTTTTTTTGGTCTTCCTCTGTCTCAGGGTGTATCCAAACAGAATTGAAATCGAAAATTGAAAGTCGAATTCATTTAGATTTCGATAAAATTATGCCGCTGTGTCCAAACAGAATCGAAAAGTGAAATAGAAGTCCAGGCGAAAAGCAACGGAGAGCGCAACCTACTAGGCCGTTCGCATCTGTGCACACATGCCGGCAATCTAGCGCTCGGTAATATAGATCCACCACACAAGCAGGCACCCGCGTCGGCAATTCGATTCCGGTAGGTCGTCGGGCCTCCGATGAAGGTGGTGGCCCGTCCAACGTTGACGCCCCGAGATCAAACTTGAAATTATACTGAGAACGAACTTCCGACCTCGTTCTCGAGGGTATCGTCCTGAATTTTCCTCAAACTATGCTCGCTCTGGCTCGAACGCCGGGAAATCAAGGCCCGAGAACGTCGGGGTTGGTGTTGTGGTTCGCCTGCTGGCTGTTTACGGGAGGTTTGTGCGTCTGTGTTGCCGTGCTAGCTGTGGGTTGGATGCTGTGTACGGCGGCCTTGATCTGATATTTTGACGTGGCTGCGCTGACCAGTAGGACGAGCTGAATTGTTGCTGTTCGTGCTTTCGATTTCCTTTTCGATTCCCAGCCGTCAACGTTTTAATTTTGGCATTGGGTTGTAAATTTTTCATTTTTTCGGAACCTAAAAAACGAAGGGGAACATGTTTTGACCAGGGACCAATCAGCGCCTTGTTTATTATCAATTCGATTTTCGATTTTCGATTTCGATTCTGTTTGGACACACCCTCACAGTCTGTGACCACAGAATCAATATCTCTCTAGGGTAAGGAACCAGGACGGACGTTGGGTGTACTTATGAAGCTGGGTGAAAAAGACGATTTAATGCGAAGACAACAACAACATACATTCACACCGGTGTGTAACTCAACACTTTCATTTTTTTCAAAACATGACTTCTACTTTCCGGGAGGGTTTCCCCTCAGAGATCCTCTGGACAAGACGTGGCCACAGATGTCGCCACTCTTCCCCCCCGGTGCGTGCCTTCACTTTTATCGCGAACAAGGTTCGGCATGCCCACTGCTCGTTGATTTTCATCGAATCTTGCTAAGTCACGCTCTTGCGCTTTCCGCTAATCGTTGTTAGTAGGTATGCGGACCACCTACCAAGCCACCTGGCACGGTATGATTTGATGGCTGAAGTATACGAGCAGGTTCCAACGGTAGCCAGGACTTTTCCCCTTCGCAATTCTTCACTCTTGTGTTGAGAGTTGTTTGGAAAACTCAATTTGGCATGGTTGTGCGTCATGACAATAGGACCTTTGTGAAGTGGCAACCGAGGTAGGGTAAGGAAGGGACGCAGGTGTTTCTGGCAGCTGGAAAACAGAGCTTCGCTTCTTCTGATATAGATCTTCTTATTGATGGCGAGAGCTGAGGAGGTGCTCTGGTAAAGAAGTGAGAGATAGAGGGGAGGGACTCGACGCCCAGATACACTCGTCCCACCCCACGCCACAAACTCTCCTAAGTTCCTCTTGTCCGATGTACTCCTACAGAACTTTCCTATGGCTACCGATCGTTCTTCTGCTGATATAAGAACTTCTCACTTCGTGGTCCTATCTGCGTTAAGGAACATCACTCTCGTCGAACGGTTTATCCGCCCTAGGGAACATTCCTAAAATAACTTTACTCTCGACGAACGGAATATCCGCCGGGTTAATCCATCCTTTGGATTATTCTCGTATTCGTGAGACTAGAAGAGTGCAACGTATTATCTATATCTATAGCTCATGAGTACTCTGTTCGATCATAAAGAATGCACCACTGACCTTTATTATTCGAACAAAATAAGTCCGGGGTTCGAGTCCCGCCGGACGTCGTATTTCCTCTTTTTCTGCCGTGGGTAGAAAAAGGGAAATCAATTGGAGTGAACCACGTTATTAAAAGAACGCACGACTAGAGAGGGGGACAATAGGAAGAAAAAACCAGGTGCTGATTAGGGGCTTGATCAACCCCGGAAGATGCTATCGGCGGGAGGCCGTATCGAGCCCAAAGGCACTTCTTTTGTTCGATTATAAAGGATAAACCACTGAGCTCACTGACTGAGTAGCTCAGTGGTTTATCCTTTATAAACGAACATACTTCACTCATATCACATTGGCCCACCCTGAGTAGGCGTATATGCAGACCACACGATGGTCGGAGGGTGATGACAAAGTTCATCCCAAACGGCCAGGAAAAGGTGGTCGAAGATGCGGCCATTCGAAACAAACGATATGAGGCTCTAGATCCCCCCACACCTCGTAATAAGACCCAACCACAACATAAAGCCTCGTTATATCGTTGATGCTGAGGAACATGCACGTAAGAAGCTGTAGCTGGACATATTTATGCAGTATATACCTTATTTCTGGCGTAAAACTGGGAAATTTAGATGCACACAGGCAGCCGTGGGACAAGGTTCAGCAACATAAAGCCGTGTTATGTTGTTAACGCTGGAAAACGTGCACGTAAAGAGCAGTAGTAAAACAAAATGAATGGAAAATTTGAAATAATGGCCGTTGTTTGTATCCTTTAGGCTGTGGGGGTGGGGCAAAAATAGCAGAAATAAATCTGATTAATTTCGGCAACATGCAGCTTGTTATGTACCCGGTGGGGTAGAAGCAACGTAAGGATAGACCAATCTGAAGAGGGGTGCCGAGATGTAAGCTGGTCCCAAAGAGCTACGCATAACCAGATAAGTTTCGTCAGATATTCGTTGAGTGCGATGACGTCAGATGTGAAGTGGTTACCGAGGTAGGGTAAGGGTAAGGGACGCAGGTGTTTCTGGCACCTGAGGCACCTGGAAAGCAGAGCTTCACTTCTTCTGATATAGACCTTCATATTGATGGCCAGAGCTGAGAACGTGCTCTGGTAGATAGGTGAGAGGTAGGGGGGAGGGACTGGACGCCCAGATATACTCGTCCCATCCCACCCCACAAGCTCTCCCAAATTCCTCTTGTCTGATATTCTCCTATAGAACTTTTCTATGGCTACCGATCGTTCTTCTGCGAAAAACAGAACTTCTCTCTTCGTGGTCCTATCTGCGTCAACCCCTTTAGTACTGCAGTCTCGTATTGGGGACATACCACTAAATTTTTATGTAGTTTGTCCCCTAAACGGGACTGCGGTCCTGAAAGGGTTAAGGAACATCACTCTCGTCAAACGGGTTATCCGCCCTAGAGAACATTCCTAAAAGAACGACACTCTCGACTAACGAAATATCCACCGGGTTAATCCATTCCTTGGATTATTATCGTATTCGTGAGACTAGACGACTGCAACGTATCATCTGTATCTATAGCCCATGAGGACTCCACAACCTTGCTCCACTCATATCACAACCTTGATCTCTTGTACCGGCAAAATTTCTGGCATATTTCGGCATTTGAACACCCAAGTACAGGGTATTACGGGGCACCATAGTAAATAGGACTACGGTACACACAAAAACTATATATTTCTCTATTTTTACTGACAAAACTTGGTACTATTTACTATGGTCCTCTGTAATATTAGACTGACAGAAAACGTCTGACTGCCAGCAAAATCACGGTTACAGCAGTATAAAATCCTCCTCGTTCAAGCAGAATCGGTACTATTTCGGGGGTCCATAGTTAATAGTACCAAGCATTGTTAGTACAATTGGGTACATATATAGGTTTTTGTGTGTACCGTAGGTCCTATGAACTATGCCCCCCGTAATAGCAGCATATTATTCTAGGCTATTTCGGTAGCACAAACAACATCCGGAATGTATATAATGTCGCCTGTGGATGAATGGTTCGTTTAGCCGGTGTCCCCGGTGGCTTGGTAGGCTTTCTACGTCCCTACCAGACAGAGATTATTATTTCGGGTTCGAATCTCACCGAGTGCATGCTCGTAAGGACTTTGTCTTGAATAAACTTTGTTTAGCGGGAAGCGCGAGATGGCAACATAATCGACGAGTAGGGGGAATGCTGAACCCTATGCGCGATGGAAATGAAGGGGCGCACCGGGGGGGGGAAGGGTCGACACGTGTGACCACGGCTTGTCCAAAGTAAGATCGCTGAGGGTATATCCTTCTACGATTCAAGATGTAAAGTAAATAAAGGTCATCATGAAAATAAAATAAAATAGCACCTACCTGTATAATCCAGCGGGTGGAAGAATTAATAATACCGGGGGCAGAACCGCTGGGTAGAAGTTCAAGTTGTTGTTTCCTCCCCCGACTCACGCCACTAATATTAGTAGAAGTAGCTACATATATAAGAACCATTTAATCCAAAGTTCCGCGGGCGTGGTTGGTTTTGGTTTGCACTACCTGTACCAGATATATACCTATACTGCGAATTACTACGTGGTCCAGCCTGACCTATTAATATTGATATGACACAACACCAGCAGTAGCCTATATACTCAGTATGTGAAAAACACACAGCATAGTATACTGAAGTAGTTGTATTACGGGGGACCATAGTAAATAGGACCAACTATTGTAAGTGAAAATAGGGAAGTATATATTTTTTCGTGTGTACTGTAGGCCCTATTTAATATGATCCCCCGTAATAGTATATCGCTGGTGAGGTGACGGATTCAAATCTTGGTCTTGCCCCATTCGTCCACTAATACCCGAATTTTTCTGACGGACGACCAGCGTAATACTACACCTATTACTACATACAGCAGTAGCCGACAAAAGCTTGCTCGCGTCAACAAAACAGTATAACTCCGCAATCATGCCCGGCAAGCTAGAAGGCAAGGTGGCGCTCGTGACTGGAGCATCATCGGGCATGGGAAAGGCAACAGCAATAACCTTTGCCAAGTCAGGGGCAAAGGTATGATACGATATTTTGCGTGTGCGTGATCGTTTGGTGGGATTTTGGAGCAAAGGGATAAGACACCTACGAGTATGAGTACTTCTGCAGCTGCTGTTTTGACGATTACAACGTCAGCCACATGCGAAGCAACGTCGCCTGGGATATAGGTTGAAGGGGCGTCGTTTTTTGCTGTCTAACTCCAATGCAAGAATTGGCACTACACGCATGTAGCATGGAATATCGCATATAGCTGTGTGCACGCTTACACAGGAGCGCTCGGACAAAAAGAGATTTCCCTTTACTCCTTCCCAGAAGGTCAAAATGAAAAATAACAGCTGTGGGATGGATTTCTGGGCGAAAGTATGAATTCACCTGGTACACTAAACGAGTTTCGGGATTTTATCTCGTTTTAGAGCCCCTCCCTTATCTGGGGCTCACAAGTGGGTAGTGAGGTGTCGGTAATGTTTTCTGTAGCCCTGGCTCACGTGTATCCCCGCGTCGGCCTGCCCCGAACTGGGGCGGGCCCACGAAGTCCGCCAGGTTCACCTGCAACGGCCTAGCGGCATTCGCACGGGCCACGAGCCTCGGGCTGGATAGCGAGGGAGTCCTGCGCGGTCTGGCTGGTGGACTTGTAACTTCAAGGACCGCGTGGGGTGATGGTGGCACTTTTAATTTTTAACCCCGACGCCAAGGAGTTCGTCCCCTCAAGAGCAGTGTGGAAACTTCACCACATCAGACGGTAGAGAGCCCTATGCGTCAAGCCTGGGGAGTGTAAAGGCCGGCCATCGCGATGATACGCATGCGCCACAGGAAGGACGCGCAGGTCGGCGTGGGTTGGGACGGCTGCACCCGGTCAGTGGAAACCAAGGCGCGCACCGAGCTACGAAACAGAGAGTAGCCAGATTCGCAAATTGTGTGTGTATATTCTTCACCCCTAAACATAACCAACCCTAACGCTGACCGTAACCCTACCCGCTATTTCTGTACCGTGGACATCCAGCACATCCAGCGTGCGTCCTTATTCTTCAATTATAGCGAGAGTGGTCACGAAACTATGCCGCATAGAGATACCATCGTAAATTGGTATGTAGCAAGCAGAGTATCATGGACCATGCAATGCCAAATCATCGTACTGTTACCTCCATTCCCCTCGCCGCCTCGACAAGGTACGCTGCGAGGCATGCCCTTTCAAGCTTGTAGCGAGTGTATTAGGTCTTTCTGGCGTGTGTAAGGTCGCACTCACCCTCAAGGAGTGATACCTTCTCGCTGCTGTGTGTGGCCGCGAGGCTTAGGCGTGGTAGTAGAGTTGGGTCGTACCTGGTGCGTCAAGCACGGGCACCTACGATTCGTGGCATCAGTGGCAGATCATCAATTGCTCAATCGGGATCTCCGTGCGCGGAGGCAGGCGCCATCACAGGCCAAACTACGGCACAGTCGAACTGCGCCGGCAGGAGGCTGGACTTGACGATTGGGACCGGGGAGAGGGCAGCCGACTGGAAGGGAGTGGTAACGAGAGGAGCGAGCCGATTGGGCTAAGGCGATGCGGCGGCAATGGAGAACGGCAGCAGGACGGCACACGGAGACCCACGACCGGCGCCCACACCATCACGAAGGCAGCAGTCATACTTTTTTTTTTTACAGAGGCAGTAAAGTAGTGTACTATTTAAGTCGCTGGTCTTTGTAGCGATGACAAGTTGTATACCCTTCATGCAGAACGACCCCCGCAATTATCAGAGACGTGGTATCATAGCTATTATGGCTGTGCTACTCCTTTGCCAGAGAGGCCGGGAAGACGCGGCGATCGTTGCTATTTGTATTGTGTTTTTTGGTCTGACTGCTGTTGTGTATCTGCATGTCCGCGAGTCGTCACTCTGACAGCACCCCAAACAGCAAACTTGTTCCTCTCTATGTCCACAACTACCGTGCGTTCCGTACGGCGCAGCAGCACTCCAGACAACAACCGTTGTACCATGTCAGTAGCCACGAGCTGGTTAGCTGTGAGAACGGGGTGAACTCTACGCTGTAGTTGAGTGGATATCCGCGGCCATGCTACTGCTGTACAGCAGTAGTTCACTTTGCACATTGATTTCATTTCATGTGTGCGCCTCCTTCGTCTCGATTTTTAGGTGGCAAGAGTCGTGCTTCCCAGCCGAGTTTTTCGGATCTTCCTTGTTGTTGTTTTCTTCACATTAAACCTTTCCTTCTACCCGTCGACATCCAGCACAACCAGTGTACGTGCCGATTCTTCGATCCTAGAGAGATACAAGTTTTGTGGTCACAAAGTTACGCCACAGCAGAGATACGACGTTGCCACGTATGCAGTAAGCACAGCACCTCGCTGCAACTACTTCCACAAAAAGCATACGAGGCGTACGATTTGGAAGTAGGTCTGCACGAATGCCGTTTTAAGACGCGTGGTTGGTTTTAGCACGAAGAAGTTTCACGAGTGGACAGTGTCCGTGTCCGTGCTGGGGGGGTGGCGTAAACGTCAGTACCCTCAAACACTTTTTAACTCGGAATCAAATATTTACCTTGGCTAGCGCCAGTAAGTCGATGTGGAGTACCTTGAAACGACCTAGGTCACTCGAATAGAGGTGGCGCAAACGCCAGTAGCTTCACAAACACTTACTTAACTCGGAATCAAATATTTACCTTGGCTAGTGCCAGCAAGTCGATGTGGCGTGAACGTCAGTACCTTGAAACGACCTAAGTCACTCGAATAATAATTTTGGCCCGGAGTCCACATCATACTGCATACGACAGACACGACATACACATTCCATTTTATAGAGAAACGAAACGAAACAAAGAGAAAACAATGAAAAAAAAAACAAAGAAGACAATTCGAAAGAGGAAAACAAGCAAGAAAAAAAATATACGAAACAAGCCATCGTGCCCCCTCCGCAGGGGATCTGGCGGACACTTGAAAAGAACGATCTGGAAAAAAAGGGAAAATAAGAAAAACACCACTAATCGTCGTCAACAGAGTAAGAGTAAGACGAAGAACCAAGGGGAAATAACAGGCAAACCAGCGCACAAAGCATCCTCCAGGTAGCGGCAGCAGTGTATGGTACGAGTAGCAGAGCCAAGGTGTCCCTGCTAGTCCGCCTGGTACCTTGCTACCCTATCTACCGCCTCCGCCCAGCGTTCGTCAACTATGCCCGGCCCCTCGGCGTCAGACAATGCGAAACAAGCAAAGCAGACTCGTCATCCATCCACGCCGCACGACTCCTTCAATAAGGCTTATCAATCGGAGAAAGGAAGAGAAATAAATAAAATGAAAATCACACAGGGTCAGCGCAAAAAGAAGAAAATAAAATGAAATCCAGATAAACAAAAACAAAAGGAAGACAAAGGAAGACCAAGTTCGAACCAGCTGCACCAGTTGGTGGCACTAGCAGCTAGTAGTATAGGCATGTTCTACTTCCTGTCTGACGAGTAGTATAGGTATGTTCTACTTCCTAGTCTGCCCGGTACCTTGCTACCCTGTCTGTCATCTCCTTCCTACTTTCGTCCACTGCAGTTTCCCTTCTACTCCTGTCGCCCCCCCCTCTCTGCATTGCCCGGGTTGGGTTTTCTGCCACTCTCCTCTTGTTGCCCCCCCTCCCCCCATTCCCTTGTACACCACCCACGGTGGATGCGCGGCGCTGCCTACTCAGATCAGTCTCACCCTCGTGCCACCTCACCATGAACCATTCGTCTGCTCCGAGGATCCCCGGCTACCACTTCCCTGCCTTTTTCGCAGCAGTGGACCACAGCGCGGTCTCAACTCCAAGCACCAAGGGGGCAAGTTCAGTTGACCCTTCGGTGGCTCGGAACTCCCTAAGGTCCTTGGACTCTAGCAGCACCTTTGCGTGACCACGGACTCCTTGCTGTGAGAGTTGCAGGTTGACGTGAGACCAACCACAACAGTAACGAGATACGACAGGCATGGCATGCACATTAAATTATATGAAAGAGAGAGAAAATCGACAGAAAAAATTAATGGGAGAAAAAAAAGAGAAAAGCGAAGAAGAGGGAAAACGTGTCGTGCAATAGAGAGAAAACCAATGCAGGAACACAAAAGAGGAGGGAACGAGCCTCTCTGGCAAAAATCTATAGAAATACAAAAGAGGAGAAACATAAAAGAAGAGACAGGAATAGGTGCGGTAGCGACGTAAAGTGTGCGCTCCTTGATGTCTGTAAAGGGTTAACGGTCGTGGGCATGACGATCACGTACTGGAGAAGGTCCAACTACTTGGCTGTGGTTTCGTGAGCATGCAGGAAACTCGAAGGGCTGGCAGGACGACATTTCGCGCCGCGGGGAGTCACGTTTTCTGTTCAGGTCAGGAGAAAACAGCAACCTGGCAGGGCCTGCACGGGGTCGGTTTGGCGGTCAAGGAGTCTACATGCCGTAAAGCTTCGTACACGCACGAATTACTTGACCAGCGGCCTGTGTCGATGCGCGTCCAGTTGGCTGGTAAACTAGTTTCGTCGTTGCGCGCGCTCCAGCAGAGAGTACCAAGGACGCCGAGCCGAAACATCTTTTCTGGCAAAAGCTGGAAGATTCAGTCGAACAGATCCCAACGAAGAGTGTTTGATTGTACTGATGTATGATAATTCACGGGCAGAGACAGTTAAGGTACAGTGATGATGAAAGTAGAGTGCTGGGAGCTTACGGGCGCCAAATTATCAACCATAATCGCACGCGACTTCTGTTCTTGGCTATTCGTCACCAATTGCAACTTACAGCAGTATTACGGGGGACCATAGTAAATAGGACCAAATGTTGTTAGCAAAAAAAAACGAAATATATAGGTTTTTGTCAGTGTCGTAGGTCCTATTTACTATGGTCCCCTGCAATAGCATTCACCAACACTTTTTTGAGGACGCGCAAGGGTGGAATATCGCGTGCGCACAACGGCACATATCCGAACGACCGTAAGCCAGATGACTACATCCCAACCCGACGAGCTCAGTAGTTAGAATCCATGATGTTAAAGGGACGCTAGGAGCCAAGCGTTCCCTGGTACCCGGGTTTCCGATGACTCTAATTTCTACCCGTGGTAGATGTTTTATCGGAAATGAAAAAAACATCACCATCTTAACATGCTGCATTTAGAATTTCGGCTGGTTCGTGCTTACCGGAGAGCGACGGTGACTTGTTAGAGGTTCATCACTGCAGCTTGGATTACTGCCGAGCTTGATCCCCCGCAGGTTCTCAACAGAGGCCTACGCCTCGACTAAGAGGTACTCCAGTGGTCGAAGTTGGCCGAAATTTGGGGTGCACAAAATGAGACAAAAACAACCCCCAACCCAGCATTTGCACTTCACTTGCAGATGGCTACAGCTTTTGACAGGAAACTACCGCCCGCGAAATTGGGGGATACTGATGATGAGGTCTTTGAGGAATTCGGGTGCGCCAGACGGCAGTCGTAGGCAGCGAGAAACGACTCACGAGGTGTGTTGGTGTATTCGAAGTTGCGAGCGAGTACCGCAAAGAGCTCTCTAAAACGTCAAAATATTTCATTTCACGCGAGGGAGCATAGCACAATGAATGACTACAGTACATCACCGATGAAATGGCCTTCACTTGTCGAAGATTGCTGTTCTCCAGGCGGATTATTTATCTCTTTGGCAGCCGTCGTTGAAGATGCTGCAATGCGCAAAACTGCGTTCCGGTGATGGGCTGTACAGGTTGGTCCAGCCGTAAAACATATTTTCATTCGATCGGCAGTTTTGCGGTCATTTGGAAATATTTTCACTCCAAATTTGACAACTGTATTCCTGAGTCCACAGCGCGCTTACTTGGAGACTCCCCAAGGTATGGAATCAGGGTCGATTTCGTCGAGCAACTCCATATCGAATAAATCCCGTCACACACGTAAACAATTCTGTACTAAAGCCTATACGAAACCGCGAAAAATCTGTACTGCTGTGGATGACGGCTACTACGGGGGACCATGGTAAATGGGACCAAATATTGTGAGTATTAATAGAGAAAATATATAGGAGACTCTCGGTGTGAACATTCCTTGAGGCATGGCGAAACGGTCGATATCCTGACTATCGCCTGATTAGTTGTCTGTCAAGAGATACAGTGTGCTTGTGATCTGCAATACAAAGTCAAGATGTTACGACGAGGGACACAAAATCCCGATTTCCCAGCCCAGTTTTTCGTTGTTATCTCTGAATTTTTGACACGCGATTTATATTAGTATAACAAATATATTCACGGTGGTAATTGTTTACATTATTTTTTTAATCAAATTGTAGCAAAACAAAAAAATCCAATTATATTTCTATCGGGCTAGCTCACGAAACAAACAAGGGAAAAAAGAACGTGCTCCCGTCAATAATGTTATGCTAACCGAAAGCAATCGAAAGCACGTGTCAAAATTTCAGGTTCTTATTCGCAAAGACGGTCTCGAAAATCCAGTCCAGCCTTGCCCGGCCCAGCTCGTAAGTCGTTGGGTCCAAAAGGTGCAAAAATTGGGCTAAAAAGCTCAGGATTCTCGTTTTTTTTTTTCGTCAATCATTCTACAACAATGGTACTTGACCACGCATCCCTGACATCTACACATCAGAAATAATACTTAATTCATACAAGGTATGTATATACTACTAATGCTGCAAGACACATTCAATATTAATTGCAAGTTTATAATTTGAACCAAATCATAGATATCAACTCGTACCACTACTAGTGCTATTAATACATGGTTATTTTATAAATGAAAGCTAGGCATCACAGCAGCAGCAGCAGCAGCAGCTCATCTCCGGAAGAATTGCTCACATTTAGAACCATACCATACAAAAACTCAACAGTCCAATCAATATTCGCAAAATGAAAAGGTTTCACCGTGTTGCGACGTCATAATCGGGTAGCCTGGTATATGGTATCAGTGCGCAGAGTGATTATTACGGAGGACCATAGAAAATAACACCTGCGGTACACACCAAAACCTATATATGCATCTATTTTTAATAACAAAGTTTTGTCCCATTTACTGTGGTCCTCCGTAATATTTAAATTGTCCTGTTGACCCGGGCAGCATCCAGAGTAGCCACTGGCCTATATCCTTAACAAGGTATTACATATAGAATACGCGCGTTTGGCTTATTACAACGCTTGTAAAATTAAAAAAAACATGAGATAGAGACGAGACGTATTGCGCAGCTTGTAAAGATGAGTATCAAGTACTTAGTTAATCAGTCGAACTGACAGCTGACGTATTTCGTAATTTTATAAAATACACAAGAGCCCAGAGGATTTTAGCCCTTTTTTTGCACCTGTTCGGGCCCAATTACTACAAATACCTATTATAGGGAACGTATGTGTTCTTGACATTAAACCGTTCTTTCTATCCATCGGCATCCAGCAAAACCAGTGTCCGTGCCGATTCTTCATTCTGTTAGTAGAGAGATACCGAAGGGTCAACGGAACTTGCCCCCTTGGTGTTGGGAGTCGAGATCGTACTGTGGTCCACTGCAGCAAAAAGGCGGGGAAGTGGTACCGGGGAACTTCGAAGCAGACGAACGGTTCATGCTGAAGTGGCACGGAGATGAGACTGAGCTGAGTAGGCAGCGCCGCGCATCCGCCGTGGGTGGTGTCCAAGGGAATGGGGGGAGGGGGGGCAACAGGAGGAGTAACAGAAAGCCCGACCAAGGGGATGCGGGGAGGGGGGGAAACAGGAGTAGAAGGGAAACTGCGGTGGACGAAAGTAGGAAGGAGATGGTAAACAGGGTAGCCAGGCACCAGGCCGACTAGGAAGTAGAACATGTCTATACTACTCGTGCCGCCAACTGGTGCAGCTGGTTCGAACGTGGTATTCCTTTGTCTTCTTTTCTTTCTTTCTAGCGCTGATCCTCTGTTATTTTCATTTCATGTCTTTTTCTCTTCCTTTCTTCTACCAGTATTGGTAAGCCAGTCGTGTGGCGTGGGTGGATGACGAGCCTGATTTGTTTCTTTCTTTCTGTCTGACGCCGAGAGGCGGGGCAGTTGACGAACGCAGGACGGAGACGGCAGACAGGGTAGCAAGGTACCAGGCGGACTAGCAGGGGGAACTTGGCTATGCTACCCGTACCACAACCTGCTGCCGCTATCTCGAGGGTGCTTTGTGCTTTTCGTTTGCCTGGTATTTTCCCTTGGTTCTTAGTCTCACTCTGTTTGCAAGTAGTAGTGTGGTTTTCTTTTTTTTCTTTTTTTTCCAGCTCGTTTTCCTCTAGTGTCTGCCACATCCCCTGCGGAGGGGCACGACGGTTTGTTTCTTTTCTTTTTTCTTTTTCTTTTTCTCTTTCGATTTGTCTTCTTTGTTTTTGTTTTTGTGTTTTTTTTCTTTCGTTTCTCTATTTCATAGAATGTGTATGTCATGTCTGTCGTATCCAAGAATTATGACATGGCATTGCATTGCCCACTGTGCGTACTGCATACGTGGCAACGTAGTATCTCTGTGGCGTAGTTTTGTGACCACAAACTTGTACTCGTAGGTCTCTAGGATTGAAGAATCGGCACGGGCACTGGTTGTGCTAGATGTCGACGGGTAGAAATACCAGTGAACGGTTTAATGTGAAGAACACACACAGAGATACAAGTTCTGCGGTCACACGAAACTACGCTACGGAGATACAACATTGTTTCGTACCTGGTATGCAGTAAGCACGTAGACAATGCAATCAATGCCATCATGTTGGGTATGACAGGCAAGACATACATATTCTATGAAAGAGAGAAATCGAAAGAAAACAAAGAACAACAAAAACAAAGAAAAAAAAGAAAACAAATCGAAAGAGAAAAAGGAAAAGGAAAAAAGAAGCAAGAAGAAAAACTGTCGTGCCTCCCCGCAGGGGATGTGACAGACACTTTAAACAAGCGTGCCAAAGGGAAGATAAAACACTATTAATACTCTACTTAGCAAGTAAAAATTTCCGTATTATGGAAATTTAGCAAGTTGTTTGCTAGATATGCGTCGTTAAAAACGGCCCTTACAGACAGAGTCATACTAAGAACCAAGGGAAAATAACAGGCAAACCGAAGCACAATGTACCCTCCAGATAGCCGCGGCAGTTTGTTGTGCGAGTAGCATAGATAGGCAGGTTCTCCCTACTAGCCCGCTTGGGACCTTGCTACCCTTTCCGCCATCTCCGTCTGGCGTTCGTCAACGATGCCCCGCCGCTAGACGTCAGACAAATACGAAACAAGCAAAGCAGGCTCGTCATCCGCCCACGCCACACGACTCCTTTCTTGAGGCTTATGACCGGAAGAAAGGACGACAAAGAAATAAAATAAAATAAAAACGACAGAGGATCAAGCGTCAAAAGAAAAAAGAGGACAAAGGAAGACCACGTTCGAACCAGCTGCACCAGTTGGCGGCACGAGTAGCATACCTGATAGGCATGTTCTACTTCCTAGTCAGCCCGGTGTTTTTCTATCCTATCTGCCATCTGCTTCTTACTTTCGTCAACCGCGGTTTCCCTTGTGGAGCAGTTTCGTTCCACGCAGCATCTCCGACGACGACCCGACAAGAGATACATCATTCGCCTGGAGAACAGAAATATGCATTTTCTTCATCGGGGAGGTAGCCATTGTTGTATGCTCCAGCACCTGAAATGAAACATTTTATTTGGCGATTTTGGGAGTTATTTTCGTGTTAGGCAGGCTGAATCGTTTGGTAGCCGAAACCGGAAAACAGAGCAAGATTTCCCCTTCATGGTGTTGAAATCCATGCAGCCAATATAGAGAAACGTACACTATAAATGTTACCTGGTACGTAACAAACGCTTTAAGGCTTATAAATTCGATTTCCACCACATTCTCCCTCACTAAACCTGACTTATCTCTTCTTACGAGTACGTCAGGAACCCCGATGAGGCTCTTGAGTGCCCAAGTATTACCTCCGACGTTTCGGCACCGGACTCGGTATGCAATGATCGCATTGCTCTCATCGTTCCTTCCTGGGTGTTTTCTAAGTGAGTGAGTTTTGCAGGTTCTTGAACATGAGATATTCCCCTTTTCTTTCGTTTTTTGGGGGGATGAAGGCGAGAATCGAACCACGAACCTCGCTCTTCATCATCTCATGTCCTGCCGTCGACGACATTGTAGGGAAATTTAGAATTAAAACGTTACGAAACGCTATAAACTCGATTTTCACCACACCGATGGGAGAAATTATTTGGTATGCCGCAGCAGGAAAACGCTAGGCTTTTCAACACACAACACCGATCACAACCGATGCTTCCTCGCCGCACAGGGCACGAGAAGACGTAAACTATACAAGGCTGCATGTTTCATTTCTCCGAGAGTGTTTGCTGCCAGGTTTGAGGATCGTTTATGCTGTGTGGCCGGAGTTCTCACACCCAGTTCCGTCTAAACCAAACACGTCCAGGTAAGGGTCAGACTCCGCTGTCTCTACCGATAATTGCGGCCACAAAGCATCAACTAACCTCAACTTGGTAGAGAGCACTCTCAGAGCGGTGGAGCATACGGCCTCGACGGTTTGACGCCATCTCGGTCCCTGTGAGGCGAAGACTCGGCGGCAGCGACAGGTACTGTGTGTTGAAAGCACAGGTTTTCATGTTGGGTATGGCCTCTGCCAGATGATATCAGCAAGAGGGCTTCCAGCGAGGGACTCCACCAGTCTCGCTGGCCTCGCACTCAGTAAGTCTTGTTCTTAGAGCTTGTATTATCACGGAGTGATCCTCATCGGACCACGAGCCAGGTGGCTAGGGGACATCACACAGGATCCCCGGCCACTGCTCCACTCACACATGCGATTACACTGAAACCTCCACGGCTTGGTATCTTTTGGCTACAGCACCCCCAAAGCGAGTTCACTCGACACGAACGAGCTTGACAAAACCAAAAAACCAAGACGAAATCGCATGCGGCAAATCACAAATCAATGCTGAACTCTGAAGCAATTTTAATCTTGAGCGCACGGGTCATCCGTAATTTGCGCAATTCCTTCACGACGAATTCAGGCGCAGCAGAATAAATCGACCGCAAAGACTCCCACGTGCGCTCCTCTGCTTCGAAACCATCCCAATCGACCAAGACAATCACCTCGTTGGCATCATCTTCGGCCACATGCACCAAAGCATTCATGCGGCATACACCCTGCGCAAAGGAATGTTGGAAAACATCCTTCAGATCAGCGGTGACGTTCAACGTCGCATCCGCATAAAATCGTAAACGAACAAAGTCGGCGCCACACCACGGTGACCAGCCGAGCGCATGTGCGCGCACACCATCAAACGAGTTTGAAGAGCAAGATCATCCGGCGGAATCCACAAGACGTCACGCACCCCAACACGCACACGAAACAAACCATCATCGGCCAAGGTAGCTTGACCGAAGGTTGTCGAAAATTCATGAACACCAACGCCGATACGAGCGACAGACCTTTGTTGCGAGGCACGAATCACATCCAATGCGGGAAGCGAATCGTCAGCATTACATGGGCTGTGCACGGCAACCGAACGAACAGGCACCGTAGGAACTGTGACCCAACGAGACAACAGATCCCCCCAACAGTTTCGATCGCCAGGGATGTGTTCGATTGCATAGCGGTATTGTCCTAAAACACCCTTCCAATTCTCTAGGCGTTGTGCCATGGTCTTTGTGACCGTCGTGACACACTTCTCCGGATTGAAAATGTACTGCAAGTTTCGATGATCAGTAAAGATATGAACACCACCCCAAAGCAGGTATTCGAGCCTCCGGAACGTATTAACGATCGCAAAACCTTCTTTGTCGACAGTCGCCCAGCGCAACTGCGAACCTGTGAACGAACCACTCAGAAATCCGAGAGGCTCGTGAGACATGCTTTCCAACGCCAATCCACTGCGAAATTCGTGTTCAGGCACTTGGGTGAGAAAACTACCCCAATGGAAATCAGAAGCGTCAGGAAACATCAAAACAACGCACCCGGGACGAGGATGATGAAGCGGCACTGCTTGCGCCACCAAACCCCGTGCGGCATTCCACGCCCGCACACGATCCTCCGTCCACGCGGTATCCTTGATGACACGATTGCGCGCCACTCGCTTAGTCCGACGTGTAGCCCCAACAAGGAGCTCCTCCAAAAAATCACGTAACGGTGCTACCGTTTCCGCTAAACGTGGTAACGATGTACGCAACCAGTTGACAGCCTGCAAGAACTGCATTAGTTCTCCAGCGTTTTCGGGACGACGCATTTCACTTAAACCTTGCACTCGAGCCGGGTCATGGGACACGACACCATTGGAATACACCTTACCACACCAGACCAGTTCACGAGAGAAGAAGGTACACTTGTGGGCGGCGACAAACAGTCCAACATTCTCCAGGCGTTCAAGAATGTCATCAAGCAGCTGCAGAAGAGCTTCTTCGGTGTCTGCGAAAAAGAAAACGTCATCGACCCAAACTTTGCAATCCAAACCACGCAACACTTCAGTCATGACACCTTGGAAATAAGAAGTCGCATTCAAAACACCTTGGGGAACACGGGTAGGCGTGAACAAACCGTCGCTTGTCGCCATGGTGAAGACGTCTTGCGCCTCCGGAGCCAAAGGCATCTGCCAGTACCCTTAAGTAGGTCCAGCTTGCCGAAGAAACGCGCCCCCAGCAGATCTCCCATGTCTTCATGGTTGGGCATGACGCCCGGGGACTTCTCCACCTGTGCGTTCACCGCCGAGTAGTCGCTCACCAAACGGAAAGAGTCCTTCTTGGGCACCGCCATCGCCGGACTCGCCCACACCGCCTGGATGTTGTGGTAGACAAAGCCAAAAAACACCAAAGCAGCAATGCACTTCGAGAGCCAGTCCCTTTTCGTCGGTTCGTACCGACGTGGCGTTGCCTTGACAGGCTTCGCCTGTTGCTTCAGCTGCACTCGCATCGGCTCCACTTGCGCTGGCGGATCACCACACAGCGCACGGCGAAAAGCACCCACGCGACGAGCCAAAATTTCGCGCAAACGGGTTGCTCCGCCGACGCTTAATCCACTCTGCTCTGCCTGCTGCACGCTGTCCTCCAACGCCCGTTCTCGGGCCGTCCGCTCCTCCTCCGGATCCATGAACATGTCTGGCCCCCGTCGACCAAATGTTCCACCGCCTTGTCCTCCGGAGTATCCACCGTAGCCTCGGTCTGAAAAGCACGCACGGAAACCGTCACTCTGCGCGCCGCAAGGTAACTCGGAGTCTCCACACCGGTCGATACCGGCACTGCGCGAGGGCGAAGCTTCTCCAAAGCTTCACGGTAGACGTCGATGCCAAGAGCTTTCATGGTAGCCATGCCAAACGAAACGACGTTATCTGTACCAGGCATGACCGCGAAAGTGATGGGCTCCAATTTCACCGCTCCCCACGGCGTCCGTACACTCACGGCAATCGGCACCGTTTTGTGCGTGACCATCACTGAAACACCCGTAGCGGTTTTCGCCTGCTGCGGGCCATTTTCGAACGGAATTTGCAGATCGGCGCCGCCGAAATGCGAAGACAGCTGCTGAAGTAAGCCGACACCGATGGACGTGAGCGCCGACCCCGAATCAAGGATCACACGCGCCATCAGCGAACCAACCGACCCTGGCAAAGAGAGATCAGCGCGTAAACACTCAGCGCTGCGATCGACAGGCACTTCACCTGCCGTTGAACTCTGGTCGGTACCAAGAGTCACCTGACGCCATGGCTGCCCTCCTACAGCCGGCGCCGAAGAAATAGAATCGGCGGTCCACCCCGACCAAGACGTCGAATATACAGACGGTTCCGGCGCTACCGCCCCTGCAGCAGCACCAGACACTGACTCCGCCCGCTCGGTGGATGGCGAAGTTCTCGCTCCAGCAGCACCCACCGATGTTCCAGCTCCTCCAACGTATACAGCTCGGCCGGCAACAGACGAACCAGATCCCGACCCAGCGGCTCCTGCCGCTGGCGCACCAGAAGTTGAAGAAGCAACAGCAGAAGTTCCACCGCCCGCTGTCAATTGATTGCCACCACGGCCACCGCGCCCGCGTCCATGGTTGAATCTGCCCCGGCCGCCATTGCGGCCCCCGCGATACCCTGACGACCCGCGCCCACCACTGCTGGGAGCTGTGCCGCCACCGCGAGCTTTTGGGCAATCAGAAACATAATGGTTGGGATCACCACACTCGAAACAGACGCGAACAAACGACTTTTTCGCGGACTGCTGCTGTTTCGGTTTCTGCTGCTGTTGGCGTCGCGGTTCAGCTGCCCCTGCAGCATCTTTCCGACCATACGCCTCGATGAATTTCCACTGTTCTGCAGCAGAAAAAATTTGGTCCATGACCAATGCCGGGTCCTTCTTCCACCCTGCAGCGTACGTTAGCTGACCTTTTACGTACTTTTTGAACTCGGACGGCCATAAGCCATCCACCAACGCCATGCTCACAAATTCCGCCGGTCCGGGCAACCACGAACGGTCCTGCGCGCGGTACATGGCATGCACCGCGTGATTCTCCGCAAAATACTTTTCCATAGCGGAGTTTACCATCATCGCGCGGTCTTTGACGGATGTTTCACCGCCCTGCTTTTCATCGCGCCTCATTGAGAGAACGCGACGCAAGTCCGCTGCCGCCCCGCGAGGTGTCAAATCTGTTGCTGGTGGTTGTGTAACCGGCGTGCTGCCTAACAGCGTCCAACAACTCCGAGGCGGTCATCGTAGTCTGATGCTTGTAAAATCCCTCAAAACACCGATGAATGTAATTGGGGATAAGCTGGCCCATGCTCACTTTGGAGTGCTGAACCACCCCCTGAGCGTTGGCGAGCTGCAGCCGTTCCTCATAATCGAGGTACGCTGCGTAAAAAACACGAGAGGCCTGCTCGGTCCACACCTCTCCGTATTTCGGTGGAGTCAGAGACTCCCCTACCACCAGCGGCGTGCTTGCCGTGTGCGCCATAATCCACAGCAGTCCACCTGGACTCTACTGTAATAACGGAGAAACTGCCGCCTGACCTGTGCGTCCTCCAGCTCCCGGAGCGTCCTCCCCTGCTGTGCGCTTCAAGCCGTTTCGATCCGTCCAACGGGCCAACTGCCTTCCCAGCTGTGACCCAATACTCCGCAGCCGAAAACTCCTCCAACAGAAGTTCCGCGAATATCTAGATATTATGGCCTCTGCCAGATGATATCAGCAAGAGGGCTTCCAGCGAGGGACTCCACCAGTCTCGCTGGCCTCGCACTCAGTAAGTCTTGTTCTTAGAGCTTGTATTATCACGGAGTGATCCTCATCGGACCACGAGCCAGGTGGCTAGGGGACATCACACAGGATCCCCGGCCACTGCTCCACTCACACATGCGATTACACTGAAACCTCCACGGCTTGGTATCTTTTGGCTACATGGGGCAGTGATCGGAAATGGCTCATGTATACCGACGGCACGACCCTGGGGTTTCTACACGATGGAGGGAATTGCTGTTTTGTTTTTCCGGTTTCGGCTCCCATATGAGTCAGCCCAATTCGCAACTTCCAGTACACGACAACACTTCGTGAGCCGTTTCTGGCTGCTTACGACTGCTGTCTGGCGCACCCGACGCTCTCACACCACATTAGGAATATCCTCAATTTCGCCGGCTGTAGTTTCCAGTGAGCTGCAGCTTTCCTCAAGTGCATTGCAAACGTTCACTTGGGGGTTAGTTTTAGTATCCTTTTATGCACCCCCAATTTCGACCACTTTGGGTCACTGCAACACCTGTAAGTCGAGGTGTAGGCTTCTGTTGAGAACCTGCGGGAGAGCAATCTCGAGATACTCAGAAGCTGCTGTGATGAGGTTCTTTCGAGTCACAGCCGCTCTACAGTAGGCACGAACCAGCCGAAGTTCTACACGCAGCGTATTAAAAAAGCTACTCGGTGCCAGGTAAGTTTTTGTTTCGGTTCCGATAAACCATGTAGAGATTAACGTCACCGGAAACCCGCGGACAAGGAGACGCTAGAGAACAAGAATGACTTTAAAATTATCCCTCAGCCTCCGCCCCCAGCGAAAGCTGACTCAGACCACAGCATCGTATACGCGACGGCTCGCCTCTCGGGTCAGTTCGCATCATACGCAGGGACGCAAGACGCCAATACACCGAACGTTCGACAGGCAGGTGTTGCTGATGTCAGATGGAAATTGCCGTGAGCGAGTGGTTGCGGGGGTCGTTTCCACCGTCAGCCAAACTTTCTAGCCCCGTAATACGACTGATATCATCGCTCTATTCACCACAGCCATCATCGATGCGGTAGAAGCAGAAGTACCTTGTTCGCCACGCCGACAACACAAGCGTGGATGGTACGAGTCTGTCGAGACCTCGGCTGCTTTCAAAATTGCATGGACCGCGAGGGAAGATGCATGACAACTCTTGCGCGCCCACCCCGGGATAGACTAGCCCGGAAAAATGTGAGGAGCGCTTGTGCAAACCTGCAGGATGTGATTGCTGTAGTAAAAATGACGATGACAACAAAGGAAATTATTTGGCACAAATCTTAGAATTATGGGTGCCAAAACAACGGTCTTGAATTTGTATTGTGGAGTGGTTGCTCACGATCACTCGTGATTTTTGTTCCCAAAGCCTCGCGAGCAGAGGTGGGCACGAACATATTTCCTGAGACCATCCCACCCATCCTGCAGTAGAATGAGTATTCATGGGCTGGGATTCCCAAAGCATTTGCAGGTATTTACCCCGCGCAGAACATGCGATACGCTCATCCACTCAGCGCGAGGCGAAATACCGGACGAGGAGCCCTGCCGGCGGAGGAGGCCTCATCCAAAAATCCAATACTTACAGTAAATGATCCAGCACATCGAGACATAATACATTTCTGCATGAAGCCTCCTGCGCCGACCCGCGGTCTCGACCATACTTCGTTGCGTCATTGGATAGTATTTTGTTTTATGATCTTAATGGACCACTGGTCGGATACGTAGTTGTCGCATCCAACTTCCATACTCTTGCCTCAACCCTTTCTCGCACGGGTAGCGAAATCTTTCTCAACCTCGGGCGACAGAAGAAGCCGGTTAGCGTCCTCGTAGCTCTGGCCGCGTCTTCTCCTGCCACCCCGGACCCGGCCACTAGAAGTAGCGCCAATGTAGCACTTTGCTATTATCGTCGTGTTCCAGCCACCTATTTTCATGATCTCGTCCACCGCCGTTCCGGACAGGGATCTGGTGAGGGAGCCTCCCACGCGAAATGAGTGCATCGTGATATGGTTCGGCAGGCCTGGCTCCCGCAAATGGGCTTGGAGGGGAAGCGGTCATTCGGGCTGCGGAGAAGGGCCGAAAACCCCCGGCCACCCTCCGTCGTAACCATGGGGAAAACATGCCCGGGGGTTAAATCCCACCCAATTTACTGCGCGGCGGAGATGTACGCCGTAACGGCCCGGCACACGCACGTCTCCGGGCAGTCCCTGTCTGCCAACACTACGACCGCCGTGCTAGAATCCCTAAGAGTCTTACCAAACTGAAAATTAAACATAAAGCGCCTAGACTCTGGGAGCCTCGGAATTTGCGACCCCAGAGCAAACGAGAAGTCGAATCCTCTACGCGTATGCCACGGTGTGGTAAACCGGTTCCACGCAGGAGCGGGATTATGCACCCTTGGTAAGTTTTTTGTTTTGATTTGAGCTGAACGTCCAGGCGATGCGGTGCATCCAGGCGGGTCGTCAAGAAAACACGACGACTGCGCAAACATTGGCAACGCCACTCCTGGCGAAACTACAAGTAAGCCAGTACAGTATGCATGGAATTGTTGATCACGAGTTGCGTTGGTGTCTGAGTACGTTAGGTCCGTCACCAGAATCAAGGAAAAGAAGGCACGTTGGTGACAGAGTGAATGTGGGCGTGTCATGAGCCGTAAATAAAAAACCCGGACATTCCGGTGTGCCAATAGTAACGTGAGTCAAGCGAATCAATTTCATTTTCTTCCCCCCCCCCCCCGACGTCCAACGGACGCAATTCAAAGCCGAGAGCCTAAAGAAGGATGCGCTAAAGCCGCCCACCAAGGGAGGACGGCATACGTCCAACTCTAAATACTCCTACGGGGCAGACCGGCGGTCGCAACCATGTAACTCATGTGCAGTAAGGATATGCAGGATGATCGTGAATCAATATGGACGTGAGTCAAGGGAAACCCACGCCAAGTCCTGGGCCAACACCGGCCCCTCGTATCAGCATAACGGAGCACCGCGGCAGCGTGGTGACTCCGAGAAACAGAAGGTTCTTACGGAAAAGCCAAGCGGCCAAAGCCATCTACCCCACGAGCTCTAAAACTCTTACGGGGCAGCCGGCGGTCGCAACCACGTCGCTCATGTGCAATAAATCTAGGCCATATGGTCGTGAATCAATAATGGCGTGAGTCGGGTGGAAACCCAGGCTAAGTCCTGAACCAAAACCGGCCCCTTGTCCCGACACATCGGAGCCCCCCGCGGCAGCGCGGTGACCGCGTGAAACAGAAGGTTCTTACGGAACAGACAATAAGAAACTGGACATGATGATCGTGAGTCAATGTCGACGCAAGTCGGGTGATGTACCCCCACCCAGAACGAAAACCTAAAGCTAACGCCAAGAATGCTCTTCACCGTGAACAGCCCCAAATCGTCGGCGAGATCGGCTGCCCTGCGTCCGGCGTGCTCGACGTGGAACCAGATGTAAGTCCCGTCCGAGTTGTGCCAGACGTTTGTCATGTCGAAGATGCACTGCCAGAACTGTTGCCGAACAACAAGACCGCGGGGAAGGATATAGGTAAGCACGCGAGCACCGCTGTACTGGACCCGTCAGCATCTTTCAGTCCCATTAGCAACGTCGCCCGGAGAGCAGGCACAGTCGTACCCAACGCACCGTACACTTCAAACCGCGGCACCGGGCCACACCAAATAGTGGCCATATAGAGCGAGAACGTGGCGTCGACCACTCGAATGCACAGCGGCGTGTGCACGCTATTAGCAGAAACGAGTCGGCACGGCCGATCCCGACGCCGCGGCATCGTATACTCCTACACAGCCACAACGGATATATAAAAAGCTCGCGACCAAGCAACAAGCGGGCACAGCCGTGTCAGGCACCTCAGCATCAAATGCTCCAGCACACCACGGCGTGTGCGCGAAAATGTAGACGAGAAACAAGCGGGCACCGCGGTACCAGACGCCTCAGCATCAAACACTCGAGTACACGACGGCGTGTGCACGCAATTTCCAGAGGAACGAGCGGGCACAGCCGTACCTGACCCACACCCTCGGCATCAAACACTCCAGCACACCAGGTGTGTGCGTGAATTTTGCCGATCATGAGCAGACACCGCGGCACCAGATACCTCAGCATGAAACACTCGAGGCGATAGCGTCGTAAATGCAATTTGCAGAGAAACGAGCGGGCACAGCCGTACCTAACATCCCAGCAACAAACGCTCCCGTACACAACGGCGTGTGTACGCAATCGTAGAGAAAGGAGCTGGCACAGTCGTACCTGACACCTCAGCAACAACCCTCCCGTATACAACAGCGTGCGCACTAATTAGCAGAGAAACGAGCGGGCAAAGCCGTACCTAACCTTCAGGAACCACGCTCGCGTACACACGGCGTGTGCACGATTTTCGAGGATAAACAAGCGGGCACAGCTGCACCAGACACCTCGGCATCAAACGCTCCAGTACCCCACGGGATGTGCACGAAATTTAGCCGAGAAACGGGCGGGCACCGCGGTACCCTAAAACCCCAGCATACGACACTCGAGTGCGAAAGCAGAGAAACAAGCGGGCACAACCGTACCGGACACCTCAGCATCAAACACCCGAGTATCCAACGGCGTGCGCACGCAATTGCAGAGAAACGAGCGGGCACCGTCGTACCTGACACCCCAGCAACAAACGCTCCCGGACACAATGGCGTTTACCCGAACTTAGCAGAGAGAATTGCCAAGAAGCGAGCAGGCACAGCCGTACCTGACACCTCAGCACAAACGCTCCCGTACACAACGGCGTGTGCCCGAACTTAGTAGAGAATCGAGCGGGCACAGCCGTACCAGACACCTCCGCATCAAACACTTGAGTACACTAGGGCGCGTGAACAGAATTAGCAGAGAAACAAGCGGGCACCGCCGTACCAGACACCTCAGCATCAACCAATCCAGTACACGACGCGAGGCACACTTCAATCAGCCTCGAATACTCAACGGCATGTGTACAACCACGTTAGTCGTCTTCTCATGAGGTATTCCTTCGTAGTATACCAAGAAAATCGTGTTATACTTTATCCGCAACATATAACATATACGAATATACCTGGTATATATTTGTCAAATTCATACTTCGGCCTGCACAAATGCGTGCTTATTGCTGCTGTATAACTATTACGGGGTCCATAGTTACGGGACCAAATTTTGTTAGTAAAAATAGGGTAATCTATAGGTTGTGTATACCATAGGTGCTGTTAACTATGGACCCCCGTAATAGCATCGACTGGCCGTGTCTGCACTGGCTATATTTTGTATGAGTTTGAATGCCTGCCGCACCACTATTGGTTTTATGTCAACCTTTTAGTCTTTGCCCTATTAATCCAGTTGGATTTGCTCAAGAAGTACTTCTCCATAAAATTCTAGTGAACGGCGGGTATCCGGTCAATACGCTAAAGGAGGTACGACGTTGGATGTACATCCCGTCATTGAATACGTTTGATGTAGAAGACCAAACGTACAACGATTGGGTTGTACACACGTTGAATGCCTACCATACCACGATTGGTTGTATGTACGTATTTTGTTTAGGATGTTCAACCTTTTTTCGACACTAGAATGCATTTTGAATTATTAATAATTAATAGCGCCATTTATCCGACTAAATTAAAAGCCGGATTGCTTACCTGGTATATGCTATGGCCTTGATGGCTTCAACGATCGATTGGTTGTATATATGTGTTCTTTCTACCCATTGACATCCAGCAGAACCAGTGCCCGTGCGTCTTCAATCCTAGAGAAATACAAGTTCTGTGGTCACAAAGCTACGCCACAGAGATACTGCGACAGGCACGACATACACCTTCCATGACCTAGAGAAACGAAACGAAACAAGAAGAAAAAAACAAAAAACAAAGAAGCCAAGTCGAAAGAGAAAAGAAACAAATATATATACATATATAAGAAACAAACCATTGTGCCCCCCCCGCGGGGATCTGGCAGACACTTGAAAAGAACGAACTGGAAAAAAAAAGAAAAAAGGTTAAAACCACTACTAGTCGTCAACCGGGTAAGACTAAGAACCAAGGGAAAATAACAGGCAAACCAAACAAGCACAAAGCATCCTCCAGGTAGCGGCAACAGTTTATGGTACGAGTAGCACAGCCAGGCTCTCTCTGCTGGTCCGCCTGGTACTTTGCTGTACCCTGTCTGCCGCCTCCGTCCAGCGTCCGTCAACTATGCCCGGCCCCTCGGCGTCAGACAATGCGAAACAAGCAAAGCAGGCTCGTCATCCACCCAAGCCACACGACTCCTTCAATAAGGCTTATCAATGGGAGAAAGGAACAGAAATAAATAAAATCAAAATCCCATAGGTCAGCGCAAAAAGAAGAAAATAAAATGAATTAAAAACAAACAAAAACAAAAGGAAGACAAAGGAAGACCACGTTCGAACCACAGCTGCACCAGTTGGTGGTACGAGTTTTTTTTTTTTTTTTTTTTTAATCATCACTTTTACTTTCCAGCCCACTTGTAGGAGGTTTTACCCTCGACGGCTTCTGGACAAGCCGTGGTCACAGGTGTCGTCCCTTCTCCCCCCCGGTACGTGCCTTTATTTTTTGTCGCGCATAGGGTTCAGCATTTCCACTGCTCGTCGATTTTCATCCAATGTAGCTAACTCACGCTCTCGCGCTTTCCGCTTATCAATTTTTTATGCAAGAAAAAGTCCCTACGAGCATGCACTCGGTGAGATTTGAACCCACGAAAATGATCTTGATAGGCACGCGGACCACCTACCAAGCCACCGGGGACGCCGGCTATAGGCATGTTCTACTTCCTAGTCTGCCCGGTACCTTGCTACCCTGTCTGCCATCTCCTTGCTACTTTCGTCCGCTGCAGTTTCCTTCTACTCCTGTTCCCCCCACTCTCCGCATTCCCTTGGTCGGGTTTTCTGCTACTCCTCTTGTTGCCCCCCCTCCCCCCATTCCCTTGGACACGAGTGTCGCTGCCTACTCAGCTCAGCCTCAGCCTCGTGCGACCTCACCATGAACCGTTCGGCTGCTTCGAGCTTCCCCGCCTTTTTTGCAGCAGTGGGCCACAGCGCGGTCTCAACTCCATACTACATTGTTGCGTAAGCAGAAAGCACACTAGACAATGCAATGCCATGTCATCATACTGGGTATGACAGGCACGACATA